>JAPQRN010000012.1:12507372-12530518 GCA_037367275.1 Coranthus polyacanthus
AGAGAGAGAGAGAGAGAGAGAGAGAGAGAGAGAGAGAGAGAGAGAGAGAGAGAGAGAGAGAGAGAGAGAGAGAGATTGGAAAGTGGGTGGGACAGTCTGTGGGAAAGGGAGGGTGATGGAGACAGAGGGTTAAACAGTGTTTGTGAGTGTGTGTGAGAGTGTGTGTGTCAGTAAGAACGAGAGAGAGAGAGAGAGAAAGTGAGAGAGGGAGGGAGAGAGAGATAGGGGCATTATGTCACAGCTAAAAATACCTGGCTTGCAGTGAGAAAGTCCAGAACATGGAGGAGGAGGAGGAGGAGGAGGAGAAGGGAGAAGCAGAAGAGTTCCGGCAAGTTAATCTCAAACCAACCCTCTCTTGGGACAACAAGGGATCAGAGGACACAATGCACGACTCTGCATGAGCAAGTGTATGAGTGTCCATGCTCACTGCAATTTTACATCCGTGTTAGTGAAGCTGTGATCTGTGAAGCCTCAGCTACCCTAAGATTAACTAATGTCCAATTTGACAGTTAAAGCGAGGTTAGTGTGTTTGTTTATTTATCCCAAGTTGTATCGCCATTGCAAATTTTGAACAATGTTATCGCAAAGAAAACAAGTTCATATTGGTTTGTACGAAACAAGTCTAATGTCTTAACTTCGGAAATCAATATTTGGTGGAATAACCGTGGTTTTCAATCACAGCTTTCATGCGTCTTGGCATTCGCTCTACTAGTCTTTCACATTGTCTTTGGCTGCTTTATACAGCTCCTTGAGCAAAACTGCAAGCAGCTTGGCTTTGTTTGATGGCTCGTGACCATCCATCTTCCTCTTGATCACATTGCCAATGTTGTAAAAGGGGCTCAGGTCTGAATTATTATCAATAAACCATTTTTTTCCTAATGTGATAAATCTTTAGTTTAAGGTAAACAGTGTTTGTAACAACTGTATTTACATCTAATAATGAAAAGAAGCTTTGGTTGTGATTCAGCTGTGTTTAGGGGTTTCATTACTTCTACAGAAATAGCCTGTAGAAGTAATGAGACATGTTTCGGAAATCCCTATCTGACGCCACATTTGAATTCCCCCTCTCATGACTTCATTGAGTTTGGCAGGTGCTTGCTTGGTAAATGCAGAATCCTCTTTACTCAAAATAGTCTTCAGTTTGGCCATTGAGCGCAGACTGCATGAGCAGGTGCAACATACTGGTTCAATAAAGGCATGATGAGTCCTGATGATGATATATTCGACTTTTGGTTATTTTTTTTTACACCTGATGTGCAACAAGCAAGGGTTTCTCAAACACATACACAAATAAGACCAAACACAGGTAAGCTAGTCAGCAGCAGACGGATTAATTTAGATTTGAATAGGTTCTCAGGTACTAACGGTGGAGATAGGTTAACCTAAAAACAAGCTGGTCAGTGAGTTTGTTTGTCTGTTTATCCAGCTAAAAATGTAGGAGACAGTACCATTGCCAAACAATCTGTCAGTCAGTCTAGAGCTAATTAGGTGAACAGCATCACAGTCTTGGAATCGAGTTTAAATCCCTTTTAGTCTGATCAGCATCAGGAATGTCCTGCCAATAACGCACATACATTCCCCTTTACTCAACAAACAACTCAAAGCAACTTTCAATCATTCAGAAAAAAAGACAGCTAATTAAATGTTTTAACATGATGTACCGTATGCTATATTTCTTTATAAAAATCAGTAAAAGAAAAGGAGGTGGATTCATTCAGCTTATAGGTTAAAAACAGTGACGTCTAAAGCTACTTTGAACGCAACTTGCTACAGAAGGCATGGAGTCATACGAACATGGAGGACGCTAACTCTGTGTCATGTACTGGGGCTTTCAATGAGTAGAGACAAATGTTTAAAATGACATTATGCGGAAATCGAATCAGAAATACCATGTTACGCTCGCAATGTCCTAACACTGACTGTTTACAGAGAGAGACAGCTGGACAAACAGAGACAGAGTACAAAAATTGGTAGGCGGAGATACACAATATGTTACTTATTGCAAGAGGGAAAACACGGGGAAAATACTGGCTTTTGTAATATGCACCAATATAAAAGGATCTGTCTATGTTATGAAGTCATGTGGAGTGTCAAGGTTCTCCTGCTGGTAAGTTTGATGGTGCCATCTGTCATTAAACTGCAACTGTTTCAACTTTACAGAAATTCTTCATGCTAACAATATCCTGTTGCTTGCCTTTCAGGGTACTCGTACGGCCTTTTCATCATAAAATACTTCGGTCAAAAAACAAGCTGATAAAAGAATCATGGTACGTAACAAAAAGTGCACTGATGTTGCTTTTTTTTCCCCCCGAAGGCTCTCAGTCAGAGGTTTGAGTATGTGTTGGGCTGTCACAATAATTTAATTGACGATTAATTGTTGTTAACTGTCATACAAATAATTGTGATCTTTTTCTGTTCATTTTATTATGCAACATAATTGTGATAACTGCAATAAGGTGATTATGTAATAATCGTGACAGCCCGGCATAAGTAGCGATAATCTCATGTGAAAAATTAGATGTGTGAAGAAAATGTTTTAAGATAATAATAGTCAAAATAATCTTATAATAATCTAATAATATTATCTTAGCTAAAGTATGAAATGTGTTTTTTTTTTGTGATCCAGAGATCCATAGCACTGTTTACGGTTACTGCTCCATGAGACAAGTTTAAAGACATTTCCCTTCCAAGGCCACTTTCAGACAGCCTTACAATGGAAACTGCAATGGTCTGAAAAACACAAAACTCTGCACAACAGCATGAAAGACATCACAGAGAGACTGCATCCTTCCGAGCTCTCTTTGAAAGAGAACAGACATCATAAGCCTATCTACAGTACATAAGGGTAATATGAATACAGATGTAAGCCTACTACAAGACAATACCACTGATTTAAGTTTAAAAATAGGCAAACAGCATCTATTTATCGTCACCTGATAGCCCAGTACGAACATTGGACTTTTAAATACAGTGCACCCAGAGCATGAGTCATGACTGCTCTGCCACTTGTTCAGTTTAAGTTAACCTGTGCTAGAAACTGAACTCCTGAACTCCCTCCATATGCTCTTCTGTTTCACTGTCAGTCAATATTGCTAGAAATACATAAGGACACTCACAACTACTAACAAGCACAAAAAGGTTCTGGATAAAACTGTAAAAATCTGATATCAGTACCTATCCAGTATACAGCCTATTATCCGCCTATTCTTTATCGTTGACAGACACGATTTGTTTTTGTCTTCACTACAGTTCAGGGTTCTGCTTGCGGTGCTGCTGCCAGTAGCAGCTTATCAGTCCCCAGTGCCCACAGACTGTAGTGACATCTACAACGCAGGTTCAGGCCAGGACGGTGTGTACACCATCTACCCTGCAGGCCCCACCTCTCCTGTGCAGGTTTACTGTGACATGAGCAGAGACGATATCAGCAACTCTGCTGAAAAGTGGACGGTAAGAAACAGGACGACACCAGACAATTAAGTTTTGTGCTTTAGTCAATTCGGGCCTGTACAAGAGTTATTTTCCTCGCTAACATTAACTGTGTGATTAGAATATTGTTGTTTCGCCTGCCCATCCTGAAGTCACTTACTCTACTTACATTTAGTAATTTAAAGAAGCCGGTCCACCAAGCTGAACAAAACATATATTTACTAAAAATGTCTAGAAAAGGTTTCGTTTTTTGTGCTTACTTGGTTGGCTTTAAGTGCTTGTTACATTTGGTCTCAGTCTGTTTCACTTCTATCCTTCAAAACAAAGGTAATTCAGCGAAGACAAGATGGCACAGTAAACTTCTACAGAAAATGGGATCACTATAAAAATGGATTTGGCAGCGCTGCTGGAGAGTACTGGCTTGGTAAGAAATTTGATACAACCTCATTAAATCTGCTATTACAGATATTCTTTGTAGTGTTTGAAAGGGGGCTGCCAATAGGCATGAACCTACACATAGTTAGCCTCAACGCAGCTCCATGTGACTAACTTTAGAGAGTTTCATTCCTTTCTTTAACCAAGAATCCTACAATTTTACAACACTTTACTCGCTCTCCTGGTGTCGTTTTCAGCCATAGCAGGTAGATGTTTGTGGCAAAAACTAATCTAAAAGCCCACTGTTAGCTATTCAGTACCAATTAGCAATGAAAAGATGCAGTTGCCAGCTAACTTTTTCAAGCTGGTGGAGCGTTTAGCAGCTAAAGAGCTGGCAAAGACCAAAAACAGAGGTAAAGGAAGATCAATACTTGACTTTTATTGACTATGTGACCAGAAACAGGACTCCAAATGATGCAAAGATGTTGCATCATAAACTCTAAGGGGCTTTGTACATCCCCTGGTGACAACAGGCCAAGTTCCACTGATACTGATAGTTTTGGAAACGTCCTATTGGTGCCGATTAATTGGTTTAACCAATTGATTGGCACAGATGAGTCTCTAAATTACATATCAGAGTTGTCGTGAGCTTGCTTATGCTGACCCTAAGTAGTATCATTAGACTAGTTCGAAATCACCAAAGTGGCACACAAGTTGAAAACAGGTAGGCTACACACGACTATAAAACTTGACCTGACTATAAAATGAAACATTTATCTGAAACACCAAACTAATGTTTTCCTATCACTCTCCAGTGACTAATGGACAACTGGGCCAGACTCTCTCTCTTAGATAATCACAGGTGCCTCACTGTTTATCTTTTAGGGTTGGAGACAATGCACCTGCTCACCCAGGCCAAGACTTATGAGCTGAGGGTAGACATGGAAGACTTCGAGGGCCAGAGGGTCTATGCACACTATTCATCTTTCGCTGTGGGGTCAGAGGCAGATGGATACCAGCTAAACCTGGGAGGTTTTGTCAGGGGAGCAGCAGGTAAGACACATGACACAAGACACATTCTGCGTGTTATATCCATTACGTGCATTATGAACTATTCAAATTAGAAATATAATGTTTAACAGGTACTTTCTCATTAACCCGAGTAACGTTTCTCGTTTGTTTTAGCATTTTCCATTTTAATTTGTGTTGACAAGTTTTATTTTTTTCTGGATTATTCCATTAGGAGACTCACTAAAAAGGCACAATGGACAAAAATTCACCACCACCGACAGAGATCAAGATCAACATGGTTCAAACTGTGCAATGCTGTGCTACGGGGGGTTCTGGTATGCAGCATGTCATGGAGCTAATCCTAATGGTATCTACACATGGGGACCTTCACCGCTTGCAACCGGTGTACAGTGGAGCACTTTCAGAGGCCTTGAATACTCTCTGAAAACCATCGTAATGAAGATCAGACCAGTTGCTGCATAAAAATAACTGTAATGTCAAGAATCACCAACCATGTTTCTTTCTTTAAAGCACTCCATTGTAGTGTTCCCCCATTTTCTTCAACATTGTTGGAATTTACAATGTTGTTCCTCTGAAATGTTGCATCTCAGATTTTGTTTAAAGGTCCCATGCCAGTAAGTTAGACTATTGAAGCTTCTGTTTATTGATTAAAATGTACTTTTTCCCCTGACAGACAGCTCTACTTGCAGCTAAGAAGACCATCAAAGGATTTTGTTACACAAATGTTTCATGAAGTTTAAAGGTCCCATACTATGAAAATGCACTTTTATTGGGTTTTTAGCTTCATATAATCTCTATGGTGTAAAATAAAAGCTGTGAAAATATGAACCTGCTCAGTACTGTCAGTCCTCTAGCGCCTCCGCCACAAGTTGGCCAATTAGAAAATCCTTTGCTTGTGATGTAGTAAGTAAGAACCATATCCATAACCAGTCATATTAAAGTTATTTTTTTAAATGTGTTAGCCCCGCCTCCATCAGTTACTAGCGACAGAGCAGTGACCGTGTCTGGGAAACTATCTATGAAAAGTGTATTATTCCTACTTCAGTGAATCCAAACCACTGCACATCCTCCAAAGGAGAGAAATGTCACAGACCAGTGGATGGATTTTAGTTTTGGAGACTTGTTTTGACTTATCTTCAGTCGTTGTGGATGTGTACAACACATTAATAACTGATAATTGTTGACAACTGTTGAGAATCCTGTTCTTCCTAACGGTCACAAAGGGATCTAAGGTTGTCCAATCAGAACATTTACTGATGAAAAATGGGCAGTGACATTATATGCCAGGGATCCCAAGTGTCACAGTCAAAATTTCCACAATACCATGAGCTAGAAGGCTCAAATTTTAACGGTGTGGCCCTTTCAATCTCAAGATTTAACATAATTAATATGAAGGTGATTCAAGAAGTTTTAATTTTGGAATTGCTTCACTGTACACCAACATCTAAGGATGACACTTGGGTATACAACATTTCAATTTCAATTCAATAGAATTTGCCACAGTGGCAAGTGTGGAGGATGCTGACGTTAGAGTTTATCATGAAATACACCCCACTCACCACACACACACGCAAACCCCAGTTTAATGATCCATCGTTTGTGTTTTATGACATGTGAAGGGACTGAGAGGGAAACGGGAGAGAGAAAGGGAGTTGCCATGGCAACTGAGTCTCCAGGATTTGCAGTGAAGCACTGGGTTCACGGGACGTTGTAGGATGTTTCAAAAGCCTCTGGTGTTGAAACTAAATGCACTAATACTCTGAGCAGCATGTACATTACTATTAGAATACCAGTGCTAGATCAGGCGCTTTTATACAGATCATAACACACAGATGTCAGATGAAACACACGTTAAAAACGAGTGGATTTCTAAAGATCCATGATAATGTCAACAACAAAGCAGGGCATTTGATTCCATATTCTGAAATGGTGTTCTCAAAATGCTTTGCTTCCATCTCATCACGCACCCCTTGGCCTGCATACTAATGATGTTGTTATCTGGGCTATGACTGACTGTATGCACTATACTGGGCTGATCTTTGTATGTAGGATGCAAAAACAAAGTGGTTGCTGTTTTAGCAACTGTTAAGCTTTTCTCCTACAATATCAGATTATTTAGAATCACAACAGGACATTCTACTGACATGGTGCACACACGTCATGGTTTCAGCTTGCCTGGTTACCTATCAGAAAATTTCAGGTCCTGTATCAGTCCCTTGTGGTCTCTGTGTGGTACTGCATCCACTGCAAAATGCTCAGTGTGATGCTGTTTTTTTACATATAAACAATAAGAAATGTCAGCCTCACTCAAATAAAATGCCATGTTTTGAATGGAGTAAAGCTACAGTGACCAATATCACATTAAGAATTCTGGTTATGTAAAGGATGTGTATTGCCTCTAAATAAAATACCAATATCATTTTCTAATGTGTGATTTAGTAGTACCTGAAAACAAACAGGGATGATGAAAGTAAGCTGCGTGTGTTTTCATGTGAGTGTGTGTTGTCCCGTCTCTGTCTGGCTGTTGAGTTCTGTGATCTGATTGGCTGCTTTGCTACCGCAGTCTCAGTATTCTCACAGCACTTGAGATACAGATGGAGGAGGATAAACACACACAGTCAGCTCATCTTTTCTCTACCTCCCTCACATTGTCATTGCAGGTGGAAGTAAGAGCCTCCAAATGTCATCTTTTCATTTGTACTATATATTTTTTTCAGCTGTGGTAATGAAATGGCTGTATTTTCAGCCTCCTTTAAACATGTTTAAACAGCGGACACATGCATGGCGCATGAGGAAGCCCTCCCTTTACCTTTTTTCTCATTGTCAGCTGCAAGCTCTGTCACTCATTAGATTTCCTTGCAGTTGGTTGGCAGAACTGCTCTGCTCTCTCCTCATTGGATGACAGCAGTAGACGTTACCCAGCTGCTGCTGCTGGATTATTGGCACAGTGCTGATGTAAGGCTCTGTGCATATATGCGTATATGTGTGTGTAAGGCGAGTGAAAAGCAGGTAGACACACTGGCCAGCCCAGGGGGAACCAGGGAAACAGACAGAAAGCCTTGACGTCAGACATCAATCCTGTCAACACAGTTTTTTGTATGTTTTAAGCAAACGCTGTTCACGTGAAGATCCAAAGTCAAACGCCAAACAAAATACCAAATAAAGTCTAATATAATCTACAATAAATAAAACAGACATAAAGCTACCACTCCTTCCTTAATCTCCCCTGACAAAGACAGAGCACTGGTCATGAATAAATTAGCATCTGCCCTGGACCACAAGCAGCACACAGCACACAGTGCACCAACAAGCATGTGCAGCGAGTCGGTTGGTGCATGCAAACAACCATAATGTCCCTATATGCCCCTGCATGCACAATTCATTAACCTTTATTTTATTAAGTCTTCAATTAGTATTGTTAGGTTAGAATTTTGTATAATTTTTCACTTTATAATGCTCTGATAAATAGCACATTTCAGCTAATTTATCATAACTCTAATATTACAGTTCTACACATATGTGACACTAAAATGAGCCAAAAATGAGCCAAGCAGCTAGATGAGGAAAATCCAAGAGGATATGTAAGAGCCAGTGTAGTAAGGTTAGTTGATTATCACTGTATGAGCAGCCGCCTTTAGTGTCACAGCTCATAAGAGTCCAAAGGCAATTAAGGAATTGCTCTGTAAATCAATATAGTACTTTAGTTGTATGTACAACATCAGCATGGCTATTTCCTCCCTCTGCTGACTCTTAGCAGTCATGGCCTCTAGCAGCCACACGGACTCAGAGCCGCGGCTGCCATTTCAACAATCTACGCTGTGTATTTATCTTCCATCTGGAGTTTTCTCATCTTGTTTTTTTCTGTGGATAACTAACCAGCCTTATTCTCAAAGGTACTGTAAAAATGTAGGTTCTTGGTATTGTCCCTTTAATCCCAGAAGTGCATAAGTAACTTGCCTTAAGTAGGTAAATCTCTTCTCCCGCTGTTGTCTTAGCTGAGCTGTCACTGACAAGAAACAGACTAAACACAGCAGAAAGGAGCTCTGTGAGAAGGATTTTGAAAAGCTTACTGCTGTTGTGCAACGCCCACAGAATTTCTGATAGGGGGCTTCAATGAGTTTAAGCTTCACGTTTGCAAGAGAAGGGTGCAAATGTGTGAAGGATGCTCTTATAATAGGCACACGCCTTCACTCACGTAGGAGCACATGAAACGTCTTTGTTTTTAAGATCTAGCTGCTTAATCTGGCAACAATAGGGGAAGCGACTCACAATTACTTTCCTAATCTCTGATTTATCAATTATTCAATTAACTGAGTTGTAAAATGGCCAAAACAAAATCAGCAACAAACCAGCCTTTGTTTCATTTGATTAACCATTACAGCACAACACGACAGCAGAGCATCAGTCATTTCACGAGTTCATACAAACATACTAATAGTTTGTCTAGTCAAGTTACCCATTACAGTCCTGTGACAGTCTCTGTTTGTTTGATTTCAGACAGGACTCCCGCCAGCAGCTCACCTTCAAAATGTCTGCCACGCCTCAAAAAAAAAAACAGTAGGGATTAGTGGAAGTCTTCCTCTTTTTCACTCACACATGTACAGACTTTCCCTGTCTGTGTCATGACTCTGTTGGACCTGTTCCAGGGATCAACACCCCATCCACTGAGAGCTTACGCAGGGTTACGGAGGCTGACATCAAATACTTTCCCTTTTAATGTGATACACCACTACCTCTCTGACTTGACTTTTTTTGCTACTCAGTGGCTACATCACCACTGACTGCCGCCACATCACCAACTGTATCACCGTGAAATGCAAGTCATGTCAAGGTTATTTACGTCACTATTAAACTGAGGTTTAACACGTTTAACTACAGATTGACAGGAGGCAGATCATGGATTTTTGGAACCGGTAAAAATCTGGAGTAAAACTGAAAATCCTGGTGTCGAAATCTGGAATGAATCCAACTCATGAAATTTGTGAACTGCCTTTAAGCTAACTGTCGAATCAAAGTACAATCAGTAATATTTCAGCAACGTTTACTGTCAGGTTTTTGTAGGGATTATACATAACAAGTACTAGTAAATAAATAAACGTTCTTTTCTCATTTCAGTCTGGATAGGCTATTACTGGTTTAATACTCCCAAACACATTTTAACACGAGAGTATAATAATTCAGAGTGATGACTTCATTAGATTGTACCACTATGCTAAAGAGTCATCAGGCTGTAGAAGTGAGAAAAAAATGTGTTCAGTGAAATGAGAAGGCAGCATAGGCTAAACCTCCTGAGATGTGAGTGTCTGACTGCTGATTGTGTGTGTGTGTGCGCGCGCGCGTGCATGTGTGTATGTCCCAGTTCTTAGCGTCGATCTTCCACTGCAGAGGAAAGAAGAACAGGGCTGCGGGGAAGCGGAGGAAGGGAGGATAAAAGGCCTAACTAACAACATCCTCATCCTCTCTGTCATTCCCTCAGCCCACTCTCCAATCTCTGCCCTACAAGTCAGCTCTCCCACCTCATCAGTCGCTCCCCTTGATCTAACTCCGTCTCCCCTCTCTAATTTACCTTCCATTTTAATTTGATTCCATCACGCAGCCTTTGTTTTTTTGGGTTTTTTTTTAAATTCTCCTACAGTATCTCTCTGATGTGTTATGTGGAGTACCTCTCCTCAGCATCCCTCCTTGCCTTTCCCATCCACCAATCGTGACGCTTGACAAGCTATGCACCAATCCTTTGCCCCTGCACGCCCCTCTACAACATATAATGTTATAGACTGGTGGTGCGAGGGTGGCATAAAACACGCTATCTTTATATACTCTGCCATCTCATCTCTACAGTCCTGTGGTCACTTCTAACCCTCTCTAATACGTTTGCTTTCCTTTCAGATCTCACCTTGGCTTCATTTTCTCCCTTCTCTCTACTCCGGCTGTCTTTCCCCTTCTGCTCTATAATGGAGTCATTCTATAATTCATAACGCTCTCTGCTCAGTTAGGTTACCCGTTTCTGACTTTGTCATCTTTGCTAAGTGCTGTCAGATTGTCAGTGTTGGAATGTGGCTCCAGGTTGTCGCTGCTCACATGTGTTAGGATAAAACCTATTTATCTTCTCCTTCGTGAAATATTATCATCCGGTGACAGACACAAGCTCATTTTCTAGCTTGTCACTTTTTGACAACCTAAGGAAGGACGCACAATGGTAAAGTTTCAACTCACTCTCGGTAATTAGCACAATAAACCTGCAACAATGGACCAAAGGAGAGAGAGAAGTATGCAGGGTGGGGGATTTGGGCAGAGGCAGGGAAATGGAAGTGAATAAAAGAACGGTTATAAGTGACAGTAATTCGACTGCACCGAATGAGCTACGATAAACACCTAAAGTGAGGAAAATATTATATAACTGCCTACTAAACTTTTTCAGCTCAAGACCCAAATGAAAAAAATGTCACATGAAAAAAAAAAAACAATTCAAATGCTAACATACAGAAACACACACATGACTTTTCCGCTGAGTCTGAAAGTCTTTTCTGTTTTTGGTTTTTATTTCGTGTTCGTCTTGTTACGTCTTTTACGTCGTTTTTGACCTGTTACGTTGTTTTTGTCTTTTTTCTCTGCATTTCGCATGGCTTTCATGAGGTGAACATTTAGAAATGATCTTCAAGAAAACACTCTTCTCAGGTATTATGTATTTAACTCTACGCCACATTAAAATGTTATTTGGAAATCTGAAAACAAGCATATCCTTGGTTTTTATTTAACGTAGGAGGACAGCAAAAAAATGTGGAGCATGGTGAATTTCAAATAGGTCACAATTATTACATAATTGCCTTATTGCAATTTTGAGCTCTAACTGCAGTTATTTTTAATAATAGTGATAATCATTTCCATTCACCTGTCTAAAAAAATATTTCTCTCATTATTTCCACATCACTTTCGGCCATTTGACCTTTGACTGGTGCCCTTTTAACTGTTTAAACTGATTTATCAGCAATTTCTTTGTATATTTCAGTCTTTATAATTATTCATGTCAAATGTGCCCTGTGCAATTTATGTTTAAAATGGCTAAAACACAAACAGAAATGCATTTTTTATTTCCAGTATTCAACCATAAATGGCTGTTCTTCAAAAGGTGTATCTCATTAAATTACTGTATTATTAGGCTTATATTATACTAGTGGCATACAATGAACAGGAAAGGCTAATCATTAATCAATTAGTCATCAACTAAAATTTCATGATCATGCCCTAATTGCAAATTGAGAAAAAAAAGATAAATGTAGCCATTTCAATTTGTTATAAAAGTTATCATCCTCATAATAATAATTATACTCTCTCTACAATTACAATTACGTTCTCAGTTAGTTTGATTACATGTTTGCTTGCTTTGACAGATGATCTTATCTTTCTTTAAACCCTACATAACTGATTATTTTACATCATATGTGCACTTAAATGGCAGCAGGTCTGGTAAAGTCGGGGGGACAAAGAGAGAGAGATGCTGTAGAGCAGGGAGAATGAACAGACTTCAAATATGAATCTTGGCTTAAATAAGTGTCAGGGGATTAATGTGATACAATGGCTGGTCACAAGGGACCTATATGTGCGTCTGTCTGTGTATGTGCATGTATAGCCCCCGCCCCCTTCCGACAGTCCCGGTAGCAGAAGTGTGGCAGAACAATGCAGCCTTCTGCCAGCTGAGATGTAGAGAGGCAGCCATGAAGGGAGTTAGACAGATGAAGAAAGATAGGACGGGGGGGGGGGAGCGGAGAGAGGGAGGAGGCTGCAGATGAAAAAAGCCAGAATCCAGTCCTGACCAAAAATAAACCTCAAAAGAGGCAGCCTTTCCATCCCCCTCGTTAATTCCTCTCGCTTTAAAATAACAGACATCTCAGCCCTGTAGTCGACCTTTGTTGAATTCTATCCCTTCTCATCCTGGTATATGTACCCCTCGAGAATAATTGTACATTAGGTTATTATTGTAAACCCCACATGTATTGCATTTAAAGTTCTCACATTTGTGGAGCTAGAAAAAGATGTTTAATTTGACTGTTTTCCCTCTGTGTTTTAATGTCTGTGCTGTGACACAAAGGACAGAGTAGAGGTCAGGTGATGCTGAATGAGCATTATATTGTTATGATTCTTTTGAACGTCCCACTAAAGGAGCAAGAACCGCAGCTCTTAATCGTGTAATACCACTGATGGCCACTAGATGCTGGCTCCTAAAAGGCCTGGCTCCCATAGACTTACATTGAACTTCTCTCTAAAAATACTAAGGCAAGTTCAGACCATGAAGACATTGTTACATTGTTTTTGTCTTGTTTGTCTTTCATGTCGTTTTCATCTTTTACATAGTTTTTGTCTTAAGTCTTTTACGTCTTTGTTTTTTTCGGCTTTTGTTACGTCTTTGACATAATTTTTGTCTTCTACATCTTTACAACCGTGGCCTCTCGTCTGCATTCCACGTGGATTTGGCGAGGTCAGCTTTCATAAACACGTCCAGAGAACACTGTTCTTCTGCTTTAATTAGGAAAGTGAATTAACATATCATATATGAGGTTGTTATGAATTTTTACTGTGACAATTGGAGACCCAACAAAAACAGCTCCGTGACCCGTTCTGGGACCCTAAGTTTGGGTAAGGCAGTTTTAGATGAACGGATGAAAATTCCACACAACAATTACCAGACACTCACACCCACAAAAAGACAGTTTACCAAGCCTTCTTGTTTCTTAATAGTTTAGTCTATCTAAGTGCCAGAAAGTCTCAGTTTACCAGCACGCCCACCAATCAGTGAAAAGCAAAACTGCAGACTGCAACCTTAAAAGCATGGCATGTTGTTCTGGTTTTTGGAGTGCTAAGAATGTTGTTCACTAGTGCGTGTTTGTTTGCAGCACGCAGTTAATAGCTTTAATGGCAGCTGCTCGCCTTCTGTCTCAATGGTGCTTGTAATGCATGACTTTTGTTTTTGACTTCCCGCAAGAACCATAAACACACAATAGTGATTGGATATGCCGGAATGCATTATTACGTCAGTCTGAGATGAGGTTGGAGCGTCTGGTGTGAATCAACGCATCCTGATTCAACTCATGCTAGTGGGTCAAGTGAAGGCATGGAGCCAGTTAAGTAAAGATGTTCAGAAGGCATCAGAATGACATCTGTGTTATCGGTTCAATTAACAGTATCTGTTTGATCGACATTGTCTGAGAGAGAAAAGCAAAGCCAGAGAGAGAGAGAGCGGTAAGGTAAAGCGAGAGCAGGCAAAGAAAATAAAAGGTAAACGAGGTGCCATGATCTGGCGAGTGAAAGTAACGAGAGAGGATATTTTTTGCAGTGTGGTGCCAAGAATTGGCCCGAGGCAGACAGTGTTATAGATTTACCTTGAGTGAGACCAAGATAGTTGATACCTTCCTTCCAGCATTACACTACAAACACAGAGAAACTGCTGATGTCACCCCACACTTAACAATAGTACTACCACACATTTCCCTCACTTGTTGCCTAATATGGATGCCATGAATCACCCATCACGCAGGCTCAAATTTCGGTTTGTGGTGTCAAGGTCAAAGCTCCCTCCACCATTTCTTATCACATTCAGGCTGTTCGGAAGCCAGAATTTAAAAAGTCAGAATACAAGAACAATAATGTCCATTAATACAGCAAATGTTAGTCTTAGCCAACCAAGTTTTGATTGGTCGTTTGCTCAGACAGAGATTTCACAGCGGGTTATTAAAGGTTCATTATGTAACATTTGTCGTGTTGAGAGCTAACACTAGCTAGTGTTGCACACTGAAGGACGAAAAACTGCCCCGAGTCCTCTACATTGAAATCAGTGCACAGACTGTTATGGATGTAGGCAACCGAGACAGTCATTAGCTTAGAAATGGAGTTAGCGAAAGTGAACAAACGACCAGCTCAGCAGGTGACTTGAAGGTGTGTTTGTGTTCGTGCCGCTATGTGACTGACATTTTTGTAGAGATAGGTTTTTGTCAACACACAGGCTTCGCAGAACCCTCTCTGGTGCGTTTTTCGTTTGATGTTGCGATTATGATATGATTTGCAAAAAAAAAAAAAAGAAACCAGCCTCGCAGTTACCACCAAACTGATCAAATAATCTTCGTCTCATGGCTCAATGCATGGTCCATGCAAAAGAAACCAGTCTTTTGCAATGTGTTTACCATGCATGTGCATATCACGATGACGATGAACGTACAATTTATCGGTCACTATTGGTAACAACTAATACCTCACAACAGCCCTAACTTTTTGTGACCACAACAAGTCACCTCTCTATCTATTTTGACCTTAATGCTAAATGAGGTCACTGCTATTGATCTTAAGTGACAGTTGGCCAACCATGGGCTAATGATAGCCTCAGGGTGGTCACACATATACACACACACACAGCACTATGTACAGGAAAAGCCAACACAAATGAGCTGAAGTACCGGTAAATGTATGCAGAATCTCTGCACAAATAACCACCCACAGGTCAACAGAGTTAATCAAACACTGTCATTTATATCAATTTGGGCTGCTGTCACAACAGTGAGGATAATTATTGATTTGAAGTCACACCTATTGATCACCTCATGCATGTTTGCATGTGTCTTAACTTTGCCCTTGCACAATGACGCATGTTCAGCAACACACACAAAAACAACCCACACTTAACTGCAGGGTGTGACTGCTGGAGCTCTTGGTCCAGGACACATTCCTCTCCTCAATTCAGCATACCTTATTTTAATTTAAACTTCTAATACTGATAAACATACAGGAGGCAAACGGGAGGATGGACGTATGGCATGAGGATGACATTAGAAAGAAAATGTTCTCATGATGTGAAGTTACCAGTGAAATGCAGCAGGGTGACGGAGGACAAGTCACGCACAGAAAACATCTTGACGGATACGGCTTAGACAGATAATGAGAAAACTGTTTGTTTTGTTTTTTCTAAAACAAACATAATATGAGCGAGGGTGTTTGGGAGTGAGAGAAGTTTTTATTGATTATTTGAACACTTTTGTAGAACTGAAGCATCATAAGGACAATAATGCTACCCAACTGGATTCCTCTTGTTTGTCATAAATGTTTAATGACTCAGTACTGAAAGTGAACATCCCTCTGTCTCTCACATAAACACACACATAAACACACACACACACTCATACACACACACACTCACATACAACATCTTATTAGCCACACTCCAGCCAAAAATACCAATCTGTCCTCTATAGCTGAATCCTGTTATCTTTTTTATTTTCATGGCTCTTAGCTCATCTATCTTTCTGTCTTTTTCATGCTCCCACCCCCTCAGAATTCCCAGTGGGACCCCTCTCAACCCAGCTGCATGTGTATGTGCATGCATGTATGTGTGTGTGTGTGTGTGTGAGGGGGCTGCATCATGACAAAAGAAAACCTCCTAGACTCAGCTATCGGAGCGGCACGTCTCAGCCCCCTTTCTCCCTCCTGAGTCAGCCCCGTCCTCTCAATCCTCCTCTACTTTCCCCCTCTTCCATCATTTTCTACCTTTTTCTTCACTTCACGGGAACGCTTCCTCGCCTTCTTCCTCTCTTTCTCTTTCTCTTCCTCCGCAGCGTTGAGGTTCTCGTCCGCCTTTTTCTTCAGCTGCGAGGCGGCATGCGCCATGCTGCTCCAGTCCAATTAATCCTCACAGGTGGGAACGGGAGAGAAGGAGGGACAGTGAGGTGAATGGAGGAATGAAACGTGGACCACAAGTCTTCTAGTAGCCTTTTTATTTTCTCCGCTACTAATGATCTTTTTATTCCTCCTGTCCTCTGGCTGTGCCTTTGTCAGAGAAGGAGCACTCACAGGTGTGTTGGAGACTGTGTAATCAGGATTGTCCTCTCCCTTTTTCAAGATCCCTCCCTTGTTTTGTCTCCCTTGGTAGTTATCCACACACTGTAGATGGAAAGGTCCAGCTTGGGGCAGGACTGAGGGAGGACATGCTTCTCTGATTTAACTTCCTCAAGATCCACCGCTGAGAGAGCTTCTTCTTCCACTGCTCATGGCTCAGAGTGCAAAATAATTACCAATTATAGTAAATACAAAATCACAGAATTTCCTTTAGGTTGCTTTGATGTAGAACTTGCAAGCATTCATAAAGGTCCACAGTTTTTAAAATTTTCCTCCAGATAAAGAATAATGTATTAAAAAAAACCTCAGGTACATTAATGGAGCTCCACGGTTTTAAGTGCAAAGAAGGGGCTCAAGCTCCAGCCCCTAGCCCAGCAAAGTGCTCTGTCGTCTGGGAAAATAGACTGGTCCTGTTGCCTGCTTGACTGGTTCTGTGAACCCGCCGCTTGCACCTGAGCACTGAGCCATCCTCTATGTACACCCACAGACACACACGAACTCTATCCGCGATGTCTCGCCGGGACATATGAACAGGAGGGAAATGACAGAGGAAAGGAGGTTGAGAGAGGAGGAGGAGGAGGAGGAGGAGGAGGAGGGGGAGGAGGGGGTGAGAAAAGAGGGGGGGGGTACTGAGGCAGAGAGAGGTAAGGAGACAAGAGAGAGAGGGAGCAGCTGGGACAGCAAGAAAAAGCAAGAGGGAGTAAGGATGGATGAATACCTCTGCTTACCACCAGCTGGCTATGCCTGAGAGACAAAGAGAGAGAAAGAGCATGATACTTTACAAAGAGGAGGATGATACTTCACAAAGTACATATAATGACATACACACTCAGTGTACGCCACAGCCCAGTGTGCACAAGTACACAGCTATGATGCTCCTATTATAAAACTTCTGTCACTCAGCCCCGTCATTATTTTTCTCTCTTTTTCATATTAACATATTCTAAAACCTAACAACCAAAACAAGATTTTTTTTCTGCAATGAGGGCTATTTTTATTTCCTGAGGATAACACCAAGCATGATTCCTACAGTAGGCTTTGTTCCAGTATTTCCTGTGTAGATATAATTGAGAAATAACTGATTTAGTCATTTTGCACTAAAAATGATACTGAAGCAGAATAGATACACTGTGCAAAGTGCACATACACTGCTGTAATTTAAATATTGTTTCAGAATAAGCCCTAATATTTTCACCTGAGTATCAGAAATGAATCACAAAGACACGTGCATGCTGCTGTATATTAAATGATCAATTATTAAAGTACTGATATATAATTCATAGTAAACTCATATCTTCATATGTAGGAGAATCTCATTAAGATTTTGGAGCAATTAGCTACTTTCGAGGAAATGGTACCATGTTAATGAGAAGCTTAAAAGCCTGAAAATTATTTTTTTTCCCTGCACAATATAAAATCTTGACCAAAGAAAAATGCTATCATGATATTTATGCTGTTTTTTTGGTTTTTTTTTACATTAACAACAGTATCACATACAGCTCACAGTAAATGTGAAGATTCAGATGCTATATTTCTTCTCTGCATATTTCCATGCCTCATTTTGAGTTTGGGATGAGCTCATGTCGGTAGACTGCAGCCTTTGAATATTAACAGCACAGGAGAGGGGGTTTGGACTCCATCCCATGACAGGAACATGTGACAGCAGTGCAGGCTTTCTATTGGTTATCTGGGATGTGAGAACGCAGTAATTGGCTACATGGACAGAAGGGGTCCTACCCATAACTGACAATAACAAAGGGGAAGAGAGGAGAGGAGATGATGTCAAAATGAAGACAAAAAGCAATAAAGACGTGATGTGATCACAGAATATATATGTTCTTTGTATGTTACATGTTCAGTACATAATCTTTAACTGTAGCACATCAGCTTTTCAACTTGTGCCCTAGATTTTAACGTCTGATGGTGAGTTAAAAAAATAAGCATTTAAATGGAGGTTATACCATCCCGATAATGTGCACCATGCATTCAACTGAGTCGAGCTTTTTACTAGCACTGTATTTAAGGAATTCTAATAATTATACAATTCAAGAAAATGACAATTATCACATTAAAACAGCATGCTAATGGTTTTACTGTTGTACTCTAAAATCAGGGATTATATCAGATGTATTGATTGTATTTTTGGGTTTATTTTGTTTTTGATGCTATTTTTCCCCCTTTTGTGTCAAGAAAACAAAGAATTATTGAAAAAAAAAAATGAATGAATAATAAAAATGAAAAAATAAATATCATGGTGGAACCCCCTGAAAAAAGGTTCCACATGGAACCCTTTAAATGGAAAAGGGTTGTTGTTGGAACCCCCTGTTAGGGTTCTAGATGGATGCTGCTGAGTGCAGGATGCTGTGACAGTGCATTTGCAAAATACTGTCAGGAGAGAAGTTGTTTTGTTGCACGAGAAACCGCGTCATGGTATTAAAATGACTAAATCTCTGCAAAAGGAAACAGCACATAAAAGGACATGTCAAAACTTGCCATTTTCAGGATGTAGTTGCAGCGCGGAGGTTGTTGTTCTTTCACATAGTGAGGGGGGACTTTCACCGCGATAACGCACAGATAGCGGAAGAAAGGAGAATGACAATCCCGCCAGTGCACGACGGAAATATTCAGCTTTAGAGTACTTCCAGCGAGCCAGACTACTCATCCACAACAAGCAGGTCTAGCTCAGTCACAATATTTGAGTGAACTCAACTGATTTCATTAAATGTCAAAACAGCTACAGAGTGGAAAGTATTAGAGTGGATCTTCCATAAAACGGATAATTCCAACTAACTCTACTCCTAAAGCTAATCGCAGAAAAAACGTAAGGCCTTCACTGTACCATAATAAATCATCTGCTGACTTCAGATAGGATTTATTGGACTAATCCTTCATTATCTCCATCTGTAAGAGAAGCTTATGAATTAGATGTACTAGCCCTTAAAGGCCTTCCTGTGTCCTAAGACTGGGATTAACAGCAGGTGATTTCTGCTATTACATGGATCAGAAATTTAAAAGCAGTCTGACAAAGGACGGTGCGATGAGAGGTAGTGACACAGGATTTATATGTGGGTCAGTAACAAAGATCCAAGTCACCTCCATTCAGGTAGTAAAGGAGGGCTAACCCCTGAAGCGAACGGCTCCCGGCACAACACAGACTCAAACGCAAACCACAGACATATGATGAACCATAGATGCGCACTTCACATCTATCACGCACGCAGATGCCATCTCATACATTTACAGGCACAAACCCAGGGGTGGATAATGGTTTGTTTTGTTTGTCCCAATGGATCAGAGATGTGAAAGTGAAAGCATAATGGGAGGTGAAGAAGCAAACATAAAAAGAAGATTTGACAAGAAGATCGACCGAGTTAGATGTTAGCTGGTGGCTTTAAGAGCTATGAGACCAGGGTAAAATTTCAAGCACCAATAGCGGCATTTAATGACATCAAAGAGGGAACAACCAGGAAGAGCTGAGTACCACTATCATTTTAAATAGCTGAGCACCTAATGATAGTAAATTGGGACGAACTGCAGAAAAAGTGGAGATTTCAGATGAGATGTAAGTCGAGAGTTAGATTTAAGGTTTCCTTTTCCACACAGGCAGGATGGCAGGTCGGCTTCAGCTTCCCCAAGCTGTCACCATAAACGAATCGGGATGCGCCGATCCGACTTTTTCAGTTCCGGTACCATTTCCAAAGCTTTGAGTATCGGCTGATTCCGAGTAGCCATCTGATACCGGTGTTTAATTAATAAACAACATGCCTCACTGTGTGGAGGAGACTGGGGTCACTCTGTTATGTGTTAATTAACATCAGGCTGGATTTTACACATTGATCTCTAACTAATTCAATCACTTTTTTAAAATACCAGTATCGGATCAGTGCATCCCTATAACAAAAAATGGTCCAAAATGTCTATATAACTGAGTAACAAGTCAAAACTAGTAAATATTACTTGAATTTAACATTCCGTGTCAATCACCCATGAACTAATAAGACTGTATATAAGGTGATGGAGCCCCTGGTTTTCATTACACTGATATAATGTATCATCCATGTCAGGGTTCAAGTCAGTAATCCAGGTGAGATTTACCTCTCCACCACGAAATACGATGACAGAGCGAGTGAATGAGAGAAGAATGAGGCAAGGTGGGAACAAAATCTGAAAACTTAACCCTCACAAACTCAAATTTTCGAACCACAGATCTATTTAGATTGCATAAATACCCTCTCTGACATTAACAAATAGGCGATTAATCCTTCATTAATGTGTGTGTTTTTTTAGGCTTTACAGAGAAAAAACATCTACTATCACACAATATCATGTCCTATCTTACCTAAGACATAAAAACGTAAGATCCATAAAAACAAAAAATCATTTAGGATGTTTTTATTAATGTCAAATTTGACCTGAATAGTATGTAAGGCTTAAAGTGAATGTGAGAGCTAAACTTTTGTCTTAAGATCCTGTGGTGTTTGGCTCCTTCTAGTGGTAAGATAGGAGTCTCTTTTTTTTTAAACTTAAAGTTTATGCATGTTTCTAGGTCATATCTTGCTAAACAAGTGAGGGAAGACTGATGCAGGATTTTATCACCACAAAGGTCTTAATGAATAGGTTTTAATTAGACAGATTACAGCTCTGGTACATGAAACAGGACCTGTTGTAGATTGTGCGGCACTCTGCAGTGAATGGTTTGAGTTTAGCACAAACAAAGTGGAACTTAAGTGCATGCTGTACATGCGTGCGTGCTGTTTGCAACTGCATCAGTGTATTGTTTTGGAGGTGGCAGTAAAGAAAAAAAGAAAGATGCATCTATTTTGACATGCACTGGATGTAGTTCCCTTTCTGGCCACATAGAGGCAGCATCACACAGACTGCAGTAAATGACTGGAGAGAGGAGGAGTACAGTTTCTGTTTGGAGGCAGGTGGATGCTTTGTTATGGTGTTTTATTGTCCGTTTGTTTCTTAATTAAAAGAAAAATGGAGTGGTTTGAGCTTCATATGATCAGAGATCTGGGAGTCCTTCATCTGTAAATGCAATAGGTCAGACTCAAACTGCAGTGAATGCCAAGCCAGATCCTGAGGGCAATTAAATTAGTGACTAACTAAAACATTAAGCTCAGATCTGTATCTAAGTCTCTGTACAGAACTAGTGGTCTATAACGCACAAAAACCTTTCCCTGACTTTGATTATGGAAGCAGCTTTCTCACTTATTGCTGTAATAATTTCATCATAGTCCATTGACTTTTATATGAGTTGAACATCACAATAAGCCCTGTTAAACAGATCTCTTCTAAGGCATTTTCTGTAGGTGTATTTCTATCCAGAATCATTAAACCTTTGTGTTACAGCCTAATTAAACCAGACGTCTCCTGCCATACTGGGACACTTGATTTCTTTATACTGAAATGACACAAAATAGTGTCTTTTTATTTCAATAAAATAGCGTTAATGCGCAAATGCAAGATATGCATGCGCTGGACCTGGATCAAACAGCTCCTGAAAGTTATCTTTAGTATGCTTCATGCACAGAGCACCAGGTGGGTGAGCCTTTCAACATGACAACGTAAGCATTATGCACTTGGGATATTACAGTTAAATACCATGTGGAAATACTTTGCCTCTGTGGTTCCATTCCAATCCGTTTGGAACATCATTAAAACATTTTTATTCTGTTGTTTGCACGATGATATAATTGATATTCCACTCATTTACTCTTTTATTGATCTGTTCAAGCACCATGTTCCGCACAATTATTCTAAGTGAATAGGAAGTAAATCAAATTAGATCGAATTAGGATCTCTCTAAATGCTGACTCCTGAAATAGGAGCAATAAGTAAGAGGAATGTAATAACTTGAGAACACCCACATTATATAATGTCACAATTAGAATCTTTAGCCCGTTTCTTTGGCTTCTTGTAAAGGATGTTTGCAGCATAAACATGAGACATTCCTCTGTTTTGTAGCACTTATTCAAACTACGTATAGCACTAGTACTAGTATCACATACTGGATATGCTGAGGAGGTGAAAAAAAGTTCCTTCAATACTGCCAGGCAATACAGTCATATCACGAAAATTGCTAAAATGCAAGAGGAAAAAAAAAACACATCTCACCCTACCGACATCTTTTTTTGCAAGTTTTAGATAAGATCAATATATCAAAATCAAGACTAGATATGAAAAATAAATATCACAAAAAATATATGCAATTCAGAAAACGACAGTCAAGAAAAAGGTGCATTTTTCGTTTTTTTGTTTTTAGTGCAAAGTTTCGACTCTGCATTCTAGGGATTCCTTTTTATCTCTACTCTGTAAGATGTCTGGGACCAATATGGATCTCGCTTTTTCCTTATCAAGTTAGAACACCAGTTCACCTGCTGAATGGGAGGCCTTATCACAGAGAACAGGACACACTCACACATACTCAACTCAG
>JAPQRN010000012.1:12530618-12548290 GCA_037367275.1 Coranthus polyacanthus
AGTGTGTCCATCCTATTGTCAACAAGACACTCAGAGATCGCAGACCCTCGCCCCCTTAGATCATATCCACCACGCTGAATAAGTCCACTACGTTGTGAGTACACTCAAAGAAAACATGTACACGTTATAAATCAATTCTTTGACCCTTAAACCATATTCCCAGGATTTGGATTCATGTTTCTACCGTCAGTTGTTTTGAAGTTACTTGTGGTGGAGTGGATGGGATTTCAGTGTCAATACTGTCAGTTCTATTATCAGACTATGGACTGCACATAAAAACCAAATCTGTAGTTACGATGTTCAAAACTGAGGTCAAGAATGGCCATCAAATGTCAGATTTCTAAGTGAAATGAAATCAGATCAGCAAGACATTGACGTCGTTGATAGATACCGTCACATAACATATGCGCGATTTTTTTTCCAGAGCAATAACTGCCTCCATTTCCGAGAAAATCACAAAAATGTCAAAGAGCTGATGGTGACAAATCCTTTAAAAAGATTCTAGATGCTGAATCCGGACCATCTTCTAGGAGGACTGAGACATGGTAGACACCTACCTCGTCAAGTCAGACTGTGCTGTGGTTTTCGAATGACAGGTGCAGACATACAGACGGACCGACCTGATTGTATTACCCTCGCGGGAGGGCGAGCGTAACCAGCAATCATACAGACACAGTTCCTTCACGGGTCAGTCTTGTACACTGTGTCTGCGTGGCTTGTTCTCTCTCTTACACATGTCTTTGTATGTGGGAGGGCACGGACACCCCTGACACGAAGATGATTTAAAAAAAAAAAAAAAGGGAGACGCGCAGAGAAGCCTGTTTGGTTAATTGCAGTCTCCGAGCACATTTCGGGCCACTCTAAGGGCATTAAGGCTGCGAGCCGCTTCTGACCTTCTGTCTTCACACCCTAAATTACTGCAGTTGCAACAATCTATGACATTTTACAAAATGAAAACAAAGCTTCATCCAAAACATGCGAGGCAACTCACTTCAATTCTGTCAGACCACAGCGTGTGAGAGCATGAGAGAAAAAGACATTTATATAGAGCATGGCTGTGTAATATGTTGAGGGGTAAAAAAAAAAATGTTTGCCAATATTTCATATTATGCTCTATTGTTTTGTGACGGTGCAAATAACACTCTTTTGCATTCTTCGACACACATGGAGGCAGTGTTTTGTTTACTTGTTCTATTTTATTTTTACATATTGTGAGCTTCATTTTGCTGCCACAGTTTAACCTTGAAACAGACCAATATTTATGTAATAATTTTTCATTTGCTGCTATAATTCTAACAGTTCTATTGTTAAAGAGTATTGTATGTTTGCTTTTTCCCCATATTCGCATTTTATGTCTATATTTATTTTGTATTTTCTCTTTACCTTTTTGTATTTAATATTTTATATTTTTTTACATGCTTAGTTGAATATTTGCACAAAGGCTCTGAATAAAAGCACAACAATAATCAAAGTACCCTTTATTGCTTGAGTAAAATTCAGTATCTAATAAGAAACATGTGACCTATATAAACTATTCATTGAAATTATTGCTGTGTAATTATATTTAGTGGAATCAGCAGTGAAGTTGCAGATTGCACCGCTGGGCCGTCGTCTCAGCCTCCCCTACGGTGGGACGCTAAAAGTCTCTCGCTAGAGCCGGTACTTGTCTTTTTCCAATCAGGGTTGCTAAGTAAGTGGATATAACTCTGGTCCACGCTCAAACATAGATGACAGTAATGCACCTTAACGCCGGATGACACCCACCATAAAACAGAAAAAAAAAACAGAAAAGAGGAAGTCTTTCCTGAGCGACTGCAGAAACATCTCCACTCCCTCTACACATATAAACGAAATACAACAATTCCTATTTTTGCATGATTATACACGAATAAAAACATTATTATGAGTATTGTATTCAATTTCTGCAATTAGATCCCCCTAAACCCCCCCCCAAATCTTACACCTTGGACCTTTAAATACATCAGAACAATAGCATTAGTTAGTTTGTGAGGTCTGTATCACGGTCTGCTTCCCACTGTCGCTCACATACACTTTTTACCTCCCGACACCGACACTGCAGATAAGGCTACATACGTAATACACCACTGTATTCTAGTGTTTAACGATGGCTGCAGACTCCTGACCTGCAGGAGTAGTCAGGCAGATTAGATCATATGCTAACGCAAGGGAGCTGGGGCGTGGCTGGCCCAGACAGTCCATGAAAAAGATAAATGTCCATTAACGGTACGGCTGATTTCATGTGGGTAGACTGCTATAATGGTATCTATCTTACATCCACCCTGCCTCTGTCCTCCATTAGTACTGCAGCAGCCTATATCCATCTCAAATGTCAAAGCAAAATTGAATAATGGCATTTGAACCCAAATGCCTCTCAAGTGACCTTTGACCAAGACGCTTTGATAAGACTTAAGACACAAACCCACACAGAAAACCACTGAACCGCAGATTTTTACATAGGAGTACTTTGTAAATGCATTAGAAACAATAATCCAGTGATACAGCATCTTACTTTGGATGGTTAAAGTATATTTTGTAGATAATTTACCCAAGATTTTCAACTTTTATTTGTCTTTAAATTAAAGGTTTTTTTTACATTTATACAGGGCTTTTCTAAAGCACGGTTACAAAGTGCTTCAAAAGGTGAGAAGTGCATTAATTTAAAAACAATTATAAGAATTATGAAAGAAAGAGAAGAAAATATATAAATAAGAGTGAATATAATGGAAATCAAACCAAAGTCCGGCCAGAATAAAATAACAATAAAATGAAAAATAATAATGAAATTAATAAAAAAACAAAAATTAGGCAAGACATCATCCAGGAAAGTTGTTTTTTGTGTAAAGTTTGGTCTCTACGGACAACAAAAGCAAAATATTTGACCACGAACACATAACATAATACAGATAAAATCATTATCATAAAAATGCTACTATATAGAAGTGCCGAGTTTTAAGTCTTTAACAAGTTTACACTTTATCATATAACTTCGGTAACATGCACCATCATTAAACTGCAGTATAAATACAAACGTATAAGTAAGTAAAAAAAGAAAACCTGTCATCAACCAGTCAACATTGGCAAACTAAAATTAATTATCTGTGAAGTTTTCCTAATTGGTCCTGAATCTCATCAGGACCGATCATGGACGTACAACTCATTGCCAAGCAGCGACAAGGTGCATGTGAAGATTAGGATGTTATCGCCATGGAGACTGATGAGGCTGACAGCAGGACCACAGGTGAGTCCGAGATAAAATGATGCATGACATCATACGTGGGGACAACTGAGGACATTTTAATAAACGTTAGGTGAAAAGTTAAGAGAGCAGTAGACAGGAATACAGCAGCAGGTGAATGAGTGTGAATTATTGTGAGGCGACAGTCCGGGAGGAGAGGATGCATTAAAAGCATCTGAGAGATGAAGAGACATCTACGATCTGTGTTCAATTCCACATCAACACAGAGTTGAACTGAACAGAAAATACGATGTGTGATTATTTCCTGTCGCCACTCGTCTGCCTGTAATGTTTCCGTGTTGCCTGTTTTGGTATTTCGTTACTTATTTATCTGTAACTGTCTGCCTGTCTGAGGTCAACCTCGGTCTCCTGCTGGCACTCTGCCAGCTGTCTCCTAGGCAACCGGATACACGAGCCACAAATAGAACTCCGAGCAGAGTATCCCTTCGCCGTGCTGCGGCCATATCAAACCACATCACGCGCCTTCACATTTCACATCCCTCCACTGCTGCAAATAGATCGCCTTAACAATCAGGAAAGACTCACTCTGTGTAGTTTTGAACTGTTCTTCACCGTGATTTAAAATTCATCAGTGCTTGTACTATTAGATTAATAAATTAGAAGACAAATAAAGATGCGTGTCTTAACTGCTCTAGATTGATCATTATTATTTAAGCATTTAGTAAGTATTAGTGAATTGTGTGAATGTTCAAGTGTTAAAGAAAATAAAGTCATTTTTGTTATCTAAACATTTTCCCATTTTCAAACCAAAACAGGAAATAGCTAAGAGCAACAATAGACCGTAAGCACAATCGGAATCGATAAAATAAAAACACAATCCAACACTAGGTTGAAGTGGCCTTGACCTTTGACCACGTGTTACAGCAACCATTTCCACATTTTGTCATTTTGGAGGAGATTTCAGTCACTATCAAAAGCAAAAAGCCCTCACGGACATCCTTATATTTGGGTGTTCAAGATTTATTGGAAAAGAAAGATTCTCTGTGATTGATTCTCAGGCAAAGATCAAACTTAAACTCACTTAAACTCAGATTCATGACATGCGGCCATGAATCTGAACCACTCTTCCTCTCTCATTCAGATGTAAAAGATGCCTCGGCTGAGGAGGGAGATTTGCCATTAAAGAATATTTTACAACAATTATCTCTACGACTTCATAATTATCAACAATCAAAAAATAGTAAAAAACACACAAAATAGTTCATCGCAAATATAGGTCATATATAAATTTAAGTCACCCTGTTCGCCAGTCAATTATTATGGCTCCAACAACACATTCACAAGAATTGGACAGAGCGACAAATGGACAAGCCAAAACCATAATGCCTGTCACTGGCACTGACACATAAAAATCAAGATAATGAAAATTAATTAAAGTTTATAACTTCTGGGTCCATATCGTGGATACTGCCTTTTGGGTCCCCTTATGACAAGCCTAGTTACAAACCGACACAACATTCAATAAATTTTTCATGCTGAAAAATACTGTAGACATCCCACTTAGACATAATGAGTAAGCCTCAAAGAGCCTCCGCATGGATCATATGAAGAGACTGGAATGGTACTTTACTTCTTCATCTGGTCCTCTTTGGAGAACAAATCCTAATCCATCCATCACACTCTTTGGGTGGATGTCTGCGTGTTTTTCTTGAAGCTCTACTCTAATCCATGTGGAATGATAACCCTCTATGACATTATAAAGGTTAATTAGACATGGCCTTTCTATTATAGTTACTGATAGCTCATCCTAATCCATGTATTCACACTTACACCATGTATTTTCTCAACAAGACAGAGGCACTTCAGGATGGGTATCCTGACCTAACTTTGGTGGGCATGCTCAGTAGCGCTATGCAAATGACCCTGGAGATGACACCTTGGCAGGCTGTCATGGCAACACATCAAGTCGAAGGCATGTGGCCACTGGCAGGGGAGGGGGGAGGGTAATGGATGAAGGAAGAGAAATATTAGGAGGTTAAAAAAGGAAAGAGAAATTGACTAATGGAAAGAAAAGAGGAATTAAGGAGATGAGAGAAATGGTGAAAAAGAAAGCAAGTGGCTGATGTGATGATAAATGAGGGTGTGATGAAGGAGGGATGAAGAGAAAGGAGAAGAGAAGCAGTTAATCTAAACTGGGTTATTGAGGTTTCAGGTGCCAAATATCCCTCTTACCCTCTTTATCATCAGTATCCAGCTCATCTGTTATTAAATTATGAATTTTAAAATCACGAGGTGATTCAAGATGAGGAACGGAGCGGTGAAGGTCACACAAGTTGCACAAGGACACAAAACAGAGCTGATGAACTATACATACTGACATAACAGTGGCGCAATTTAGATTTCAGTGTATAGTAATCTCAGATATGTGGTGTTTGCATCTATTGCTTGAACTGTGTAATGAAACCATTTCTTTTATTGTGCATGGGTGCTGTTTTTGTGCTGATTTTTCATAGCAAACTAGTGTATGCGTGTGCATGTGTGACTAAGTGAGAGTTAAACACAGTAAGAGAGGACCACAGTCTGTATAAAAGAAGTGGACATATGTAGCAACTGTATGTCCACTTAATGCCGACTGTGACGCTTGGGATCCCGGGCGTATAATGCAGTCCAAGTACCAAACGTAATAGTCCCATAATGGTCCCAAAGTTATCATCATTTATCAGTTGTCAATGTGCTGTACACATCCAAAAAGACAGAAGATAAGTCAAAATAAGTCTCCAAAAGTAAGATCCATCCACTGGTCTGTAACATTTCTCTCCTTTGGAGGCTTTGCAGTAGTTCTGATTCACTGAAGTAGGAATAATACACTTTTCATAGATAGTTTCCCCGACGCGGTCGCTGCTCTGTCGCTTGTAACTGATGGAGGCGGGAACACATTTTTTTAAAAAATACCTTGAATGTGATTGGTTATGGATATGGTTCTTACTACATCACAAGCAAAAGATTTTCTAATTGGCTTGTTTTGTCAGGAGGCCAACTTGTGGCGGAGGCGCTAGAGGACTGACAGCGCTGAGCAAGTTCATATTTTCACAGCTTTTATTTTACACCACAGGGTTTATATAAACCTAAAAACTCAATAAAAGGGCATTTTCACAGTATGGTACCTTTAAGTAACAGTAAACTTCATGAAACATTTGTGTAGCAAAATCCTTTGATGGTCTTCTTAGTTGCAAGTAGAGCTGTCTGTCAGGGGGAAAAGTACATTTTAATCAATAAACAGAAGCTTCAATGGGCTAACTTATCAGGCGAATGAGCTGTCAATCGCCCTGTCAATCAAGATCGGTCCAAAAAAAGGGTCCAAAAAAACAAATAAGATACTGATTCTTGGAAATAAATAATAACGAAGTTCAATGGAAGTCAATTGGAGACAGCACTGTTTGGAGCCACCATCTAGTGGCCATCGGGGGTATTACACTTTATCATACTTCCACTTTGCCTTCAATTTCAACGTGTAATTGTTGCCCCTTGGAAAGGATGTGTACTGAAGTGGTTTGTGTTTGCTTTGAAGATGTTGTTCATGTGGCCCAGTGTGCATGCATGTACCACACCTTTACAGTAGATATAATGATAAAACTATAACAATGGCATGATTAGATGTGAGCATAGATAGTTTCCCATAGTAAGACAGACACAGGCAGGTTGATGACGTGCATCTCAGTGTGTGTGAGGAACACTTTGGGTTTTTCCAGCAGGCGGCTTGCCAGTACTTTCAATGTTCTAGTCCACAGAACCCCTCTGCCTTCTGTCTTTCCTCACTATACTCACATCCTAACTGAGCTTCCGGTCTTACTTTGTCATTTGTTCCTGTGTCTTTTCAACTGTCATGCATGTTGATTCTCAAATGGTAGACGTCACGACTTCTCTCACTACCTTTTCCCCTTATGCTGTATATTTCTGTCTGTCTGTTTTCACTGCTCATTCGTGAGTTCTTTTGACCGTGCTCGCAATGAAAACAACCTGCTTTAAAAAGATGAAGCGAGGGGGGGGGGGAGGATGAAAGATTTAGAGGAAGAGGCATAACGTTGTAGCTAGAAAATGAGGCAAAGAGTAAATGATAAAAATGACAGATATGAAGGGAGAGAGATGGATGTTTTCCCTAATATGATTACATCATCTTCTGCAAGCTCCTGTTGCCATGACTACATAGTCACATTAGCCTAATCATGCTACCCGTCTGACACATTCACTAAGAATTTATCAGACCTTCATCCCTGAACTCAGATCTTGCAGATTTGACTTTCAGACCTCTTCGCCTGGCTCTTCCTTTCCTGTCTATGAAGGCAGTAGTGATTAACAGTATTCATTTCAAAAGTCATTACAGGAACATTAAACTGCACCATTATGTAATTTATCTACTTAACAGCAGTAACATCTGTCCCAAAGGGGTTGCTTTAGGTTGTCTTCTTTTACAATATACCAATAAGGAAGAAAAATACAGTTTTTGCACTAATCATGCAGGAAATAAAAGGTTTGGTTTCCTTCACCCTCTTTTTCATTATTTAGGTGAAAGTGGATTTTTATACTCTTTTCACTCTATTCTATAACCAAGCCCAGGGGTTTATAACTTTATCTGTTGTTGAGTTGTGAGCTGTTACCAAAAGAGTCATTTGTATAAAGATGTTTTTGTGTTGCAGGATTTCCAATTAGCTATCCACTGCTGTGGACTAAGCTGAAAATGAATGAAATTAAGGAGAGCTACTGTATTGCTTGTGAAGATACTGAAGAGTGATCTATAACTGACAACACGCCAGCTTTTCTGCAAAGCAAGCCCACTTCTGAGGCTGCCATTGCTTAGTCAGTCGCTCTAGCATTAGGCTAATTCACAAGCTCTGTGTTGTTTGTGCACATTTTCCACTACTGTCACTGATATAAAGGAATACTAGAGGAAGCTTTCTCTCAGCAATAACCTGTTTAGATGAAAGGATTTATTACATTTATACCTCCCACACTGGCTCAAAGATAAAGAAAAAAAATGGCGCAGTATGTTTGTTTTTAATAAACTGAAATGAGCCATGGGAATCGGCTATAAAAATGCTACATAGCTCAATATGTTCAGAGCACCCTACGTTGTAAGTGGAGACCTTAACCCCTTCCTCGCGACTAAAACGGCTAACAATCACCGTTTAATATCAAATAATATTAATACAGTTCTATTATTTGTTAGATTTTTATAGTGTCGCAATTGATAAAAAAACAGTAGAAATCTTAGAGAAAGAAAAGGTCTGCAGTCCTGGGTCGCAGTCAACTGCTGAGCAAAGCAAACACAGCAATGTACAGTATATTGGAAGTGAAACATCAAGCGCAGGCCAATAAGTGGTACCATCTCACTTTGTTTTTCTCTCTCCTAACCCATTCATCTTACAGTATCATGTCCAATGAACTCCACTTTGTTGGTGTTTGTGTGTGCGTGAGAAAGAGAGAGAGAGAGAGAGAGAGAGAGAGAGAGAGAGACCTGTACATTGAACAAGCCATGCTAACAGAGCGAGAGCTTCATCCTGTTCCTGTGAAGTGAGAAATAGAGCCAACAGCCAAGCGCAGCATTCTGCTCCACGGCTGCCTCAGCAAAAACACAATATGTTGGCTCTAAAGGACCACGCTGGCAGGAACTCTCACCCCAAAGAATATCACCAGCTCCATTATATTGTATGCTTATTTGGCTAAAATATGTACTGAGAGAATAGCCAGGGGAGGGGTGACAATTACTGCATGATGAAAAAGTGAAGAAAACAGTATTATGCAGCTAGCATGATCATTCTACTTCAAGGGCGTTTTGCAAGAGAATTTTACATGCTTACTGTATAATGAAAATATAGCCATGGCTGTATATTCATCCTTATTTATTTTTTTTTTTTATTGTGTTCATTGAAACTGGATTCAAGGGTATTCAGGCTAAACTACAAACTAAACACTCACAATGTAGGGTGCTTGAATTAGACTCTTGACCTTTGATGTGTATTATTCCCGTTACTGTATAACCTTTTCAACACAGAAGAGTCCTTAACTATTAATCTGTTTAAAAGGTACCAAATGTTAGTATGACATTTAAACTGAATGGCCATTTTGCTATCACTCCATTGTTATCGCTGCTAAGTCACATCCTTTGATGCTACATGCTGCAGCTTACTTAATTTCTATATAACAGGCCTACATTTAGAAAAATGGCGGCATAATCCATGAAAAGCCAACTTGCGGAGAGAATGAATAGTGATATTAGTGATCCGAAAGAGCTAAAAGGTGCATCTTAAACAGCACAGGTGGTCAATAAAAGCTACCAATGTTAGTACTGCTGTAGCTAGGATTTTTTTTTCCATCTCTACCTCTGTGTATCCTGTGGCCATTGTCTCCAAACTTTAGTCCCAGCCACAAAGGCTTTGATTGGCTCAGCTGTTACAACCCCCATGTAATTCATTGTTGTATTGTTCAGTTTCACCTGTTCCTCAGACAAAACAGTGCTGTATCTGGAAAGTATCATATTTCAAGTGGTTCGTCCACTAAGATTATTCCCACCGAGAACAGCCGCCCACTCAAAAGTCAGTGTTACCTGTGACCATTGTTTCCATTCATGTGCATAAAAACAGCTGGATGAAACTAACAGAAATGTCACATTTCATCACAATTTCACACCATTTTATCCCATTTGAGCTTTAAGTGGCACTCTTTTAATGAAGTTTTCTTGTTGCGCCCCCTTCTTCACTTAGTTTTTATTGGTACCTCTTATTATCAGTGATTTCAGTAATAGGTATTGTATATTTATTATTTATGTCAAAACTGCCCTGTGTAATTTTTCTTTACAAAGAGTAAAAGACACAGAACAGAAATGTAATTTTGATTTATGTGTTTTAGTATTCAATGGTACTTCTTCAGTAGGTGTACTGTGTATAATTCAACTATTGCTGGGCTTATACTATATTAGTAGCATAAAATGAAAAGAAAAAGACAATTACATCATTAATCATAATTTTCAATTAAATCATTAAATGCTCAGGTTACCAATAACGGTGTAATAATGGGAATAATATAAATACTCAGTAATAATTATTGCAAATTGAAAAACAAGACACTCCTGATATTTATAGTGCCCCCTAGTGTTTACAAACTGTTAGTGCTCCTGTTTGCACACTTGAGGTACATTGCACCATTAAGACTAGCATTGAGCATAGCATTGCTGTGGTTTAGAGAGAGCCAGCAGAATTTTCAAATGGGCACCTCATCAGTTAACATTAAACTTTGAAGCCGACACTTCCTGCTTTCAGCGAAGGTGCTGCAACAGGCAGTCGCAGCACAACCTGGCCGAGCTCCATCAGTGGCTCTGAATGGTGCCGGTGCAGCTATCGGGTTTTCCTGGCAATGTCTGTCAACAGGAATGATGAACTATATAGGAGGGCAGCCAGGTCCATGCTCTCAAAATGCTGTGCACCAGGCATTCCAACTGGGATTACACCCTGGTATAGAGTAACCTGGCTGACTCCACCCAGCACCACCCTCTGCGAGAAGAGGAAACGTAGGCCAAAGTGAGAACACCCTCATGTTTTCTGGAACCATCACACTGTATTAACAAGTCAATACCTCACCTGCAGGCCTATAAAAACTCTTTTGTTTACATATTTAGTGCTCTTCTGCTGCAATGATGCGTCACCTCTGTACACACTGTAGTGCTTATGAGACATCTCGTAGCAGGATAGGTCTATGGGTCTATTGTATTTTACCACAGAAGCTATACAGGGCATTGCTCTAACAACCTCTAGGTTATGTCCCAGTGGGAGACATTACAACAATGACTGCACATACAAACCGCTAAAAAAGAAAAGTCTGCTTCCTCTAATATGAAGCAAGGAAATTATATGAATCATATGCAATGGACTTTGCATTGGACAACAGATCTCAACCCAAGTCAAAACCAATGACAGATGAAATGAAAATACAGGTCAAATGATTATTATACAGGTATCTGTATAATAATCTCTCCATCCTTGCTGAGTCCCTCCGCTTCCTGCACCGCAGTCTGGTTCTGCTAAACTGGGACAACTAATCGAGATTCCATTTTCAGCACATATTTAAGCTTTACAATTGACTGTTACTTTATTTACTTTAGAAAACTTCAAAAAATGCATTTTGTTGATTTATTTACCTACATTTCAGTGCACTTTTTGCATTGCTGAAAATGTATCTTTTATTAACATATGCTAAAAAAAAACATGTTTCAACTAAATTTTGTGTCGGAGTTTGTGTACTTCTGAATTTTGACACCATTGATTTTAAATTCTACTGCAACTATATACTGTATTGGTTCCAAATATCAGTTTCCTTGATTATTAATTAGAAATAGACCAATTTGATTTGCCAAACTGATTAACTGACTTTCTCCTGCTCCAAACAATTGTTATTATATTGGCATTTAAAAATCCCCAAATCAGTCGACCTCTACTACTACTACTACTAATAATAATAATAATCAGGATCAGCCCCCATCCCCACCACACCCCACACCCCAAGAAAGAGTCACTAGACCTCTAACAGCCAATTTTTGGGGAATGATTAGAAAAGAAAAATTGTCCTGTGATTGTCTTTATTACCAGTTTTTTGTATGGCTGCAGGCTTGGTAAACAAACACTTATGAATGATATTAATAAGATGTACGAGCAAGGGAAGGAAATGGATGTTTTCATGCTGGCATACACTAAAACTCTTCATTGTAGCCACCATCGTCATGCACAGCCACCTTTTCAGCCTAGTGGAGGTAAATGTTTCATACTAAAACATTCTGGAAGGAGTTTTAATTGAGTCAATTCAGTCTATCCTGAGGGTAACTGAACAATCCAGTAATGCACAATTACACTACAGATCACGAGTACTTTTACCTGCAGTGATGTGAAAAAAAACCTCGGTGTTGTCTTATACATCACTATTGCTAAATCAGATTGCCGGAGTGCTGAAGCTACCACTTCATGCCTATTGAAGGCATTGACAGTATTGACATTGGAGAGGGTGTGGGATGGAAATGACTGAACGTGGGCAGTCATGTTACATAAGCAATAGTCCACTTCTCTTACTAAAACAGTACAAAGACACTAATACACCATGTATATATCTACAGCTTACCTCCCCCTAACAGATGGCATATTTTATTAAAACAGAGCTGTCATTTTAGCAGCCAGAGGGATCTTTCTGCCAATCTGTTGTTGCAGGAAAATGCATAATTAATACTAATAATATATGGTTATTATATGTTTACATTTTTTTTACACTTTACTCGGCAGCCGTGTCCAATAAAGCTTTCATCTATTTTTTTTTTTTTAGAAAAACAGCAACAATAGTTAGCAGATCAATAAATCTTGATGCCTTTTACAACTCGATTGAAATATAGTAGGCATTTTTTTTTAATGCTAGGGTTCATTGGTTTTTCCTAGTAGAGTCCTCCCCCACCGTCTTCCTGCTTCCTTCTAAAGCTTCAAGACTTGACCGGACGGGCTTTGAGTTACAGTAAAAATGTAAAATGCATACCAGGCCCTGTGTGTGTGTCTGCATATGCGTGCATACAGATGCATGTGTGTATTGGACACACACAGACTCCCTCCAGGGTGTGACAGCCCATATCAATTTTGTCGTCATCCTCCTAGCCTTGAGTTCATCCAGCTCAATGTCAGAAACAGTCAGCCAGAAAGTGTTTACATGCATAGAAGCGCTCCAGTTAGCAATAAGCGTTTTAGTTCAAAACTGACTTGATATTTGGTGTAAAGCCGTACAGTTCTACCTGATGACTAACTTCCACTGCTCCAAACTGGTTCTCTCACATCCTCTCTCTCTCTCTCCCACTGGGTCTTTAGTTGTCATAGTTACATCCATTAACACACCTGCTAAGCTCCACTCTCTCTCACTCACTTCTCCTCCCTGACATTTCTGTGATAGCAGCAGACTCGAAGCAAAAAAACAAAACCACTGGCCTGTAATTACATCTGAGACTGACAGACAGGATGAACAACACATTGCTGAACATTTTCTTGTTACAGTATGTGACTCAGGCAGAAATCGTGTTTACAGACAAGGTAAGGTTATTTAAATTCCCCATGAAATCAATCACTTTCTCAGATTTTTGTCCCCTGCAGAGGACATAAAAGCTAGCTAGCAGTTATGAGTCATCACCGTGGATGTATAAAGAGAACCAGATATGGCGCCACCGAGCAGAACTGACGCCAATTCCCCCAGTGGTCACTCGCTGTATTGCAGCGGAAAAAAAAAAATCACCTAAAAGGCATTTTTCTCATAGAGCACAACGATATCTGTAAGAGACATATATAAGAGTCATCTATAAAACAAATGACAGGACACCTACAACTGCAAAAAAAGGTTGAAAATGACTCTTTTTTTAATCTGCTCGTTAACATGGGGCTTTCAAATGTTTTAAATGATTTAAATGCCCAGAAAGTAGATTTTAAAATCTGTGACATCACGGGTTGGCTGAAGCCCTAGCAAAAGCAAATAGCACTCAACTCGCCATTTCATGGGGACTCTACACATTCTCACACACACTTCACATTACATTTAGTGATGTATATTCACATTATGTCATTTCATTCTGATAAAAAAGCCACAAGTAACATTACAAGTTATTGTTAGTAAAAGGGATATGACACCACTGACAATGTAGTTGGAAATATTTGATATAATGCAGAAATGTTACATATTAGGCTACAGCTATAGCTAAAGGTTCAGTATGTAAGCTAACCGTAGCTAGCGTTCCAGACTGTTGTCACTGTAGAGGAGCAGATGAAAGGCATTCAAGAACTTGGGAGTGAGCTTAAGGATTTTTGTGGAAAAACTGACCCGAGTCCTCCACGTACATAGATGTTGTTATCATGCATATAGGTAACTGAAACAGTCATTAGCTTACCCAATTGAGTTAACAACAAAGGATGGTCTCCCAGCAGAAAACAGACTCCAACACAATCTTATCATAAGCACACAAGCATGTGCAAATCTTACATATTGAACCTTTAAAGCATAACAGTAAACATGGCGTATGAAAAGTGAATGCAGTGTCGTACCACAAATCAGGGCTTTATAAAATCATAATAAGATAATAAGTCAGAGCACAATTTACAGCCGATGTAGAATAAATACAAAGGCATCCGTTGTTTACTGACACAGGTTTCATCTCAGGTCCTCCAGCTTCAATAAAACAAAATTTGTTTTGCTCAGTGTCTTACTCACTTAATTCCCACTTTAAAAACATGCACATCCATTCCATTGTTCTTTGCTGTGATAGTGCTTCATGGATTACTCATACACATACTGTAAGTTGTGAATACACATCACTGGTGCTGTTTTTCCGTGGCTCTATCACCACAGACACCATGTGTCCTTAGTAACAGCCCAGGAGTCGAGACAACACCGGGTTCATCAAAGAAAAACATGTCCCTTGTCTTCTTTCCACTCTCTTCAAATGGCTTCTGTTCTCCTCGTTTCTCAACTTGGCTTTTACTGTACTTGTTCTTCCACTTAATCAGCTATATTCCTCCTCTTTTAAACTGTTTACCCATATCCTCATCTGGTTTCCTATTTGTTTTCTAAAATCGTGCAATCAAGCTGGAGCTATCAGCTGTTATTTCCTTTGCCTCTTTTTAACTCTACACTCCTCTTTTCATCTGGTTAAGTTGTCTTCTCTCCTGTTCATTCCCTTATTCCTTGACTGTCTCATCTCCACTGAATCATAGCGACACAGAAGTCATCCCTCATCAACTGAGACGCTGCCTCACCACAGAATCATGAGGTTATCATTCCAGGTCTCCTCTCTACTCTTTCCTTTGTCTCTCTCTAGTTTTATCATCACATTCCCTCTCTTTCACCACTCCTCACCTCCTTGACATTTTCTTCTCCCCCTTGCTTTTGTTCAGCTGATCCCTTTGCTTTCCATCTCTTCCTCTCCACCCTTGTTGACTCCTCCTCTACTTTTCTGGTCCTTTCTGTTCAGCTTCCCTCCTTTCCTCTCTGCCTTCCCTATTCACATCCAAATACAATTAAAACCATTAATCTTAGCTATTATATGACAACCCCAACGTATAGAGACACGTGCATTGAAAGCCATTTGCCTTCTAAAGGACACGGCGTCAATAATAAAATACAAACGACATCATAAACAGTGTTTCTTTCTTTTGTCCACTGGGAGACACAAAAGCACCTGTTACGCTACATAGATAAAGTAGACTCCGGTATGTGTGCAGGAAGACAATTATTAAGAACAGCTGACTTAACATAAGGCAGAACCTTATAGAAAAAAGAAGCTTAGCCAGCAGCATTTTTCAACAGCAGTGGGCTCTGTAAAGAAATGCTACACAGGCATATCACCGCACAGAAACACACATCAGATTGCACTTTTGAGCACTGGATTACTGCCATCTGTAGATTGAATATATGGAATTTCTTAGGTCTAGCAGAAAGTCCTGAAAGGTTACATTTTACACACTTATACACATGCACTCTTTCTCCACCCAACGAGCCAGTCAGCTAATGTAGATCTATAAATCCAGATGTCTTTGCTAAGCATTTCAAGTCATTTTAATCATTGAATGGCTACTGAGATGGCATTTTCTGCATTAGCACCTTGTTGCCAGATTACTCCGTTCTTGTTGTAGAGATGCAAGATGTTAACACTGATTTATCACAGTTGTGAATTGATTTTTTTTTCTCGATTATATCATAAAGCATAATTTCTAAATATGAAATACTCTGCGCTCTAGGAACTGTGGCTGCTGCATGTTGTTATCTTCTTCTTATATTTATCTTTATCTTTCTTTTCTTCTTTCTTTGCCCTTTCTGTACAATATTGTTTTTTTGTATTCGCATTTTTCTTTGTTCCTTCCTGTTCTCTTATCTTTCATCTACTTGATCCATCTTTCATTTTCTGTCACTGAACCTGATGTTTTTTTAAATTCTCCACTTTCTCTGCTCAATAGACTGACAATATGAACAGTCTAACAGGTGCTTTTTTTGTGTTGCAGTCACACTTCTAGGTGAAAAAAAATTCATCTTGAAAAGTAACCCAAAAAGTACATTTATTTAGAAAAGGGAAGATATATCTGCTATGAAATATGATGGATTTACTGAATCTAACAATGTCCTATTTATGATATAAAAGAAAGGCTCCAGTAGATTTGGCAAAAAAATAAATAATCATCACATGGAGGTGCCCCAGCAACATCATCACATCACAGATAATTATTTTAATGACTGAGAAGCGAAAAAACCAAATAAAGAGTCCCTGCCATGCCGAGATAAATGCTCTGTCATCAAATAACCAATTAAAACAGGCACAAAGCGACCACAACAAAAGAGCTGTTTCTCTCGACAAAAATACACAAATGTAACTGGCAACATAACATTTGAAATTAATAAAAAAAAAAAAAAATACACATCTAGGAAAAAATATATTAAAATTTGTGTATAATAAATAAAGCAAACGCCACCTCATGAAGCCCTCCTCCACTGTCTGAATGACTAAGAATGAATTTTCTTTTGTTGTTCCGGCTGAAGCAGCCACACCATGTTGTTTACAAGTCAGGCTTAATTTCTCTTTTACCTTCTTTCCTTTCTTCTTGCGATGAGCTGACTTCCCTGTAGCCTTCTCTTTAACCTCCTCGCTCATTGCAGCAGCTGTGAGTGTGTGTGTGGGTCCCAAACAGCTGTGTGTGTGTGTCCAAAAAGGGTTTTAATCCAGCATGGATGAACAGAGAGGAGTGGAGTGGCAGCCACTCTCAACGTGCACAGCGACCAACTCGCGCTTACTTGCTCACACCCACTTTTACACACAGTCGAACCTCGCACACATACTCACACACACACACACTGTGAAGAGAGGAGCCAACGAGGCTGGCCGACTGGGATGATGAAGACGCACACATTCCCGTCCTGTCTCTCTCTCTCTCTCTCTCTCTCTTCCTCCATCTGTGTCTCTCTTTCTCTGTCTTTCTCGCACACTTCATTTCTACCTGTCCACAGCTATGGTTGCCGCCCACACGCTCCACAAGTGAGAGCAGAGCAGCAACAAGCTACAGGGGCTTGAGTATTAATAGCAATCAATATCAGGTCATCGGCAGTTGTTTGTGTGTTTAAGAGTGTGCATGTGTGCTTGTTTCTGTGTTGAGAGGAGGAGAGAGAGAAAGAAAGCAAAACATGCATTTCTACAGCGCCGATGACAAAAAAAATGTGTCTTACTCCGTATAAAAACTAAAACCAGCAAATATGTCATTGGTCTGCAAACGTTTAGAAGGTATCAAGTGGAAAAAAAATGCAGCAAGTACTTCTTGCAGGATTGTAAGTGAATTTGAAATGAGCTTTTGAAATGTTTCGAAATAAAAAAGAAAACATTTATTTCCATTAACTGGTTTAGAGCAAATAAACT
>JAPQRN010000012.1:12548390-12558786 GCA_037367275.1 Coranthus polyacanthus
GGCTGCACTGTGTCGTCCGAAGGTGGCGCTATAGACTCCGTTACACGTGACTGTAATAAACAGTAGGGTAGAAGAAGTAGAGCATTCTGTTGCAGTTTTCCTTCTCAAATGCCTGTGATGTTTTTTTTCATGAATGAGAAATTATTTAGTCCACACATACCTGTTGCTACTACCAGCCACGTTCTCATACTGTACGTGGGGAAAGAGCTCATCAGTTATATATTTGCGTAATTTGCTGTAATTACTGATCGCTGTTAAGATTCCGTCAGACGCTACTCTACTGCTCTACTCCGTCATGGAAGCAACATGGCAGCGCCCATAACTGTGATATTTTGGCTTCACTTTACCACAGCAGCATGAAACAACGCATGCATCTTCATCTAACTCATTCATCGTTAGTGTTTTGATTTAGACTGAAAGGAGACAGCTACAGAAGGAGAGTGTGTGTTTTTAAATTCTGGTATTTTTTCCCCACGATTTTCACCTCCTGCAGCTTTAAGAGCATTCGCTTTTTTCAAATTGTACTGTTTCCATCAACCTTCTTTAATGCAATACTTCAAAATGTGCATACAAATGAGCTTTTGATTCCATGGTAGTTCCAGGTTTGAAGGGAGTAGAGAGAACAGAGTAACATTTTAGTTACATAGACTAGATAAATGAACTGAAATTCCTCACAGGATCCCCCCCCCCCAACTCCCCCGGCCGGCTGAGCAAAACTGCCTGACATCAAGCTGCCTGACCTGTCAATCTCACAGATCTCTCCCTGTTAGTCTCTGTTTTTCTCTCAGATGAGGTAAAGAAAGAGTGACACCAAGACATGGGTCTTAAAGTTTTAGTTTGTGGGCAACACAAGAGGAGAAAGGTGAAGCAGACAAAGGAAGTGAAAGGACAGAAGGGTTGACGTGTTCCTATTGGTCAACCACGATAAAATGCCGATGCCCCCCAACAGTCCCTAACATCCCACCTCCCTCTGCCTCTTCTATATCAATAATTAACAAAGACAGGAAACCCCCTGGTGGGAGATCGCTGTGGATTATAGGTCTTTGTGTGTCTGAAAGTGTGTCTGCGTGTGTGTATTATGCATGGATTATGCCAATGTGAGCCAGTTTGCCCAATACAATTATAACTGTATCATTTGTTGAGAAGCAGAGGGATTTGAGAGCTTTTCATTATTACACACTCATTGTGGAGTCATGTACCCAGATACACACAGTTTTGTCACTGACAAAGAGTTTGAAAGGTATATACAATACGTTCCTGTCAAAGTAAAGTGATATGTAGAATAATATCCTCTACTGTATTCACCTGGGCTTTGAACAGTTGACGTGGATCACTGCAAAATGTGGGTTTCGTTTTACTCTTAATCGAGAGACAAGCTTTCGAGTTTTCCTGGGCTGTGACCTTTTCCTCCTTAAACCCACAGCTCCAGACTGACACCTGGTGGCCACACCGTGTCAAGACAACAACAACCACCTTATAATCTACATCACTGGGTTCAAAAATATTGTTTTTAAACCTCTCTTGTGACTCTTTTGGTGCAGTGGGAAACACCATCCTAATTCCTTATATCAAATTTAAAAGACTCTTTAAATGTAACATATTGAAAGGATGTGACTTGTGACATTTTTATTTGTTCAAATCTGACTGATTTGCTCTCGGATCATTTGTATTTCCTGTACCTGTGATGTTGATATGATGGACATGGTTGAGTTCTCTTTTTTTAATAGAAAAGTCTATAGACAAAGTATAAAAATAGACAAAACTGGTAGAACAAGAAAAGATGTTAATTATTCATACTCATTTTCAAACATGGACTGCCTTATTTGTGTGATGCTGATAATCTTGTTTGTTTTGGCCTTTTGTTTAGAGAACAAATGGATGGATGGATGGATGGATGGATGGATGGATGGATGGATGGATGGATGGATGGATGGATGGATGGATGGACAGATGGACGGACAGACGGACGGATATTTAGATTTGCAGTCATATTTAAGACAGGTTAAATAGGATAAGATATACACATGCATCTGTTTTTCTATTGCATTACTTGAATTTGTGTGTGCACATCATCAGCCCTGCATTGTTGTCTTCTCTTTTTCTAGCCCTGTCTCTCTGATGCGTCTCCTCTTCTTTCAGGATAAATTCAATACGACAGCCTCCACACATACACACACACACACTAAAGTGCCTCCAAACATTACATCCACGCACCCAGAGGTAACACAATACTTTTATAGCTACTATTCTCTTTCAGGCAGCCATTACTGGCCCACTGGAGAATGGGAGTGGCTTTGTAACTGTAAGTGCTTCATAAGCCTGAATTATACTGGACAAAGAAAACTGGTGGTAACAGGAGATATGGTTTAGTAAGTGCTAGTGGGTTGCTAATGGGAGCAAAATATCAGCTAGGTATTTAAATGATTATGGAAATTCGTTATGGGATGGAGTTAGAGAGAGCGTTGGGACGGAGGAGACAGAAGAGACGTTTTATTTCAGATATGGTTTTATGGTATTTCATGCAGCGAGTGGGGAAAGATGAGAAGGATCAGAGAGAAGAGATGGTAAAGGAGAAGGCTGTGGATCTATATCAAGCGACATGTTTATACTATGAGATTTGCATGTTACATTCCTCATTGGAGTGAGATTATCATGTGTACATTTTCGCCAGACAAAACAGTAATATTCTCAAGTGCTGATTGGTTCTTGTCAGAGGGTGTGTCAACTGTGACCTCAGAGACATCGGACAAATAAATGACTGGTTTGTATATGAATGGACAGATATGAGTACAGTTAATGGCTTTAACTCCCATGGTGAGGTTGATTCGAGTGTTTTAAACCTTATGTACGCGATTAAAGATATATCAAATTATTGCAGTCTCATTTGTTAGCATGCATATTTTATTTTCTGCACAATAACACGCGACAGACAAGTAGAGCGGAAAGTCTGCAGCTGACAAAGCGTTGCACAATATCAGGCCTGTTTCCACTTGGACTCGCTTTCACTAGCGGAGCCTTACTCATCATTACGCCATTAAAAAACATCCAGTCTGCCAAAAACACAAAGATACAGAGGATTTTAAACAAAAAATATACAGAAAACGCCTCATCAGGTTTCAAAGTTGCAGCTAAATCATGATGTAAATCATCTCAATTGTGACCATTAATTATGTTATGTACGTATTAAATGTGTAGTAATTTACACCGATTTAAATTTTTGGCCTATTTGCAAATATATTGGTCATTAAGGGGCAAATATTCCTAAGCCTGGTTACTTTAAATAACACTTTCATCATGGCACTATGTTAGCAGCACTCTTGTTTAAGTTTTACTAGTGTTACATTCTCTAGAAATTAATTATCTTATCTCGCAAGGCAAGTTTGTGTTGTAACCAAATTGTGCGACACCAAGAAGACTTTATAGTATGTGCAACCAATGGGCTTGTGTCTGCTTGTCTGAGTGGGTGTTATCAAAACCAAACACTCCATTATCAGTGCTCGTAAAAAGGCAAACTCTGATAGAGGATAAAGGGCCTTTATAGAGATGGGTTGGGTGTAAATTATGCCAAAGGAACTGGCAACGATATCGGTTTGATTCACAGTATTGGAACATTTAAAAAGTAGAGTCCAAAAATGACACTCTCCCTTCACTGTTTCAAAATCTCTGTCTCTGTGCCTCAGCGTCATGCTCATGTTGTTCTGTCAGACTTGCTAAGAGGAGCCTGAAGCAAAGTCTCGAACCTTGTCACAGCTCATAGCGTCGACTGTAAACACCAGTGATACTACAACAAAATGTATTTAGAATAATAACATGAAGTGAAGAGTAATGAGCCTTGATCGAAGAGCTCAGTCATGCTCACATCCGTTCTCTGTAAAAACATGCTGGTTTTCGCAACTTTTGCCTTCTTGGCTCATTTCTCCGAGAATACTAAGTTTAGGTTTTAACAGCTTTTTTTTGCGTTTTGTTAGCAGAAACTAGTTTGACCTTGATACTGGCAGACAGACATATTCAGTGCTGTATTAAATACTGGACTGTTGCATGTGTGTGTGAGCAAGGAAACATGTCCGTCGGTGTTCTGCACCAAAGCCTGTGATACGAGCAGCAGTGTATTAGAGAGAAAAAGAAGCCCTAACTATCCATGGGTTTGTAGTGACAGAGATGCTGATGTGAGCTAATGAGCTACTGGCTACAAAGCACACAAGAACTAAACTGAACTTAGAAGAAACAAAGCCATTTTCAGATACTTTTACACTGTTTATACTGTACTATAAATCAGCACCTGTGGTCTATAGTGCATGCAGGGGGAACTTGATGCATGTACATGAGTAACCAATTAAAACTTACTTAAAAAATAAAGAACTATTTGAAAAACAAACTGTATTTCTGTTGTCTGTAATTTGTCCTCATTCTTTTTTTCAAATATCTCCTTAGGAATCTCAGTCAAACCACAACCATCTGATAAGATCAGTGCTTCATGTGAGCTATGCCAACAGAAACACTTCTCCAGTTTTTTTCTCTTTTCTCACATGACATGTCTTACTTTCAGCTCACTCCTTCATTCTTGCCCCCTCTTTGCCTTCCTTTACGACTCTCATCACCTACCACCATTGAAAATAGCGACGGTATCTTTACAAGACAGCTGAGACACTGTAAAACTTGTGTCTCAAAGTTACTTCCAAAACTTTACACATAAAAAAAAAAACAAATAAGGGATTGTAGAAATGCGTGTTGAACTGTATCCCACCCAACTGTCAGTGATGCTCTCTGCATATTAATGAGGTCTCCGGATTAAATCTTGATAATGACCAGCCAAGAGGAAATGAGTCTGAATTCATATTTGGTTGCCAAGGCAGTGCTATGGCAATAGATGAATCCCCATGGAAACAACCATAATGTGGCACGATTTCTCCATGACAACCCCATTATTGTGTGAATCCTATTGGGCGAACGGATCAGGCTTTTGGAAAGGAGGTTTGGCACGACCATCATCATACAACAGTCAACAGAGCTGTGAAATCTGAAAACACACACACACAGTAGGAGTTTGATCCAGGGCCGGGAAGTTATTTTTACTTAGTCTGACACTCATTAAACAAAACAAGTGCACTAAGTATAACATCAACAGTATCACAAAAAACAGTCACAATCTGGCTCAGTGAGTGAAGTTTGTATCACTGAGGTGGAGTCATTCAAATCCAGTCACGTGCAACGTTATTATGGACGTGACGACAGAAAAACAAATTTAAAAATTCACTTTTTATTTCACTGTGTCCAAAATCACTCTCTCATCTTTTCACAGCAAGTTTAGTTTTTACATTAAGTGTTGCATTTACATTTGGTATTTTATCTGCGTAACTACAGTTGAAAAGTGTTTTGCCATTTAATAATTTTCACATGAATATATGAGATTTTGTTGAACTGAAAATTTGCACGAAGAATGAGTAAGAACATTTTATTTGTCAAGTGTATAATTCATAATGTAACAAGAAATAGGCCCCTCCGTGTGGTCATTTTATAAAAACCTTTATATTCACTGAATTTAATGAAAATGTGTTATATTGAGATTTTTGTTGTTGTCTCAATATTGGCCCAGAATTCCACAATCAATGTATTATCTAAATATGTGAGACGTAACTACTGCAGCAGATGCGCGGAGCTAACACGTCCACGTACAACCTCTCCAGAATAACAGTACAGTCAGCAGAAACAACCACTGCAGCGGATAAAGAAAATGAGCATGCAATAAAAGCACAAAAAATAAAACAGAACTTTTCAACTTTGGACACCTGGAATCCTTTTTTTTAACTGTCCAATCAGAGTGGCGTTTTGCTGCAACACCCCAAATTAACACAAGTTAACTGTCAGATGAAAAGGTTAAGGGACACTCGTAAAGTGAAAGAGGCTCATTTACACTGAAGTGATGGAATCCCTCACACACATACACACACACACACACACACATCTATTTATCTATTGAGAAAGAGCAGACACACTAACACCAGTCACAAAGAGGAGACTTTCCATCCACCCTTGATTTACAATCTGTCTTTGTCTAAGGACAAGCGCACACACTAATGGTAGCAAAAAGGACACGGTTCCACGCCTAAAATGGTCTCATCGCCAACTCAGTGAGCTGTGCTGTGACAGGAGAAGAGCGTGCAATCTGGATCCCAGCTGACTTTTCTATCACCGAGATGTTTTCCCTGCTTTCACTTTTCATTCAATTTCATCCGATCGCACGGCCATTATTTCCAATAAAGCCATCAATCCTTTGAATGTGTGTCGAGCTATTAGAAAACCTGCTGCTGTTCGATATTTAAACAATTTGGGGTTGGGGTGATGCTCAGGTAACTAGTTCTGTAAACATTTTGTTGACAAAATCACATATTACGTGTCACAGTGTTCTGTTTCTGTCTTTCTTTGAACATGTAAACTTGTCTTTATCTCTTTGTTTTTAGTTTAAATCCACCTGTTAAGGAAACTTTACCAAAACATGTGGAGGGTTAAACCTGACACTCTAATGCACAAGGGCACATATATGTTTTTGGACTATAATAATGGCTCCCAAAAGTAATAATAGGTGTGTCTGTGGTTCATTGATGGTGCTATGACAGCATTGTTGGAATATTTTTGAGTTGCGTGACACATACCATACCATACAACTTCCAGCTGACACCTGGAATCACCTGGAGCATAAACCGTAATAGTTATAGAGTTGTACAATTCACAGAGGGAAGTCAGTCTGCTAAAAGACGACACACTCGTTTCAGCTCTATGTTGAAATGACAGCAGATATAAAGCCTGATTTCTCATGATTATGATGACATCTCACCAACAGCTGGAAAAAAGTCAAATGGCTTTTAGGAACTCAAGCCAAACCCACCACAGAAACAAACACAAATACAAAAGCGGAGAATAAAAGCCCCAGAAAGGCATCCCCGTGTCAGTCAGTCCTATGGTCCGTGTGCGGCATGTGCGTCCATGTGTGTAGAGAGTGCATTGTAATAAAAGGTCAGTGAAATCTGTCTGGATCGTCCACAAATGCACTGCTATTCTCAGTAATTTCTGCTTGCAAACTGGTACTTATTCATTCATCCATTCCTCCGATGCGCAGATGTGCAGACAATAACAGATCTTTTGTCAAGTCATTGTGTCCAAAGTGACGCCTCTTTGTTACATAAAACAGTTGAAATTTGTTTTGTCGTGGTCATATTTTTTAAGCTAAATGATGCACCACACAGCCTACCTAAAAAGATTTTAAAATGCTGTCAAACCCCATCCCTTTGTGTAAATAACATCAGCGTGGGACAAGGGCCGCTCTGCTTTGGAGACCCATAGTTATACTAGACCTCATATACTGTGACTCCCTTTCAATAGCTGCCATTCAGTTATCACAGGCTCTGTTCTGTCACACCATGATCTACTGTGTATCTGGCTCAGCTAGTCACGGACTAGCACACACACACACACACACACACACACACACATCCATAAATATAGGTGCATAAGTGAGACCAGAATACACAAATATAAACAGAAAAAACATTTAAACAAAAGAATTTACGCGCAAACACACGCAAGTAGTACAAACCTAACACATACACACTGCTGCATTGCACTTCAAGATATAAATGACATAACTCTGGCCAAACCAAACCAAGTAATATCCTCCACAAAGAAACACTAACTCAATGACTTGACATTACCTCACCACAACTGAGGTCATGTTTACTCATTCCAATACAATACCCTGAACTGAAAGCCAGTGTGGGTGAATCAGTAAGCTCACACCCCCCCGCATGCAGCACGCTGAGTCAGCTCAACTAGACTGTTCTCACTACAAAAGGGGGGAAAGCTTATGCAGAATAAATTTATACACAAAACCGGAGCGAATAACCCAAGTAGGCTGACCTTTTGGTGTTTTCACGGCTCATTATTAAAACGCTGCATTTGAATTTTGACCCAGACAAGAGAGACGCACGGACAGTTATGGTCATGTCATTTAATTTAATTTATCAGTGAATCAACTCATTCTTAGCTGCCATGGTTACTTACAGCATCATCTGCTTTTCTTTTCCAAGCATTACAAGTTTGGCCTGTGGGTAAATAAATGTAAAATGATAAACCCTACCTGTATCATTCGCAACTAGTGCTGACTGATAAGTAATATGTCCATCATTGTTGTGATATCAATATGAGAAATACACACATTGCTAAAACGTGATGAATAAGAAAAATAATTTACACACACAATACATTCACACTCCTGGATAGATGAGCCACACATACCGAGTACATGAAATAGTAATACAACATAGTAATATAATTGAAATAAAAGAAGAGGAAAGCACAGAGCTTTCAGGATTAAACTGCAATAAGAGTAGAGTATAAATTTAGTGTTCCATCATCTGCACATCTAAGATCTTCTGGTAGTTCCAGCAGTTTGCAGTATAACGGTTGAATGCCGCTTCACCGTGTTTAGTTTGGACTCTGGGCTCCACTCGCTAACGTCAGTCATATGCAGCTGCAAATACAGTTTCATCTTCCGCTCTTCCGCTCGTCTCTTTCACCGCTGTAAGTGAATGTGTAAAAAGCTCCTGCGTGTGCTTCACAATAAATGCACTGAAGGACCCCACGGCCTGCATTATGAAAGATTAAACAAGAGCTTTTTCAGCACTTTTTGTCGGAAGGTCGCGTTTTTGTTTGGTTTTTTTTAACAGGTGGGATGCTGTTTATATACACACAGCTCCAAAGGTTCCAGCCAAGGTGTAATCTCCGTGTTGTCCATTTGCTTTACACCAGCACATAGGTGGAGTCTCACTGTGTTTGCTCTGCCACAATAAACCTCCACCGGAGTATCCTGACAACAGGACAGTTATGACCGCCACATTTACCATTACAATCTGTGGTCAACCATTAATAGACAAATGGGAGGGACCACAGACAGGCCGGCGCACAAACAAGTTGAAATAAACACAACCCCAAAATAAGAAAATGGTGACACAGTATGTAAAATGTAAATGAAAAACGAAAGCAGCAATCGTAGACGGTATGAACACAACATATTCCCTTTTTTTGTCTGCTCGGCTTCATTTCGTTTGTAAATCTACATCCATTCAGGCTGCAACACATTCAAGAAAAAGTTGGGACAGGGGCACTTTAGGGCTAATAATGAGAAATAATAATTAAATAAAATAATTAAATAACAATGTGATGTGAACAGGTGATTGTTATCATGATTTGGTATAAAAGCAGTATCCAGGAAAGGTCCTTTAGGAGCAAAGATGGGCTGAGGCTTAACAGTTTGTCTGCAAATGCATGAGAAAATGGTGTTTAAAACCAATGCTCCTGAAAGAAGGGAGGGAATATTTCACCCTCCGTGTTGCAGAACAGAATTAAAAGATTCAAGAAACCCTAACGCGTTTCAGCGTGTAAGGGGAGCCTAAGCTGAACACCGTGATGTCCGATCCCTCAGACGACACCGCTTCCAGAACCGTCATTCATCTGTAGCTGACAGAACCACGTGGGCTCAGATTACTGTAGCAAACCTTTGTCAAGCTCTACAGTATGTAGGTACATCCACAAATGCCACTTCAAACTTTACTGAGCCAAAAGGGAGCCTTATGTCGACTTCTCTGGGGTCGGACGCATCTGGGATGGACCATCACTTGGTGGAAATGTGGTACACGTGTATTGTGGTCAGATGAATCAGTATTCCAGGTGTTTTTTTGGGACAAATGGACTTGTCCCTAATAGACACAATGAAGACCCCGTACTGTTGCACACCTTAAAACTTGTTTGCAGCAAACATGGGTCAAAATTTCCTGCCGCCAGTCCCTAAACGTCTTTTACGAGTTGTGAAACGAAATGACAACGTTACAAAGTGGTAAATACACATAACAACAGGGCAGTATTATCTCAGTTCTTTATAATTCGTCCTTCATCCGCACTTGGATGCAGAATCGACGCCAAGAAGGCTCAAGGGTCAACGCTGAACTTACCATCCATAAAAATCAAGGAAATTGCAGACCTGATGTTCAGATCAGACGAGGCTTATAAAAAGAACAAAAATGTTTGAGAAAGATATCAAAACCTGCTCTACGGATTTAACTTGGACTTTTCTCATGCGAAAAAACTGCAGTGTCTAGTCAAATTTAAATCTTGTTGCCGTTTTGACCTTTTCAGAACAGTAACAGCAAAAGCATCAAAAGCATCACAGTTAATAATATTGTCGGTGTTAAGTCAAAGCCCCTGCAACGCTGCAAAGAATAACTGTGCGCGGAATACAGGCGTTTGAAGGCTTGGTCATTTAAGTTTAGTGAAAAAGAAAGTTAATGAAACAAAAAACGAAGAAAGGCAGTGCAGCAGAGGGACCGACTGCCAAGCAGACAGACAG
>JAPQRN010000012.1:12558886-12569177 GCA_037367275.1 Coranthus polyacanthus
TGAAAAAGAAAGTTAATGAAACAAAAAACGAAGAAAGGCAGTGCAGCAGAGGGACCGACTGCCAAGCAGACAGACAGGCAGGCTTATTACAAACTGGTTGTGGCATGTTATTAGTAGATTGTAATATATGTTAAAAAGGGTAAACGTGTTCAATCAGGCTACCTGCTAAACTAGACTGATTGTTACGTTCACTGTCATCCCAGCAGCGCAGCACATTAGCATTACAAAAAAAAAAAAAAAAAAAAAAAAGATCTGCACATGCAACAGTATAACTGAATGAAACCATGTTCAATTACCTTAGGATTGTACATAACCAGGCTACAATTATTTCAAGCCGCTCGTAATTGCTTGTGCGCGGACACAATCTGTCTGGGAAAAGTTAACAGTGAATGGTCTCAAGCGCAGCCTTTTCTGCACCCAACACCGCTTACATTTTTAAAAAAATCCAAAACGTAGCTTTTCTGACAGCTTCGCCAGCAGCACAGTGGGAGCACCGCGCCGTAATTTTAAAACAGTTCGCTTGATATTTGATTAGTTTCCCGAAAAGTGAAATAAAAAGTTTTGGCAAACAGGAACTACACTCCCGCGCCGTACTGTACCCGCGGCGGTGTTTCACAATGTCAGCGAAACAAGCAATAAATTCCTATATTTCGGTGGAGAAGCGTCGTTTCTTCTTCTTTTCTTTTTTTTTGTTTTTTTTTTTTTTGTTTTAAGCGCCACCGCGTAAAAGTCCGCTTACCTGCTCCTCGCGGTCACCTGTGGCGGAAGAAGCCATGTTGGAGGAGTCCTGCAGCTGCTCCGGTTCACAGGTAAGTCTCCGGAGTTAAGGAGCAAAGCGGACAAATCCTCGCTCCGACTGTTGAGATATAGTCGCTGTGTTTAAACGCAGACGACAGAAAGGGAGGGAGAGGGGGGGTGACATTAGCTTCACTCGCCGAATAACTGCGCTTTGTGGACTTTAAAGCTCCCCCCCCCCCAAAAAAAAAACAAAACAAGCGAGAGTAGCGGCGAGTGCGCCGATGGAAACTCCAGGTGAAGCGGCGGTATCCAGCTGCAGTCTGGAGCCCAAAACCGAGAGTGAAACCGAGTGACAAACCCCAACGCAAGGTGGCAGCTTTGCCCTCTTTCGCGACCGTACAACCGTGAGTCTATTTCAAAAGCGCGCCTTCCTTTATTCTAACAAAAAAAAAAAAAATGCGATTAAAACCAAAAAAAAAAAACACGGGGTTGTTCCAGGTCTTCGACCATCTGCGAGTAGGCCTATGCGTTTGCTGAACCCAGTTTATGGGAATTGAACAAAAACTATACACGAAGGTTATTAGATTAACTCACTTGGCTTCCTGACGTGATTTAGGGTAGTTTAGTTCACAATGAGCAGTAGTCATTGTCATTTTGTTATTCTTTCTAGCACTGGTTTGTAGCGTCCCAGCTGAAGACTCCACAAGTGGAGAAACCGTCGGTCCCTGTCATGAACGTATTACAACACTTGAGGGCGCTGTCGACCCATTTAAAAGTCTTGCAGTAGTTGGATTCAGTCTAATTTGATCCGTTTAGTAAATCGATTTCCAAAACAGAGCAGTTGTGTCTGAATGTAATGCTTCCGTAGATTTGTTTGCATAAGATCAACTCCAACTCAGCCCCTGTTCAGATCTTTTTAATCTCTATTCGTGCTCCTGCACTAATATTTGCTGTGGTTAACTTCAAGGTTTTACAAGGATTTGGCTTTCTGTTGAGCAGAAATACTGTACGGTGTGTGTGAAGAGGAGCGGACGTATTCAAATGGGCGCAGTGAGGCTTTAAGGTGGACTGTAGACTCACAGCAAGGAGGTTCTGGTTCAATTCCCAGTCGGATCATGGCCTTTCTGTGTGGAGCTTACATCTTTACCTGCTGCGGGTTTCCTCCGGTTTCCCTCCGCCATCTAAAAACATGCACGCTAGTTTAAATCTCCTGTCAGTGCCCTTGACCAAGGTTGACTGGTTTAGACCTGAAGTAGGTTCCCGGGCGCCTTCAGTGGCAGCCCCTGCTCCTTGTGCACTAGGGTGGGTTAAATGCAGAGCTTGAATTTCCCTATACTGGGACAATAAAGTGAACCTTTCTTTACTTTAAATCTTTCAGACAGGGGTTAGAGTTCCCAGCCTTCATCTGAGTGTTCAAGAATGATTCACTCAAGTTGAAGCCAAAGAGTGTGTCCAGCCAACCCCCAGGCTGCATTTTAATATCAGTTTAACAGGGAGATGAGTTTAACAGAACCTTATTGTCTAAGGTGACTCATGTCTCCAGCAGGTTTGTTGCTTTGAAAACTAAAACATATGGCAAATGTAAAGTTTGTCTTCACGTGCGTATAGAAAAGGCCACGACAATAGAGTGATGTTATCCATGTTTTAATGAGAGATAGAATTTTGGGTCATCTGTTTATTTGATATTGGCATACAGTTTATCGATCTGCGGCTGAAAGAGAGTCTTCAGCTCGGCCCTCTTAGCCTTGAGCGTCGGAGTCAGGAGTCCATTCTCAATGGTGAACTGCTCTGGGTGAAGGTGCACGTCTTTCACCTGTACGGGAGAAGTATAGTTATATTTAGATCGTGTTTTTAATTAGAAACTCGGGTTGTGGTAGTAATGTTTTGTGAGGGACCAGCGGCCAGAAGAGAGAAATGAGTGTCAGAATCTGAATGGGTTTGATATCACATGACTTTAAACAACTGCTACATTTAACCACTAGAGGCTGAATTGAGCTAAAATGTTCAATGAAATGTGCTACTGAAAATCTGTTTAAGTGTTAACGGGCAGCTGTTTTTTTTTTTTTAATGTTCCCCACATTTGCCGATAAGCACTTTAATAGAGTCATAAAGAGTACACATAAAATGTTGAAATTCATGATTAGTTACCTGCTCAAAGGTTTTGAGTCCTGCTTCTTTTCCCAGTTTGATCATATCTGAAAGAATGGCTTTCTTGATTTCCTGCAAAAAAAATAAAATAAAAAATAAAAAAGATGACCAACGTTATAATTTTAACGCTATCAAAAGGAGAAAAGCAAACTTTGCCGATTTGCTTTACAGCTGACATGCAATGCTACTCGTGGTTTCTTTTTGTATTAATGATTATGTTTACTGCAGGGTGTCGTCACTAGAGCTTAAATTCAATGTCTGTGTGCTGAATGAAGCCGTTTTACGGCACATTTAATGTTTTATAGTGACACCAGTCACTTCCGGAGGGCAGTTTGTGCAAAATGAGGCAATGTACTCGCGCGTAGAAAGCATAGGAACACAGAAATTGTACCGTTTTTTTGCAGAGATTCTCAACAGAGTCTTGTAATCCCAGATCCTTTGCAAAACTCGGTAGGACTTCTGGGTCAGGGACCACAATAGCAACCAGGCAGGACTACAGATACAGAAGTAATTATTATCAGAGAGTCACTAGATGGACGACATACAGTATATGTACAAATGCAGAGGTTGCTTGATTTACCTGCAGACTGTCTCCGTGCACAAATACTTGGGCCACCGGTCCGCTGCGTACGTAGACGTTTTCAATCTTCTCTGGTGCAATGTACTCCCCTTGAGCCAGCTTGAAGATGTTCTTCTTACGGTCGATGATCTTAAGAACTCCACTCTGTCACAACAGTCAGTCCATAACTTAGACATTGTTTATATTTGGGAAATGTTAAAGTAAGCAGTTTGTTCTTTTTTTTTTTTCTTACTGGCAGCCATTTCCCAATGTCCCCAGTGTGGAGCCAACCGTCTTTATCCAAGGCCTCTGCAGTCTTCTCTGGGTCTTTCAGGTACCCCTTGAAAACATTTCTACCCTTGATGCAGACCTGAATACCACCAAGAAACATGGCACAAGGTGAGAACAGTTGATCAAGAACTTCTCAAAATGATTAGAATTATTATCATAGAGAGAATTTTACTTTTTATTTGAGTCACTCTTAGAGGGTCAAAAGTTTACTTTTATCTGGTGACACTGCCTTTAAATTGTGTAGCTTGAGTCATACACTTTGTATTTTAGGTTACTGATGACATTTCTTTAACATCCACCAACTTCAGTGCCTTTGATAAGCTTCACACAACACAGTGTAGTAATTTTGGCCCATTCTTCCTGGCAAAACTGCAGTTGAATCTGGTTTGTAGACCTCCTTGTACAAACCCGCTTATGCGTTTCAACCCACAAATGTTGTATTGCATTGAAATGCAAATGAAATTGAAATCCAAAGCGTGTAAATGTCTGACCTCAACTGTAACATGTCTTTAGTCTCAGGTCAAAAAAACCCTCTTCATGTTGTATCGTGCTTGGTTCATGACAAGATTCTTAAATACAAAACTATAAACATGTTTCATAATCTTTGCTATAATTACTTCAAACTAATAACAGTCGAAGTCTGATAACATTTCACCCAAATCCCTCATATTTTAACAACGCTAATGACAAGTTTTTGACAGTGGTTTAACTATTGACTTCTCAAGCTAAATGACCAAACGTACTTCTCCTTCACCATTTGATGCAAAGTAGTTCATTTCTTCAACATCCACCAACTTCACAATGTTACAAGGCAGAGGCACTCCCACATGACCTTTGGAAAAGAAATGACAGGGGGCATTTAGAGCATTTTAAAAGCTGATTTTTAGTGATAACCTTGTATGTTGTCTGGAGAAATTGTTTGAAATTAGTCTTTAATGATAAATTCTTTTGTTTTAGTGGTTAGAAATGTGTAGCTAATGACTTATGTCCTTGTCCAGATGAATGTAGAAGGTTGACCTCAAGCTGCCTCTGAACTACATACCGGAAGTGGCATCTCCTGGCGTGGTGAAGGTGCAGCCGGCTGTGCACTCCGTTTGGCCGTATGCCTCAAAGATCTGCGGGAAAACAGTTGAACCAGAGCCACAGTTAAAAAAAAAGGAGTGCGACCAGGTCAACATGACAACAACAGCAAGCAATCAATACAGACGGACACCATTTTTGCAATCTTTACTCCCATAACAGAAACATGATTACAGTCCAAACACAAGTGACCCCTTTAGAAATGCCATCTCCTTTCAAACACCTCATTGTCTCTTGAAGAGGAAAAGTAAAACCAGTGACCTAAACGTACCAATATTTTTCTTCGTTCTTAGAGCAAAACCTGCGGCCACGTGTTCCAGCACAGAGAAGATCAAAGGTCATTACCTGACATCCCAGGGTAGCCCGAAGGAAGTTGAGAACCGACGGGGATATTGGAGCTGCTCCTGTCACCATGACCCGCACACGACCCCCCAGAGACTCCTACATTCAACATTAAGCACTTCCATCAGTGAGTTTCTCCATCATATTATGCTCATTTCTTCTTAAAATATTTAGTTGTGTGATTAATACAGTCTAAAAAAATGCAGATTGTTACCTTAAGAAAGCTACTGTTTAATTTGGGCATAATATGGGTTAAAACAAAAATATATGCAAGTTATAGACAGAGCAAATGAGCCGCATCTGTCTCCTTGGAAATAATTCAACAACAAAATTTATCGAGTCCATTTTTGCCAAGGATCTTTAACTGAATATGCAGAACTGACTGGGATTATAGACAGGGTCTAGGGTAGGATTACGGTTAAACAGAAACCGTACCTGGACTTTGTGAAAGATGAGCTTGTCCCATATGCTGTTGTTCCTGATGATGCCCTCCCTCACTTCAGCATATTTCCTCTCCACAGCGAAGTTCAGCAGCCATTTTTTGAAAGGTGTCTTTGCTCCACTTTGGACCTAAAAGGGGATTATGTTTAATGTCAACTAACGGAGTCATATTTCATTTAAATGAGGGGGGGGGGGACTTTTACGATCACCAACTTTGTCGTAGACTCTGTTGAGAAGCCGTGGCACCACTGGGAAAATGGTGGGCTGCAGGGTTTTCATGTCATCTGGCAGCAGTCTGATGTCACCCTGGAAGAATCCCACCTTAGCCCCAGCGCCATACATCACTGTCTGCAAGAAACCAAAGCCAACATCGCCATATAAATACAGCACAGGCTTATGTCTTTGCAAATGCGAGGATTATAATCATCCTTCAATCATCTGATGTAATTCAATTAAACTGGACCGTACCTGCACAACTCTTTCAAACATGTGCGCTAAAGGCAGGAATGAAATGCTGACGTCCTCCGTTGATGGAACTACTGACGACTGGAATGAACAGAGAGTCATCAACTAAATGTATATTTTCTCAGCACGTGCACTCAAAGTATTTCAAGTCTCTCTATCACATATTTAAATTGGAAATACCTCAAAGCCTCTGATGACACCGGCTGCATCAGAGACCACATTCTCATGGGTTAACAATGCTCCTTTTGGGTTTCCTGAGAAATAGTTTCCACACATTGATACACATCTGCCTTTTCTTCAACAAATTACATTCCGATTCAGAAAACATGAAATCTCTGCAAATTTTACCCCCGGAGTCCCATAAAATCCACTTTTATCTAACAATCCATGATGTAAAACAATCATGATTGTACAAGGTCGGTACACATAAGAACTTTATTAGTTGCACTGCAGACTAGATTTCAGAATATGAATAGATTACCTGTTGTGCCACTGGTGAAACACACAATACTGAGGTCTTCTGGTTTGGGTGGCTGTTGAACAGCAGAGCCATGTTTACACGCAGCTTAATACATCTCATAACAGTTTAAATTGATTACACGAATGTAGCAGAAACAAACTTACAACTGGCTTTTGAAGATGACTTTTTCCCAGAGCCTGAAGGGAAACGAAACAAAAACAGGTTTCAATAATGTTTTTGTTCTACCGGTGGTATTAGTTCTGAATACAGATTTTAAAAGCATGGTTCAATCTTGAAATTAAGCCAAATACTGTAAACACACAAGCAGTGAGTCACCAACAAAAATTAAAAAGTCATTCGTGTTTAGCAGAAATTACCTCCACATCCTGCAAGGAAAGAACATCCACCTCAGTCTTCTTTCCTCTCTCCACCAGCTCCGAATCAAAAGTGTCCATAACGATGATGGTTTTGAGAACTGGAGTCTGGCCTTTCTCCCGATTCTGCAGCAGTGTTTCTGCTTTGCTTTGATTATCACAAAGCACTGTGGAAATCTCAGCTGGAAGCACAGACACATTTTAGATACAATACCAGTTAAACACAGCTGCTGGCTTTATGAGTGGTCAAGTTAAAGTGCATTTACACTAAATTGACTATACTCTGGATTTATGTGTCGAGACAAGCACTAGAGTGAAACACAATGTGTGACAAGTGAAGAGCAGATGCTAGTGAAATGTCTGGACTCAGACCTGCTCTGTGATTAAAAGCGTTAAACTGCAGAGGGCTTCCTGTTACCTCGGTCGATAATGAACACAAGAGCCTCAGGTCCAAGCGTGTCGTACAGGGGAACTGCTACCATGGAGTAGGTGTAACAGGCCAGCTCACCAATGATCCACTGTGAACAACCAATTAAACATCAAGACTACAAAGTTGTGGAATGTAGGTCAGACCAAAAGACTCCTTTCAAAAAACTTGCAAACAGAAGGAGACCACGCTTGACATGTTTAAGACTATGTGCGTGTACTTACTTCAGGTCTATTCTGAGCAAATATACCAATGAAAGTGTCCGAGTTAGGCTTCAAACCCTTGTGAAGAAGCCCTGACCCCAAGTACTCTGCTCTGTCCGACACCTTCGCGTAGAGTAGAGAAAAAAAAACAAAAAAAAAAAAACAGGTCAGCCAGATCTCTCAAAAGTTCCTCTTCACGATTTTAAATGCTGTTACATGACGTGTCACCTGCTTGTATCTCAACCACTGGTATGGCCTCCCAGGTTTTCTGTAGCCCAAACATGGTCCGTTGCCTGCAAATGAGAAACGTAGCCAACATTAAAAACAGGCACGGGTTGAATGTCATCCAGATTTAGAGTGAAGCTCCAATTCTACATTTACAGGTTTCAGATAAGATAATGCTTAGAAATTATGTGTGTACCCTGATTTATTTACTGGTTTATATGCCAAGAAAGGATGTTTGCATTAAAAAGGTGAACATGTGAGACTTAAATAAGACAAAATGAGTAGAGATTTTTCAGTCACCTGAAACTTTCAGCCCCCTTTGAAAAACTTCATAGATGGTTCTGGCACTGTCATAGTAACACGACATCAAGTTGTTGTTATCTTCTAGCAAAGCGGTCTTCCGTGCTCCGTCCTAAACATGTCAAAGGGTGATAATTTGAGAGCAGTCTTGCACATTGATGAACAGCCATTTGGTGTCTTATTGTTTATACGGCATACCAAGCCTCCATGAAAGTGCTCATCAGCAAGTGCTGTCTGCCATATGATAAAGATAAGTCACTCCAAAAATCAACTCAGCACATTGTTAAACTGAAATGTCTTGCAGTTCTGCTTCACTGCACAAGGCTTGCGGTCATGAACATTTGTAAAGCATTAAAGCTCCGCTCACTTTTATTCCCAGGGTTTGACAGTTGAGGTCAACGGAGGTCCGGAGGGGACTGGGCCGTGAGTTGAGGTAAAACAGGGTAGCAGCTGCCACCGCAAACAGGGAAATGATAGCAGGGGTTGGGAGGGGGGAGAACAGCAGCTGGTAAAGGAACTCCATGGTGCAACGCTTGCTGGAATAAGAGACAGGGATCTGTTCAAGTTTTCATATTTTATATAGCATATATTTACACATTTTACATAGCCTCTCTTTATCTTTAACTTAATGGATCAAAGTCCATATACTTCTGCATCGGTTTAACCCATCACTCGTATGTCATCAAATCTCCACCTGATAAACACTGCTTACGATAGAAGGCTCAGTATTAATATTCATATTGTTGCATGCATTGCCGACGAGGAGAAAAACTGTTCAGAGTTCAAGTGTGTGACCTTTGAGATGCACCAAACCTTACTGGTAGCCTTTGTGTAGAACTTGTAATAACTTTGTGGGCCACTTGGGGGCAGCAGAAACAATACTAATGTATATACTGCAATTACCTTTGTATACATTTACTGTTCATATGGATTTAAAACTGCAGATGTGGTTCAGTGTTATCGTTCATTTTGGAGGTGTGTTTTTGTCAAACACGTGCAATAGTTACTCTCTTGTTCTATATTTGATCTCTACCTCAGTGAAATTGTTGACCTATTAGTTATTAGCGAACAGTGTCAGTTTGCTGAAAACAGACATCTCCTGCCTCAAGGGTGGCAGGTTGGCTAAACAACAAGATGAAACTTGCTGTAACGCTATGAATTTGAGTGAATCTGGATGTTACAGCATGATAGTACGATGTTTTCACAGTCATTCGATTCAGATACCATAAAATACGATAACGGCTCCGACCTAAAAATCTTGTTCCGGTTTATAAATCCAAAAGCATAACATTTGTTAGTCATTTTGTATCCAGTAGTTTTTTTCCTACATAGCAGATTTTACTCAAACTATCATTTAAAAATACATCAGTATGTGATGCCACTTGCCACTCACCTGAAACATCTAGCAATACGTTTGACGATTTAGACCATTCATATTAATCTGATTTAAATGAACAACACACAAATACAAACAAACATCACGTCATTCTTGTTCTCTGACCTGCCGTTGAACCAAATGTCACTGTGGTCCTCTCAGGTGCGTTCCACTCCGCTCCCACTAACAGACAGGTGTGCAGCCAAGTCTGCACGGCGGATCCTTCTCTGCTCTGAAGAGTGAAAACATAGAGCAGGAGAACTCATAAAAACATTCTGACGGAGTTAAAGGAACCTTTGGACCTTGGCCACTATCACTTCCCACTGATAAAAAGGACACGAGCACAGAATTCACAACCGTCTTGATCCTATGCCTACATTACAGAGAATATCACCAAGTGATCAAGAATTACAAGAACGTTTTAGTAATCTTACACATTTAACACGCAAGACTGATTTGAACGCGGTGTCATTTTTTTCCAGTGACAATTCCAGGCGATGTCAAAGGTGGACCAAGATGCTGATGAAAGGTCAGCGCTTTATCTCGTCTCAATCATGTTCAAAGTCCTGAATGTACAACAAAGCACCAACACTGAAAATGAAGACATCAAATTACGTTTTGGCACCTCCTGAACAGCACGTAGAGTACCTACAGTGAATTAAAATATTTCCATTTGCAGTTATATTGCAGCCCTGAATGTTACAAAATGTAGATTTGCTGTTTTGCGTAATTTAATTTAAGAGGCACCTTGTTCAAGCGGACAAGTTCATTTGATTCACAAGAGATTTATATGCATTGAGTCATTTGAATGTACACTGGTGGCCCTGACTGAACCACTTTGTCTTAAATATGTAGGTCTAAAA
>JAPQRN010000012.1:12583073-12593854 GCA_037367275.1 Coranthus polyacanthus
ATGGATGGATGGATGGATGGATGGATGGGTGGATGGATGGATGGATGGATGGATGGGTGAATGGGTGGGTGGGTGGGTGGATGGATGGATGGATGCTGCAAAATCACATGGCATTACATTCCAGCACAACCAACAAAAAGACATCATTACATATACACACACCTTGCAGTACCAGAGGTAGGATGTGCATTACCCATTTAAAACATGGGTTTGAGAACTCCATAAATAATTGACAGGACAAACCAAACCCACCGTTATTTTGTTCTCGCTGTTTCATTGGTTGTAGGTACATTGCAGATCAGCTGATGTCAGGGAAGTCAGTGGAACCTCGTAGCTACGACATGGTGACCATCTTCTTTTCTGACATTGTTGGCTTCACCTCCATGTGCTCTGAAAGCTCTGCGATGGAGGTGGTAACATTCCTCAATGATCTCTACAGCCTCTTTGACGATATCATCAAGATGTACGACGTCTATAAAGTGCGTACCACACACTTTTTTATCTTGTTTATCTTTGCTTTGATAAAACCTGTGTAACCTATAACTCTGTACACTTTATTCTGCTAAATAGTACGACATGTTTTGTGAAATGTGTGAAAATTTTAATTAATTGCTCAGTCCACTTTTTACAGCTAAATTATTTTCCCCTTTTGACATCCATCTGTTTAAATTTTACCAGGTGGAGACAATTGGTGACGCATACATGGTCGCAAGTGGTCTACCTATCAGCAACGGCAATCAGCACGCTCTGGAGATATGCACCATGGCCCTGCATTTCCTGAGTGCAATCAAGGTCTTCAGAATCCGTCATATGCCTACAGAGTGTTTGGCAATTCGAATTGGGATACACTCAGGTAATAAACCTGTTCATTGTCTTTAAAAAGTATTTTTTCATGATCCGTGATTGTTCTTCATAGATTATTAATGTATCAGTCTGCATTTGATGACATTTTTAAGACTTATTAGTAGGTATCAAACCTTTCATACAACATAAACTGTGTAGGTCCAGTGGTTGCTGGAGTGGTAGGCACCACCATGCCTCGCTACTGTCTCTTTGGTGACACGGTGAACATGGCCTCTCGGATGGAAAGTAACAGCTTACGTGAGTGATGTGACTTGTGGCATTTTATTTTGTCGTTCAAATTATTAGCATTTGCTTTCATTTTTGTATGCATATACTTTTATAGTGTTGGTTTAGATTTTTTGAGAAAATCAAGTAATTATTTAAAAAAAGTTTTGCCTCTTAAATGACACGTGTCAATGAAAGATGCTTCTAGTGTTGCATGCCTTTCATTAGACTTGGAGAGCTCACAGCTGGCATTTTAAAATGTCTAGATATATGTCTTTTTCTATTTAATTAATTCAGTCTATTTCATACAGCCTTGAAGATTCACATATCTCAGTGCACTGCTGACATCCTTGTCCAGGCTGGATCTTTTGCGATGGAGGAAAGAGGGGAAATTGAAATGAAGGTGACTTGACACATTAACATGTTTTTGCCCAACTTTTTCTGACGTATGTGACCATTGCATGATTTCTGTCCATGACAGGGTAAGGGATGTCATAAGACCTACTGGCTGCTGAGCAGACATGGATTTAATCCTCCTTTAATTGCTCACAGCCCTCCACCAGCTGACAGTCTCAAACCACCAACAGAGGTACAGTTACAGATCATACTGTACATAACACGCCCTGTTTTGGTCGCTGGTTTATGTAATCTTTGCACTTAATGAGGTGAAGCACTGTGGTGTTTGGTGACCTGTATTTTAACTTCACTCTTAATATCTCTGCCCCAGAAACCAGGAATGGTCAGAGCTGCTGAGAAAAAGACACAGAAAAACCTGACTAAAGCTCAGATGGCAGAGGTGCTGATGCCTTCAGTGAACATTTAAAGCAATATATTCTGAATATTCTCAATATAGTGCAGTTTTGGGGGGTTTTAAAATTTTAAATAACTGGATATAACATGTCGTGTGTCATGCTGAAAGTGAAGAGGAAGACAAACTCATGACAGACTGTACACTATTTGTGTCTTTGGACTCTGTTTGAGAGAGCTAAACATCTCTGTAGAGCTGCAAAAATATTTATTAATACAGGTTTTTATTGTGACATGACTACAATGCACTTCTCTTATGCAATAGAGCATTTAATGATTAAATACACCGAGCTGTAAAACAGTCCAAAGTACTGTTTTGAATACAAACCAATAAAGATCCCATGTTATGATCTTATGGCAGCTGAGAACCTAAAGATAACAACTACATAATACTACTGCCAAGAGTGTTTTTGTAAAAAATATTGCTCTTTTCAGTGAAGGAAAAAAATACATATACTGTATATATGATTCTGGTAAACTTTTAACAAAAAAAAAAAAAAGAGAATTCATTATTGCTGTTAGAAACAAATGACGACATAATACAAAAATAACAAAACAAACAAAAAACCCCATTCTTATTAAAAATCCCAGATTGAGAAGTATTGTTTTCTCATAGTTAATGCTTAGTAATTCAAAAATACATTAAAACTATTCATGTTATTGTTTTACAATCAGTTGTTCAATTCACATGAAATGAAAATGTATTGAGGATTTTATATTATATACAGCAATCTACTATATTCTTCATTATATATTATAACGTTATAACATTAAAGCTGCTCAGAAAGTGAAGCTACTTTTCCAAGCTTCTGTGTCGAGCCACGGAGCAGAGCAGTAGAGTCGCGTCTGACTGAATCTTGACAGCCACCTGTAATTACAGCTGTCAATCACGTATTTAACCCGCCTACCTGTCTGAAAACACCTATGAGCGGCCAAAACCTCCCATCACAGGGTCGTTTTTTTCACAGCCCACGGGAAGGGGTGGAATATTTGTTTCTGTCAGACCCCTTGAATGAACATCTGCTGAAATGTAATCATGGATTTTTCTACACAATGATGCCAAAAAAAACTATCAAGCACTGCAGCTTTAATATTAAGAAATATTTATTGTTTTGCTGGAAACAGTTGATTCATTAATCAATTTTATAAACTTTCCTACATGTTTTGTGTATCATTTCAAACAAGGTGGACAAAGACCATTTGCAAGCTGTGTTCATTTTAGTTTTTATTGGAGAAAGAAGTGAAGAAATGTATGTAATGTTAATATATTACCTATGAACAAATGCATCCACAAAGCCTCATTAAGAGCTAATCACAATGTGAGATAATATTTCAGATCTATGTGTGGGGGAGAAATGTATTCACACACTCCCTGAGTCCGGGGTGAAGCTCCCCTCCGTGTGTGTGCGTGGGCATGTGTGTGTACTATGTAAAGAGCAATGTCTGAATGCGACTGAATAAACATGTAATTTTTTTTTGTTACATTCTCGATCCATTTATTAAACCACAACATGTGTTTATCAGGACCACCAGCAGGATGAATAGTGATGTGCCTGTAGTGGGAAGGGCAAAGAAAAGAGAGTGAATCAAATTCCAGAGAAAGATGAAGACATTTTTAACATTTTTATTGCAGCACACGTGTTTACCTAATATGTGTCCATTATTGGAGGACCCATAACCTGTCATGGCATTAAAAAAAAAACACACATCATAACACGCAAACTTATACAGTACAATAAAGACCATTTTTATTTAACTTCAGAAGAGGAGGGTAATGCAACTTTATGCAACTTTGCTATTTATTTGCTAGCGGAATATGAAAGCTGAAAACTATCATAAAGCCTTACTTCAAAATACGCAGGCAACTAGACAAACTGTACCTTTAATGTGAAACTCAGCAGTAAGGACTCCTCCATTTGGATCTGTCTGGGCTGTCAGACTTCTGGCAGAGCAGGGGCTCTGAAGGACAAAAAAATAACTGTTATCAGGGAAACTATAGAAAGGCCAAATACAGTGAAGCTGATATGACAGCATTTAAAGCACCATGGTTCCGAGGAAGGAGTTAACTTCACCGGTCTTTGTTACTCACTGGCAGACACATGAGCCGCTCTCCGTCACATATCTGGACCTCGCAGTGAAGCCAGACGGTAGAAACCTTTTCCAGCCGTTGGAAGCGGAAAGAGTTAAACTTGAACATGGAGCGGCTGTCTTTGGCGTTCTCAAAAATACTCACAGTACTGTCAGCTGAGCAGCTGCAAAAAAAAAAAGTCAAGTTATTTCTTGGCTATTAGGTTCAACAATCCACACACACACACACAAAATGGAAAAAAGTTCTGATTAAGAACATTACCTGTTAATGATGAGACTCCACCTCTTCTTGTCTGTTGAATAAGGAGTGGGAGTGGCCCAGCAGTTGTTTATGACAACTTTGAATCTGAGTAGTAAATGATAAAATGGATCAGAAACCTGTGGGTCACCTGCCCTTTAAAGCTCTACGTATGATTTACAAATATAACAGCATTACAAAGTTGTAATGTTAACAATGAATGAATGGAAATTCATACACCTGTTACTAAGTCCTTTTGCCTCGATGCCGATGAAGACTTCAGATCCAATCTCAGACGTGTCGATCACATACGGGGCATCCTTTGCATACAAGAATTTAGAATTCTGCAAAATATATGCATTTTATTTATATAGTTTTTTCTTGTCTTTTTCATCTGATCTTGACTTTTTTTCTTTTTTTTGTATCCCACGACAGCCGTACAATTACGCGCAAACAAAATAACCTTTACTTCCCCGCAGGGTTATACTGTACAGCACACAGTGTATTTATAAGGTGATTCTAAAAATAGCATAATGACGCATTTAAGATGGTAAAAGGCATCCACTGGAGAAAGTATATCTATGAGCAGGTACTCACCGTGAACACATTCATAGACAACTGTGACCTAAAAGTGCCTAAACTCCCGTTGTTGACATAAACTGTAGCCACTCTGGAAAAAGCAGAGGGTTTAGTAAAAACGCTGCAAGTCATTGGGTTAGAATGCACATGTCCTCCACACAGTAACTGTGGTCGCCTCGTGTCCTGGATTGATGCTTACCTTTGGCTGAACACTGCGTTATTTACCAGGTAGGCTGCTCGGTATATGCAGCTGAAGGTGTAGTTGACCGGCTGGTTTCTGACGGTGAGTGAAGTATCGTTGGACACAATGGAATTATAGAAGATGTACTTTGGGTCTTTGCCAGGCATGTACTGTAAAGAAGGTGTAAAAAAAAAAAAAACAGGTATGCCGGAGTTTTTGACATCTACGATGTGAAAATGTTTTATTGGACCTACTTTCTGCTGTTGACACAAAAGGGGAAGATATGTTTCTCATGATTTGTGTGGACTGACTACTTAAAGGACTTTTTAAAACTCTTTAAAAGGTATTACAACATTGTCCTTTCTTATATATAAGAATAACAGTCAGGTTACCCAAGTGAATAATGAAACTGTCTATTCTTTATTCTTGACCTTTTAAGGATTTCTCTCGAATGTTACAATTTAAGTGAACGGGGATAAAATCCACTTTATTGTCTGTGCCAAAATGTATTAAAAGGTTAATATGAGGCTTCATCAGTAAGATAATGAAAACATATCGTACAAAATGTTATAGCTGCAGTGTATGGGAAGTAACAAAAAGGTTTTTTTGGGTTTCTTTTTTTACTAAAAGCTCTGAAACCTTGAAAAATGTCTCTAGATTTCATTTCTCTAAAGGTTGCTGAAGCCTCACATTAATTCAGATCACATTCAAAGTCTCAAATGATTTTATATTTAAGAGCTAGCAAGAAGGAAAGCTCACAGCAGGCATTCTGTCTTGGTGTCTCACCTCTGACTGGGTGCCACAGTATGAGTGGTTTTTGGGTGTTAGGTCTGGGATGATGAAGCGGTAGTAGCCGGGGCTGTGGATCCCGTTGTAACAAACCCCACCCAGGGACAGCTGCTCAATCTCCCAACCATAAGGACACTCAGGGACATTGGCAATAATGGCATTGGGAAAACACGACACCATAACGTAGTCTAAAACACGAGCAAAGCATTGACACGGACGTCAGGAAAGGTCTATAGTCTAAACTGCGTAAAAACTAAAGAAGTTAGATTGGTTACCTGCTTTTTGAGGAGAGCATGTCCACGCAACAGGCAACAGCATTAACAGTGCACTGACAAAAGCCATAATGTGATGCTGCAGACAGATTTCAGAATGTGAGGATTATCTAAATTTTAGAAAAGACTGTAAGTAACCTGTATAAAAAAAAACAAAAAACACTCACCTGTTGGAGAAAACACGTTGGCCCAGTTTGATGTCAGAGGTTCCTCATGACTCTGCGACAGGTTTCAGAAACTCTACAACTCACATCTTGACAACTTGAGGAGACCTTTTATACTTTCACAGGTACGACCAATTGACTTTCCCCCATTCTTCTTTCTCTACTTTTCCCTTTTGGCAGGATTGGTTTGAGAGCTCTATTGTGGAGCCGCTCACAAAAGCTTTCTGTGCTGGTGGGACATTGACTTTCAAATGACCAGCATCTCATGGGATTAGCACTCAGCATGCTCAATTCACCTTTTCCGGAGATGTGCATTCATGAAATGTGTTGGGAATGAACAAAAAAAAAAAAAAATGTAGGACTTATTGTGTTTGTTAATAATAAATCTAATCATCTCTGTGGCAGAGGAAGTCCAGACAGCAAGTTAAACGACTTAAAAAGTCAGAATCTAGATCGCAGACTCGCACAGTGTAACAGCATCCTGACAAAACTGGAAAAAATACAGTTTGAGTCAAATGCTCCTCTCATCCTCCCACAATCTATGTCAAATTATAATTAGCAGCTGGTGCCTGATTCGATACTTTCTGTGACAGGTTCAGCTCTTTCAACTGACCAATGAAAAAGTGTGAAGTGATAAGCGTAGTGCCATCTCCTCTGCCTAATTTAATAAAAAAAAAAAAAACAGTCTTCAAAAGCAAGGACTAGTTTTTCCCTGTCATCCACCTTTGTGGAAAGAAAAGGAGTTAGAGAAAAAGACAGCCTTGTTTGCTTTCTTTGTTCCCTTGTCCGTTCTTCAAGAACATGACACCATTTAAGAAGCTAAATAGTGCAAACAGACATGTATAGATACCTTCAAAATGTGATGGTAGCGTAGATAAAAGTCGGCATACACTAGTAACTAGTGTTCCTAAGTGGAGATGATAGGCCTCTGTTTTCCAGCTTTCAGCTATATAAAGTTTCACAGAGTCTTGCGCTATTAGATAGCGCTTTTGTTTCTTGATTCTATGTGGGTGAAATGTGTGCTCGCGTAGCAGTTTAAAGCATGTTGCCTAACATTAACTTCAATAATAACACTGATATAACTTTCTCTCGGTTCAGTTTAGCTAGTACGGTCTCTAAATGTGTTCTGGCCTAAAAAGCAGGTGATGATGCAGGTTCCAGTCGCTCCACAGACAGTCGCAACCGTGTTTGTAGTCATTAAATCTGCAATGTGGCAACTACCAAATAAGTCTGAAATCGTTCTTGTTTGTAACAGGCAGCTCCTTTTACAGATTCAAATACCTCCTGGCAAAGTCTAGATGATAAGAGACAGCCGTAAGACGATACCAAAGAAGTTAGACACTAATGTCCTTCACTCAGCAATTTAAGGGGCAGACTGCAGACGATTAGCATGTGAATAGAGCAACAAGGGAATCTGTAAGGGGTAGTCCATGGAAGATATCGATCTAAGGATGGGTCAAGGGACAGCTAGGCTTACAGCATCTAGTGGTGGTGACAATTAAGAGCTGCAAGATTCCACCACGTTACGTAACAGCGGCCTGCAATCCAAGAAACGTGCACAGTGTGTTCAGAGGGTGACAGGGTTCATTTGCATATAAATAATAGTCTACGTGGAGCCTTAAAACAGTACTGCACTAGAGAATGAGCACCGTTTTCCTCTCAACCTGACAGATAGGCTCACTTTGTTAATTTTAACAGAAAGGAGGATGTAGTCAGTTCAGTTTCAGTGAAGTTGTAGCAGATACAAAGGATTCTGATCACATTTCAAGAATTTCTAAACTGCCCCTCTTTTTGTATAAAGGTCTTTCCCTTATTTCTTTGTGTGTTTCTGAGGGAGCTTTATAAATGAGTGCAGTATATTTAAAAAAAAACGGTTGCACAATTGCCTTTGGAAAAGTTTTCTTTTAATTCTTTAAATGGAAGAAGAATAGACATTTCAAGACAAGAAAACTAAATGCATTGGGAAGTTAGTGTAAGACACACCACGGCCTATTTGAGGCCAGCTAGAAACAGTAGTGCTTTTGTCAAAATCGAAAAAGGAAAATACATACATTTCTTTATACAGTTACAAACATATTTACACATAAATAAGTCTAGTTTTGATGCTAGCATCAGGGTTTGGGTACTTGGCAGCTCCAACTTGTGCGGTCCAGCTGGTAAATAAAATCCCTCCTGAAAGGCAAACAAACTCAAGTTAAATTCTGTATTTTTCATGCTAAAAACTACTGATTGTATTGAACACGACACATATTTTAAAGGTTCAGTATGGAAACTTTGTGAATATTCACGTGCTTACGTAGAGCTTGTGTTTGAGTCTGTGTTGTGCTGGGAGTTGACGTTAGGTAACTTCATTTCTAAGCTAATGGGCGTTAGTGTTTTACTGTTTCTGCTGCAGAGGAGCAGAAGATTGGCACTCGGGAATGAATGTTCTATATAAAATCAATGTGCAGACTGTTATCATGGATGTAGGCAACCGAGACTGTCGTTAGCTTAGACATGGAGCAGCACAAACTTCACTTATTGAACTTTTAAAGTAAATTAAGAACATTTAGTAGTTGGGGGAATCTACATTGGGATTACTAACAGGAAAGTTTCAGCACACTGTGATGTGTTTGTCGCTTGTGGTATTTTAAGTGAATAAGTTAGCCAAAATGTCAGATGATGAGCAGTCACAAAGGCAGCTGTGTTTTTGTTCCTGTACGTACTCTCTCCAGTGTGGCGCGCTGTTTTCACGGCACAGCAGTCCTTCATCACATGGGCAAATCTGGTTGATGCTGAACGCCAGGCCACCATCGGGAACGTAGCAGCTCTCCCCACGAATCAGCCGTCTCTTGCACACAAGCTCACCATGGTGTCGGGCACAGCACATGGATGCCCCACAGTCCCTGTCCACTTTACACCTGGCACCTGAATGAACAAAACATGATACTTGAGGTCAGATTGTTCATCTTCAAACAGATAAAGCCTGTAACTGACCACCTCGCGCATAAAGTTTTCGATTAAACACTTTATATTATTTTCATTTCATGTCCTTAAACCTTACCTTCTTGTCCATTGGGGATGCTGCGATGGCACTTTCCAAACATGCAGCTGAGTCCACGAACACACTGAGTATCTCTTCGACAGTACTGACCCTCTCCTCTTAGATGAACGCACAGACCAAAGTGACGATCACAGGAGAAACCCCGACCACAGGCCCTGTCATGGTCGCACACGGCCTAATAAAAACATGGATTTCATTCCTGTCATTAAAATGTACATTTTATTCTTGTTTTTGTCCCAGTTGCAGCACACTTTTCATACACCAGCACCAAAATAAGAACAGAGGCTGTGTTCTAAATGTACAGAATGCGGTTTGATAAATCTTACCGTGCTGGGTTTGGCTACAGGAGCAGTGTCCATAAGTGCTTTTGCTGCTTCTTTGGGAGGACTGTGAGGCATGTTGAGCATCCAGGCCCATATGCGAGCTTCAGCACAGTTGAAGCAAACAAACAGACAGACCAACCACAGGTTTCCCAACATTTCCACTCCAGCAAAATAAATGAATAAAAAGTCTAATGATATAGCAAGAGAGACGGAAAACTCAACTCAACTTTAAAGAAAGAGGTAACTCGAGACGGATTTTTTTCAAAAAAATGAAAGATGAGTTGGTTGTCCAAGATGGAAAATCCAAAGATAAAATTCCAGTTTAATGGAGAGAGTCAGCGCTGAGAGGTTCCATGAAGAGGTACTGGCTGGCTCTCCTTCCACTACGACTTTTTATAGGTCAACAGGGCTTGACCTCCCCCTCATCAGGCTATTTGTCTAAGCAACAGGGTAGGAGGAGACAATTAGTTGTTAATGGATTAACTAAATTGCCCAGGTCACCCCCCGCAGCCAGAAAATAGTGGCAAAATGACCAGTCGTGGAGCTGGAAAGTGGGGAGATGGGGCCGGGAGGGGAGGGACGGACGTGATGGGCTGACAACAGCTTCACACAATGGAGTCAGGACAAGCACCTCTGTGTGGTTATCTCTCCCAGACAAACAACGTGGAGGACAAAGGCAGACAAATGTATGACATGTTTCACTGCGCTCTGAGTGACAGCTTAGACACCGTGGGTCCTGACCCCTAAACTTTAGGCAAACAGTCATAGCCACAGCCTCGATTACCCCCTTTCCCCTACCTTACTCCACTTCAGACCTCACGCTGAGAGCAATTTGCAGGAGAGCACCCCACAGACGACCCCATGATCTCATTAAATGTAATTACCATCAGCATTTAGTTTTCAGGGGGAGAAGGGGAGCAAGCAAGGAAAACAAGTTGCTCTGGAGAAACAAACAGCTTCAAATGTACTCATTTTTCAAACAACACAACACAGCACCCACACCATACTACTGCAGGCCTGTAACTGTGTACCAGCTGGCCCACCGACCACTGACCTTGAATGCATTTGCAAGAACTGAATGCAGTAAAATATCGGATTTATGTGCTATATAGGCCTTAATTAATTAAAGTTTCACTATGTAAGATTTGCGCACGTTTGTTGACATTAGCTAACTCCATTTCTAAACTAACGACTGTCTCAGTTACCAAACTCCATGATAACAGCCTGTA
>JAPQRN010000012.1:12601596-12645441 GCA_037367275.1 Coranthus polyacanthus
TACTGCGCATTTAATTTTGATTGATGAATCTCATTCATAAAGGAGTGGCCCATAGTTGAGTGGTTAAGGGAGCTGATGTTATGATTCCCAGCCCAGGTGACCTTTGTTACACGATATTCCTCTTGCTCTTTCTCCCCGTCTACCCTGTCTACTGTTATCTATCAAATAAAGGTACAAAATGCCCTGAAAATAATTCAGAAATCAATATTCTGATCTACCTAAAGAACATCGACACACTAGATGCTGTAAAATATCTTTTAGCTAATTAGAAAATGGGACCACTGAAAAGTGTTTTCACGTGATACACAACGTGGAATTAAAGGTTTGAGTGTTTGTGACTAGTGCTTTAAAATCCATTTCCTCTTGTGAAAATTCTGATAAATAGTACCTGTTGCCAGCTGTGACAGTTGACTGAATTGAACCGACAAGCTAATGTAGCTAAGTTAGCTGTTTTTAAGCTGGGTCCGTGCACACCCACACAGGTGTTTTCAGTTATTCTGGCTGATTAGACCAGAGTTATGCTGGAAATTACATGAGGTCACAGGACTTCAAGTGCCAGTAAGAAGGATAATGGTGTAATTTGTCCTTACCCAGCAGGTGCAGTAAAGCTAACAGGCAACTGCATGAGGCGGCAGTCAAATAGCACCCACACTCTCACTAGAAGAGGTGTAATCAGCCGGTGAAGTCACCTGTGCAGGCGTACACTAGGGGTGCAAAGCCTTTAGGGAGTCACAAGAAGGCCCACGCTGATGGATTATAGTTTCAATATGATGCAGATATTATCACATTTGGATGTTATCCATACAAGACAAGTTTGACCTGTAAATCTCAGCATAAGCTGCAGACAAATGACCTAGATGAGCTTTGAGGTCTATTTGCAGAAATATAATAGAATTTTCGTAATTATGTTTGCATTAGTGTATAACTATAAGTGTTTTTTTAGTTGTATTTTTGTAACCCCAGAATGAGCCCTTTGTCTCTACACAGGGAACAGGTTCTCTTCCATGGAGTCTGCCATGTCTGACCATCATGTATGAATTAAATACTGGCTCTAGAGAGGGCCTTTCATGATTGTAGCAGCTACTAAAGGTTCCCCTCCCACATGGAAGAGGAGGGTGAGGTGAGGGGTATTCATTTGGTTCGAATCTTCAACCTCACTGCTTGATGCCATAAGTCCTACACAGTGCACCTTTAAAATTCCACAACATCAATATTTTCTCTCACACTTTTTTTCTGGGTTGCCCCAGATTGTTATTTTAAAAGCCACTGTTTGTGTACGTGTGGTCTGTCTGTGGAATCTCATCATGTAAATTGGGATGAATATTGGACTTAATATCATGGTGAGACACGAGTCCAGCAGAATGCTGACGTTTGTAATAACCACTAACAAGTTACATCAGTTTCATAAGACGATGACGTCTGAGGTTTAGTTGCTTTGTCCGGTCTTGAAGTGGCAAAAGAAATCGATTGATGCAGTGTCAAGCTGAATCAAAACCGCCTAGATGTAGATGAACTAGATGTGATCTGAACTAAAAATGGAAAATCAGTTACAGATGTTAACAAAAACCAAATGACACCATTACAGCACATCCTCTAAATCAAACCTTTTCTCTGAGCTTGATCCATTTTTATACAAACTCTGCTTTTCTTTTCCGTTCATTCCTTATCAGTCCAGCTGCCAGTGTTTGTGATTGTGTTATGGTTACTGTTGTTCTTCAGAGTGAAAGGTGCCAAATGGCTTCCTCCCACGCCATAACCTCCAGGCTGGTTTTAAAACAGATCCCCTTTTAAAATCCAACTACTATAAAACCCCAGTGCTAAACTGCTATGACACACATAGCAGTGACCTCGGTTTGTGATTACTGTTTCACTAATGTTGCTTTTGCCAGAAGACTGCAGGTGCTTTGCTAAGTCCTGTTCTGACACTGCCTGGTTCTTAACTGTGGAAGCACAAAACACTGGACCGTTACAGACTTTTGCATCATGAGACTTCATCATCAATCTCCTCTGCTCTGTCTTTGGACTCTACATAATGTTTACTCTCTTCAGCAAAAGTGTTAGTCTGTCTCTGGAGCAAAGATGTTGGCTGTTGATCTCTTCCTGTTTTCATCCACAATTCTCTTTCCCTTTCATCAGCATTTCTGTCTACCTTCGGTGTATCTGAGATTCAGTTGAACAATTATCCAAAGTGCTGTACATTTTACCCAGAAAGACGATATTTTCAAAAGAATTTGACTTTGCGTTCCTGGATTTCATCCAGCAAAAAGCTGAACAGACTGAAAGTCCATCAAGCTTAATTTTCTGTCCAGACAGTCTTAGATTGCTAGATTGTCTAGACTTCATCGTCAGCCTTCAGTAGTAAAAATATGTGTTATTACACTTCTTAAATAGCAGCCATAAAGTAGTTGTCAAGAAGATTAAAGAGACATTATGGAAAGGAAGCAGGCTTTTTTGATAGTTAGAACTCTGCTCAATGAAAGAAGGCCCACACAGCTACCGTATGTTTTTTTATGGAAAAAGAGAGCAAGAGATCAGGGGAATGGGAATAAGTGCGTGGGATGCAATAATGGGATGAATGAACACAATCTGTATACCATAGCTCACTGTAAATGGATAAAAATGCTCTGTCCTAGTTCAGCTTCATCCTATGTGACTCCCAACACCCACTAGATTTTCAGTGTGCTTGCTGCAATGCAGGGATATCTCACGAATCAAATACAGTGGACACAAATGCCATGTAGGTGTAATCAATTCAGGACAACGGATATATTTGTTTTATGAACAAAATAACCAGGATTACAGGTTTAACTCTCGCTCTCTTCAGCCAGAGCTCCTGGCACTGCCTGATATGATGGATTGTGTGTGAAATTAGCACTGTGTGGATGCAAAAATATAAATTGGCTCTCTCTTTCTATATATATATATATATTCTAAATTTAGAGGACTGTCAGAATAATTCCCATGCATTTTATTCTGAGTGAGGGGGCATCAGAGTGCATGAGTATTGTTAGAAACCTGCTATTCATAGACAAATTTGACATGTCTGTCACTTCCATTATCGGATTTTTGGGCCCTGTTTCAAAGTCAACAGGATGTTTGCACCATTGTCCTCATGCTCTCTTCACATTCCCTATACACATGTGTCTGACAGACCTGGATATACTGAACTTCACTTTCAGTCCCGATGCTAAGCACAAGCCGCTCTTTGAGCTCATCAAACAACATTGATCCAGGCCAACTTGCAAGCAGCTGAACAGGGTTAAACGGTATAAATGGGCCAGGAAATTAAACTTTCTAGATGTAGAAATATAGGCTGGTATGGATTGTCTACACTCAGACTTGATGCATATACCAGTGCTTAGCCCCTGATCTGCCACTTCATCCTCTTCCTCCTCAGAGTTCATCCTCGTTTCTTCCCTGCTGCTTGACGCCTTTTCGGTTGTTTTATGGTGATGAGAGCTGCCAATATGACCCAATTAAAAGTCTCTTACTCTGAATCTGTGGAAACAGTTAGCACTACACCATAATCAAACAAGATTCCTCATTAGAGCCATCTCCCCTGTGAGTGTGATCTCCACTGCACATTATTTTGTCCTATTTTGGCTTAAGACAATAGAGAATAAATGACCTTAATGTTACCTTTAAACCTACAATCAGAACATTTAAACATACAATGTGTGCCATTTATGAAGAAATGTACATGCAGGGTCAGTGTCAACGATTTCAGGAGATTTAGAAGTATACAATTACAGAAATGTGTGTATGTTTTATAGCGGGTGGTATCCAGTATTAAGGTGCAGTACTGTCACCTACTGTATTTTGCTTGTGGATCAGAGTTCATATCCCCTTAACCAAAAAGCTTAGATGAACAAACCAAACACTGGCTCTAACAAGGAGCTTTCGTGTCTTTAGCAACCACCATAAGGGAGGATGAAGTGAGGTGCATTGGAGTTGGCTGAAATCTGCAACTTTACCACTAGATGCCACTAAAAATTACAGCCTGAACCTCAAATTGCTCTTTTATTTCCAATGTGTGAACGGTGAGCAGCTTAACCGACTTTCTCCGGTGCCTACAGCCACGATAACAGCCTGTAGACTGATTTCCACACACAGCGACGGCCGATAGGCGACATTTACGCTCTCCTCTGAGTTCTTCAGTGTCTCTCTTCTGCGCCTCTACGCCAGCAACAGTGTGCAACACTAGCCAACGGAGTCAGCTAACATCAACAAAAGGCTCAAAGCACAACACAGACCAGAACCCAACACAAACTCCGCATAAGCACACACCTTTAATATTCCAGAGGCAAATGTGAAAAGGGTATGTCTTTTAGGCAAGTCTGCAATTAACCTCACTTCTACGATCATCTTGCAGCTAATGTTTTCTGTTTTTTTGGCCTCAACTTTACTGCTGGGCTTCACCCTGTTTTCTATCATTATCTTGCTTCCAATAAACTCATTGTGCATGCCCACGAACCCACCGTTAATTTCTTTGTGCAATATGAAGATTAGTCTAGCTTAGCCAAACTGGAACTGGGAAAACCTTTTAGTCTGGCAAAAAAAAAAAATGCTAACTCTCCACCATAAATAACTTCAGACTTGCTTGTGACTTTCTCTCTCTCAAGGGATTCATAAAATGCTGTTATTTGATACTTCCATTCAGTGAACTGACAGATCGCATAAAATCCAGACAGTCTCACAAGTTCCTTTTCAGTTAGAAAACAGCTGAATGATCGGCAAGCGCTGCTGATCATGCAGATCCGGTGACCGAAAATGTTCTGCAGTGAGTCATGGGTGAGTTTACTTACAAAAAATTAACAACTCTCAAAGCAAATCTGTTTATTCCTGTATGATCTGCTGAACAGATGACATGAAAACCCACACAAATATGAATGGAGAGCACAGATAGGATAAACACAGGATATACTTTTAAATCGTTGCACACTCACAGATGTGGCTTCACATGCATCGTATACATACACACTAATTACTTGGCTAGTCAACAATGCAGGCAGTGTTATGCAAGGTAGTACCATGCCTTACAATGAGTTAATAACACATTTTTCACCTAAAGGCAACTAAATCCTGCCAAACAAACACATACAGCGTAATTAGTTTACACTGCAAAACCTGAAAAATAAATCATGGTAATATTAATGTGTGGCAGATGTTTTTTCTTAATGTTCTGTTAAGTTTTTTTTCAGTCTTTGTTTGAGTTATTGCTCCAACCTCTCTATACATGGGTTTATTTTCTGTGGACATATCTGTCTGTTAATGGTCCAAATTATGGCAACCAATAAACAGCAGATGTGCCTGTAGAGTTTCAGATCCTTAGATTACTTTCATTTTAAGTGGGTAATTTATGACATTCTTCTCACTTTAAGTGGATAGATTATGAGATTAATGCTTCTTTCACACATTTTGAAATCCAAGAAAAGTATCTAGCACTTAAGCGTTTTGAAAGCAACCAAATGTAGGACATCAGTCATAAATTTAGACAGCATGAATCCAAGTGATGGTCCTGAACAGGTGGGTTGCTGCAACGTGAGGAAAACATGGCAAGAAAAAAACTCCCTGACTCTACAGAGTTTGACACATCTGTTTGTTCATGGAGTCAGTCCTTCTGTTGTGGAGGGTATTTCAACAAGGTCCATTAATGTGTTGACACTGTTTGGTCACCATAATGCCTGTCTTGTTCTAGATGCACTGAGCGGGACTTCGTTGCGGGCAGATGTGGCTCCATCCGGTGTGCACAGAGTCAGAAAAGACCAGGAGACCCTGCACAAACACAGAGAACCCCGCAACACAGTGGGGGGAGGAGTTGATATCAGTTCCCTGCCAGACAACATGACCAAAATATTGGTGAGACCCAAACTATTTATACTACTAAAAATGTCTGCATAAACCTACAACATGATTTATTTGTTGATGGTTTCAGCTGACGTCAGTGTAACACTGAGTCAGCTCAGCTTACTGAGGGTTCAGTCGAGGTCATAATCTTTCTGTCTAGTTTAAGATTTAGGGAGAACAAAGGGAACCCATCGTTACTGGATTTTTATCCTGTGCTATTTTCCATTCATCACCCTCTACATCTGTGTGCGCATGTGAGTGCATTTGTGTGTTATGTACCAGACTCTTCTTTCACTTGAATCAACCTTGGTAAAATTCACCCAAATAAAGTATGTTGTATGTTTTTTTTCCTTCTTCTGCAATGGAAATTGAAAACAGACCACAGCCTTGTCCTGCCAACTTACAGTGTTTGTTTAAGCGTTTCTGTGTAGTGTGTAAGTACGCGTGCTCATGCATGTGCGTATGTGTTTGTGAATGACTCACTTGGAGATCACAAGTAGACTCGCAATACTGTACTGTGTGCTGCTGCTTTTGCCTGTTTTTTTTGGGGGGGAAGGAGGTGTCTGATCCCAATTTGTAAGACCCTCCACTTCTTGCCCACTGGGAATCTCTTCAATAAATCAGTGTGTCATCTGTGAGGGAAAAGTATCTGTTTGTTCCCTTCTCCTCACCTAGAAATCCCACACCCCCCTTAGAAAATGCAGGCGAGTGTCAGGGAGTGGAGATGGGAGAAAAAAGTGGGTCACTTGCTGTATATGGAGCAGCCGGAGAGGCAGTGAGAGCGCTGCATTTAACTGCTCCACTTTTGAAACCCCAGAACCATTGCTCTCTGTCACCTTGAACTGTGGCATACATTAATAATGGCATCAAGACTAGAGATCTGTATGAAGACGGTTCTTGTTGTCAATGCGCTGTGTACAATGTGTAAACAGCTCCCCCAAGTGGCAGCACAGGGACGGAACTAAAAGTCCTGATGGCTACTGCAGGTGGCCTGGGAACCAGACACATCCGTCTGTGAGTGGCAGATCAGTCTGGCGCTGCTCCCATTCAGACCGATTTCCACTGAGCTTAGATTGGATCGAGCCAATCACAACCATTTATCTGATATGAGCTAGGTCAGATGTGGTTTAATACAATGACAGGGTGCCATCTGTGGCTGCTACCTGTCCCGCATTGGCTTTTGTCAGTGACCGCTCTGATTGGCTGTAGGTCTATAGAATTGCATCCAGGGACATTTTGATCTGAGCCTACTGGTAACGCCCCTTGGAAATCAAAAATGAACTGAGAGAGCCCAGACTAATTCTCATTTTAGAATTAGTCTGGCAATGGCAGGCCATACTGCAGGTCTTCCCAACCTTCGTGGCTTGCTGTAAACCAGGGGCCATCAACTACATTTGTCCAAGGGTCAGAATTTTTCCAAGGAGACGCTGTGGGGGCTGGATTTTCTGTTAAAAAACATTGTTTAGGACTAATTATGCTTTCTTACAAAATATTGTTATTTTAATTAGCCTATATCAGTGTTAACAGGCTGAAGATTTGCACATGCTCATGAAGTGTGTATATGGCGTCTGTTTTGTGCTGGGAGCCGGTCATTTGTTGATGTTAGCTAAGTCCATTTCTAAGCTATAACCGTCTCGGTTGTCGACATCCATGATAACAGCCTCTACACTGATTTCTACGTTGAGGTCTGTTTTTCTGTGAAAATCCTTTTCTTCGGTGCTTCAGTGTGCTACGCTACCTACCACTGGCTTAGAAATGTAGTTGGCTAGTGTCAACAAACAATGCAGACTCTAACACAAACTCCTAAATGGCAGGAAATATGAGTCAACTTCAAGTGTTTTTTATATTATTTTGCCGTGTCCAACTGGTGGAAGAAGCTTACATCGGGTTGTGTCGGTTACTCACTAGTAATAAGCAGGCCGATAGATTTATATTTAGAACCTGTAGGTCCAACGCAAATGTTTCTGGCATCACTTCAGTGCAGGAAGAAAAAAATGCTACATATCCTAATACCGGAGCACATTTTCTTCCTCCTCACATTTTCTAAATTTATTAACATTGTGTGGGAAGCCTTGTGGGCCAGATGTAGCCTGCGGGCCGTCAGTTGACGATCACTGCTTTAAACTTTTAAAGCAAAGCCATATCTGCTTGTGACTTCCTGTCACACATCTGCGGAAGCAAACCTATCCAGTAACTCATAAGAAAAAGTAAATATAAATATCTTTGTTAGGACCACTTGTCAAAGGTTGCATGTCTGTTCAAAGATTGATTTCCTCTCCGTAAATGGTAATATTTACTAAATGTTCTCAGTAATTAAGCATTAGCACATCTCCATGTTTTGACAAAATAGCTAAAGAAGTACATGAAGTTCTAGTTAAAGTTTTCAGGCTGCTACATACACACTCCCTCACCATGAATCGTGGCTTTTAAAAGCTTTCCTAATGAGTGCCCTGTTTCTCTCAGGAGGACAGCCAAAGGTACTACAGATGGCAGAGCTTTGGTCCAACAGACAGACGGACTGAAGACCTGTGGGTAGATCTGAGTGGTCCAGACAAGAGCCAAGTCAGAATCCACGGCATACTGTCCAATACACACCGCCAGGCAGCGGTGAGTTGAGCACATGTGGCAAACCTATAATCCAACCACACTCCTACCTGTAATTACATTTCAGATGTCCATAACAGCATTCCTCCTAGTTCTTACTGGATAGAATGGCAGATATTGCAGATATCCATAATTCAATTCTTCCATGCGTTTTTCAGATACCCACTGTACTGTCCAACTTACTGCTTATTTTTCGGATGTCTTCCTGGGACACATTCTTCACTAAGACAAACGACTTCACTTTTACCACTGATGTGTTCTAGGCTTTCAGTCTCAGATATCCTCAGTGTCATTTAATATCCCATTCTAGACATATCTCTCTGGCTACAATAGAAATACAATTTTCCTAGTAAGATTTTTATTGCAGATATGAAATTGAAAGCCTAGCACAGCTGAACAGCAAAGGTGACATCATTCCTCTCAGGTAGAATGACATTGTGAATGTCTGAAATGCTCAGTTTAAAGTGGATTGTGGATATCTGCAATATACATCCAGTCTAGTGATTAAATGTTAAAACAGCAGAGACAAAAAAATGTTTGACTGTTTGATTACCCAGCCGTTTTTTTTGTTTTTGTTGTTGTTGTTTTTTACAGAGAGTAGCGCTTTCCTTTGATTTCCCTTTTTATGGACACTACTTGAGACAAATTATCGTGGCAACGGGTGGTGAGTTTAATACCTTCCCTTATGTAATAGCTCTAATTGGTACATGAATGCAGGGACCTGTGTGATATGCAGCCCCCTTCTTGCAGGCTTCATCTTCATGGGCGAGATGACCCATCGAATGCTAACTGCTACACAATACATCGCTCCACTCATGGCCAACTTTGACCCCAGTTTCTCCAAAAACTCTACAGTGAGATACACAGACAACGGTAAGTGGGAGCTCCTTGGTAAAGCTGTTTATATTTTGGTGCTCCTGGTTGTTTTTGACAGGCCCCTGTGTCCTGTCCTGCTCAGGTAATCTGTTTGTGGTACAGTGGGATAAAGTGAGACTAAAAGACCGAGAGGCTGAAGGACCTTTTACTTTCCAGACAGCCCTTCACAAAAACGGAACCATAGTTTTCAACTACAGAGAGGTGAGTTATATATTTCAACTACGTTGTTTTCTCTAGTCAACATAGGGTTTTTCCATGATGAAACAAACTTCACCTTGCTTTTTCAGATCCCTTTACCAGTAGAAAAGATTAATTCCACTGAACATCCAGTTAAAGTGGGGCTGTCTGATGCTTTCATGGCATTTCTCCCCCCCTCACAGCTCTCAGGTGAGATGTAAATCAATTCTGTAGTTTTCAGACGTCAAACTATGCTTTAACGGCGCTGAATTCAGTCTTTGAGTAAATACACTGCAGCCACCCCCCTCCCCTTTGTAGCAAGATATTTTCAAACATGACATGGCTTCGACGTGACAACAGGCTCTCATTTTATATTTTACTTGAAGATGCAAAGCAGCGGACAATCTATGAGTATCATCGTGTTGAGATTGACACCACAAAGATTGTTAATAGATCTGCCTTTGAGTTCACACCTCTGCCCAGTAAGTATTCTGTTGAATTGGCTTTGAACACACAGACACACAAATCAAATTTCTGCCTAAATTTAACTCCACGACAATGTATTTTATTCCTCTAGCTTGTCTTCAACACACATCCTGTGAGCTCTGTCTAACATCCAACCTGACAACCAACTGCGGCTGGTGCAACACACTTCAAAGGTACGGATTTTCAAAGATGTATCTCATCATCAGGCCACAGAAGCTCTGTTTTTACAAGAATGGTCGTCACAAGGTTTAGTCGGTCTGATGGTCATGATAGTCCCACCTCCAGCCCCTGACGCAAGGGGTCCTTGGTTTTAGACCAGCAAAGTGCCCCCCTGCTCTGGTGGAGAGCCAGTTCTTGGTCTACTGAAACACAAAGAACTGGTTCGACGTCAGGCACTGGGCTTCGAACTCCTTAAGTGGAAAAGTGGTAACTGTGTTCTCAATGACTTTCAGATGCTCTGATGGAATCGACCGACACAGACAAGAGTGGCTTGATTATAACTGCCCCGAAGAGGTAAGAACTGTACTGATTTCAACAGTGTAGAAATGAGCAACTCTGTTATTTTCCTGAGTCATTTGTGCTGGTATTCACTCAGGCAAAAGGCACATGTGAGGACTACAACCCGGTTTTACCTGAAGGATCTATGGGCCCCTTCAATCACTCTTCTCCAGGTCCAACACCTTCCTCAGCAGAGTTCGAAGACCAGCCTGTAACCACAGGTACGTGCAGTTTTGACAGATTTTGTTCAGCTCCTGTTCATGATTTGGATTCAACTTTTCCAGAGTAAATGAAGGTAAGCAGAGCGGCCCCTCCACACTCCACGCAAAAAAACATTTAGTCACCTGCTGAGCGTTGTCTGGCAGCTTTAGGTCTTTCACAAGCCTCGAGCCCGGTTGATACATTTCTAAAGCCAAAAAAACACAACTGGCTTTACATTCTATACAAAAAACAGTCCTATTAGCCCCTCTAGCTGTATGAGGGAAAAACCCACACAAAAACAACAACCCACAAATGATAATGACAAAAGATTTCCCAGATGGAAAACTCCAGGCAAGAAGTCTTACATAATAAATAGTGACCAGCGTAGTAATGGGAAAGAAAGAATGCATTTTCTGTTTCAGATTTGTTGTGTATTTTTTTTTTTTTTTTATAAATCTCTTTATGATGGAAATTTGCGACACAGCTATACTTTCCAGCTTTCTGTTTGCTTTCATGCCGCAAGGGATTGGAACTGAGAACCGGTTCAACCTGACAGCCACTCCGTCCGATCCGTCAGTGCTCCTCTGAGTTCCTTTTATCGACGCTAGCATGTTTTTCTTAGGGTTGCGCGTTGCAAAACAGTGTCATCAAAGTATGCGCTTCAAATGAAACAGCAGTCAAACAGTGGGGCTTTTGTCACACTCGTCCCTTTTTTCTTCTCTGATTCCGCACTGTTGTTCAGACTTCGTGATAATAAACAGTTGTGTTGATTGCTGAAAATCTGTGTTGGGCTATTTTTTCCCATATGGAAATTAACAGGGATCAATAAAGGAATCGATAAAGAATCGGAGCGAAGAGCAGAATCGATAATGACGTTGATATTAATAACACTGTATTAATTCCCATCTCTACATGCTACATATATTATATTTATGTTGCTCTTTCTAAACAGATGTGTTTTTTTTTTTTTTTTACTTTTGTGCATACAAGTTAAGAATGTACACATGCATTCGCTCCACAAGTACAACCAGACCTCTTGTGGTCAGGACTGGACTTTCTCCAGCCGACTATACATATCATTGAATCCTTGGTCTGCAGCCTTGAGGTTACTCCTCCTCTGTTTCTTTTGTATTTTGTGTAAGCTGAATGACTTTTTACATCAACAGCAACATTTTCTGCTTTCCTTCCTTTCAGATTTACACACAGGCCCTCCAAACCACACAGTGATAACGGAGAACACAGCCATCATAGCAGGTGTAGTAGTTGCCTTGGTTCTGCTCATAGCTCTGACTTTACTGGCTGTCTACTACATCAACACACACCCCACAGTTGCTCCACCGTTCTACCTCATGCAGGTGAGAAAAACAAGTGGCTTCAATCCCACCGTTTAAATGCATTTCACATGCATGCTCAGGGTGAACCCGAACCCTCCCTAGACTTTGCTGAAATGTCTTTCTTTTGTTTGTAGCGACGCACCAATAACTACTGGCCCTCGATGAAATTCCGCAACCAGGGCTGTCACTCCAGTTACGCTGAGGTCGAACTCGGGGGTCACGAAAAGGAAGGTTTCATTGAAGCCGAGCAGTGCTGTTAAGGGTCCGGGAAGCGGTGAGAAGAAAGAAGGACACCATCTCGAGGACGGAAAAAGTATTACAAGTGGATGAATACAGACGACCAGGCCAAACACTGACCAAAGTGTCTCTACTCCAACCTCGGCGGCTGGACAGTGTTTACTGTAACTGCTCTCGTAGCTCTTTCCAGCTTTTCTCTGTGTCTTTTGCACTTTCATCACACAGGGGAGTAGCCTTATTATCCAGTGGTTGGAGGGTCCGGAAGAAGATGACTAGAAAAGCGTTGAGAGCAAATGTGTAACTGTTCAAAACCCATCAATGCAAGGGGATGTCAGGGAATGAATCTAACTCGCCTTCATACTGCAAACCAATGTACAGCCCGACTTCTCTATGTGTTTTTATTCAGTTTATGGAATCATCTTTGTTTTCACCTACGTATGCGAGCAATGACTGGTTTAAAAAAAAAAAAAAAACGTTACATCTATGTGGACATCACTACAACAGATATTTAGCTATATAACTGATAGTAATCATAATGCTCATGTTGAACTCTGGAAAAATATTGTTTGGTTGAATTATAGAGACGTCAAGTTAAGGGAGTTTTCTTTGATCCTTTCTGTTTTGTCTTCTAATAAAAGCTGGTTATGCGTGTTGAGAATAATTGTCTGCTCATGCTTTGTGCTGAGTTGAAATTAAATTTTAGCCTTATTGTCATTTATTAAAATGCTAATGCTAATTGACAAACCGACGGGTGGTTGAGATGAACTGTGTACGGCTTCGGTTTCTTATACTAACATAGTTTATTTATGGAAGTTCAAACCACATACAAGCAGTAGGATCTGTGAACAAATTGGTAATAAAATATGCAAATATTTTAAAATTCAAACTAAATGTGTATGCAGACTTGAGGTAGCCTAATATTTGAACAATAACGTCCTTACCCTCTATGGCACTGCAACAGGCCTATCCTTATTTTATTTTTTTTGTAATGTCATTTACTACGTTTTATATTTAAAATAATGGTTATTCATCAAAAATGACAAGTAGGTTGATTTCATACTATAGTAGCCTATATGGAAGGAGATAGGCTATCCGTGTACGATAGGTAATTTCACTGCATGATCAAGATTATCTGTAGTCTAATGTGTAAAAAAAAAAAAAAAAAATGAATAAACCCACATCCTTTTCTTTTCGCATAGGTGAGAGAATGGCCGTTGTGGTGTTTCAGATTTGTGTGAAATCTAAGATACGATCGACAAAACGGTGGCGTCTTGAGAAAATGAGGGGGCACCCGGATTTGAACCGGGGACCTCTTGATCTGCAGTCAAATGCTCTACCACTGAGCTATACCCCCGACATGCAAGACGATCACTGTCAATGTATTTAAAGCCTAGTCATGGCCGGATTTTATTTTTTTACGTAATCCTAAATATGTTTGTTTTTTTTTCCTCTATGTATTATTCCTCGTTAGGATTATATGACGTGTGATTATATAAAGTCAGCGCCGTTTAATGCACATAGTTGAAAGAAGCGCAGTGTTAAACTGCTCCTTGATTCAGTTACGTAGTCGGCGTTTCGCAGAGAAGAGCAGCATAAAGAGGAACATTGAAGCATCATTTTTGGCGTCATCCAGCTGTAGTTAAGTATGATCTTTCAAATAGCGGGTTAGTTTATCTTCACGATGCCGCTGAACGCGTTTCGCCGGCTGAAACCACGGCTGAAGCTAACGCCCAACCTTCAAAATGGCAGGCTCAGCTGTAGTTCATTTCATTGTACAGGAGAGGGCGCCAAATAGCCGAAGTCATGTCGTCGATTGAGAACCGGCGGCTTTCAACAAATATTTAATTCCTCGTTGACGTTGTGTGCACTTAGTTGCCTGTAAAACACGTGCATCTATAGAAAGATTTGGTCTCGAATAATCGCTTCCGTATCGACTATTCCCTCGTCTGTCCAGTAATCTTCTCCGCCTTTTAAAGTTATTACCAGGTTATTACGGATTCCCCATCAGATGCTAGGTTCAGGTGCTCCTCAGAAACTCGTAATTTCTACATCATCACAAGAAAGAGTACCAAAAAAAAAAAAAAAAAAAACCCGTTCCTTTAGCGGTTGTCATCACAAGCGTAATCCTATTGTATTCACCAGAATGTTACTACTGAGCGTCGCCGTCCAAGCAAATAAACAAAGCAAACCTCTGCACTTTGTAAACCACAATCTATACTGTGAATGCATCACGAAGAGTTCGTGCCTCCGCCTGGCTCCTCCTCATCTTCTGGTACAGCCCGTGCATTAATTGCAGTGACTAGAAGCGAAAAGGAGGTCCAGACGTTTCCCACATCCCAGAGCCTCTGCTTCTGCGTCTGAACACACTCAGTCTTTGGATCATTGCGTTTTTTTTTTAAGGTGGAAGGACTCCCTGTGCCGCCATGAATCCACCTTGTGGAAGATGCAACAAACCGGTTTACCCCACAGAAAAAATAAACTGCCTTGATAAGGTAAGAATTAAAGTAAATGTTGCTTCTTAAATTAAGACATTGTGTTTTTTTTGTGCTCAGTGGTGCAAACTCTACATGATCATATAAAACATTTAATACCCTGACAGTTAAAAAAAAATAAAATCTTGTGATATGTGCACTCATTTCTACAGGTATTATTAATAGCCACCAGTTGCTTGATTGAACCTTTTGTTTATAGGCCAAGGTAAATGTATTCAGTTGCTGCTTTGCATGTTGTGATCCCACAATATAAACACAATTCACTTCAGCTTAGCTAGTGTCTGCGAAAATCTTAATTTGCACTCACACTCTTGGAAATACATAAAGCTAGAGTATGGAAACATATGCTCATCGTGCGTGTACAAAAAATACACAAGCACACACAAGGGCATGATGAGAAGAGAAACCACATCCAATAAATATCAGCCACAAACCACAAAATGCCCATAAAAAGCAAGTGCTCGAATAGTGCATCGCTTATTAGCAGTATCAGTGTGTTGACATTAACCCTGTGACCAGATGAAGGGGATACTTATTATACTTGTTGCAACAGCAGGGTCGGATGGGTATTGCACTGCACAGGCCGTAGGCTAGTGTTGTTTCTGTGTACGAAAAGTTGCGCAGATAGCAGTAAATATCTCAAATTTCCCAATGCCAAACAGATTTAATTCACTTTGCTTTTCTTGTATGTTTTCCAGAGGCAACCACATGGTTTTTTTTTTTTGAGCAAATTTAACAGAGCAGCAACACAGTTATCGATACACTCCCAGCTCCTTTCATTGTTTGGTGCGAGCCACTATCATGTCTTCATTTCAAAGGATGGAACGTTATTTTGTTTTTTGTTTTGTTTTTTTTTATGAAGAACAGCGTGGAACTTCATTGCTGTCTGTCTCTCCTTAGTACTGGCATAAAGGTTGTTTCAGCTGCGAGGTGTGCAAGATGGCCCTGAGCATGACGAACTACAAAGGCTTTGAGAAGAAACCGTACTGCACTATGTGAGTGTCTGACTACTGAAACATGACTACGCCTTGATACGTTAAAGAAGCGAACATCCAGGCTTTAACAAAGAGGGTTACGTTGAAGAAGGCAGGTTTGTGACGCCTGAACTGCTTTTAACTTGGATTCACGAGAAGAAAAAAAAATCACAAATCAAAAACAAATCTACATCAGCCAAAGGATTTTCTTTTTTTGTGTGTGTGTTGTCTTTCACTTGTAGAGACATTCATTCACAAAATATCTGAGGCTCACAGGTGAGCACTCGAAACTGAAATGTGTGAAGGTGATGGAAAGGAGAAGTGTGAATAGACGGATATCATGTGATCCGAGCAATTGTTCAGCGCAAACTGCCTTTGTTTTCCAAAGGCCCTATCAAAAAAAAAAAAAAAAAACACACTTCAAAACAACCCATTCCTGGATCTGGACAAGATCTTAAATAACCCATAACACTAGTCAAAAGTCGGCTGCCGCTTTTGCATCATGTTATGCTTTAGTAAATTCTGAACTGCATTTGTATTGTTTTATTATCAGCTTCTCCCTTTTTTAACCATGGGATCGATTATTACATGCTTTGTGATAATGCAGGCCTATAATCAAATAGTAATAATAACGGTTACGCTGTTTTTTTATGGTAGGCATTACCCCAAAACCTCCTTCACCATAGTGACCGACACCCCTGAGAATCTGCGGCTCAAACAACAGACCATGCTCAACAGCCAGGTCAGAAACACACAAATCAGTTGTCGTCGCTCTTCCTGCGTCTTCTGTCACTCCCGTTCTGTCTCTGTTTTCTCTCTCTGCCACAGATACTGGCCATAATCTCGTTGTGTCATCATGCTTCGGTGTATCTCTCCCTCTCTATCTGTCTCTTTCACTCAGCTGTCTCCCTGTCGCACAACAGGAGGCGAGGACACACCTCTTGGCTCCGTCCCCTCACAGCATTAATGGGATGAATTAAACCAATGAGCCCTTTGACTTAAATCAAAGCACGCTAGGTTGTGCAGTTTGGACAGTGGAGTCGAATGATCGGTGCAAAACGTGACCTGCGAAAGTGAGGGCAAAAAGATGATTTGGATTTCTGTTTCCTTCGTGGCGGTGACTTCGTTTCTCTGTCTGCCTTTGTCGCTCTTAACCCCTGGTTTAACCAGAGCGCCGAAGCCAACAGTTTAACCAGATCAAAGGGTTAAGTCCTCCAAGTCATGCAAAATGAAACAGAGTCCTTACTTTTCACATTTTAGAGGCAAAACGTCTCATCCTCTTAAGACTCTGAATATGAATTAATAGCCACAGCGGAGTCCAGTGTGTTCTGTGTTCCTTAGACAATAGTCGGTGCTTACTTTGTACTTAATAATCCTGTAATAGGATAAAGAGGTGTATTTTTATGCTCCAAGTTACACTATGTGTGAAAGAACCAGCAGGACACCCATATTGGTAGATTTAGATTTTTTTTTGTCACATTCAGAGAGGTGGTAGTTTTACCATTAAAGGTACTTAAAAGTTAAAATGTTATGTTAATTACAGCAGTTAATTTACTGACTTATCCGAGTATGTTTGTCCAAGTATTCTGTGGTCGGACGCTGGTCCGAGGCGTTCGCAGGCAGCTCTTCGGGGTTCCAGATATTCGTCTCTGAAATTTCGGCTGTCTTCCCATTACACCAGACATTTATGGCGCTCAAAGCAGTGAAAAATGTATTTCCCCATGAAACGGGAATCCAGCTGCTGCGGATAATGAACAGACCTCACTGCGAACAGTTTTCACTGCAACTACTTCCTACCAAAGAAAAATGTGTTGATAGTGATTCCCGAGGTCTGCTATTCAGAATAAATATTATGTATCTGTGTGGCTAGACATCACTAAATGACACCAGAGATAAATATGCTCCTGTCCTGTGTCACTGGAGTTTACGCCTTGAAATCAATTACGTTTATTTCCAGCGGTAGAAATCATTTTGGAAGACGGAGAATCCACTGAACAAACTGGGCAAGGGTTGTTCCATTTTTGGTTAAAACTAAATCGTAAAGCATGTAATATGATATAACATCATGATCACATTTACAGTATAAGCTGTTACCTCCTTCCTCTCTCTCTCTCTGTGTCCTTTCCCTTCACCTCATCCAACTGACTCTGTTCAGTGTTTATAACCATAAAAGTCCTGGCAGTCAGGCTTCCTCGCTAAGACAGCATATTCCTCATAGCAAGTACATGACTCACTTGTGTGTTTGTGTGTGCCTGTGTGTGTGTGTGTAATGTGGGGGGTTTGGGGGGGGGTGGGAGATCTAAGACTTCCTATTAAACAAACATTTCAACTTTAAGTCATTTTAAGAATGTTTCCCTGAACCTAAACTTACAGTGCATGTGAAAAAACTCCAAGTAGCAGTTAGCCGCAGCATGGATGTGTTTATGTACACGAGTGTGTGGTTGCAAGTTTAATTGTACCATTATACCATAAGCTAGCGGTGATTTGTGTGGGGGGAAAAAAAAAAACGGAAATCCCTTTGGACTAAAGAATGAACATCAGACGGCCAAAGAAAATCCTGATGAATTGAAAATTTGCAGGCGCTCTATAAGGAGGAGTTTGAAAAGAACAAGGGGAAAGGTTTCAGCGTGGTGGCCGACACTCCGGAGATGCAAAGAATGAAGAAGACGCAAGACCAGATCAGTAACGTACGTCAGGTTCACCTCTGAAACCACCGAGCGTCGAAAGTCTAACATTTAGTCATAACCATAGACCTTCGTTACGTCAAACGTCCATCATCCAGTCTCGTTGTCACTCGTAGACGTGACAGATTTACATCCATTTTTTGCTCTCTGTTGATGTGTATATGCACGTGAGTCCATGTCTGCATGCACTTACACGTGTAAACGTTCATGTCTGAAGATGCATTCGAGTTTTGTTGGTTTTACTATGGTTAGGTTGCATCTTCTGCATCTTCTTTCTTTGCATGCTACTTTTAACACCAATTAACAACAATACATATTCATGTTTTTCTGTTCTAGTTCTTCCAACGTGCCATAAACGCACCATATTTGTTGTTGTCCAGTTGTTTGGTGGTGACTTTTTTTTGTTTGTTTTAAGTATAAAACCACACAAGTAATCTGTCATTTCAAATATTTGTCAATTAATATTTATGTCTTCTTTCATTTGGCCAAATGTAAATATGCAGGCCCTTTACAAGGAGGACTTTGAAAAGAGCAAGGGGAAGGGTTTCAGCGTGGTGGCTGACACGCCAGAGATGCAGAGACTGAAGAAGACACAAGACCAGATCAGTAACGTAAGTCTGGACCCCCTGAAAGACTAAATATAAGGAGGAAATTGGGCCAATTTGTCTCCATGAAAGGCAAAAAAATCATGGTATCGCCAAGTCAACTGAGCATTAAATGAGCTATTACATTGTTGTATCAGGACAACAGTGCAGTCAAACAGCGGGGACCACTAACAGGGACACAAAGCTGGGACGTGAGCAGAGAGAGCGAACTTCTCCACGCTGCAGGGAGGGATGTTAAGAGTACAAGCCTGCAGAGACGCACACACAGAGGCACATTTCAGACATTTCTTCCTGTCCGCAGAGGAGCAGCTGCCCTATATGGTCAAAGTTTCTCAGCTGTGGACACAAAGGGAACGTCCGCTCTCTCTGCTCACTGCTGCACAAACTCACACACATCTTTTTTTTTTCTCTTGCGAGAGCAGTAGTTGCAGAAAGGAATGACGGGTGATAAGCTACATGTCAAAAGGGCAAAATGTAGCAACGTAGCTTCCCACTGCTAGTTGTAATCTTTCATTTTTTGATTCGTTCTCTTCGGTTCTTTCTTCGTTAGTCTTTTCTTTTTTTAGGCCCGCTCCGTCAACAGCATTTTCCCATCAATTCTTGTTTCTATTTGTTCCTCCTGAGGTCTTCTGAGGACGACAGGACACAGGGGGCTGCCGCTTCTGTAACAGGGCAAGATGTCTGTCCCCAGAAGAGCTATTTGGGTTTCTTATTTTCAATGCAGAGCATCATAATACAGGAAGAGGTCTGACATACAGTACGTGGAGCATGTAGACGGTAAATGATGAAAGGACAAACGTGTGGCTATTTTCAGGCAGTAAAGTGGTGTCGACCACACGCCTCCACAAACCAACAAACAGATGCCTAGTTTCAAAACCTACAAATTACTAAAGATACACTAAAGACATTCTCAACACCTAAAATGGTGAGCTGCTTCTCAGAGGGAGAACTTGCCGTGGGTCAACGGATGAATCAGAGGTTAAAACGCCCCCTGTGGCTTTAAGGTGCATGTTTGAAGTGTGTCAATGTCTGTCTGTGTGTGTGTGTGTGTGTGTGTGTGTGTGTGTGTGTGTGTGCAGATTAAGTACCATGAGGAATTTGAGAAGAGCAAGATTCGAAGTGACGCGCCTCCACCTGAAAATAGGCAAAGTAAGACACAGATGTGCACATTTCCTGACCAACTCCTCAATATTACTTCATCTAGTGTATTTATTTTGCTATTTTCAATTGTGTGTGTGTGTGTGTGTGTGTGTGTGTGTGTGTGTGTGTGTGTGTGTGTGTGTGTGTGTGTGTGTGTGTGTGTAGATTATGAACAGGAACCATCGGACCCTGAAAGACCGAGTCCGCCGGCTGTACAGATGCGTCCTGCAGCACCACCTAGTGGAGGGGTAAGGCTGACACAGATATATAGCATGTTAGAGTGACTTGTTGTCAATCTTCAATATTTTGTACATTTTTCTTCGTTGTGTTTATGAAACTCTTATACGTTTGTCAAATAATTAGCTCATCTAGACTCCAGTTTATGTCTGTTCTTTTAATGTGTTGCATTTCTTTCATCCAGTATTGAAATTCAACGCAAATTCATTCGGTTGAAACTATGTATGTTTATGTTCTGTGTTTGCTGTTCTGACAAAGTCCTTTCACAAGTGTGCAGCTGTCCTGTTAGTTTATCTCGTGTCCCCACTCCACAGAAGCGCTACCAGGCCATGTACAGCTACATGGCAGCAGAAGCAGATGAAGTTTCTCTCCAGGAGGGCGATCTGATCTTAGACGTGGAGCCAATAGACGAGGGATGGGTGTTCGGATGCAACCAGCGCACAGGGCAAAAGGGCATGCTACCCGCTAACTACGTCCGGCCCGTCTGAAACGCCAAGCCTCAAGTCCACCTCCACTATGAACTGCAGGTGTGCCGTCACCGCCTGCATTCAGACGTCTTCTGACATCACCTTTTACAAACACAAACAATGCTTTGTAAAAAAAAAAAAAAAAAACCTTTCCTGGCCTGGCTCTGTTCTGCATATTTTTCTTTAAAATATGGGTTTCAGTGGAAATTTAGGGAAGAATTGTGTACACTTTAAGTAATAGAAACTCATTATTGAGGAAGTAAAAAGGGGGAAGACGGAGTGAATTCATGAAGGCGCATAAAATAAAAATAAGCCGGCCGTTTGCATCAGCGCTTTACAAATTTGAAGCCTTCACAGGTAACATTTACCCTTCAGTCTACATGTCCCTCAGCAGCATATAGTTCAGTGTTATTATGAAAAAAATATCATTCATTCATTAAATAAAGATGGAATATTTAAATTTCTTTTTCTGTTAAGCCTTTAATTAAACAGATGAAAAAGGGTTTTGGTTTGGTTTGTGTCTGCACTGTGGAAAAAAAAAAAAAATAAATAAAAATACCATACCACTTAATACAACACAATACCTTTATTCAAAGACAAACATTGTACATTAAATTATATGCAGTAAAACTGGTCTAATCAAGTATTTAAAATAAGACAAGACTTTATTTACAAATTATGTTTTCCTTAAGTTTAAAAATTATGTTTCAGCATTACGTTTTATCATTAGAAACATAAATCGCTACAAAAAAAAAATGAAACTTGGGTAATGACCGGCTCAGATACTTCACATTAAAAAAAGAATGAGTCCTTAATCTGTGAGAGCAGGCTCCGTGGCCGAGAAAAAGGCCGCTCTCTTTTCAACTTTGCTTTGCATCTTCGACGGCAGCCAGTTCAGCTGCTTCCCGAACAGCTCAGAGTTTCCTCCTATGAAGTCCTCACATAATCTACAAAGCAGAGAAAAAAAACCGAGCAAGTTAAAAAACACGGAGTGAATCGTAGTCGATGCACTGTTCTGTTCCACCACTTGCAGGTTTGGGCCACTTTTGAAATCATTTTTGATTACATCTTTACCCACTGGACAGCCTTTAGATAATTTATACTCAATAGCTTATCTATTTAATATAACGCATTCCACAGCAATGGACTTTACACATACTTTGATGACAGTCACTTAAAGCTCATTAACATAACACCACGCGCGCCTGTACGTGAACGCTGGTCCGACATGGACCCACAGAGCTCAGAGCGAGTGAATATAAATAGCTCAGAGTGTTTAAAAAGGTCTCTGTGGACTTTGTTAAAACTGCTTAATCATGTGTGAATGTACAGAGAGCGCAACAACATGCAAACATGCTCTCACATGCTGGAAAAACCCACCAACATTTACACAATGAACAGGTCTGAGGCGTGCATGTGACCAGGAAGTTAGGCAGGAGTTTCGAAAGCGAACAGATCTGAAGCGCAGATATGACTTCATACTGTTAATAATAATAAAAAAAAATGCCCCATACCTGGAAAGGGAGTATGGCTGTGTCTGAAAGATAAACAGATCTCCGCAGTGATGTTGCCATGGAGACCTCAAAATAGCCATCTGTCAACAAGAGGAATGAACGTTGACATGCGGATGGATGATAAATTCATGCATCACACTACATTAGTAAGTGTAATTCAAACGCTGCTTTGATTTCATTTGTACTTTTAAAAGTTTTTCTGGTTATGTATGATGACTGGTGTTCTCTCCTGATAAAGTACTTTATTGCCAAAATGTCAACATTTACTTAAAAAGTGCACATGCCCCCCCCCCCCTCCTAACCCACAACAAAAAGTTTATCATAAAAATGTATATAGTTTTCAAATGTGGACACATATGGCTTGCAGTGTCTTTCTGAAATTTTGGAATAAAAATATTTTTATAGAAATGAAAATTACTATATGGGTGGGTTCGTCTTTTCTTAAAACGGCTTTCAGAGGTGATTTAAATGTCTGGACAATCTGTGAAAATGCCCCTTTCATTTCAGCATGTGTCCCAGTGTCTAGTGTTACATTCACAGTTCCAGTTATTTGCTGGTTTCACGTGTGAAATCGTTACACGACCACATCGCAGCCCGTACATACTCAGAGCCCTTAAACCACTTAAATGTTCTTTAAGCTTTGCTGAATCGATGGGTTATAATTAGTTCACCCAGTGGATTGCATATGTGAAATCACTGAAAGAAAGAAAGGAGGGAAGGTGCCCAACATTTTATTCAGCGAGACAGAAGGTTTTCCTTTAAAATGTCACAAAAAGTAGTTTAGTGAGTTTTCTCGTCACCTACCGAGTCCATTAGGATGCAGAAGTTGTCGATGCCCCCAAACACAACAGCGTCGCCGTCATTTCCCAGACATGCTGTGTGACACACTCTGAAAGGGTCAAACATATGCGCAGAAGAAGAGGTAATCAGGAGATTTAGAAATAAAGCAGCATTTGTCCTGAAGTTGGCTGGATGGTGAGATGGATACCTGGGTTTATCTCTGTGTGGGTGTGTCATCTGGGTCCACTCTTTCTTGACTGTGTCAAACTGCCAGGCGTCATCTACAACACGGAACAAAAAAAAAAAAAAAGGTGATATTTTGCCTGTGGAGCTGAATTAAAGTTGCTTTTCGGCCGTGTGCGGGGGGCATTCAAAGGACTCGGAAACATAACGGAAAGTCATGGGGGGGGGGTTTGAAACTTACTGAGGGTTTTCCCGCCTGTTCCGAGACCTCCGTATATGAAGAGTGTGCGATCGGATATCGGTGTCATAGTGTGCATGGAGCGACCCAAAGGTGAACAGGATGGGGAGATGTCACTGGTGGAGGACATACATGCGCGGTCAGTAAATTATCGGAAATAAATTCTTTACGCATCTAAAAACACAATCGAGGTCATCGTTAATGTATGAGTCTAAGAGGGTTTTACAATTGAGTCCAGGTCCAGGTGTCCAGATCTAAGCAGTACAGGTCTACTTCCGCATTTTCCTAGAAACAACCACAAAAGTCTTTTAGGCGATTCCTATTCGCAATCACTATCTATTAGGAGTATGTACGCTGAGCAAGTTGTAAAGCATGTGCACAGTTGGTTACACTACATGGCAAAAAGTACGTGGACACACATCTTCCTTCATGATCTCAGTTTTCTCATATGTGGACGGAAACAGGTTTTGAAAGCTGTAAACATTTCTACTTTTCATACTGCCTACTGAGACCTGTTCCTCGTGTGCCTCCAAGTAAAACAGGGCAAAATATACCTATGAAAATATGTGTTCACATACTTTTGTCCATAACCTTTAAATAAATATAGTACACTGCATAGTCTCATTAACGTCAGGTCAGCTCACCAGGCCACCAGAGATGTATCCTTTGTTCCCCAGAAGAGCAGCGGCATGGCAGCCTCTGGGAGCAGGAGCTCGACCCTGAACACATCACACGGTTAAAAAAAAAAAAACAACTAACGAATAAAGAAACATCACCTGGGTGTAGTGCGTTACTGTTGGATGAACGTAAATCAAAACCACAGGCGACGTTAAAAGTGAAAAAAAAAGAACAACGCGAGTCACTACTCAGCCCCTTTCATTTAGACAGATTGTTTGGCAAGGAGTCATGTTATTCTACTCACCCGAGTCTCTGGCATGCTCCATGTAGCAGTGTGTGTGTCGAAAACATTGACTTCATTGTTCCACCCCCAGCACCTGAATAATGTACCTCCTATTGTTGTCTAAAAACAAGTCAGAAATGCGTTTTGGGAGTTAGATCTATCCACTCGACCATTAATAACCTCCCATATGGCGAGCAGTGAAAAGGCTGTTTATTCCGGCTCTTTAAGAGTCTTACTATCATCATTCAGTCTGATTTATTGTCCGCGCTCATTACATATGTTGCTGTTGTGGTACTTTATCACTCACCCAGGACATCTCTTCAACGATGAAGCTGGAAGACGAAGTGTTTCGTACCTCCCCAACAGTCTTACATCCATACCCACCAAAGTAGATTAATCTGCACCGGAAAACAAAAAAGGAGCAAGATACAGATCCTTCTCATTAGCAGGTAAAAATATGAAACTACGCAAAAAACGGAAAGTAACAGAGGAAAGAAAGAAGGTCTCAAACGCATCACAGCATCAATGTGAACAATGATTCAGTGAAGATCGTCCTGTGACCAGACAGTGGAAGGTCAAAGGTCTCCAAACGCAGAACAGACCTGTCTCGGTGTACCCAGCAGGAGTGTTTGTTTCGTGGTGAAGGTGTCGTTCCCTTGGTGTCAGTCAATTTCTTCCATGAGTAGCACTGCTTTGTAAGGTCAACACTGAACATCTATAAAAAAACGACAGAAATTCAGCAGGTTATTTAAAACTTGTGTCGGAGCAAGAACGGTCTAAAATTCATTAGAATACGGCAGGTACTATTTTTCGCTTCTTAAATCTCGTCATTAAATCTCATGAAAAAACACACCCAAAAAAGAAAAACTAACCATGCCAATACCAGCCTAGCCTCAAGCCTATTTGTTCCAAGATGTTTAATAATGGTTTCAAAACACACCGTGATTTCAGAAATCTGCAGAAGCACATAAATCGTTCCTTATGGACTATTTACTGCTGTGGATTAACACGCATTTAGTGGCCTGTATTTATGAAAGCCGCTTGGTGTTTGTAAGACTGTAAAGTAAAGTCAACTGCAGTTCCCAGGTTCACGGTAGCGAAGGAACGTGTCACCCAGAACAAGGAGGCCACTTCAGCATGCACTATCATGCTTCAGTGCATGATAGCCTTCTTTTCTTTTTTTTTTGGGCATCACTGTGCAAAAGTGCCATGACCGTCTTTCAGCGTACTGGAATTCAGGCGATCCGAGACCAGACAAGCATTCTGCGTCCCGCCTTGGCTGTCGAAAAATCGTGACAGGAGGTTAGGAGGTTTTTGGCTGTTTTCAGACAGCTGGGCGCGTTAATTACGAGACTGACAGCTATAATTACTGATCGCCGTTAAGAGTCAAACAGACATGACTCTACGGCTCTCCTTCAAGGCTCGACACATACGCGTGAAAGAGTGGCATCGGGTCATCTATTCTGCTCTACTCTAGCATTTTGACTTGACACAGTAATGTGAAGTCAGTGCACTTTCAAATTCTGGCGTTTCAATCCCTCGATTACAGCTCCTGAATCCTCAGTGATGTGTTCGATACATTTTTAAACAATGAGCTCTATAGCACGTAGTAGTAAGTTATAGCTTGCTTTGGTTTCACCGTGCAGTTGAGTAAGTAAGACAGTATGGAACTATAGGAAAATATAGAATATCCCCTGACATATCCTTTAAAAGCAAGATTTGTTTTTAAAGCTAGTAAGTTTTAACTTGGCAGGACATAAGCTTCAGACACTCTACACACAGAAAATCTGTAGTATTCATTTTCCCCCATGTAGCAGTGATATTTCATATAGTCAGTCTTTAATACACTAACAAATTAACTGATACAAACTCGACTTAAACCTATCGCGCTGCCATGAGATGTTCTGTGCATCAGTGTTGATGCACAGACATGTTCAAAAGCCTAAAAAAAAAACCCCACCAAAGACAGAGTGATGTTCATTTCACTTCATGTGTCACATTCCAACTTGTTTTTTCACATATTGCATTACTGCCTGACACTGACACTATATGCGTCAAGTGTTGCTTTCTGCCCGTCTGAAAGAAATCAAGTTACAGCAAGTTCTGCGCGTCACATTTTGTCAAATCAGTGATAACGGGAATGAAAAACAAACCAGGAACAAAAAAAAACAACAAAAAAAAAACAAACAAAAACAGGTCAGGCAGTATTTCCTTCTCCATGCGTGACTTCCCTGTTTAACTGGAGTCCAGTACTTTCATAAACAACAGAGGCTGGAACTGTTTTGTTTTTTTTTTTGTCGTGGGAGACTCACCTGGTTTGTGTATCCAACAGGGTCGCATCCTGCAAAGATGTAAAATGTTCCGCTGACATATGAGCCGCAGAAGCCCGTTAAGTCCGGTGGGATGTCGCCGGTGATTTCCCTGCGCTCCCTGTCACACACAGACACAGATTGGAGATGTAAACACAGCGATGGCGTAGGGTAGGCTTCGGGCTTGACAGACTGTTTGCACCTGCCTCTTCCGTCAGCTCGTATCGCTTTAGGCGAGTACAAAAGAGAAAAAAAAGGCCGCAAATGCGTCGATCTGCACCTGCCAGACTGGAGCATCGGTTTTAATGACAAGTCAAGGAGACTGCTTTTTAATCTGCAATGTATTCTTCTGAAATGCAGTCACGGTTTACCCTTGTTCCTCTTTCCCCTTTTAGAGTAGGAGTCATTGTATCTTGTTAGCACCATGAAAAATAACGCATAAACATCCTCTTGGCCTACATGCAGAGACTGAATGTCAAGGTGACACAGTGTTCGCTGCTGATAAACAAATGCTCTTTTACCATGTTCCACTGTATAAATCACAGAGCAATATCTCATCACTGGGCAACACAACGTCCTCTCCGTCAGCTACCTGTCAACACATAAAAAAAAAAGCAGATAAAGTCACATTATCACCCAAGGGAGTTCTTAAGTCCAATTTTGACATACTTGTACTTCAGGTGTTTCCATTACATGCTACTTCTACTCATTTCAAAGGGATAATATTGTACTTTTACTCCACTAGGTTTATTTGACTCTTACACTTACTTAAAAAAAACAAACAAACATATGATACAGTATCATACTACTAATCTATCCAGTAGCAGCCTATATGACGTTCAGGCTTCAAGTTCACACTGATGAAATGTTCTTACATGCGCAGAGATAACATGTGCTTATTTGAATGCATGGTTTTGCATCTTCTCAGCTGGTATCGCATCATAAGTCTTTGCGTCCTGCGGAACGAGCAGGATACAGGTCTGTGAAAAGTTTGCTTCCTGTTTGCGCAGTGAAAATTAACAAGAGGCAGCTTGAGCCACCCATCAGGTGGAGTTTCACTGAAATGTGGGGGTGGGGTGGGGGTCAGAAATTTAGTGGAAAACATGCACGTCTGTAAATGCTAAAAAAACGTGATTTTAACGCAGGTATTTTGCTGGACGGGGACTCGCGGGCGCACAGCGTCCTCAGGAAATCCGAACAAAAATGCGCAGCGCGTTTTCCTCGTAGCGCGGCTCGGGTTAAGGTATGATAACTGCAGCCCGCCGCGTCTTACCTGGTATCCTCCCCAGACATACAGCGTGTTGTCGTCTATGAACGCCGTGTGGCTGCTCCTCTCCAACCGGCTCACCGGGGCGCCGCTCTCAGCATCCATCCCAAAGAACTGTGGACTGTGACCGCCTGCCCCGTCTGTCTTCCTCCTCAGCTACACTCACTCACAATTTTTTTTTTTTTTTAAATAAAACAAACAAATAAAAGGTTTACCAGAGACGGAGGCTGGAGCTCGGGGGCAGACCTCATCAGCCGCTCAGGTAACAAGAGAGGAAAGCGGGCTGGTGCGTTCGCGGAACGCGTTTTACAGGCTTGTCGTCTTTACTCCACCCATAATCCCTTGTTGTTGGTATGCAAGGATACTTTGAAAAAAAAAACAAAAAAAAAACCATCGTGCACTTTCGCTCATTCGGCACGTTTCAAGTGTCTTCTCTTTGATTCTTACGCGTAAACACCGTACATCGACAAAGCTTTATTGGTTTTCTTACACATTCACAGATACGCACTAATTTTGTTTTTTTTTTCTTACTAGTTTTGGTTTCACGTTTTTTGGGTTTTTTTTTTGTTTTTGTTTGCCTGTTTTGCTGTTTTTTGCTTTTCAACAACAGGTAGGCTCATTACCAGGAAATGCACGTTAACATAAGCACACACGTGACTGAAGTATTACCGGCTTTGGCACTGCAGTGATACGGGTTGCTAATCTGTCATTAATGGGATTTAGTTACACCTGTGCGTGCCCCGCCCGCGTCCTATGATGAATTCATACCTACAGATAAACTACAGAAGCAGACAGCACACACGAGCGTTAACTGGTGTCCTTATCAAGAATGGCCGCATCCCATTTAAGTGGAAAAGTGTCAGGCTTTGGAACCGTACGCGCCGGCTCACTGGAATGGCCTCAAGGAGGAGGAGGAGGGAACTAAATGGAACTGAGCCATAATTAACGTGATGAGGAACACCTGCGCTTTCGAGCCAAAATGTCTGCTGTGGAAAAACGCCTACTGCTACTAGTGTACTTCTGACCGGTCTGTATGGACCCGTTGTTCCCGAGTAACAGGTTGCTCGCACTTTTTGTTTTTTTTTTGTTTTTTTGGGCAACTTTTAAAGACACAGGTCACCGGTTGACATCAAACTGCAACAGGTTGATGGACAAAAACATTGCCCATAACAGATTCAAAAAAAAAAAAAAAAGAGTCAACACACACCCATTTGTTTTCATCGTGTATTTTATATTTATATATTACACATAATAAATGATATTTAAAAAAAAAAAAAAAAAAAAAACATAAATCAAGAATAACAGTACTGCAGTATTTTGTACTTGCCACTAGGCAACAGTTAGGATTTCAGTGATATGTCATGAATATACCCCAATAAACCTTCGTAAACCTTCAATGACTTTTGTTTTTTTCTTTTGACTTTTTGTATCTAGAGGCGTTGTTATTTCTATTCCACGTCGGTCAAAAAAATTTGAGATGACAAAGAAAATGTCAGCAATGCAGGGTTTTTTTTAGTATATATATATATATATTTATATATATTTATTGGGGGGGGGGATTCCGTGTGCTAGAGGACATTACAACTGAGCTGTAGTTGAGATATCCATTTAACAGTCATAGCTACAGTAAGTGCAAATATGCAAAATATCAGCAAAACTGGAAAAATGTTTTGACTTTAGGATCACTGAGAAATTCATTTTTTCCACAATAGTATTAATATACACCAACATGTTTCAAAAGTGTTTTGTTTTCTGATGATATATTTATTTTCTTTGTGGGGCTCACCCACACAAGCAGCATCAAATGTTTCAGCAAATTATTTTCTTAAATCTCTGCTCTGTTAAGACTACAGCTGTTTTTTGTTTTTTTTAAATCACACAAACGCCCCATTCTGTGAGCTTAAAAAATTAGTTGCTTAAGAGAACATTCAACATAGTTTTCCTGGTGACTGATTTTTGTTTTGTTTTTTGTTTGTTTTTTAAACATACACACACAAAATCAAAGTATCTACTCCAGACAAAGAATTTTATGACAATTTTGATAGCCTGCCATGGCATTTTTGCAATGCTTTTTGGCCCAGCATTAGTTACATACCAAGAGTTAAATAGTGTAAAGCTTAAATAAAAAGAAGGCACAATCAAACTCTGTTAATTACAACATTTCAGGTGCTGTTTTCATTATTTTTGCCCAACCACACTGCTGGATTATGTTTAAATATGTCACTTCGTGCATCCAAGACAAATGCAAATTGTACAGTAGAGCTCTTCTGGTAAACATGATGTTTGACAACATTGTTGTTGACACAATAAGACAAAGTAAAATCCCACTATGTAACGTTTTTAAAGTTCTTGGCAACAACCTTCACTTGTGTCCAGTCGTACTTTTGATGCCGTGGCACAAGCTGAATCAGAATTCAGAGAGGTATGAAGGTCACGAAAAACAGTCAGTAACAGTTGGCTGTTACGTTAGCATCACTGAATGAGGCTTATTGTGACTCTAAAGTAGTGCAGGAGAGTTTAGCTACTGTAGCACTCTGGTTCTTACTCCTTCCTCTTCGATGGTTGTGTTTTAGGTCAGTTAGGTCAGGCATGTCGCATTCATAATTGCACTTGAGGTTACTTCATGTAAAAGCTAGATTTTGTTTCAATATTCTGTAACATTTCTTTCTGTTAAAGGGCTACTTCTGGGAGAGGTGGCCTGCTGGCTGCGCTCAGTCTTGCAGATCCCTCTCCAGGTATTTCTTCATTCGCAAACAGCGTGGACAGGACTGTCCAGGGGCTTTGCAGGCCAGATGAAACACGGCCTTACAATCTTTACATCTGTTTTGGAGAAAAACAAAAAAGGCTTGATCAAAGTGAACGGAGGAATGGTCTTTTGAAATCACGTGCAAGTTCCACTGTACTGTAAGATGGATATATATAAATAAGAAGGAAGTACTTTCTCGCATCAGTTTTATTGGAACACAAATGACACCAACAGCCACATTTTTCTTCCAACATTTTTTCAGAATTATTTGAGTTCAATCGGAGATGGTCAAATGGTTGGAACTGGCGAGTAAGAACGTTCACCTAGGCTTGTACATACTGCAGACATCTGAGTGTTTTTTGAAAAGACTAGCCTATGCGGTGGAACAGCATACCGTGTGGTGCTTTCAAACTGGAATGGGAAGATGATTTCATTAGAATGGCATGTCTGGCAGATGAAGCCACGCTGCGTGCACAGGTCACACTGGAACACGTGGTTGGAGGCGTACTGCGCCATTGTAGTCAGGAAGGTTGCATATTGGCCCTCTGCTATCTGAAAGACAAAAGACAGTATAAAAATACATAAATCAGGATCAAGGAAGCAGAGGATCAGTGACATAATGCATTCGAAGCAGCTGTATACCTGTCGGAGGTCCATGACACTGTACAGATGGCTGGATTCCAACAGGTAGGACCGCTGTCCCATTCTGGAGAGAGAAAAAGAAATGTACAAAAGTATGTAATAAACAACAAAAGTAACAGTATTTGTTAAAAATATTAAAGTCAAAGGACTAAAAACAAAGATCAACAAGACATCCTGCTCCACCACGAGCTGACGGAAATACCATCTTCTCTGGCAACACATCTAAGTAGTCATGTGATTTTATAGGTCATGTGTTGATCATGTGACCTCTTTGTGTGTATTTTTTTTTTTTAGTTACTTCCTGTTGCATTTTACAACTGACAGTGGCGTTTGGATGAACACCGAAACGTCTTGTTGATCTTTTAGTCCAGCGATTTTAATAAACGTTTTTAATATTTTACAAGCTGGATGTCTGAAGAAAATGAACTTGCATAATAGTATTTATGTTATTCTAATCATAATCAAGTTTCTAAAATGTAAACCATACATGGCTTGGAGCTTCTTGTAGGCTCCGCTGCGGCAGGTGAGCAGGTAGTCACCCAACAAGCGTAGCTTCTGCCTCAGACTGTGGGCCTGAGCCATCGATTCCGAATGTTTCACCAGCTCAGGGTTCAACTGCTCCAGGTTCAGCAAAGGCTCCTGCTCTACCTGAGCGAGAAGCCGCAGTGCCTTCTTAGAGACCTGGTAAGACATAATACAGTAAGGTCAACAGTATATGATTACCGAGATGGTGAGTGGTATTGTACATCTAAATTTTATCTTCAATTAGCACAAGTAGTAAGTAAGTACAAATAATGTGATACATTTAAAGCTGATATTAAATAAGCAGTAGGCTTTTAAATATCAGATATGCTGCAGAAGGGGCTTGGTATCACTGCAAATCTGACAAGAGCCAAAAGGGTCTATACTACAGTAACAGCCTATGTTACTCACTTACAGAAACAGGGGTTGTACATAGCTTAAAGAAAAGGTATAAAGCATATATATTACGCCCACCTCTCGTCGTGTGAGGTCCCAGTTATGCACCATGCGCGAAGGTATGATGGTGGTGTCCCCGTGGTGACAGGAGTCACAGTAGTACTGGCCTGAGAACTCACATAACCTGGCTCTGCCCAGAGAAGGGCCAATCTGCTGAGGACATCCTGTATATGACAGAAAATAAACATTGGGAGTTGTCTCACATCCAGTTGTAGCACGCTTTGTGCAAACAAAACAAAGAAAAAAAATACCCCATGCAGTCTCATACATACAATACATACATCTGCTTGAAGTAAGTTCATTAATTGGAGCCAGAAGGATAAAAACCTAAAATTACCGGCACATTTGAAGCTCTGACTGTCCAGCCCCTTTTCTGAGGGGACTGTGCAGAGATGAGTCAAAAGTGTTCCATCTTCTTTTAGTCTGTGCTGCACCAGTCTGTGAAGATTTCCAGTCATTTCAAAGCGTGCTACAACTGGCTCCTCAGAGGCGCCATCCTCCCCACTCTCCAAGTACGAGTCTAGAGCTCCACGGATCAGGACCCTCCACGAACGTGCTTCATCGCCATTCTCTGCCCTGAGTCTAAGTGTCTCCCTGATGGTCAAGAGTTTAAAACAGGCTGGTCCACCGAGAGACACGTCAGGGACCACATCCCTAATTTCCTCAATAGCGTGGTTTAGCCGCAATAACTTTCTTCCCTCCTGAACCCTGAAGCCTTTCAATGCCTCTAAGGAAAGAGAAAAAACTAGAGGTACCCATGTCCGAGTCTCAGGATCTGTAGAGAGGTACAAAACAGACTCTTTCATGGCATCTGTTTCCAAATCAGCAGTTCGAGTCCATTCAAATGCCTGTGGAGGAGGAGGAGCTTCCTGCCCTACACTTATCCCTGAGTCAGAGGATGAGAAGCCTCGCTCAGGGCTAGAGGGTGCAGAAGACGGGGATGTGAGTTCATCCACAGCATTTTCACTGGGATGTTGGAGTACCTCCCACTGGTCATCAACACGAGATGCTGGCCGGCATTTATTGACAGCCTCTACTATCCGGTCCACCCAGTCCTCAGCTTCATCACGGTTGGCTGCTCGGAGGTACAGTCGCTTCCCAGGAAAGGCCAACTCGAATCGACCCTCCGGCAACGTGATGCGAGCATCGTCGCATCGCACCAAAGAGCAGTTATCATAACATGTCCGTTCTTCTGCATTGAGATAAAGGCGGAACTCAAAGGGTGACAGCTCACAGTAGTAGTCACGCCACATGCCCATTGCACCACGTCGTTCCAGGTGACCAAGTTTCAACAACCCTCGAAACGGGTTGGAAAGCCCTGAGAATTAAGGAAAAGGAAAGAAAAGAGTCAGCATGTATACTTTTACATTAGAGACCAATTGTCAATCATGCTTCCATAACAACAGTAAGTTAGAACACAAATAGTTCCAATGGCATCTAGAAAGCATACGCTTAATCTGTGTTACAATTTTGAGGGGGTCCTTGGAAAACCTAGAGTCTCTGCCATAGTAGATATCTACAAAGTTCTACAGGAATGGCATTTTTCTCCCATTATTTGTATCCGTCTGTAACCCTGTGTGACTCATTCAGGTAACATTCTTCAGGTGGAGAGTCAGGTGTGATGCAAGTACATGAAATACAGTCCATTCGTGATGTCACTTCAGGTGTTTTCCGATTTGGCAGCTGAGAGAAAACACTTTCTGTGATAACGCTGATCGCTGTGTGTTCAGAAAACCAGCCGTTTACAGCCCTGTGTGTCTGAGCTACCTTTGACCAGTATAAACTGGTTGCTTAACTATGTTGACCTGATCCTTTAGGTAAAACACAGGTTCACTGGTTTGTTTGACTTTTATGGAGAATTTTAATCTCTTATATGCACCACTTTTTAATGTTTTGTAGTGACACATTGAACTCGATTATATGTCATTATCTTTGTACTCATAGTACTGTGCTTGTACGACGTGTATGTACTTGTAAGATGAAGGCAGGAGGCAATCTTATTTCTTAAGTTCTAATGTATGATAATGAAAATCATATCCTTTTCATGTACCAAATAGTATCTAGTATTCAGTTAGAATATAGAGACAGAATACCTATTTGTCTGCGATGGATGACACTGGGAGGTGACTGGGGGACTTTGGGCTCAGGTGCCTGAGTGCTGAGGCCAGGAGGAGCCATCTCATCCTGATCCGACACCTCCTCCAGATGGGGTTTGTAGATGTCATCCTCAGAGATCCATGAACGAGAGTGCTGCAATGCAAATAACAAAAGGTGCAATTATGTGGTGAACCAGGCAGGTGGGAAACGAATTCACCAATATCTTCAATGCTTTTACCAAAATGCTACTTTTTCACATTTGATTTAGCAATCAATGAACACAACTAAGCCAAGTTTATTGCTGATAGGATGGTGTGTGAACAGTTCCTGTTTCTGTCATGTGTCGTTGAGGTTAGAATCAGATGAAACTATAATGAATGGTCTCTTTCTCAATTTAAGTTCATGTACTGTAATAAAATGTAAAAAAGCACAAATGCGTCACTATTTCAACAAAGTTTATGACATATCCTGGAGTTGCTCCTGCATGGAATTCCCATGGTGGCGTGATTCTTCTAAGTTTTGCAATGGGTAGATAACTGTACAGGAAGCTGACTTTTAAGTTTCCTTAAGTGCCAGTTGAATTTAAATTTCTTCCTTTTTTTTTCTTTTTTTTTTTTTTTAAATAGAAGAACTACATGACTACAATGACTACATGACTCACTGTCTCCTTAGAGAAGTGGAAAAAACTTCCAGTCTGAACCAAAGTTTAATTAGTCAAGTATCCGTGTGAATTCATAGGAAAAGGTCAGAAGCACAATGAAATGTGTAAAATGGTATTTGATAATTAAATATTTCAATCACCTGATGCCATTATTATAGATTGAGGCTGTTTTCCTTTTTTTAACTAGAAGCTATCTGTGTAAAAATGCACTTACTGATAGGGAATCAGAAGACAGTTTCCGGCTTAGGATGCTGGTAGAGCGCTGTGTACCTTGGTGTGCTGAAGACTCCAAGAAGCTCTTTGTTAAACTCTCTTCTTCTTTGAAAAGCTCATTTTTGTCCTGTGTGTCAATGGTTTTTATTTCTTCACCAGTCTCTCTTAGTATGGAGTGTGTGTCGGTGTCCAAGTGGAGCTCAGAAGAGCTGCTAATGCTCATTTCAGAGGAAGAGTGGTTAACATGGTTCTCGTTGCATGATGACGGTGACTCAAGGGATGTTGCCACAGGCTCTGAAGGTGCAAAATTCTGGAGCTGGTCTGCCTGGTCTTGGGATGGTGTTGCAGGGGTCTCACTGTCAGACCCACTAAAGATGGCATTCTCAGAGAACTGGTCTGGACCTGTGCTGGAAACAAAGGAGTCTTCACGCATGGAGTCCTGACTGCAGTGGTCCTGACTCTCCTGAAACTCAGGAGAGTTTCTGAAGCTGCAAAAACATGACAGAGGCATCATATATAATTTGCTGAGCGATTACAACGAAAGTGTTTATGATATAATCCTAAACTGATATAAGTAATGCTTAAAAATAACTTCAAAAAGATGCATAGTTGTGGATTGTGGGTCCAAAAGAGCCAAAAATTTTACATACTCTTTTAGTGGCCTCTTGGTGCAGATGTTGCCATTAACAGACATGTCCAGGTCACTTGAGGACCACTGTTCCCCTGGTGGGCTGCGGGGGTCCTGCCCCTGTAGGAGGCTATCGGAGCTCAAGCTGGAGGAGAGCTGAGAGGAGCCTGTGGTGTCGAGGCTCAAATTAGAGGAGCTGAGTGCAGTCCTATCCCCCGGCAACGCACTTGACCCCCTCCCTGACTGCAACACCGGGCACCCTCTTGGCATATCCAACGCATCTGAAGAGCTGGATGACTGAGACATTGAATCCCATGACTCTTTATACATTGGCTTTGAACCGGCAACATCTCCTCCATTGAGGGACACTTCGAGTGTGTCTGCCTGGGACATGGGGCAGAGTCCAGCGAGAGCCAGTGGCGTGGTAGTCCACTCTTTGAGGACAGCGGACTTGTAAGACAGGCTGAATGGAAGTGAGGCCAGTCCCTGGAGGTAGCTGAGGAGTACTTCTCGCTCTTCTGTGTTTAGGAGCAGGGCACTGGGCTGATAGTGAGCCCGCAACTTGGAGTCCTCTCGAAACAGCGATGCAAGATAGCACTCCAGTAAGCCATGGTTGAGGGCCAGCCGCAGCCATGCTCGGCAACGACCCACATCAGTGCTCACAAAGTTGAGCTTCTCCAGCTCTGTGATCACATCTCTGTGAATTTAACAGAAAGCATTGCACTTGAATTACCTTAGAAGTGATCTTGCTGAGGATCCAAAATGAGATTACATCTATAATGATTACATAATCTCTGTTGATTAGAGGACATCAATGGCAGAATGTGATTTTATTTTAACTTACCGGTGCGTGACAGTCTTAAGGAGGTTCCAGAAGACAGGCTGGGGGAGGGGTCTTCTCTCTCCTTTTCTACCTCGGCTCCCATTCTCCATCTGTATGTACTTGCTCTTAATGCCATGGATGAAGATGGCTTCCAGGGCACAGCAGAGCAGGTTTGCATCTCCATCTTCACTGGTAACCACTGCATCTGATGTTACATATCGCTTTTGCAGGGCCTTGAGCGACTGTGCCAACTTCTCTTTGATCTACATGACAATATATGGTAAAGGAAAATATTACCAGTTTGCTATTTTTCCATGAAGTTAACATACCATAAGATTGTGTCATCTTGTTAGCAAACAGTGAGTATCCTTATCACATGCACACATCCTCTTCAAGAAAAAAAAAAACAAAAACACATCCTTTTCACAAACATACGTAAAAAGACCTTATCATGTGAAGTAAACACAGTCAGCCATATGGTTATGAAACATGTTCTGAAATGTACAACAGAGAGATGACACCTGGTGTCACCTGACACACATAGAAAGAGAACATGCACATAAAAAAACAAGCCTACGTTATGCAACAAGTTTCTTCAGCCCCACTGAACACTTTGCTGTCTACAGTGGGTACTAGAGCACCTTCTTCTGTGCTTGTCTTGGCAGGATTTAATCTAAAAGAAGCTAAAACATCTTCTAGTTGTTAAATCTTTTAACACTGACGTACATAAAAATGCATACCTATGTAATAAACATTCCATCTTAAATGATGGTTGCAGGCAGAACTGAATATGTAGGCTAAGTAAACATTGACAGGATCATTACACCAATCAAGTGCACTGCATTCAGAGTCAACTTGCTTGAGGACACAACTCCAGCAACACTTACAAGTGTTGGAGTTTTTGCCTCTTTATATTTTCCCGCTTCTTCGAGCATCTTGGAAGTGGGTGAAGTTATGCTAGAAACTCCTTTTCTTTTCAAATAAACGATAACTAACAGCGTGAAATGCATCAGAGACAATAATAAATCGGAACAGTAGCAAAACACAAGAACATTGTGTGTAAATGAAATGGGTGTGAGGGCTATCACTTAATTCAATTAAGTCAAAACTTTGTTCTCATTCATACAATGGAATGGTTACTGATAGCGGAGACATGGAATAGCACAACAAGGCAGCAGTATTCTCTCTGCCTGAGTGTTTCTTTTACAGTAGTATAGTGGAATAACAGGGCTTAACACATATAAATAGGAAATGGCAGGGATCTTGAGGTGAGATGAGTTCTTATGTTAATCAAGGTGTGATCATTGTTGGTAATCTAGCAAATGGTCAGACTTATACAGTCTTGTTGACTGAATTTAAAAAAACAGTCTTCTACACTAATGCGATTATTCGAAAACAGGAGTGAGGTGAAAATAAAGCTACAGTGTTAACTTGATCGAATGAAGTAAATAACAAAAAGAACAGGAAACAATTTACTTCCACAGAAGCCATAAAGCCAATCTCCTACACCCCCACAAGAAGTACAAAGGTAACAAAAAAAAAACATGAAAGCAATATTATAAGTATCTAAGTCATATACAGATCGTGGCTTACCTGTTTACCATCTTTAGCCTCAGGTGGCGTATCTGGCATCTGTGTAGATAACATGGCATTGCTTGGGAAAGTTTACTTCCACATGGCAAACTGAAAACACAAAAGCAAAAACGATTTGGACAAACGCAAAACAAGGTTACCGAACAGTAGCCTACCCTGAACTTTGATTTCCTGTTAAAATGGCATTTGAGATGGATAAACAAGTAGTGCAAGATTGTGTGCCAGACAGGAAAAGCATGTGATGATGAGGACATTCTTCTCTTTTTCCTCTTTTCTTCTTCACAGCTACCACCACGTTTAGCACCAAGCTATCTTTGCATTTTCTACCACGGGACTGTATTCTGCGACATATCTGCAATTTCATGGTTTCCACTTTGCAACTGGGTCATGTGAGGCGCTGATTGTGTGTGCAGGGAAGTAGACACGAACAGTTTAAAACTAACTTCCTCTCTCAACTCTTACTCTGAGCGCAAATCTTAATACATGTAACAGGTCGTGCAGACTCTGGCATAAATCACAACAAGAAAATATAGCTTTAAATAAAATCCAAGCGGAAACCTTATGTTACAATCCGTTTGGCGTTACTAAGTAAGCAAAGGGGCTCTCTTACGCGAGTAACAAAAAAAATGACGCTTTAAAATACAGATATCATGTTTGCTGAATGATTGCTTCACGAAGACTAGAGATTTCGCGACGCTTAATTTCTGTCTCATCTCTGCAATTCCCCTGCATTAAGTGGCTTCGAGTTACCTGTGCTGGTGTTAGCTTTTGCCTTAGGCGTGTGTAGATATTGAAACACGACAGGAAATATAAGAAATGATACAAATATATACAGAATAGGAAAACAAACTCTATTCAACACGTAAGTAAAACAAACAAACGATAACGCTAGCTTCACTGGGTCAATAGCAACTAATTAGCTACAATGTTAGCAAATTACTTCGCTAGCTTCCTTACCAAAACAGGTTGGCTAACTTGCCATTAAAGCCCAACACGGTGCAGTTTGTGTCGACTGTGGTCACGTTAAATGTCCGTCAGTCCGTACAATCAGCCTCCATTACCAAAAACCCACACAATTAACTGTGGTTTGTTCTTCTCTGAGCCGTGGCTGAGAGGATTTCTCGCCACTAGCCAACTCAGGACAAGTGCATTATGGGAACTTAACTAGACCAATGTTGCATTCACGTTCCCCCGGAAAATTGTAAATGCCAATTTCCCCAGATTTTATTGATATTTCATATTTTTAAAAAACTTCTAGAACTGTAGAAATCGTCAATATCATGCTTACCCGGATGCTAATATTTAATTTTGTATTTTTTTTTGCTACAACGTGGGCTAAATGCGATAATGTGTTATATATGTCATTTCAATCCCAACATCGTAAACACAAACAGACACGCTCTAACTGGGTATCCGTGATATTTCTTCGACAGGACACGTTAAAGTGTACCGTAACATTTTACATAACATATCTCATTTCATACCACAAGCAGCAGGCCTACTAGTGGGAGCAGAAGTAGTAGTAGAAGAAGAAAAGTAGGCTAGCTAAAGTTTTACAGTGAACCCAAAGGCAGCGCAGCTTCTGAGCGTGCTGATGTTGTTGTTGCTGACATGTGAGGACATCATGTTCCTTGGACTGTCCCAGAATGACTTCCTGCCAGAGTAACTAGACAGCTCCAAAAGTTTTCGCGTTCATCTTGTCTGCAGGAAGCTCAGTCAGTTTGATCATACCTTCAGGCACATTTTACACAGATAAACAGGCTATTATTAGACCTAAACTAACACAAAGACGTGTCCCCTGTCTTAGTTAAAGACATCAAAGATAGGCAGCCTGCATCGCAGCAATTACTTACAGTGCCAACAGAATGTCAAAACACTAAAGTCTTATGCTCCCTCCAAATCAGCACACCCTGTTCACTGATGCAAACTGTAAATACAAACTACTGATAGACTGCTTTTCAACACAAGGAATCACAATAGATTACAACCAGGCTATGGTTCTAATCTGATTCTGATTCAGTTATATTGTCAAAATGTATTGCATGTAATATAATGAATAATGTTTTAGACCAACAGTTTGTCTTATCTTCATATTAATGTTATTTTAGAGCCAAAAAAGATGTGCCTATGTCAGAGAAAGAGTCTTAGTGGGACTTGGGTATCAGTTTCCACATGAATGCTCCCAGCCTGTTGTGTAATATGAAAGTATTTCTTGTCTCACTTCTCCAAGGGTGTCTGGTTTGCATCAGTATTAAATTATTCTTGCATCTTGTCTTATACTTACAGCTAAGTTAACACAGGCAGACTATGGTTACATTGCATACAGTTAATCAACAATAGCATATATTTAATGTCAGTATCAGTTTAAGTCCTCACCTGAAGTCTCGAAGGTCTAAGCGCTCCTCCTTTAACCTAACATGGTCAAAACCAGCATTCATTATTCATTATTCATTCATCATTCAAAATCATTATTATTTTCCACCGTGAAAGTTCAGAGAATGAAGGCAAAACAATATAATGCATAAAACAGCACTGTATCATTAGATTGTAAAATGTCATTTATGAGCATTTATGACCTGAAATAGTTGCAAATCTGTGCAAAACGAAATAATAACAAACAAACAAACAGACAGTCGAACAGACCTCCACAAGAAACTTCCTTCTCAAGATACTTATTTGCTCCACAGGTTAAAATCAGCAACTAAAAAAAAAAAACCATTAGCTTCACAGCGCTCGATAAAAATCACACAGTCAACCATCTTTTCGTTTAGGCTTTCGCTGTAGTCGCTGATGTAACGAGCGTCACTGGCCACAACCACTTTCATTTTCTCTTATGGGAAGCGCGACGCGCACTTTGCTCAGTGCGTTAGCGCAGGGGCAGCCCCTACAGGACAACCCCCGGTCTGTCTTAAAACCATATAGAACGACTCAGAAATAAAGAATTCTGACAAATCCAGAATTAAGTCATTTTAGGGTTAGGGTTAGGGTTACACAATAACGAGCATAATAATAACAATAATAATAACAATGATAATAATAATAATAACAAGTATGATAATAATATTAATACTACTACTACTACTACTACTACTACTAATAATAATAATAATAATAATAAATCAAATCATAAGTAATCGTTCCTCAAACCTAAATTTGCGAAACGTCCCATCTTTATTTTTAAAGCCCCGAGTTATACATTTAAGAATAATTAGGGTATACTTCCCTTTTAAAAAAAGTCCAAAAAGTTCATCTACCTGCAAAACGAGCTCTTTGTGTGACTTTAAAAGAGAGGCTATTATTTTGCGCTCTTTGTACGGACTCTGCCCTGCATTGTGCCTCATAGTAGTCTATTGTTGCCTCATATTGCCTTGTTGTGTGCTATGTCTCGATGGCAAATGATGGTAAACATTTAGACCACGGATTCAGTCCACAATATGCGGCGTTATATTTGTCTTGATTTTGATTTTAAACGGTGTGAAAGCCAATCTTCCCACAAAGTTTTTCCCATCTAGGTCGGGAAAACGAAAACAGGTGCGCCCTTTCAGGTATGGCTTCATAAAATGCAGGTAGTGTGCACAGGACTGCAGATCAAACAGCGCAAGAAGTCCAGAGAAGAACTCAGCTCTACAAAGGCAATTTCTTTTCAACTAAAGAAAAAAAAAAAAATGCTCAGCAACATCCTTTTCGTGTGCCTCTTTGTCAGTCTGTACGGTGCGGGCTCGTCACTGAGCTGCAAGTGGATGAATCACAAATTCAGACAATACAGCGAGAGCTCTCTGACTCTGCTCGAAACGATGGTAAGTCTACTTTTTAATGAAGCAGTCCACTTTTTTTTTTTTTAGACGCCTTCAGCTCACGACGCGTTTGTCTCTGCAGGCTAATAATTCCACGAACTCCACCGAGGATGCTGAGGAGGAGGAGGATGTTGTGGCCTTCCCGAATGATCTCTACAGACACGCGTCGGGAGCATCAGTAAGCGATCATCTAACGTAAACCTTTCCACTTCTGAAAACAAGGAGGAGAATGGTCGAGTCCTAACGCAATCCGTGACTGTTTACCTCTGCTTTTCAGGCTGAGGATCGGCTTGGTTTCGTGGTGCAGATTCTGGAGGAGATCGCTGCCCTGTTTGAGGAGGACCAAAGCTCTGCGTCGTGGGAGGAGAGCGCGGTGGAGAACTTTGTGAACGTTGTGACCCAGCAATCAGCAGGCCTGCGCTCCTGTGTGAGTCACAACTGGGCATTTATTTACCCCTAATGATACCCGGTTGACTCGACGGATCGATAATAACTGCTGCCACAGTATATGCCGAAATAAAACTAAATATTTCTGTTTCATTCAGGTTGTGAGTCACAGCCACAAGAGGAAAAACAAGAAGCTGAACATGTATTTCAAGAGACTGTCACGCCACGTCCTCGAGCAAATGGTAATTCTCCATCTATATCTATCTATAACGTATCTAACATATATATATATCGATTGAACACACGTCTAATGATAATCTTCTGGTGTTTTCAGGGCCACAGCGCTGAAGCCTGGGAAGTGATCAGGAAGGAAGTCAGAGCTCATCTACTGAGAGCAGACGCGCTGGTTTCATCCGCTGTCGCTGCAAACTAAAACCTGCTCATCTTTCTTCATGCGTGTCTGTCACTGAACACTCATTTATGGATGTTATCGATTTATTTATTTATTTATTTATTTGCTTATTTATTTCTCCGTATTTATTGATCGGTGGATCATAGTTTGTTTTTGTTTTTCTATTTTCTTTTTATTGGTCTATAGTTGATACGATATCTTTGCTGATCGTGACACACATCATGACACGTTGTTTATCTGCTTGTAACTCACCCAGTACAAAATAAAAACGTTGACAAATGCAAATGGTAATTTCGTTTGTGGCGTCGTTTCTCTTGAAACATTTCTGGTACGACCGACCAGTGACATCTACACTTTGCAAATGTGGCGTGAATAAAACGTTGCAGAAAGTATATAATATAGTAAATATTTTTAGCAGAGCTGTTGGAGTCAAATATAAAACAGTATGTGACATTATTTTCCAAATTGAAATAGTAGAAGAGTGTTCTCTGAAAGAGTTTACAGTTAGTTTTTTTACCTATATGTGAAATGCAGAGGAGAGACATAAAATAATATAGTAAATATTTTCAGACTTGTGGAGAAATTAACGATTAGTTCAATTCATCAGGGGGCGCTATAGGCCAATTGAGGATGATCACATTTTTTTAAGACTTTGTCATTGTCATTGAAAGTCATGAGGTTTATTAAAATGCATGTCTGTCTGTCTGTCTGTCTATCTATCGATCGATCTATCTATCGATCTATCTGTCTGTCTGTCTGTCTGTCTGTCTGTCTGTCTGTCTGTCTGTCTGTCTGTCTGTCTGTCTGTCTATCTATCTAT
>JAPQRN010000012.1:12654009-12668685 GCA_037367275.1 Coranthus polyacanthus
ATCTATCTATCTATCTATCTATCTATCTATCTATCTATCTATCTATCTATCTATCTATCTATCTATCTATCTATCACCAGGGCCATAGAGTGAATAATAATGTGTAATAAGTTTTTTTTTTTTTTTTACACTCGTGCCATGCGCTGAAACATCTCTGAACTATACACATCAAGAAGTCACAACTGTTTCAATTAAATACGCAATGACACGTAGGAGTTATTTTATGACTTAAACGTTGGTAATGTGTTGGATTTCAGGACCGCGTGTGAATATCTGGTCCTTTATGTGTGTTTTTCTTTGTCTTTTTTTTTTTTTTTTTTTACATATTATCCTTTGTCTATTTTCTTCTAATAAATAAAATCAAACATCAGATATTAATCATCAGGTCATTTGGAAACTCAGGCAGACCGCAAAAAGCAGCTCCGTTTATGTATTAACAACAGTTTCCACATAAATTAATTCGTTGCATTTAATTATCGACTCTTACGCGATCATCCAGATAATAAAAACATCCCCTCGTTTCGCTGTTCTCACACTGCGGCGGCCACCATATGTGAAATGTCACCCTTACCACTTTTCAGTTCACGCGAACTGGCGTCAGTGTCCACGTAGCTTAGGCCGCATCCACGGCCACTTTCATTTTCTCTTTTTTCTCTCAAGGCGGGACTTTTCGTAGCAACGCTTGTCGTCTTTTTTTGACGCACCGCACTCTGAACTCTAAGGAATGCTTTGTGTTGTTAAAGGGCTTTTCTACTTGTACCGACAAATTTTAAAAATGTCAGAAATAAATACATTAATAATCTCATGAGACTGAATGCTGGGGAGGGAATGGATCAAAGAGTAGCTACTTCCTTAAAATTGCATAATAGCTCACACTACAGGCTATACTTGCAGAATGTAGTAATAATAATAATAATGATAATAATAACTATTATTATTATAATGATGATAATGATGTTCAATCACGAACAATATCTTAATTAATTCCATTTCAGCTCCTACTTGTCCTGAACAATTATTATTATTATCATTCATAATAATAATAATAATAATAATAATAATAATGTAGTTATAAATAATATACTACTGGGTATTATTTCCTTCTTGGGATCATATGATACTGCGTAATTCAGTAAATAATTAGAGGTTAAATGAGTTTGAATGTTTTTCATTTAATAGCTTTTAATGTGATCTGAGCAATGTTTTGTGACATTTAGGCATGAATTATCGTAGTATAAATGAAGCAAATTCGAAATGATTTTGAGGTTGATTTTGACATTTAAAATGCGGGAAAGCTCTACCTCTCCAAGTGATTAGGAAAGTGAAAAAGGTGCATCCTCTTATAAATACGGTACCGAGTCTCTGCTCAAACAGTACAACAGCCCCAGGAGGAGAGAAATCAGGATTCTAGCTCAACAAAGACTATATCTGCCATTTGAAAAATGCTCAACAAGATCTTGTTGGTGTGCCTCTTCGTTGGTCTGCACGGTGCAGGCTCGTCACTGAGCTGCAGGTGGATGGATCATAAATTCAAACAGTACAGCGAAAACTCTCTGTCTCTGCTCGACACGATGGTAAGTCTGCTTCGTATGGTCATTTATGGGATCGGTCCGCTTTTTAGGTCACTTCGGCTCACGATGTGTGTGTATGTAATGCAGGCTAATAATTCCACGAACTCCACTGAGGATGCTGAGGATGCTGAGGACGCCGTGGCCTTCCCGAATGAGCTCTACAGACTTGCATCCAGAGCATCGGTACGTTGGCGTGCGAAGCGCTGTTTGTTTGTTTGTTTGTTTGTTTGTTTGTTTGTTTTCCACTCGTTCGAGTGTCTGAATGCGTGTTTGTTCCTTTGCTTTTCAGGCTGAGGAGCGACTTGCCTTCGTGGTGCAGATTCTGGAGGAGGTTGCTGCCCTGTTTGAGGAGGGCCACAGCTCCTCAAACGGGACCGTATGGGAGGAGAGCGCGGTGGAGAACTTTATTAATGTTGTAACCCAGCAAGCAGATGGCCTGCGCTCATGCGTAAGTGTCAACATACAGAATATAACCTCTGCTCTTTCTGTTTTGTCTGGAGTTAAAGGGTTAAAAGATAAGAGGAAGCCTGCATTTTATTGCCCCAGGGGGTGTCTGCATCTCCCTGATCTTACTTAATTAACAGGTTGAGCTGGAAAGATCAGTCCACATCTGAATTATTTGGAAGAGTTGAAAAAGTTCTGCCCAATTCACTTATTAAACTTCTGTTCCATTCAGGTTGTGAGCCACAGCCACAAGAACAAGAACAAGAAGCTGAACTTGTATTTCAAGAGACTGTCACGCTATGGGGAGCGAATGGTAAATATTTCTCTACCTATCTGTCTATTTCTATATGTATCTGTTATAAATGGGTTGTTTTTTTTATAATATCTTCTTGTGTTTTCAGGGCCACAGCGCTGAAACCTGGGAACTGATCAGGAAGGAAGTCGCAGCTCACCTCCTGAGAGCAGACACACTGGTTTCATCTGTTCTCGCTGCAAACTAAAACCTGCCTCTATTTAACTTATTTATTTATTAATCTATCTATTGATCTTAATTTATTGCTTTTGCGGAGTTTTTTTTTCTCCCATGCATTTATTTATTGGTTGATATTTACATCGGTTGTTTATTGCATTAATAACAACGAGTTTACAATGAAATATATATATTTTTCCACCAATATTCATATGTGACTGCAAATAAAAAAAGCGTGTTCTATCAGGAAACAAATGTATTTATTGTTTTCATTCCTGGAACAACAAGAACGTTATTCAAATTTGCTAAAAAAATGTTTGAGTTTTGTTACATACAACAGGAACACGGGCCTGTGATGGGCATGTGTTCAGACCTACCAGATAAAACCAACAGACAAACACGACGGTTAAATCCCCTCAAAGCACCAAAACACTTCACCACACTCCAATTTACATCAGATTAATTCAACCCCAGTGTCATTGCATAGCATATTATCGACAGCATTGCAGAATATAACAAAACTGACTTAGCTCCACGACCCGAACCGAGCACCAGTAACAATGTTTCCGCCTGTATTTACATTGTATGGTTACTTATTGTGAAGCTGCAGAGGCAGTGATATAAATATTTCAGTTACGTCAGGCTCACTCCCATGGGGCCTCAGCTCCGTCAGCCTGGGCGTACACAGAGAGGTCCTCATACAGGTCCCCTCCACATGCTTCAATCGCCAAGCCCTATAACGTGTGAGGGAGCACAGAGATGTTGATTTGTGAGTATATAATTAAACAACAGAAACATATGTACAGGCTGTATCTCTGTTTTGGAAAACCCGCAGTATATTTGCATATGATTCAGACCTGACTCAAACATAAAAATGTGCAGTTTCATCGACATTTAAACATATTTGAATATTATCAGTCGGTGCCTTAAAATGCATAGCATGCATAACTAGTTCCCAGATGTTATGAGGAGTCACTTCAACAACACACTGCTGCTGCTGCTACAGTTTTAATAGTTAACAGAACCCACATCTCGTCTCTGCTGGTCTTAACTCTCACGTATTCTCATTTTTACTTCAGCCTTTCCTTCTTTCTTGACCACACGTGTCCAGGCCTTTCGGTTTGTGAGTTGTTTTTTTTTGTTGTTGTTATCTGTTCTATTATAGTTCATCGATTACTACAAAACTGTGTAAAATATCGCTTTTTTTCCCCAAGTCGCACATACATACACGAACAGACTAAAAACCCAGCTGCAGAATAGTAGAATTTACATACTGTCAGTGTTGTGATAAAAAAAATGAACAAAAGAGAGCTGCAGTGGCAGAAGAATTGTGGTTTTAAGCTCAGTGGGCCGTGGAGCAGACAGAGTGTGTGTCCTGTTCACGAAGATGACACACAGCTGCTTTGTGCGCGACAGGACTCTGCACGTTCCAGTGAAGGGCTGACAGAAAGAGATGACAGCAGCATGATTATTGGTAAAACCCTAAATTAAAGCAGCTGCAACAAACCTCATAGATGTGATCAGTTTCTGGCTCCTCGTATATGCTGTCGCTCTTTTCCAGCTGAAATTAAGAAAGAGAGTGAAAAAGAATAAAGTTCAAGAGGTACATACATGATAGATACATTAAATGAACCCAAGCATCCATGAAAAATATTGAAAATGAAAGCCATAGAGTTTCAGGTAGAAAAAATGTATACTTGTACCCCTTTTCTTTTTGTAAAAAATTTGAAATGGGTCAATTTGACCCAAATACCATACAAGGGTTAAAACAAACCGATCAGAAAGATGACAATTTGAACACAAATCAGTCTCATGAAATCAGCCTAAAAAGCTCAAAATCTTAGTTTTGAGCTTTTTTTTGGCTCAGTTTTTGAGTTATTAGTTGGCCAGAGCCCCATTGACTAACATGAAGAAGGCGGGATTTATGACCTATACTTCAGCCAGCCACCAGGGGGAGATCAAGATGTTTTGGCTTCACTTTTGGGGAGCTGTTACTGTGTATATATATGTATATATATACAGTCTATAACCCTGCACCCCTGGGACAAAATGATCATAAAGTGACTGTATTTAACATGTCAAACCCATCTTCAAGTCTTTGTCACTTAGTTTATTTATCCTTATGCAAGTCCTGCACTGAACTACTGTATGCACTAAACTCAGCAGTACAGTCAGGTGAAGAATGCATCTTGTTTTCTCACCAGTGCTTGTTTGCGTAACAGTATAGCAGCAATACAGAAGGCCAACAGCAGGCCCTGGAGGACGATGAGGCCGTCTTTCATCTGGCTCCTGTACATTGCGTTGCCAACATTGACGGGTTCTGTGAAAGCAGAGATGTGAGTGTGAGATGTGTTTTCAAATGTGGGCAATAACCATCAATAACCAGTTCCATGTTTATGTACATCAGCTACTTACTTGCAACTTGTACTTCAGTTCCGGGTCCCCATGCATCGTTTATCTTGCAGAAGTACACTCCCTGGTCCTCCCCATGCAGATCAGTCAAGACGAGGATGGCATTTTTGGTTTGATTGAAGTTGCTGATACGAATCCTTCCTCCTTCAGATATCAGAGTTTTGTCTTCGTCGTACTTGGTGGCCTTGTACCACTCCGCAGTGGCTTCTAGGTTTCGATTTGAGGATATACAGTAAATGCCCACTTGTCGACTAGTCATCACACCATAGAACCGGGGCTTCTGGGAGACCTGTACCCGTGAACCTGCTTTGTTCACAGCCACTAAGAGGACAAAATAATGTTCAGAGAATTGTGACATTATACATTTCTGTAACATATTAGTTAAACATCTCTAATCGTTACACAGTTAATACATGATAGAAATATATTAGTCACGTACTAACCTAGACCACCGGCCAAAGTTAAAAATATCTATCACTGTAAAGTATTTAATAACTTGTGATTCTGTCAGATGTGTGTTGTTTGGACATTCAAAAGATCTGTGGTAAACGGTATTCCAGCATCATATTCTGTAGCATTGATTCATCAAGGAAACCTGTAGTTTGTTCCGCTGAGCTAATAAATGGCTGTAATATGCTTACAAAATGTTATATATAGACAAAAAAATCATTTGGAAGTCTTAAACATCCAAGTACAAACGAATGAAAAACAACTTTATAAAGGTATAAAGGAGTCCACAGTAAAAACATTAAATTTTTACTGTTATTTTTTGTACATTTTTGTATGTTTGTAAGATATTCATTCTTAGACAAAGAAAATGTGAATGTATTTCAACTTATTTTACTTTTATTTATGGCACTAACTCATTTTTAGACAAAGCAAATGTAAAATTTGTACTTTAACTTCAATGTAACTTTACATTGACTTACACTAATGAAAACAAAATAAATTCAAAGTCTGGCCTCCAAGAAATTCTTCTGTGTTTGAGAGTTAATGATGTTAATGGTGTAATTTCAACATGTGAGGAAGGCAATTAAGCCTTTTTTTTGTTCATGAAGTATAACAAACCCATGTTTACTAATTTCAATCTCTGGTTCTATCTCTATATTTTTCTGCTAGAAGAAGGGATATAAAGAAAAAATCTGGGTTTTTACTTTTTTAGAGCCCACCCCCATTCAGAAGTAGAGTTTGGGTGCATCCTCAAATACAGTTATTATTTAAAGGCTTCACATTATTAGAATTTTGTACGATGTTAATGGATAAGCCACTGGTAAAGATTTTATCATATGTGCTGACTTACAAAATTGCATTTGGCTACAATGATGGAACGAGAATTTTAATGGGTATTTTAAGATTTTTATAATCGTATTAATGATCATTAAAATCATTCAGTTACTTGTGATGAACAACAAGTAACTGAATGATTTTTTTCATGTTGGTTGTGTTGTGTTGTTTACTATATATTAATAGCTATTTCATTATCTGTATTATACTTATCTAAAAATAAAAATAAGGCTGTGTTAGAGAGTGGTCCACAAACTGAATAAAACGACTTGATGTTTGCATTAAATAGTAAAACAATGAAGACACCAGTTTGTCAACATGACAATAATATTCAGACTTTGTCTCAGAAGGCAACTTCCTCATTGCTCCCAGATGGCCAGGAAGTAATGGTACTGTGAGTCAAAAATAACATGCAAAACACTTGTATGCAGTAAAGCTGCGGTCGAAGAGGCTTAGAATATACAACTTAATTGTGTAAAATTCTAAAAAGTGGCTGGTTACGTTTAACTTTCAGCATTTAACTACTCTTCCCATTTTAAAACAGCACTTTATTGTTTATTTTGCAGTTATTAATAAAACTAGCGTTGTTGTAAGTTTTACAATTTACCTGAAAAGGTGATCAGAACAAGTCCACAGCATCCAGCCAGCAACCACCGCATGATGACATGCAAAAAAAATATTCCAAATGGTGATGTCCAACTCTCTGTTTGGACATAAAAAATGAAGACGTACACGGAGACAAAGTGGCTGCAGCAGTGAGTGTGCAAACTAGTACTGACACCCTTTAATGAGAGGCAGAGAAGAGGAAGGGCAAGAAAAAAAACCCTTTGAACAGCCCACATTTCTACACCTGTGTAATATTCATTCACAATGGACCTATTTTTAGAGATGTTAGTTTTAGAGAAATAATGATGTCAAATGATAATGAGGGGATTGCATGAAAATTTTGGGATTATTTATAGGATGCAACGAACATTTAGTAAAGTGTTGTCTTTTTTTCGATCACTAAGAGAAAAAAAAATCCTACCTTAATTTGAGAAATAATGATGTGTCTCTCTATAAAACATTTTTGTCCTATTTTACTGGAGGCTGGAAGCTTAAAAATATTGTTTATAATGATATCAGAACTTTGTGCAAATTACTCTCAGGACAAAATTACTACTATGTGATGCCAAACACTTCATGTTTTTCTTCTCTTTTGACTATTTACTTCTTTAAAAGCAGTACATATCCTCCATGCATGTCATAGTTTACAGATACAACAGACATAAAAGTATCATCATCATAGTAACCATAGTAACTCTCTTTCAGGTCTGCAACTGGAAATTAATTTCATTACTGATTAACTTACCAATTATTTTCTTGATTTCTTGAATAATAAAATAAAAAGATGAAATAAGACAAAAAAAGAAAAACAGCTCCTTTTAACTTCTTATAACCATATCCTTTATGTAATACCACAGTGAAAGTTCTTACTTATTGGAGCATTCTTTACTGCTGCATTCATGTGTATGTTGCATTTTACTGACATGGGTGTTTAAAGTTGAGCTCATTTGAACTGCTTTATGTAGTCTTGGGTAGTTTAATCTACAGCAATACATCATATTCTATATATAAGATCATCATGTGTTCGTAGTTCTGCTGTCCTGTGAGAACCACGTATTTCTAAAAAGCCCAGTTTTTTTTTGTTTTAGAAGTAGGAGAATTTTCTCAGCCCATAAACAAACACTTCATCCTTCAGTTTATCACAAACATTCATTCAACACATTTGAAGATTTGGTTTTCATTGGACAGGAAGAGGATGAGAAACCGTAATCTGAAAAGGAACTAAAGCTGGCAGAAAAATGTGAGTAAAACGTAGTGGCATAGCAGTATAAAGTTGCATAAAATGGAAATACATAAGTAAAGTACAAGTTCTTCAAATGTGTGCTTCAGTACAGTACATAACTAATAGCCTAAAGATGGTTCTTTGACTCTCATGTAAGATAAAAAAAAGTTTACATATGCTAGAAAAGAGACTGAAATTGATTTTGATCAACTAATCACTCCTTGGTGAGTTGTTCAGCAGGTCTGGGTTAAGGTCAGGAAAATACATTTTTGATTTGGAATTTAGAGTGTTCATAGTATATTGTATCAGCATTGCCTTTGTTCTTGTCTACATACACTTCATCTGATTTCACGCCGGAATGTACTTTTTCAGCCTTATTTCATGAAGCATCCACATGCAGTCAAGAGTGAACTGTACCTTGCCAGGTTAACCAAGCCGATCACATTTCCCTAATTTGTTGGAGACAAGCAGCTACAAAACAGCACCTGCTCAAATTACTACTTTGTGTTATAAGAAGTTTGCACTATGAATAGCTGTAGATAAACCACTTCATTCTAACAACCAAATGAAAGGCTGTTGAGAAGTGATGTATGTCCCTTAAACGGTTATGTTAATTAAGGATGACTCATATTACTCTCATATTTAGGACAAGCTACTAAAAAGGTTAGAGTGAAAATGTACAAATCTTTCTTTTTTTGTTATTAAAGTATAAATGGAGAAAAATCCTCCAGACTGCGCTTCCCTCTCAGAAACCAGCCATTATTGGAATAAATTAAAGACAGTTCCTGCAGAGTTCATGGCATCAACCATGCAACCACAAAAATGTGCACATATTTCAGACACTCCTACTTGTTTCTTGTAAAAGATAGCGCTGTGTACTGAGCTGTGTAATAATGTAGAAGTGAGCCGACATCTGTGATGCAGAGGCAAAGATAATCAATCCAGTAGATCTGGCTCATAGCAGGACATGCTTTTTTAAATAATGTGACTGTGCATATAAAAGAAGAATTGGGATTCAATTGGCATTAGGGGTGGAATGTATTGTAGAAAATTTGAGGCACCTTTACTTGAGTGCCGCCAACTTTATACTTCTATTATAGAATATAATAGAATATGATGGATGACTGTAGATTAAACTGTAGCTGAATGAGCTCAACCTTAAAAATCTACAGCAGTAAAGTGCAACAGCAGTAATATGAATATAAAACATCCTACAGAGTCTATTTTACTGCACAAAGCACATTTTGCTGTTAAAACTTACATACTAAGTAAGGTTTTCAATGCAGAACTTTTACTTGTAGTGGAGTATTTTCGCAGTGTGATACATGAGTAAAGGATCCTCCACCACTGACTTGTCCTTTCCACACACAGCCACCAGATGGCCTACATACACAGTTTCAGAAGCGACTCATACTGACTGGTAAGTTCACTTTTCCCCATGAGTAGTTTTTATTCTAACAGTATAGTACAATTTAACAATAACAAAAATATAAATATACATACAGAAGGACAGAAATTGGAAAAAAAAAAACTTTATATACAGGCAACACTGATTGTGGGTGTACCAGTAAAACTCCCAATGTGGCTCTTCCTCCATCAGAAATGTAAACATAGGAGGACACTAACTTGTTCACTGTACCATAAGAACAGAATCTTTTCAAATGGTTTGACAGTGCGTCATTCTCAAGTAGGATTGCTGCAGATCACATTACAGACTTTCTGACAGGAATAACTGCCAAGCTGTGGCAGCACGATATAAGACAAAGAGACCCCTCGTAGAGGAAACCTGAATGACTTTTCTTCCCCAGGACTGATGTTAAAACAGTGCTGAATACATAAACAAGGTGTTCTTCTATAGTCAAATATATTTTTTAAAAAAACTAGAAAACTGTAAAAGTGCTTATGTCAGTAATGTATTTATATTCAGAGTAAGACATTTTTAATTCAGTTAAGACGGTAAGTGAATCAGCCTTTCTACGTAAGAACAGACTTGAAATACATAAATCAACTGGGCGTAAAGATCTTCAGAGCAAATGGATGTTTTTTTTTCCATATCATGGAAAGTTTCAATCTTTCAATTTTAAGGAGTAACAGAGTCATGCATTTGATTAAACCTACACTGTTAGAAATTACAGGTCAAGTCATCCGATCCGATTTGATTCAACCTGATCTGACTTGATTTACTATGTGTCAAAGTAGAATTATCGTTATTAAAATGAGTGGATTAAATATAGATAGCAGTTGAAACAGGGAGGGGGTTATAATATGCAGCCGTGTTAATGTAAACATCAAATAAAACATTTAGACTCACAGATAACCTTACTGAAATGGAAACCCACCAATTAGGAAAAAAATGACTGCTAGATTTGTGCTTAATGAGATAATAGTTTTGAGTTCATCTTAGGGAAGACTAAAAAAGCGCAAAATAAGGACAAAACATGAATTAGACATGCATATATTACTGATGAAATAATCTTAGATAACAGGAAGGTCTCTCGGTCTTACAGGATCATCTGGTTCTAACTGGACCTGGAAGGGGTATAAATAGTGCAATATAAACTGGGCCATTCTGAATTAGCCGGTTAATCAGCTCGTTACTCCATCTATCAAGGGGCAGATGTTTACTGCATTACTTCGCCAGTGTCACTAATGATTAGACAGGTTTACAGAGATCACATTTTACTGGTAGACTGTGATAAACCCAATCTCAACAACTATCCATTTACATATATACAAAACTAATCTCTAGAATTGTGCTTCAGTGTCTAATGAGACTGAATTTGTACGTGGATCAATCGCAGTGATAAGATTCCACATGAAGTAATTTAAACTGAGCAGGAATAAGAAAATGCTGTTTATTATAGCTCTGTTACAGCTATAAAGATGGATAATGCTCCTGCATTTATATTATAATAGAGAAAGCAAAAACAATTGGTTATGTATTGCCTTTAAAGGTGCAGTGTGTAGGATTTAGGGAGATCTGCTTACAGAATTGGAATAAAATATACATAAATATGTTTTCATTAGTGAATAATCACCTGACAATAAGAATTGTTGTGATTTCGTTACCTCATATATGTCTACAGAGGGAGTGGATCCTCTTCCATAGAGTCTGCCATATTTCTACAGTAGCCCAGAATGGACAAAACCCATCTAGTGAGGGCCTTTGAGGTTTTTAGCAGCCACCATAGGTTCTCTTACACACTTGAGGGGTTTGGCGAGGGATAACTGAATGAGATACAATCTGTAACCTCACCACTAGATGCCACTAAATCCTACACAATACACTTTTAACTGTAAGTGTACAAATATAACTTAGACAGTCAGTTGATGTTCTAGGCCTACCACCAGCTGTCACACAGTGACAGCTGACATGAACTGAGAGTAAAATCCAATGAAAGGATAATTCAGGTTTTGTCATGCAATGTTCAAGTTGCTCTTTAGCCTGAAACTGGCATGCATTGTTTGTGTTTTAGCAATAGCCAAAAGAAACACTTGGCTGGTTCAAATGAAGGCATTAAGTGTGGGATTTCTTAAATACAAGTTGAATATAACACTGTAATGAAATTTTAGATTTATCAATACAGTTAGCATTTGTAGTGGTAACATTTGGTAATATTTGTCTCTGTTGTAATTAACAGAAACCCATGCATTCCAGTTCTGTGAATTTAAAAAGCCACCGATGTACAGCATGACAAAACAGGAATCATTTTTAAGTTTAAATGATCTAAAATGCAATTGAAATATCCATAAGCAATATTGTAATATCTTCATATAATGATGAGTCAACTACATTAGTCACACTTTGCATCAACTGCCAAGATTACTTCCTTGACTGGTGAAAAATAACAGTTCAATGTATCTGTGTTCTGCTCTTTGTTATACAATTGACTCTCTTAAGTTTTCCTGGAGGACAAAGAGGTGTCGGTTGGGGGCAGAATGTAATAAAACTTCATTAGTAATTTCTACAGGCACAACTATGAGATTTGGCTCAGTGGGTTCTGGACCACACTGGGCTTCTGTGTAAGTTGAAAGTGTCTCGGGTGTGGGAGGCTCTTGTGTTGCTAAAGTTTGCAAAGCAGCCTGCTCCATCTCCTCTGCAAGGTCCGCATTGCTCCCATAGAGCACACCCATCTTTCGTGCAAGCAGTCCCACTTTTTCCGGTGGATCTTCATCCTCGTCCTTTCTCCCTATTCTTGTAGAGCGGTGCATGAAAGCAGCGTTGCGTAGGCAGCGTTTTAGTAAGTGCACACGGTAAGCCTTCTGAATGACTGTAGCAGCGCTTTCCTCTTCTTTGTGCCGCACAGTTGTGGTAATTGGTGCAAAGGAGTCCGAGGTGGGGTTGTTCAGGATGAACTTTGCCTCAATGCTCTCACGCATTGCTGCCATCTCTACTGTGTCACCCAAGACCATCTGCGTGACAGCCAGCAAAACATCCAGGCAGTGAATCCTGTCTCCAATGACAAGGGGCAGATCCATTTCAATTAGACGAAGCCGATTGGGCTTGGCCACCCTGAGTGGTTCTTGCAGCGCATCACAAAAATCCGAGAGCCGGCTATACTCAATAAATTGAGTTCCATCTACATCAAACTTCTCCCAGGTCTCATTGAACATCTCGAAATCATCCTCACAGAGTGCATCACCGCTCTCCTCCTGGGCCACATTGAAGTTCTCCAAGATGATGGCAATATACATGTTAACCACGACTAAAAATGAGATGATGATGTAGCTGCAGAAGAACATCATACCCATTCCCGGGTTGCCGCAGTTACCTTTTACATCGGTGCCTGGGTGCTCGAAATTTGGATCACAGTCTGGAGGTTCCCTATTTAGAATTGGTAGTAAAAGCCCGTCCCAGCCTGCTGAGGTTGTAATCTGAAACAAGCAGATAATGCTACCACCAAATGTCTCAAAATTAAATATGTCATCGATTCCAGCCCCCTTTTTGACATAGGCAAAGTTGGACATGGCAAATATGGAGAAGATGAACATAATAAGGAAGAGGAGCAGGCCAATATTAAATAAGGCAGGAAGTGACATCATCAGAGCGAAGAGAAGCGTCCGAATACCCTTGGCTCCTTTAATGAGACGCAGAATCCTGCCTATTCTGGCCAGACGGATCACTCTAAAGAGAGTGGGCGACACAAAGTACTTCTCAATGATGTCTGACAGCATTGTACCTGAAATAAAAGGAAATGCACCACAATTAGAGACAGTATTTGCATTTATTGTGTGTTTGAAGAAAGTGTAAGTGTGCCTCTGATGCGTTTGGTACCCACCAGCTATAGACAAGATGACCACAACAAAATCAAAAACGTTCCATCCATTGGTGAAGAAGTATTGTCGCAGGGCAAGGAGTTTCAACACACACTCTCCGGTGAAGACAACAATGAAAGCTACGTTTATTTTAAAGAGGAAATCCTCCTTCTCTGCACTCTGGTCATCCGTCTCCACCATCATGGTCACCATGTTGAGGCAGATGAGAACCATGATGAAGATGTCAAAGAACTGCTGACTGATGAAGTCAAACACCATGCCTTGTATTGGGTTCTTCAGGTCAAAGGTACACAGCGGCAACAGGGACAGAAACACAAATCCAGTCATGTGAGTCATGTGATCTGTTCACACCAGGATAGGTCAGTGCAGAGGTCACTGATGACAAAGTTATGACACGCATGCTGAACTGGTGTGTCATCAGTTTGGCTTATCTTGTTCATAGTTTTCAATATCAAAGAATGCACTAGTTTAAACTAGTTTAAAGTCTTTCCGAGATTATGTTATGCTTCACAGTTCAGCACGTTATAAATATTATAAGGGACTAAGATATGCATGCACTCACACATAAAAATCAAAACATACTGTTGGACGTGGAATTGGCTTCTGTGGTTTCTTGGAGCCGAGTTTCTTCATGGCATCATAGTATTTTTTTTGTTCTTCAGTCATAAAGATGTCTTTGTCTCCAAAGTGCAGATACAATACAAAGATTATTACAGGTATTTAAGGTAAGCATCAAAATGTGTATGATTTGGAAATAATTAATGAAGGACTGTATCTTAAAGAGAATTTCCCCCTGCTTTTGTGTATTATGATCATAAAAGTTATGATACTGTTACTAAATGTAAACAAAGCAAGCAGCCATAAGACCAAACAGGCCAGAGGAGTGGGCCGTCACAATACTTATCTTTTTCTTTTGTTGGTTGAAGTTATCAATAATCACACCAATGAAGAGGTTGAGTGTGAAGAATGAGCCAAAGATGATGAAGATGACAAAATATATGTACATGTAGAGGTTGATTTCATAAGAAGGTTGCTCCTCAACCTGAAAGGAAAAAAATAGATTTTTTATTAAGCATGAATGTACAACTGTGAAACACACTGGAGGAGACACAGGATAAAAATGCCTAACGGAATTTGATACTACTCCAGAAGTGCAAATGTTGATCAAAAGACACCTTTAAAGCTTCAATATGTAAGATTGATGTCAACAAATGACCAGCTCCCAGCACAACACAAACCTCATGTAAGCACACAAGCATGTGGGAATCTTACACATTGAACCTTTAATAACCTCCAGATATATAAATAAAATATAAGTCCCAATACACAATCTAACTTTCCTTAACCACATTTATTAACGAGCGTTCATGCCTAGCACTGGTAAGTGAAAC
>JAPQRN010000012.1:12668785-12682875 GCA_037367275.1 Coranthus polyacanthus
AAGTCCCAATACACAATCTAACTTTCCTTAACCACATTTATTAACGAGCGTTCATGCCTAGCACTGGTAAGTGAAACTAATAGAAAAGGTTAGCAACGTTTTTTTAAATGCAATGTTTCAGCACTGTAATTACTTAAAATAAAGTACCTCTCTTGAGTCAACAGCAGCATACATGATGTCCATCCAACCTTTAAAAGTTGCCTGCAGATACAGAGCGTTGTTTCTTACATCAACTTGTACTTTTTTCAACATGTTTGAAGTGCGTGTCAATAATTACAACACGCCTCACCACTTGGAGAAGGGAGAGGTAGCCGCTTCCAACATTGTCGTAGTTGACTTTGACATTGGTCCAGCGGGCGTCCTGCGTGGCTTCTTTGATGGCCATACAGTCACTCCTGTTGTTGACCTCACTGAGGAGGAAGAGCTCCTCTGAGGTGGTGTTGACGCAGCGGTAAAACTTCCCAGCAAACAGATTCACTCCCATGATGCTAAAGATGAGCCAGAAGATCAGACACACCAGCAGCACATTGAAGATGGAGGGAATCGCTCCAACAAGAGCGTTCACTACCACCTGCCAACCAAGAAAACTCTGTTACAAATTTGAAAGCAGTTGGGAAATGAAATAATTGTTCCCAAATTTATTTTGCCTTTAACACCGAGCAACAAATTTCATTGACTTAATTAATACCATACTGATTCAATGCTATCTTACCTCAGTCTGCGCTGTAACAGCATCCGTTGTGTGAGCATGCATTCACCAAACATGGCAAAGGAAAGCCCGTCAAATTAGTACAAATTAAACAGCAAAGGCTTTGCATCGTGTGAGTCATAATCTGTCGTGCGCATTAACCCTAGCTTTGTGGTACAGTTGTGAAGTATGCAGTTTCCACATGAAATCAAGCCAATAACTCACCCTCATCCCTTCAAATCTCGACAGTGCTCGAAGAGGTCTGAGTGCCCTGAGGGTTCTGAGGGATTTGATTGGTCCAAGGTCAGAGTAGCCCAGCCAGTTGGCAACTAAGCTAATCAGGGAAATCTGTGGCAGAATCAAAACATTTCCTATTCAAGTGTTACCGTGGATTCATCATTAATGCCCTGATCCTAATAACTAACCGATGGAAAGTACAACACTATCTTCTTTGTGAAAGGTACATATACAGGCCAGCATTAAAACAAGATATGAAAACTTACATCTACAATGAAAAAGTCTAACCAACACCAAGCGTTTGTGAAGTAGGTCTTGAAGCCATATGCCACCCATTTTAGGAGCATTTCAATGACAAAGATGTAGGTGAAAACCTTGTCAGCATACTCAAGAACAATTTTGATTGTTCGCCGTCTTTCTATGTTTATGTCTTCAAAGGCCTGTGAAAGAAGACAGTTAATGCTTAGATATATGTCTTAAGAACTTCACAGAATATTAACTGTGTTCATTTGTTGCAGTAATAACGATACGTACCAGTGCTCCACTGCTGAGGAGGATCATAAAGATTATGAAGGTTTCAAACCAGTCATGCTCCACAATCGTGAAGCAAGTCCTACGGAGGTTCCACCAGCTCTTGCCTTTGCCTTGGGTGATGTCCACAGTGAGACATGGCCAACGCCTCACACAGTCTGAGAAAAGTCACGCATTTAAATCGGATCACTTTTCAGGTTTACGCCAAATAATATATAGTGAGCTTTGTACTGCATCTGAATCCAGGCTGTTTAAAAATAGATTTAAGATCTACTCCTGCATTAGTGTCTGTGAAAACAATACTTGAAGTGTTGATGAGCAGTGAACTAGAGGACAGTATTAGTTAAACAAAATTTTGTGGTTGTTTGTTAGTAGTTCTATCTTCATGTTTGCATAGTGATTCAAGTATTTAACTACTAACTAAAAAAGTAAAACTACTTTTTTTGTCATTTTTTTGTGCAGTTAAGTAAAGAAACTACGCATTTTGGAACAAAAAAGTAAAGGAACGATTTTTTATTTTCCTTTTACTTTTTGTATAGTAATCTGTTAGAATTTCATGTCACATGTACATTGTAAATTTGTCATGAAGCATTTGGAACTACTTTTTAGTTTTAGTAGTTTTACTTAACCAAACTACATTTCCAGTTAAGATACTTTTGCTGTAGTTCTACCGCTTTCACTGTGAAGTAGTTAGAAGTTAGTAGTTTGCAAAACTATGCTTTCGAGAGTAGATTCCCCAACACTAACTAGCCCATTGTTAATTGATTTGTTTTTGTGGTTTTTTTTTTCCTACTGTCTGTGAAGCAGGCCTCTGGTTCCACTGGCTCAGGCTCTTCCTCTTCCTCCTCTTCCGGTTCAGGCTCTGGTGGTTGATAATCCACTGTGCTGCATACCGAGGAATCCCCGTCATTTAGAGCACCCATCAGCTAGTCGGGAATCGCAAAAGAAGCTTGTTTTTTTCCATTTTTTAACAGAACGGCATATACAGAAAGTACGTCTGCTCTGCTGTATGAAGTTACTCACTTTGATATCTTCAGGAATACTACATTCCCCTTGTGATTCTTCCTGTGAGAGCAGATGAGAAGAAAATCAACCTCATTACTGTTTGTAAACAGCGAGACAAGAATAAGCAACTTTCATTCAAATTTAATCTACATGATTTTAATTACTACTCTATTACAGTTTTCAGACCGGTTGATTTCATTACCATATACTGTTGGTTGCTTTTCTCATCAGATGTCTCTGAGCCATCAGCGTCAATATCATCAACATCATCTTCATCGTCTTCATCCAGGTTTTCAAAGTCTGACTCTCCCTGGGCAATTGGCACATTGAGACTGAGCTCTCCGTCTACAATGAATCCAGTGGGCCGGCCTTCAACTAAACAATTGGCTATCCCGTCTGCCATTTTCAAAGTCTGACGGGTGTCCAAGTGGTTCATTTCAATGCCCTCTATTTTAGGGTCCGTGTCGTCCACCTGGCCCTCCTCAGGCTCCTTGGGTTTTCTCCTCAGTATCTGGAGAGCGGTTCGAACGATGAACGCTTTTAACCAGTTGATGCCCCGTTTGATCCTGCCGATGGCAATCTGGAGGTTGTTCATCTCTCCGTCATCATCTCCTGCCGAGAGGTTGTCTCCACTAAACGAGCTGAGCAGCAAGGCCAGAAAGAGGTTCAGCACCTGAGGATATAGTGTAAAAGAGGAATACACGTAATCATAAAAATACATAAAATCATAAAAAAGAGCATTTTCAGCAATGCAAACATTTTATAAATCTTTATTAAATATTGCCTCTTGATGCAAGGTCCTGTATTCCTGTTTATGGTCATAATGTAGTAAGAATAACTTCACCAAGGGGGAGAAAGCACAGTAATTCTTAAAAATATCTTACATTTTAAGTTTACTCAATGACCAATAGTTTAATGTAAATTTTGGTATTAAGAAATGGCAGGGTTGTAATTCTAATATATATTGAATATATTGTATATCGTATTTAAATACGCTCAAAATGTCCCCCTCAATATACTGATAGAAAAAAATATTAATTGAAAATGACTGTGCTCTGACAGGAAATCAGTCACTGAAATGACCCTTAGCAAATGTAAATGCAACTAAACTTAACAAATTGCAATTATTATACCAGCTACTGTGGTTATTACTGTGGTTTATTTATGTTGTGAAAGTGCCGTTAGCACAAGTCACTGAATGTTACTGAGGTTCATGTAGCACAATATCTCAATTCTCTCTGTGTATTTCATGATGTTAGGATAAGGGTTATCAGAAATAATAGTCTAGTCAATGTTAGATGTATTTATTGTGCGGCTGTAATGTCAGTAAAAAACGTGATTCAGTAATTTAAGCAAAGAAATTAGCGTCCCTGGTGCTAAGCTAGCTGGTTAGCCTAGCCTGCTCAAATTTAGATTTTAATTTCTGGTGGGGGTGCTTGCTGGATCTGGATTATACCTGTATGTTTCTGGTGGTCAGGATGGAAACATACATAGCTTCAAGTCTGGAGAATCTCAAATACACATCACATATCAAATCTGTCCTGTGACGGCGCATCAGTAAATACTATGTCATCTGCCTGCCGTTGCAGACACAGCTATCTTTAGTTTCTAAAAACCTGTTAGTCAATTTCTCGGTTCCCGTTTCCCAGGTTTAGCGGGAGATCATGGTTACAGGGTCCAGGCTGATCTCTTGCATTCCAGTGTAAGAGCTGTGAGTCAGTAAGAGGACTGAGCGGCGCACATGAGCCGCACAAAACACCGGCTCAGCAGTGAAGAAGTGGAAACAAGATATGAAAAAATATATAATCATCTAAATATAATAATAACAAATGTACCAGACAGTGAAGGTTTTCTCACAGCATCATCAGGGAGTTTATTTTGTAATAAAGAATGTCTCACTCTCATCAATAACTAATTCTACATATTACATTTAAAACATTTAACATTTAAATTCTTTATTTTAAAAAAAGAAAATTGCATATCCTAAATGTCTTGATGGATTTGCACTCTTTTTTTTTTAAAACCACAACTACACATTACTTAAATTACTGCAATACAGTAAACTGGTGTCAGTATCATAAATCAAATGTTTCTATATTTTATACTTGTTGAAATATTTTATTGGTGTGATTTTTGTACATTTCCGTGAAATGCAGGTTACATTTTATTTGTTTTTTTATTCCTTGGATTTTAACACTGATAGTAAGAAAAAAACACAACATTTGTTAATGTTTATATGTAAAATATTTTATCTAAGATTGTTAAAAAGCACTTTTTTTGTTTTTTTTTGGGGGGTAATAATAAAAGGTGAGGTACAAGGTACAAACAAATGTAACATATATAACATTATGATATATCTGTATTCTATATTTTGTTTTCAAATGATGGGGCCAATAAAGATCTCATGAAGATAAAGTGAAGCCGACATAAAACTCAGTTTTTTTTTTAACTGGGAACGGAGAAGCATTGAATGAACATGAGAGGAAAGATAATGAACAGTGAACTGTGTAGTCCCCGAACATACAAGTTAAGCCGGTCGGCTCCATATGTCGTGGCAATGATGCGACAAAGTGATTTGTTCATCAATTACAGTTCAATCAGTTATCAAATGACTTTTCCCTAACAGCCGGTCCCCTGCCACCTGGTCTCTGCTCGCTCAGCTGTCTGTGTTTGTTACCTCTGTGGCTGCATGCTTACTTGAGCCGGATCTTAGCACTTACTCAAGGTCAAAACCACTGTTTGGTTGCTCATGTCATTTGATTTAAATAGAACCCCCCCCCCCTCCCACGAAGTGCATTAAGTATACTATTTGGCTTTATGTCATTACAAATAGTGTGCATGTATGTGGGAGAGTATGGTGCAAGGGTTTGGGGTGTCGTGTGAGCCGCAAAAAAAGCCTTGATAATTTTGGCACAGTGCGGTGCAATACTTTGTCAGCACTTGATGATGAGCCATTTCCTTTCCATTTCTATGAATAACCTGACAGGAAATGGTTTTGACTCTTGTTATTAAATATGATGAGTGATCATTTGCGTGTGCTTGCTCTGTGAGGCCATGATAAAATGTCAGGGACAGTGTTTCCTTGCTCGAGGCACTCAGGACTCGTCACCGACAAGCTTGTTGCAGCCGAATGTAAATGTACTTAGACTGTGTTTCCCTTTGCTGTGTCTGTGTGTCCTTGGCATCAGCTAAAGGGCTTAACAATAGGCTGCTGAGACAGGCAGACCACAAAATCTCCTGGCATTATAGTGACATAACTGTTATATTTAGAGAGATTTTAAGAATCTGTTTGCCAGCTTTGCAGCTTCACAGCAGCAACAGTTGTTCAGAGTAAATAAGTTGCAGCATATGTGATCTCGGGAATGACCACCAAGCTAAAGGTTCAGTGGTGGTGAGGTTGCAGATTGTAATTAACTGAATGCACCTTGTCTCACCCTCCCCTACGGCAGGCAAAAAAAAGAAAAAAAGCGAAAAGCCCTCATTAGAGCCAGCATTTGCTTTGTCCATTCAGGTTTTGCAGTTCAGGGATAACAGACCTTTTTCATAGCAGACATTTCGACTTGTTAAGACAACAAACACATGATTGGTATCATTACAATGACTGGATCCCATTTAAGTCTGAATGTTTAAAGTTCATTATGTAAGATTTGCTTGCGCTCATGTGACTGTGTTTTTTTTTTTTTTTTCACGTTAGCAGTTGCCTACATCCATGATAACAGTCTGTACACTGATTTCTATGTAGACCCAATCAGTTCTTCCGCAAAGATCCTCATACTCGCCACCAAGTTCTTCAGTGCCACGTTTCTGCTCCTCCACAGCAGCAACAATGTAAAACACTAGCTACCGTCAGCTTTGAAATGGAGCTGGCTAATGTTGACAAATGACCAGCAGCTTTTTTGAACGGGTAAAATAGTCACATAATTTATAAGGTGTCAGAGTGATGAAGCCACACAGTATTTTCCCTAACTTTATGGATCATTTTTGTGTCAACTGTTTCCCTCAGTAGTTGGTAAAAACCCACTCCTCAGGGGAGCAGAATCATTTTATAATTCTTAGACTCACCACTAGATTTCCAATCACCATGACCATCATGAAGACAATTAGGCACATTGCAGCTCCGGATACTTCCATGCAGTCCCACATGGTCTCAATCCACTCCCCGCACAGGATGCGAAACACGATGAGGAAAGAGTGGAAGAAGTCATTCATGTGCCAGCGAGGCAGCTCACAGTCTGAGGCGATCTTGCACACACAGTCCTTGTAGTTTTTGCCGAAGAGTTGCATGCCCACCACAGCAAAGATGAAGACAATGATGGCCAGCACCAAAGTCAGGTTTCCTAAAGCTCCTACTGAGTTGCCGATGATCTTGATCAGCATGTTGAGTGTGGGCCAGGATTTGGCCAGTTTGAAGACCCGAAGCTATCTCCAACACGGGACAGAAACAAACACCCCAAAGAAATCGCAAATAAAAACGATTTATGATGAAGAAAGTCAAATCAGCGCTTTAAAATAAATAAAGAATGTAAGCAGGATGTCTTACCAGACGAAATGACCTGAGGACAGACAGGCCCTGGACATTGGCCAGCCCTAACTCCACCAGACTGAGAGTGACAATGATGCTGTCAAAAATGTTCCATCCAACTTGAAAGTAGTAGTACGGATCCATGGCAATAAGCTTAAAGAACATTTCTGCAGTGAAAATCCCAGTAAAAACCTAAAGGGGTATAAATAAACTTTTACAGACACTGAACATTAAACACAACAAGACGTGACATCCTTGCAAACTTTTAATTTACCAGGTTCCCCACTGAAAGCATGTAGTCAAACTCTGGGGTCATGGGATAGTGTTCCATCGCCATGAAGAGGGTGTTGAGCACGATGCAGATGGTAATGGCAAGGTCTACAAAAGGGTCCATCACCACGAAGAGCACCCACTGTTTAAAAGTCACCCAAGACACGCAGCAGTCCCACTTCAGGAATATATCAGCAAACTTATACCAGCCAGGTGGGCATGGCCTCTGAGCGTCCTCCAACTCTAGACAAAAACAGGCAGACAGAAGTGAGAGTGGGTATCAGTGATCAGTAAAACATTTTTGTGCGGGTCATTGCGATTTCACTAGTGTCAGAATACTGATTTTTTTAAGTAGTCTACACATAGTTGTATATAATATATGCTTCAGTGATATACCCATGATTCAGCTGCAATGATGAGTGCAATAATAAATCATGTCCGTCTTTGCCAGGTTTCACTTGGGCTGAAATAGCCCAAGCTTAACACCATGAGGGCATGACACTGAAAGTTGACAGGGATGTTTCCCACACACAATGTGATTAACCCAACTGTAGCAAGCTCAAGACAATGCTACTGTGTTGGCCCTGAATAACCAAGCGTACGATGTTATTAACTGCTTGATAATCTAAGCAATTACAGCTCAAATTAGAGCATCATCTCTATAAACCTGCAACTAAGCCTTGTGTATTTTTACATGGCCTAAAGAACTGACACCTCACCACCCTGCATCTAAAACTCAGAAGTAACCTGAAAGACACGTTACAGTGCAATTGTGTACTTGTCAATTTTAATGTAATTAAACAAAAAGCGTGTAATTTCCTCCACTAGGAAGATGTAGTTTAATAACATTAGCGTGGAATCATGGGATCATCTCTGCAATTTCACATGGCTTTGGTGAGATTTATAACATCTATAGTCTTCAAGAGAACACGTTTCCTCTGTTTTAAATAGGAAAATGAATTCACATATCATGTTATTACTGTACATTATCCTCTGCCAAGTCTACCCAATAAAGAAAGTTCCGCAACCCATTTTGGGTCCCAACCCTAAGTTTGGGAAACACCATATTAAAGTTTTATTCACATTATTGACATATATGTTGGAAACATTTGATATAATGTAAGTACACAAGTGAAAAAACATGTAACATAACCCTTGTTAGACATTTTAATGTGGAAATGTTATGCATTGAAGCCTGTAAAGTTGTAGGTTATATCTAGATATTAATTGACAGTTGTAATATAGTGTAAATAACACTTGGGGTTAAGATTCTGTTCCATTAGTCCTGTACCTTCCATAGCTGCAGAAGTGAGAACAGTCATAGCACTAGCAGTTCTCTGCATCAGGCCCGGTTGATCCACATGAAGCATGCTGTGAACAGAGCCTAAAGACTTCTCTCTGAGTGCTTCTTCTATATCAGACTGTAAAAAAAAAAATACATACATACACTTTAAATAAACATCAAGTTGCAAGCTTATGAAGGAACCCCAGATTGACAAATAACAACAAGGCTAATACTGTTAAAAGGTTAAAACATCAAATCGAATTAGTCAAATAATTCACTTTCATCTGCAAATGTCACACTGCTGTCCTGTGTCGACGGACCAACCTCGACCATGGTGGGCGCTCTGATGAGGAGACGGGGAACTACTCTCCCGTTGCAGTCCTTGATAGTTTCATCTTGTTCAAGGCTCTGTTCGTCATCTGCTAAGTCAGATGCTGTGTGGCGACTGAGAGACTTCTTACTGGTTAAAGTTGCACGACTCCCTAGATTCTGGGCCTGCAAGGTTAAAGTTGCTGTTACATGTACTTGTTTGTCAAATTTATATTATGCTGTAATAAAACCAGTATGATGTGGATGTTGATTTACTTTGTAGCTGATTTAATACACTGTTAACACAAAGTTTTTATACAGTGTTGTTGAGGTTGCACGCAGACATGGCAGGTCAGAGTAAATCACAGCTGCCCTTACGTATATGGCTGCGCGAGTTACCTGTTCTTGATTCTTGAGTTGCTCTAGTAGCCGCTGAAACTCCTCCTCTTTCTCTATGGCCTCTTGCTGAGTTGCCTGATTCTGTTCATCGTAAGCCATGGCTACCACAGCCAAGATGAGGTTGATGAGGTAGAAGGATCCCAGAAAGATAATCACCACAAAGAACAGCATGTATGTCTTACCAGCTGCCCGTAGGATCTGTGAGTGACATGAGAAAGAAGCTACGAGAACTAAGGACAAAGTTTTAAATATATTCATTTTTCATTACGTTCAAATAAACGCGTTTCTCCTACAGCATGTGAGTGATTTGTAACAAATTAAAGAGGTGCCAACCAGCTGGAAAAGGTTCTCCCAAAAGTCCTGGGTCATGAGTCTGAAGAGGGCCAAAAAGGACCAACCAAAAGAGTCAAAGCTGGTGTAACCGAAGTTGGGGTTCCTCCCAGCCTTAATGCACGTGTATCCTTCAGGGCACTTTCTATCAACAAGGAAGAAGAATCAGCTTGCTATGTTTGCTCTCCCAGTCTCTAAATCATATCTTGCACATTTCTTCATATATGATACTTTAATAAAACTACTGTAATGAATGTGACATGTATTCTTTGTATGTAAATTGTTGTCAGAATGTGTCAGAACCTAAATCTACTCTTAAAACAGAGGTTTTAAAAAACACATTTACATGAAAATCTCAGTGTTTATCTGCAGCAACATACCCAGCATCAGAACTGTTTCCACAAAGAAGAGCGTCTTTGCTGCCTTCCAAAAAATAGTGGTTATCTATGACCAAATAAGAAAAGACACCGTCAAAGCCACCCCAGAGGTTAAGATAAGTTCTGAAAAAAAAAAAGAGATATACAGCGACATATTTGAAACGTACTTTCGTTTTCAATATATTCCACGAAATTGAAAGAACTGTTGAAATACGCTGTGTCATTAACACCAAAAGTGTCGTTGAGTGTGGACGTGGCGTTAAAAAATTCATAAGCCGTCTCGTTTGTTGTAGGGATGGGCCACCGCACACACTTTTGCCGCAGGTTTCCCATAAAAAGTTGAAGGCCAACAAGAGCAAACACCGCAAGGGCAAAGACAGTCAGAATCATGACATCCACCATTTTCTTCACTGACTGGATTAATGCAGCCACAATGGTTTTCAAACCTGACAAAACAAGTGATATTGGCTGTCACTGAAACATACTGACAGTGTTAGGAAATTGTAAAAAATCACAAGATGAAAGTTATAAAGTTAGGTCAAATACTGAATTCATACACACATAGTCCACTTTTTCTTACATAAAATCTAAAATATGCTTCTAACTATTAAGTGACATAAAATAATACAATGCAAGAAAGAACAAAAAAAAAAGAAAAGAAAGAAAAGTACCAGGAATCACAGTAATTGTTTTAAGGGCTCGAAGTACACGAAATGTCCTGAGGGCTGACACATTGCCAAGGTCAACAAACTCAGTGATGTATCTGTGGAAAAAAAAATAAAGCAATTACTTAAAGTTTGTACACACAACAACTTGGGGAAGATACAAGTGTGTTCGGATACTTACGCCATACTGATCACCATGAAATCCAGCCAGTTCCATGGATCTCGAAGGAATGTAAAAGATCCAACACAGAAACCTCGAGACAACACCTTGACTGTTGCCTCAAACGTATAAATACCGGTAAAAACATACCTAGGAGGAAATGATGCAAGACACTGTCTGATAGAAAACGCCACATAGACTTTACATTAAATCATAAAGGTGAGATACTCACTCCACGGTTTTACTCCATGCTGGTGGGTTGCTCATCGTCATGAATACACAATTCGATAGAATTGTAATCATGATGAACATGCTAAATAATTTAATTCAGGGTTAAGGAAACAAACATGGAAGCTTAAAAAGCAATACAAAAATGCACATGAAATATATAACAATCTCTGGGGACCGTAGCTCAAAGGATATGAATGTATGAGAATTTTAATGGCTCCTCTCCTCACACAACTAAAGGGGCTCAGAATGTAGCAAGCCGGTTCGGCATTGAACCTATAGATTGTGTTTCCTTTGCTGATCACGATGAATGTCTGAGAAAATAGATCATGTGCATAAATACAATATATAGCAACTGATACACACCAACTTCAGAACCAATAATTCAATAAATTAAGTGATGACAATCTTGACATAGTACTATAACATATGCATACCACTAGAGAAATTGTATATATTGCGCGAGGGATACTGGATGCAGTTGTAATAACGAAAATTTATGTCAAGGAATACTTCCTGTCATATTTCAAGGGTATGTAAGGAGAGCAGCAAATATAGAGCAGGAGTCAAGCTCATTAAACTCAAGTGTGCCCTGTGGTTATGTGTTTCAACATGGCCTGGCGCCGATGGCCCAGATGTGCTCAGACTGACTTTCTGCGCTTTGTAGAAGGGGTCCAAATCTTCCAAAGGTGTGTTGAGCAGCCCTGGTGGAGGGTCACCATAGATCATGGGCAGATTCTTGCCAGCCTCCAGGTCAGCGTTCGGGGCCAGTGGCTCTTCGTCTTCATGGCCCTCTACTTCTGCGGCCCTTTTTCTTTCCTCCTCGAGCCTCTCGATCTCCGCCAGTGACTCCCGTGTGAAGCGGCGGAACGCATCGGTGCCTGGGGGAGGGAGCAGGATTGCCATCTTCGCATTGCGAAGGGATACTGCCACACCAGGTTTTCCCTAGAAGAAGCTGAAAGGAGGGATGATCATGCCTTTTACTTGCAATTAATTAACAATCAGAGCTGTCATAAAATATTTTTCTGATGATCAACAATCAAATAATTGCTAGTGATGCAGTTGCGTCTAAAGTTCATCCCTTTGCTTGTCTTCAAGGTTGGCAATGATCATCAGTCTAGGTGATTTGATCTGTGTTTCGCCCTCCACCCCCCTGTCATCCACCCGGTGCCCCACAACCGTGACCCAGCCCCTTCCCCTCCGTTAGCCGTGAGCACTTAAAAGTGTCTGGATAGAAACAAAATGACTAGACGACCACTTGGAGGCTTTGATTGAGTACTTGGGATACTTTCCCACCGTTCTAAAGAGACCATGACATTACTTGTGTACATCAGATTACTTATTAGCTTAGCAGACGCTCCCTTCTGTGTCCAAGTGGCATTTGCTTACAACCTTTGATGTGTTTAGCAAACACTCAAGACAAGTTGGTTTCTTGTGGAGCAACTATGGCCAGGCAAAGGGAAAAAGTGGATTTTCTTAAGCTTTGAGTAGAAAAAGAAAGCTGAAAATGTGTTACCACTTAGTTAAACGTGATTAAACATAAAACTAATACCATTTTTACAGTTATGCAATTGCACTAACATAGGTTCACTGGGAAAGTGTTTTTGACAACTAGCAACACGATCCATGTGTAAGGAAAAGTTATGACTATGCAGTATGTAAAAGATATCCAAACGTATGACATTTATTATATATTCTTCAAGCAGCTTCACATTTCACCTGACATGTGACATTATTGGCAGGATCTGTTCTATTTTATAATTAAATGTATGGCTCAAGCTTAGAAAAAAGATACCGCATTAAACTGTCAATAGAAAACAAACAAAGCTGACAGATTTTCGTGAAAGAAAAGTGCTTGCATGTAAGACGGAGAGAATAGACCATCAAGGCCAAGAAGTAGCCAATGATTACACATACTGTACATGATACTGGACATGAATAGGGTAATACCTGCTCAAACAAGCGCAGTTAAACAGAAAATTATGCATTGACACACATGGGGGGGACGTACGCGCTCACACAGATATGGTGGCTGCCCAGCTGCTACAGGCAATCAAGACGAAGCGTCGTGTTTCAGAAGCCCGATGACTCTGCTCATTCCTTCTTGGCTGAGCCTTCGCTCTGCGCCTCACATCCCTCCGATAAACAGGACAGCATGCCAACTTAACTTACCGAGCTGACTCCTCTCTCTACTAGCTTCTATCTTACATGGGGCCCCAAACACACTGAGCTTCCGCCTCTGTACCCCTACCCACACTTACAACCCCCCCACCACCATGCCGTGACATGACACCTGAGGCTCTAAATCCCCTTTCATACAACTCAGACTTCAATCATACCATCTGAACCCTATCACTCATCAAAACCCCAATTGCTCTCACGCACGAACTGTCTCTTTGTTCTCCTTATCAGTGCAGCTGCGTTTTATTTACGTCAAAATGACAACAAACTATAGGTTTAATACCTTTAACAAAACATTTACTGTCATTTCCGTCACAAAGCAACCTTGGCAGACAACTCTGTTCCCTGCAGGTCCTCGTTTCCCCCTCATCGTCCCATTTCAAAACCCCCATTCTGGGAGTCATGGGCCCCGCTGCCCTGGATTATGAGCCAACCCTAAAATACACATCCTGAGAAAGGATGAGGCTTATGGGGAGGATTTTATGATTGTATTACATCATGTAATTATTGCTGAAGCCACTAAAAGTCTTTAAAATAAAACAACCAAGCCAGGTCCTTCTATTAAAAGGCTGCCAAAATCAAGAGAGACAGAGCATAAAAGGAAAGAAGGGCAATCACAGTACGGGTGACTTTAGGACATTGTTGGTTTGCATTCCAAATCAGTTGGGTAAATAATATGTTTTGGCACTATGTTGAGTTTTGTAGCTACATCTATCAGTGTATATTTCTACCTGATAAAGAGCCAAGTTAAGACTGGGATATTCAGTATCATCCAAAATAGTTTGTTGTGTTGTGTTTATTAGACTTAAACATGTCATGAATTATATTTAACCATCGCATCCCACAAAAGGTTTGATCTGATTTTCTTCACAAGGGCTTAGAACAAAAGCAAAGGGCTTGATG
>JAPQRN010000012.1:12742435-12769360 GCA_037367275.1 Coranthus polyacanthus
AAGTTTTTTTTATTGCTATTGTGATGTTTAAGCCATAGAAAAACCTGACAAATACACATCAAACTATAGCCAAATTTACAGTATACTAAATCCCCATTAAAATTCTTTCACATGCTTGACTACTTGACATGTCCAGTGAACTATACACTTCCTGAATGCCAAGAAGCAGCTAACAAAATTAGCATACTCGCCTCTGTTTCCCCCCCCCCTCCTCTCTCAGTCCCCTTCACACACATACACACCGCAGCCTGCTCGCTTAGCCTTGCTTATTTACTTTCTGTGTACAACGCACATTTCCTAAGATTTCCTTGATTTTCAAAGAGCTGAATTCCATTTGCAAGGAAATTGGATTTAGTGGCTGCTTTGTGAAGCTGATGAGGCTTCAGCAATCGAGACCGATGGGAATGCAGGAAAATTGTCCCGCACTTATCTGGCCCTTGGAGAATTTGAGAAGAGTTGTTACAGTAATTGATAATTACGTGTGGGTTGAATGCAGCGTGTATGTTGATAATGACCCCCCCCCCCCCTCCCCCTGCCCAAATCAAACCTCTGAATCTGGTCTTCGCCACTCAAGCATGAGAACATTGTGTTCCCGCTGCTCTCTGCTCTTGGCCGGGCCGGGATGTGCATGCCCAAGATGCCTATCATTGCCCAAAGCAGCCGGCCCTTCTGCAATTATGTTGTGTTGGCCGATAATGACCTCCATGTTCACTGTGAGCTCATTTTATTCATAAACATGCCAGATGAAGATAATTGGTGAAAAGTAATTGGTCACTGACGCTGCAACTCGTTTCGCTCAGAAATGGCCCCTAGATCTCTGCTAAGTAATTTGAGAGTCCATTTCCTCAATGTGAAACTGCAGTACTTTCCATTATGATGAATTAGGCGTGTGCAGAGGAAGCCAGGAAAAGACATATTAGACCAGGAGCACATTAATCGAAATAAGGTACTTATACTGTGCTTGATATTCCCCTTTGTACATTTTGCATTTGATTTACATGATGTATGGTATGTCTACTTTCAGCTGCTTGTATTGTACCATTTCCTTTTGTGCTGTGTGCTTCTCAGCGTCTGTGTGCAACCAATTCACATGACTGAGAGTCGAAGTCCGTTCACAAATCATAAGCACTGTCAACTGGTGTAGTAGTGAGCTGGGAATTCATATTGTGGACCGCAGACGTTGGGAAAACTATGTCTTTACATTTAATCTGCTGCCAGTGCATTTTATCTTATCAGGCCTTCAAAGAAAAAGAACATAGTAATCTGTTTTGTCGTATTCCTCTGACTTTACAGTTTCATACATTCTTCTCCCTGAAAATACAACACTGTGCAGACACGGTATTCTGCATATACTGGATTTCACAATTTGATGCGAGGCTGCATCTATAGGAAAGTGCTAAAAGTTCCATATTTTGCAGTTTAAATGTAATTTTAATGGTTAAATAAATTCTCGGATGGAAAATGCAGAGGCTCTCTCGGTGTTTACTTTCTGCCAAAAACAAGAAGGAAACATTTTTATTTGTCCATTGTAAATAAATGATTCTAAATAAATAAATGATTCACAAAAAAGCGGAGATGGTTGCCTCTGAAAGCCCCAAAAGAATGAAAAGTTAATAATTTAATATTCGAAAAATTGCCTAATGTTCTCATTTTTTTAGGGCCCCTGTCAGTCACAGGCCTCTAGAATCATTCTGCATTTCCCACCACAACACAGTGCCTCTGTGCAATAATACTGACGACAAATGTAATTGCCAGATATGTCATTTGAATGCAAACTGTTGTAATTCTTTGAAATCCACCACAAAATAAAAATGATCTGCCTTAAAGTATGAATTTATTGTAAAATGGGAACATGAGAGGTGTAGTATGAAAACTTTTGATTGATTATGAAGTTGAGGATTTTGACGGCCAGCAGCTGGTGTTGGGGTATAAACAGTGTTTCCGTGGGCCATATGGTTTCTGTGTTTCTGCTAATCAAGGACAAGTTGATTATGAATCATATTTCCATATGTCTTGAAATAACAAATTAATCACTAATGCTTTTTACATATGGACCTTCTCTGTTGTCATATATCATGAATATCGCCATTTTTGACTCCATGTTGGCTTTGCATGTTTATTTTATGCAAAAACCATTTTTCATTTTTTAAACTGAAGTAGCGACCAAAGAATCCTACAAACCATCTGATCTGTGTGCTAAATATGCAATTGCTCTGTCATTTACTGAATGGTGCACTCACTTTGATCCCCATCATCAAGTGTTCTCCTTTTGAGACAGATGAGCCCAATTAAAATATGCAATAATTTCATGTCATGCACGAGGGGAATATTCAATACATCTACTCAATACATGACAGAAAACGGCTTAGAAATAATCACATTCTGCATTCCTAAGTGACATGTGCTTGGCCATATTTTATAACATCTCGATGGAGGATACTGCACTGTTAGATAATCAGCTTAACTGACCATGCTTATGCTGATAAAGCTTCAATTAACTGCTGCTCAGGGCGACCACTGGCTCTGGTTTGCCGCGCTGAGGCTTTCATGAAGCAGACGGTCAGTGTGTGCACACAGTCTGAGAAGATTAGGCAGAGAGGGGCCTCTTTTGAAGGTGGCCATGCAGACGGCTAATTTGAGACTGAATAGGCATTTTCTTTGGCCTGGCTGTGGAATATGCCCGGTTGGCTGGGTAAAGCTGTGTTCCTCTCTGTTTCTTTCTCTCGCTTGCTCTCGAACTGAATTGAATGTCTGGTGTGAGGTGCTGGAGCCCGGCCAAGAGCCTCACTTATCCTGGGTGTACAACGCTAATTCTGACCACTTGCTCAAGAGGAATGAGGCCCTCCACTCATTAAAAGCAGAGATGGTTGCTTCTGAAAGCCCCATTTAACAGTTTCCTCATCTATTCCCTTCACCTCAGACTCCACTTTCCAAACCGCAACCCCAGCTCTCCTCTCCTACCACTGTAATTATGCTCTTATTGTCACCCCATCTACCCCTTCATTTAATGTCTTTACAGCATGCTGAATTGCCAGAACTGCAAAGTAAGATGGCGTACCTTCCTCAGTCCCCCTCAGGGCTCTTGAACAGCATCCACACCCCTGGTGCCAGGGCAGATTAAGCCCCTTGGCGTTCTCTTTGGCCAGATCTCGGTGTTACATAAACCCCGGGCAGTGGTGTCTCTCAGAAGCTTTCCCTGTCATGTTCAAAAGGCTGAACATGGCCAACCAAGCACACTGAGATGGCAGGTGTTTACAGTACAGTGCTGACACTGGGGCTGGATGGTCAACTAAAGGCTTGTAGCTAATGCTACTTGACAGCACAGCATTTGAGACACCAGCGCGTGGTGTCCTCTACAGGAACACGAGGGCCACTTTAACCTGCATATAATGGGAGCTAGACGGATGTTTTCCATGTAGAAAACGAAAACCACGAAAATCCTTCCATGCTTGCTCACAAGGTCTTCAATGTCTCTTTCTTTTCTGCTCCTCTACAGCCTTGATGGCACTTAAGACTATGTACTATGTATAACAAGCAAACAGGTGAAAAGTTGCCGCAGCTCCCTGCTTTGTATCTTATCACAGAGGTGTGTCAATTGGCTTCAGTTTTTTGGTAAATCCAAAATGTATTTTCTTTTCGACATATCTGTATGTTGACTCTAAGACTTGGTGATTTAGCACATAGTAAGTGGGAAAGTTTGTTCTTCTCCTGTTTTGTTTCGTGGTGGTTGGTATCATGAAAGTTGGTTGTTTTTTTAAAGTGGGTGAAGTGAATAGCATGTCTTCATTAAACTGAAATAGTGCATCAATCATATATCAGTAAAAGCCTAATTTTACCAATGATGATGAAGATATAGAAAAATAAAAATACATGGCAGAAATAGCACATTGTCAGTATTTTAGAGACATCAAAATTTCAGAAATAGTTTCAAGGGAGCTCATATCTCATGTCCCCCCGGCTCTCTTCTAGCCCGTACCCTGATTTTAGCTGTTCTACTTTACTACTACTACTACTGTGTTTACTTCACTCAGCTCCATTTCACCTTTTTGACGATCTGAAGATGCTTAATTTATTTTTTTATTTCAAACCCTGTAGTTCAAGAGCAGAGCGCTTTTTTTTAAACATACTTTGTCTTCTCAACACCATACAGCCCCCGCACAGAAACTTCTGCTTCACATAATGGGTTGAAACATGAGCCGTTCTATGGTCTGAGAGCACACAGGGGACGATGTGCACATGGTTATTAATATACACAGCAGCAGACGTACTGTTGGGTAATATGGGTCAAACGTGCAGAGTGCACGTGAGTTAGTGAGGCAGAGTGAATCCCCCCCCCCCACACACACACACACACACATGTCCTGACATTAAAGGGATGATGGGGCATCTTGAATCAGCTTGGAGTCTGATATGGCCTGCGGTCTATCTGTAAGCAATGTGAGTCCTCAGCATGCTCCAGCTGCAAATGCAGAGCGGAGAAACAGAGCATGCATTTCCCAACATCCAGAGCAACCACCGTGTCAGGAATGATGCTTAAAGTTTGGTGATTAAAGAAGAATACCTTCATGCTGTAGTTTTGTGTTTTTGTTCTTGGGATTAGGCCCGTATTCCCTTTTTATAGTTAATTAAAGAGCAACAGTGTTCGCCTCAGAAGTAGAAAATGTTATGTGACAAATTGTCAGACAGAGGAAATGTACTGCTAAACTTGCTCCACATACTCAGTGTACCCTGCTACGAACTCAATGTTCTTCCAGCACATTCTGTCACACTTTCTATTTTAATGTCAGCACGGGTCAAACCATATTCTTTCTGTTTCTTTAAGATGTTAAAATGAGCATTTATCAGCAGAACAACACTGTGTCATTAGACTTGTGTTTAGACAGCCATGCTGAAATTGAAAAAAAAAAACAAAACAATATTTGACTCAAGGACACAAAAAAGCTACCAGTGTATGATAATATAAACATTTACTGTTATCATTTTGCTCATTCTGTGCAGTGTCACACAAGCACAATCTTGCAGCCACTCACATTTCTCTCTCCTCCATTTCCAGCCTCTTTCCGCTGCAGAGTTCAATAAAAAGAAAACATAGTTAATAAGGAATTTATTAGTTCACAGGCTGCACAAATTTCTTTGCAGTTTAAAAACCGTGTAGGCAGTAACTTTGATGTGCACAAACATGAATTACATTTGCCAAGAATGAACGCACTCGCTTGTTTCGCCGTTCAAGGTTTGTTCCTTCAAAATACTGTAGAATCGAAAATATTATATTCGCAAGATGACTTTACTTTAAAGAAATGCAAAAGTGTCCTGTCATTATGTCTTAAAGAAACCAAGATCTGCTGAAAATATTCTGAATGTGACCTTGTTTTAGACTGAGTAAAGTCCCTTTGCAGTGCCAAAACCCCCAGCTGATTAACTCTGATTGAAGGTCCTGAAATTACCTCCAGACTTGGTCAAATAGTTGGTGTAATGAAGGACAGCCAATGGGGCGGAGAGCTATGCATGCATGCCGTGTATCCATGCATCCCATCAGCAGCACTCCGCAGAGCAGCAGGGGCCCTCGTTTTCATTTTTCACTCGTGGGTTATAACGTCTGGATTTTTTCCTTTATGGAAACTGCGTATGAAGGAACTCTGCTCCTGATCCTTTTGAAGCTCGAACATTATGCTATCTGATCAGGATGTTTTCAGTGGATCTTTTGGTCAAACAGCGCATACGAAGAGGGGTTTTATCAGCAGCTGAAACATCTTTTCTTAGCCTCATTTGACTCACATCCTCGCATATCCTATAGCATTTTGATAAAGTGGAATTCTTTTGGTCTCCGGACGATTTGTTTCCTTCATGATTAAGAAGTGTAACTCAAGTTGTTTCATCTCCTCCTCTCTCCAGATGGCAGCTATTTGACTAGGCATGCAAAGCTCTGATCAGCAGTAGCTATTCAAAACAAAGGAAAAAGTTACAGCAGTGGAAGCAAAGGGATTTCATGTAGTTACACATGTACAGTGACCATATTTACCTTCTGTTTACTGCTTAAAAAAAAGAAAAAAAGCAGATTATCATTTTAAGGCCCATTTGGAGAAAGTAAACAACAATTCTTTAAACTATGACAGACAGCTATGGAGTGTAAATGTTTGTGGAAGTTCTGTCCAACTGGGCATGCCCGTGCCTCTATATTTTTGCATTTTTTTTCTCCCTTTTTTTGAAGCACTGGCAGGCCACTAAGCTGCCATCATCTGGGTGTAGTAATGCCTTGAGACACAAAGAGTCCCATTCAGAAACCTCAACAGCATATCCCACATCCACACAGTCAAGAGGACACCCAGAGCCATCCCGCACACAGCCCGTAGTCATTAGAGAATACAACGTTCACTTACGCAGCAGTGAAGCATTCACAAGAAAACACTGCGCGTTAAAGAAGAGCACGAAAAAGCATAAATATAAGGAAGAGGATGGAACTAAAAACCTGCCCGGTGAAGGTCCCCACATGCAGCGTACAACAATATTTGACAGTCTCAGCTATCCAAACAGCTCAGGGGGTCCGCATACCGTGTCTAAAGTGACTTTCCCTGGACAGGTTTGTCAAAGACGGAGCCAGAGAACACCTCACAAGCAGACGGAGAGGCTCCTTCTTCTGCCAAATCTAGACGAAGGATGTTGAAACAAAATGAAACTAAAATCTCAATGATAAAATGTGAGGTGCGATCATCTTAGGGTTGAAATCTTACGGCCAAAAGCATGTGGACACCTGACCACCCAAAGGTATTTGTTATACCCCTCATGTGCCAAAACTATAGGTACCCATCTGTTATAACCTCACTCTTCTTCACTTTTCATTCCTCTGGCTGCAGATTTGCTCCTGTTCACAAAAGTCAGGTAGCGACGTTCTATAATAAGGCTTTGCTCTCAGTTGTTCCAGTTCATCCCAAAGCAGAGTTATTTTCAGTTTCGTCTGATTTCTCAAGTAGAAGCAGAGATACTTGTGTAAAAAAAAAAAAAAAAAAAAAAAGACTGGTAGAAGTAGCACGGATTGGACTTCTTCACTCGACGAAAAGCGAAACGGTACAGGCTCTGAAATGTACTCGAAATATAAAAGTAAAAAGTAGCCCTTCTTGTCTTGTTTCATCTTTTAAATTATTTTCATCTTGTTTTCATCATTAGTGTCCATCTATTTAGGTTGAAATCAGTCTAAATGATGGGACGGAGAGCAATGATGCAAAAAAATAATAATCAATAGTTCCCTGCAAATATATTAAAGCCATAAAGTACCGGTTTTGTACTCCTGTACGGAGTAAAAAGAAAAAGTACAGAAATATGTGTGAAAAATGGAGGAAGGAAAAGTAAAAAGTTGTCGGAAAAATAAATTGCAGATGTCTGAAAACTCTACTTAAGATCAGTAACAAAGTATTTGTGCTTCTTGTTACTTCCCACCTCTTTATGTTTCATCATTTCAACACAGATGAAGGTTTGCTTCAGATTCCAGAAAGTGTTAACTACATTTCCAAAGTCCTTCATTTTTTTTTTTATTGATGTGACATTGACTCAACGTTGAATATCAACAGCCCTGATTAAAAAAACAGCAAAAAAAAAATCTCCACTTATTTATATTTCCACACAGTTCATAAATCTAAACTTTATTTGGCTTAGCTGACACGCAGGGACCGTAACGAAATAAACCACTTGCATTAAGACATTTTGCTGCAATTTTTAATATTGCTGTTGTTCAAGGCTGCTGATTCTACATGGATCTCCACACCACGAGAGGCAACACAATTGATTTTCCCTATGAAATATTCAGATGGGGATGTCGTGAAACAGGCTTTGCATTTATTAAAAGTCACTCACTCTAAATAATGTATTATGTAAGGTGACACTGGAAACCACTCCTTCTGCCAATAACAGGAAACCATGAGGCAGGTGTGCTAAAACCTATACTCCCCTTATCTCTGTCTTAATGCAGTGTGTAATCTGACTCATTTTTAAATGCCATCATTAAAGGGATAACTCTCATAGCATGACAGCAAACCGAGGCTTTTTCGTGTTTTCGCATAAAACAGAGGGGAATTACACGGCAGTTTCAGCGAGTCACAGAATGAAATAAAATGCTCAGTCGAGCAGATATTTTTCCTGCCAGTGTGCATGAATACGTGATTGTGCACTGTCACGTCTACTACTAACAAGTAACAGATGTCTGGGTCAAATTACTATGTTAAAGTGGTCAGTCTGAAGACAAAATCAAATCAAATACACATGTTGTCCTCAGATAGGAACGCCAGCTGTAAATATAAGGGCAGCGATATATATATATATATATATATATGTATTCTTTAGGTCTTTAGTCGCATCAGCTTTAGTGTGACACTGCCCCCTGCTGGCCACAAGTGAAAACACTTCAGATACAGTATCACAATTTATTAAAAAATACATCATTCAATAAGTCAGCATTGTATAAAAGAAATCAGTAGAGACAGCACATCTTGGTGATCGGTAAGTGCTTACATTATACGAACAAGCAGACTGATAAGTGTTGTAGCTTGAAACACGAACAAACAGTAGCTCTTTTTGTCACAGCAGTGCTTGAAATTGAAGTCTAAAAGTTGATCAACACTTTAACAGGGGAGTTCAGTCTTAACATACAGTAGTGCCTGAAAAGCTTTGAAACTGTATAAATCATTCAGGTCGAACAATTAATCACGTTCTGATTCAAACTTAAAAGGTTTTCTGAATTCTTAACTACATGTTTCACTGTGAATTGTGAAAAGAACATATATTTTATAATATACATTGTATACCTAGTTATACACATTACTATGACAAATGTTCATCTTAGTTGAACCTTGTATTGCAGACATAAAACTGTCTGACACCGTTTTTCATAAAATATATTAGTGTCTTATTTTCGCTGAACCCTCGCCACGACCAGCAGAAAAACCATCAACCGTCTTATTTCTGCATGGTTTCATTTCCTGCTGCAGGATTCTTAACAGGTTGTGAAGTCTTTGTTGTTTTAGCCGCTTTCTCTTTTTTAACCTCTTCCTTCTTCGGTGCCGCCTTGATCCCCTGGGCCTCCTCGTTTTCTTGTTTGGGGGTTTTCCTCAGCTTGTGTTTACCTTTGATGGGAGCCGAGAAGGTGAGCGAGGACTTGATGAAATCCAGAGGGAAGATGCCCACGTCTCCATCGAATCGGTTCTTGGTCACCTGCAGGGATCTGCGTCCGGGGCAGGTGACCAGCTTCTTCTCCTGCAGGATGAGGACGTTGTCTGCCTCTTGGCTGGCCTGGGACGGGTAAGAGGTCAAGTGTCAGAATGTGCCTATTTGCAACAAAATGGCTGTGCACTTGTTCATTCTGGTCGCCTACATCTAGTCTTGCAGTATGTATTCTTTCACACAAAACATGAAAATAACACATTACACATACAAGTACAGAAAGCCAACATTTCAAGCATTTTCAGAAATGTACTTACTTACTTTTCACTTCATTTGTAGCCTAATTTCAAGTTTAATAAGCTTATTTTCAGTCATGTGTAAAAGAAAATGGCAAACTTTTCACTTATTTTTAATTAAATTGAATTCTTGAACCATATACATTTGGCGTGTGGCTGTTCTTTTGTTTCCCTTTTAGGTTTAATTTTTTATTTATTTATTTTTTTAAAGTACCTTAGCAGAACCAAAGATGGACGCCGTCTGTAGTTCTCGATCATCTTCCTCTTTCCTCGGGTGAATGATCAGAGTGACGTGGCAGCTGCTATTGGTGGCAAATTTCCGAAATGCTGCAATAATATGGTCCTGCACCGCAAACCTGGATATCACGAAACAGCATTACTTTCTATAACTTTTTGTTATTGCGTAAAAAAAGTCTGATAAAATTGCGTCTAATAATGCTTTTCTATCTGTCATTACAGTAACAAGATTAAAACTGGATTTCATTGTTACCATTATGACAAACCAAACAACTCACTGTTCTACTTCCCTGTCAGATTTCTGTGTAGTTCTCACTCACTTGTCGACGGAGAGGTTTTCTTGTCCCATCATGAACTGCAGGTTGTCAATGATGACATGGTTGATGTCATAGAGGTACACGGCATGTTGCATAGTGTCAAGAACTGTCCTACAGAAAGAGTTAAACAAATAATTGAATTTTTTTTCTTTTCAGCAATACCACACATTAGAATAGACTTTCTATTACTCTATTACACCAAATGTTTACTGCCCTTATAAACTTTGCCACGAATACATAATAGCTTTCAATTAATTCATACAAGTGCCCAGGTTTATAGCTCATTTCCCCTGACTTTCAAGTAGCTCTTCTGAAATGATTAATGGCTGGTTCTTGCCTAAAATTCAGTAAACATCTCTAAAACTCCATTAAACTACATTAAGGAAATTAATTAAAAAGGGTTACACCAATGCAAGACATTACAACAAGCTGGATTCTTGAGACATTCGTAAGGCTTACTTGATGTTCTGCTGCCCGTGAAAAGTCATGAAGTAAAGTGGCAGCTCTTCAAACTTGTCAGCCCAGAAATCGTACTGCTCCAGGTTCTCCTCCAGTCTCTGCATGGCAAACTGCGTCAGCATGATCTTTGCCAGACGCACGTTGTTGATTTCAAAGCTGCCCCATAACGTGTTGACACCCTGCATACAAAGGTCCAGGGCCAACTCACTGATGAAGGTGGTCTTCCCACTTCCAGTAGGACCTAGCGAATAAACATGATATATCAGAAGTTAGGACCTAAACAAGGCTAAGAAAAGTGAATACTGGACTTACATTCTGAGCCGTCACAGCAGCCACGTGAGTTAAGTGCTAATGCTTCTGTGCAGGGGCTAAATGTGGATACAAGGAATTGCTCAAGGACAATTTTTCCTCCAACCAAAGGCTATAATTTGTCAAATGTGTCTTGTTGTGAGCGGTAGTCAGCTGGTTGGTCATCTCACAGCCTGACTCAGGGACCCCTGCTACATGTTATTCTCTTCTCTCACACCAAAAAAGCTGTTTTATAATACTGCAGAATGTTTGTTTATTCCAGATTTTAAGCTTCAGGATCTATATTTACTTTTATCCATTTACATAATTTGGGTTCTCATCTAATTACCTAACTAGGAGTTCAAGCCAAAAGGGCTTGCTGGTTTTTGCACCAGTTTATTATCATTTTTCTTTACCAGAAATGTTTTCACAAATTCCTGTGAGATGGTAAAAGAGGCAAGATATTCTCCCCATTGATTGGATGCTGTGTGCAAGCGCTGTCCTAGAAATATGACATAAAGTTAGGTGCATATATCTGTGGAATTTCATCTTTTTCTGTCACTCTGCTTGCAGTTGACAGTAACATAAATCATAACTTATTCATTGTGTTCTCAGTGTAGCACTGCAATGTCAGTGGATGGATGTTGTGACAGTGTAAACTTTGCTTTTAGTGTCACCGCCTAATCTTTGACAATCACTATATAGTCATTTTCCTTCCATACTTGCTGATGAATTGCACATAAAGTTGAGAGGTTAATTTTTCGATGTTGAAATGTGCCAATGTGATACTGCTTATGTAGTTTAAAATGTGCTTATTAAGGATCTAACCCTTATGATTCCTTATACCTGTGAAAACAGTCAGCTCCCCTTTGCGGTGCCCCTTCAAGATCCTGTTGAGTTCAGGAAACCTTGTCCACTTGACTCCAGCCACCTGCTCTGTGTTGAGAAGTTCCCCATACACGTCCTCTCTCAGCTGCTTGAAGGACACTATGGACTTATGTGCTGCTGGGATGGATGTATTGATGATCCGGCTCAAGTTCTTCCCTTGGGCCAGGGCCTCCACCGGACATGGCCGGAACTCGCCGGGCCGCACCAGTGAGCAGCGCCTCAGACCCAGCTTGCGAGAAAAGATCTTTGAGGCTTCCCAAGAGCGAATGTCAGCTCCCAACCACAAGGTCACCCGCTTGAATTGTTCGAGGTAGGGCAGCAGGATCGGTGGAAGGCAGCTTACCCCACGTGGAAGAGCAATACTGGGGAGTCCTGTGGACTGGCTCACAGCCAGAGTGTCCAACTCACTCCCAGTCAGAACCACCTCCGAGTCCATACGGCCCACCAGGGGGAGGCCAAACAAGTTGTAGTAGCAGCTGTGCTTAGGGACCGTAGCTTCATTATAAGTAACTTTCTCAGTGTCTGTAATTTGGGCAGACAAGAGTTTAATTCCCTTTAAAGCAGAGTCCGGTCCTCCAAACCAGGGGAAAACTAGACTCTTTGTAGGCCTGAAGAGCCTCACACCAAACTTCTTAAAGGTTGAATTAGTGACCTTTGTGATCTGAAAACCAAAACAAACAAATAAAAAATACACACTATTTTAATTGTCAAGGAGAGAGATAAGGAGAGATATATTGAGATATGCCATCTTGGTTTTAGTTTAGAAGATACACAGCTATTTTCAATCTTTATCAGCCTGTGTAATTAAAAACACTGTCATTGGGTGTGGATTTGCTCAAAACAAAGATTCTAGAGGTGATCAGGTTTGCAAATAAAAAAAAATCATGTTGAATATTATCCTCTGGGTTTCTGGGATGTTCAGTACAAATTTCAACCAAATCCAGTGAAAAATAAGCAACACACTAGACTTAAAATACACATGCTGGGGATAAAAAAAAGAAAAGATAACAGATTGACTGACCAAGACATTTGCAGATAGAAAATACATTCATTGCATTTAGATACACTCACCTGGAACATGGTTTTAATCAGCTCAGCCTCATCCTCCTGAAGGTCAGTGATGGGCACAGAGCTGGACCAGATACTCTGCACCTCCTTCAGCTCCCGCTCCCTCTCCTCCTGCTCCTCCTCACTCTCTGGATATCCCAGCAGCACATTAGGGCTGAGGAAGTGCTGCTCCTCCTTTTGCATCACCTCAAGACAGTCCTGGAGGTCCTCCCAGCTCCCCTCCACCAGTGTGTCCTTACACAAGAACTGGCCTGTAGTTTTGTCGACAAACAACGAGAAGCTGTCTTTCCTCGCGGCTGATTCGGCGAAGATGCTCGGGATGTGCAGGCAGCTGTAGCCATCGTGGAAGACGATGTCTTTGGAGCGAAGATACTGTTTGATATCTGTCACAGTGATGGGGCTTACAGGGAACTCTCCAGTAGATTTGGCATCCTTTTTATAGGTCCTACTGTGTGCCAAGAAGTAAGCTGTGCCTTGAAACTGTAGGATAAATTGGGCGGCGGCAGGTCTGTGAATAAGCCTCTGGTTGAAAAGTCTCACACAGGAGGAGGAAAAAAGTCTTTGGTGGAGCACCCTTGGGGCTCCCACCTGCAAGAGACAGGTGGTGCCCTTCAACAGCAAGCTCCTCCACATTAGTTATCCGTTTAGGGCATTGAACCTGCAATTAATATAAAAAAAACACGAGGACACATCAGCAAAAACAGAAAAGTTACAAAATAGTACAAATATGTAGAATGTTTTGTCCTTGCTGACCCACACAGTCAGAAAAATTATAGCTATAGAAGCAGAAACAGATTTTTTTTTAAAAGTATACGTACACAAGATACACAGGGGCATTAGCTGAAATGTATCCGAAAGCTCTACGCTTAGATAAATCAGGTTGGACAATAAAAAAACACATAAAGTTCAGCTTACTCGTTCTTTTTGCGGTCACATTTGACTCCATGCTTCTCCGCCTCTCTGCCCGGCCCGGGCTTTCGGTGCGTTTTCAAAACAAGTCCGTGTGAAACATACAACGAAAGGTGCCGTGCGAAAATTGATGTTGATATGATATTGATTTAAACTCAAACGTTTTGCTTGCAAGCTTATAGTGTACATTTTACACTACAGATATAACTAATATTTGATTATTTTAAATATTCGCAGACATTAAAACTTGTGTTTCTTAACGGGTTTTCAATCACGTTTCACCCCGGAATATAATCTTGACGGACCGCACACTGTACATGCCTTGGTCCGTGTCCGACAACTCGTCCTCTATTAAAATTACCGCCGTTTAATGTCTTAAATCGATTGGTTTTGTTCGACGGTATTTGCAGTTGTCAGCTAACTGTTGGCAGGCAGATAAAGATGACTTCCAGAGGGACTCAGAGCCGTTTCCTTAAAAGTGTTCTTCAAAACGGCGTGGGTCGGTATGTCTGTCAGCTCAAACGTATCTCCATCATCTTCTCCAAAAACGCACAGAGCTCGTTAGGAATCAGGTAAAGACCACTTTGAGTCGTTGACACTGTATAAAATGTGGACGATATAATTGTTAACATATGCACTGTAATGTAATGTGCCGACATATAAATTGCATCTCCTGGCCTTGTCTGCAATCGAGAGCTTCCTTGTTGGTTTACAAATCTCTTTTTATGCAACTTTAAATAATATTTTTTGCTCCATGAATGTTTTGCCCCACTAACGTGTTGTTGCAGCATACTAAAAAACGATATATGATAGAGGCAGCATGTTTTACAGTTTAACAATAAACTTTAGAAACTCAAATGATACTGAAAAGTGACCTTCACTTATAAATCATTATAAATAAATAAAAACACAAATACAGTGAACTATAAAATACAAAATAAGCACAGGCCGGCTTCAAGTTCATTCAGTATTATTCAATTAGAAATGTGTGAAGTACTTATAAAAGCATGCAACACATCCCTATACTGTGTCACCGATACCTGTAAACTTAGCTTTTATTTATGTTTTTACAGGGAATTCATTGAAGATGGAGTGGTGGATTATGCCAAGAAGAACCCTGGGACTGTAGTGTATGTGTCTCCTCAGTCCTGTAGGATACCAAAAATAGTTGCAGAATACTGTAAGTATTTCTGACTTTGGTTTTTGATACCATGTCTAATCAAACCTGAGTGTCATTTTAAAGTAGTTTTACATTTACAATACATGCAGTTAATCCTCATTACATTAAAAAGGTGAGCGTTTTGTTAAAGACTGAGTCAGGATCCAGCGTTGTTGGTAATCATTTACTTTGTGTTTTGATATGCAAAACCGAACGTAAACAAATAATGGGATCATATTTTGCTGTTATGCCTAAAAACAGGTAGGGGGCACTGTAACACTGTTTAATGAGTCCTCTGTTGTTTTGGGCAAAAGTGAAACGCCACAGAAGTTTGATAAGCTGCCTCAGCTGGAATATTTGTTTTTGACTTTGCTATATTTCACAAATTGTAAATGTATCCATATTTTCTATTCCCTCCCTGCAGTAAACGGCAACGTGAGGGAAGAAATTGTCACAAGCAAAACGGCTCCTCAGATTTCAGAACTTCTGACCAAGCTGATTGATCAGTCTGGCCTGGACATCATCCGAATCCGCAAGCCTTTCCACACAGACAGCCCCAGTATCCAGGGCCAGTGGCACCCGTTCACCAACCGGCCCCCATCTATTGGCCCCATCAGACCACAGGAGCAGGACACACAATAAGGACTTAATCAGGACAAAAGAAAAAATAGACAGTTTGGATATTTCTTTTATGTTGCTCTTGTAAAATATGTATTTTCTTTTCAAGCTGCAGTCACAAATTAAGTGCTTCTAGTCTTGGCGGCAAAGTTACAATCTCTTTGTTCAAGAGGGTTGTTGAAAACACAATTAGTGGCTGATATTCTTTTCTTTCAACAGTGTGCTTTTCCTTTCTGATGGTGGCAGCAGATCCACTCATCTTGTTCCACTGTGTTGTGCACAGAAATGCACAAAGTACTATCTCTGAATGCCACATTTACATGACATAAATGCACCAGGGACTTGTCAGCTAGCATACTAAAAAGATAACTCTTTTAAAGCTCAAGGTTATTTGAAGATTCTTGTTTTAAGAGCAGCACTCCTCAGCAGACAAAACGTTGTATGAAAAAAAATAAAGAAATGGTTTTTGTGCAAATGTGCACGTGTATGTTCTTTGAATATGGTGTTGGAGCTTGTCAGAAGGAAACAACACTGACTGTGTGAATGCAGTAACCATCTATATACCATTAAGCTTGACTGATGCTGCAGTTAAACTGCTTAAGAAACAAGACACATGTCAGGTGTACTTCTGTTTTATTTGCATGACACGGGGAATGTACATGTTTTTACAGTTTAATACTGATGAGGTTTGAAGGCTTTTTTCACTGCACAACTTAAAGGCTACAGAGTCTAAATGAACATGACAGATGGCTGGATCATAGCTTAAGGGACAACCCTTAACCTTGGGCACTCAGTCGTCCTCTGTGGTGGCTGCGCGAGGAAAAGAAAATGTTCTCTCCAGCAGGTGATCTGTTCAGATTTAACAAGACGGATGTTGGCAAAACAACTCTGTGCTTTCTTTGCACTTCTCCCCAATGAATTCATCATTTTTGACTACAGAAAGTATGCTGGCTGACCCTGCAAGACCTCAGTGTGAAAGAGAACACAACCAAAAGCTACCCGTGAAACGAATACAAATCATGCATCCAAGGAAAGTGAAAGGTGCCGGAGGACAGATTGCTAGTTTCTTTTGATTGATGGGTGGTCCACTGGTGTTTTATTCTGGCTGCGGGAAATGGTTAGGCTATCTGAACATTTAGATCAAATAGAAGCGTGAGATGACTGCAGAAGATGGTGATGAGTGAGAGACAGTAAAGCTAAGCGCTGCAGTGAAACACTGCTGATGGTTTCACTCACTCTCAAAGATCTGTACTTCAGAGAGAGGATGAGTTGCATCTAAATTGCCTTGAGCCATATACTGTATAGATACAGTTTCTGTTTGTCGCTGCCTAACCAACAAATGTTGCAGTGAGCTTTGTGAATTACAATTATCATTAAACTTATGTTGATCTTTAAATAAAACAGGGTACTTGTGTGGCACAGTGTGGTTGCTTTAGCTTCATGATCTAATAAAATGCATTAAAAAAGCAATTTAATGCATCATTGCCTGATGGTGTGAAAATGTTTTGGAAATAGCTTTGTTGTTTCATGCCTACTTCCTGCCTTAACTGTATCTATTGTACCAATTATGGATATCAGAGCCATAATACCTCCTCCAATAAGAAGTGGCACAGCTTGACCCACACTAGGACATAAAGGCTCTAAATAAAGATGCTGTTGCTAAGTTACTGCCTTGGTCTGAAAATCTGTTTTTGCCCCCCCATCACAATGAACTTGTGTTATACTTGTGTTAGACTCGGTGAGAGTCACATATGCATGTAAATTAATATGTAATCATGTGGGATCTATTCCCAGTGGAGGGCAGTGGCCTTGTTGATTGCTGCGAGCTAAAAACAACAAGAGTATCACAGAGTAGTGTCTTGAGAGGAGGATTTGGTGTGAACATGTTTTGCATGTTATTTCCTGACCTCCCCTTGGGGATGTTCACACTGAATGTTTTTTCCCAAGCTCAACATAATGTAAAGTAGTTTTCTATCTGCACATAAGCCAGTGGAAATACCCATACGGAAATGTAATATATGACATTATACCCCATTATGATGTATTGTTGTGACATACATACATCATTCTGGATTTGTGAAGATATGCGTTTACAACATATATGAATTATCCATAATAAAGTATATTAAATATATATTTTGTAAGAGCTAGGCATACATGTAAATATATGAATTTGCCCCATTTTCTAATAGGTTTCATATATAGTATGTATGTTTTCACTTCATGTGTACATATAGTTAATATATGGAAATTCAACGGGTGGATATGACATATTATATTTACGTATGGGTAATAACAATCGATATAAAATCATCCTGTCTATCAAAAGCTCAGGTAGATAAAAGATGCATGATTACATTTCAAACAGTAAATCACAGAAGTGAACCCAATATCTACGCACAAAATCAAACAGAACAAACAAGAAAGGAAGTGTTACAAAGGTATATTACATGACTTTTACTCCGGTAACAGCAGTGCAAAGTGTGATCTCCTACTAACGCTCGTTTCTTTGGCCAACATTTAAATATATGAATCACATCGAAGTGAAAGGATAAATGCTTCGCTGGTAGCCAGTTGGCTAGCTATTTTTATCTCAAGCCTGTGGTACAGTTTACATGACAGTGCCATTTCAGTGCATATTGTAAACAGATTGTCCTTCAGGGATGATGAAGCAGCAGCAGCAGCAGCAATGGTCACTGACTCGAATGAAGCTTACAGCGTTTTAAGGATTGTCCATTAAGTTGTCATCACCAAGATAACGAGGAAACATGATGATGGCAGATTTAATACAATACATGTAAAAGTAACATAGTGTGTTGAACTGAGTTATTATTTTACATAGTTAAACCTGCAAAAAATCTAACCAAATAAGTACTTTGACTTACAGAAACAGAACTTTTTTGGCATTTTATAAAACCCCGAATCAGACAAAGTTGGGAACGTGACTTTCGTGACTATTTTAGAGGAAAAAAAAATCTGTGATCATCAGCTCATCCTTGCTCCTGAAGGACTAGGCCTTTCCTGAATGCTGCTTTTGCATCAAATCATGATTACAATCACCTGCTGATTGTCAACAGCCGTTTCAAATCACATCATTATTCATTGTTCTGTTTTATTCTTTTCTAGTGCTAGGTCATCCCTGTCCCAGTGTTTTTGGAATGTGTTGTGGGACTAAATGAATTCAAGCGTATTTTCAAATTAAAGTTGACAAAACATTAAATATCTTGTCTGCAATGAGAAATAAGTCAAAGTACATTAAGGAGTCACTGCCTTCTGATTTACGTGCATTTTCCATACTGTCCCAACTTTTTCTGATTTGGGGTTTATGTGATGAATCAGCAAACTACTGCAGATACTCGCAGATAAACCAGTACTAAAAGTAATCGTTGGTGCAGCCCTACAAAAATCACACCACAGAATCACTGATCAGAAACACTTTACCCTTGCTGATTCCTGATATTGCTGCATCTAATGTGAATACATTACAGTATGGAAACACTGACATTTACTGTATATTTCAGAGAAAAACAAAAACCAGTCACAAAACATAACACTAGTAGTAAATCTGAGAATATCATTTATCTTTGCAAGGAAACCTCTTTATTTTTCCAGACCTTTTACAGACACAGGCTCTGATTAAATGCCATCACGGCCATTTGTAAACTCAGCAGGGTCCTTGAGACAGAGGGTGAATGTGAATGGTGACAGTAATAGATGATACCATCATGCAGAGGTGATGAGATGGGGAAACAAAGGAGGCAGCGGAGAAGACGGAGCAAGAAGGAATGAAGATGAGCGAGAAGGCTGAAAACCCCTCAAAGTAGCTCTTGCCGACACTGTCCTGTTGTATCATCATCCATTCCCTGCACAGCTAACCAGGACACACGGGTCAAATGTTTCCCGTCTGCCCCTACCTGCAGAGATTACAGTGCTCTATGCAAACAGACAAGAAGCCTGGTGGACGAGAGCCAAGTGCTGCTGTTACTGTCAGCGACACTCTGACAGATGCACGCTGCAAGTCACCAAAGAGGTCTGCTGCTGAGCTGCTGCTGCAAGAGCTGATTCAACACTTTGCTATGAAGACAGACTTTATTTACTACTGGTCGTGACACGTTTACAAAGCACTCACAGATTAATTTCTGTCACTTCCATCTAAGTTATACGTGTACTATTTAATTATAGCACTGTCACCTTGGCAAGGAAATACTGTAGGCTATGCAGTTCTTGTTTTAGCGTTGCACCGATGTCAGGTAAACACAAAGGATGCCCGGTAACATGATGCATGTTTTTCACTGTGAAGGTCCTCTTTGTTCTGATTCGACTTGCATTTTTACCGCAAAGGACGAACAAAGTTAAAACTGTTTAGTCTGTCATTTACTGAAGAAAAGGAACTTAAACGAAACCATGTTTTCTCTTTGTAGCATTAAAGTTCTTGCGCTTCCTCCAAACAGACTTTTCTTTTGAGTGGCATTAACCTAGTCTCATGAACAGACTGTGTTGTCTCCAAAAAAAGCAAGATTGTAGTGCGTGATCTCCCAAAATAGGTCTGAGCGTCAGTCTGGCAAAGACAAAGTAGGTGCACATTTAGGTGTATAAATATAAAACAGCAAAAAGGCATATTCTTTACAGTATCTTGCACTGTTTTTCAGTGTGTTGCAGTTTGCTCTCAGTCCCCCGAGCCCAGTATGTGGTCTTCAGTAAATTCAATCAATCTGACCACAAACTGACAGCTCCTTTAAAGATCTTCATTAGACTGCTCAGCTGAACCGAGATGCCTTTCATACTGCTGCTCACACAAGTGCTAAAAACAGAAAGACGCAGGGAAATAAATCCTAACTGTTTTGAGTTGCTACGGGTACTTCCATTGGCACTGGCACAACACATTGCTACTAACGGCCGCAACTGTGATGTTTTTATTGCTATTTACATTTGAAAAAAACGGAGTAAAGGAAGAAAAGAGGGGTTTAATTGTACTGAAATGTATGATTTGTACCACCTGTGTAACAGAACTGGCTTCTTAAAGTGACAGTCCGCTCAAAATCTATCTTTTGAGTTCACCTCTGTGTGCTAAACACATGGCTATAAAATGCTCCTTTATAGAGAAAGACGGCTGTAAACCTACTGTATCTATTTATGTCTGTCTTACACCACTGTAAGAGACACCTCTTTGAATGATTACAAATTAAACAAATGGCCAATAACAGATGAAAACATGCTAAAATAACACTTTAAACCACTACTGCTGTATAATCTACTTCTCCACTTGTCCAACAGTATGTTCAGTATCAACCAGTGGTGGAAGAAGTATTCAGAACCTTTACTTAGGTAAGAGTACTAACACCACACTCTGAAAATACTCCACTGCGAGTAAATGTTCTGCATTCAAAACCTTTCTTAAGTAAAAGTATGTAAGCGCTATCAGCAAAATGTACTTAATGTAAGAAAAGTAAATGTAGTCACTGTGCAGTAAAATGGTCAGTGTTTTATATATGATGTTTATGGATTCATATTACTGCTGCATTAATGTGTATGCTGCATTTTACTGCCGTCGATGCTTAAGGCTGAGCTCGTTGTAACTACTATATATACTGTTGTGTAGTTTAATCTACAGTAATGCATCGTGTTCTACAAGATCGTCATATGTTTGTAGCATTGTTGTCCTGTGAGAACCACGTTTCCAGCTAATCCAAGAGGGGGTTTGTTTATTCAGATTAAGAAGGGGATAAAGAAACGTTTCATCCTTCAGTTTATCACAAACATTCAAAATCGCCACATTCAGGGATACGTGGTTTTCACAGGACAGGAAGGAAGAGGATGAAAATCTGTAATCTGAAAAAAAAAAACTAAAGCTGTCAAACAAAGGTAGCAAGTTAAAATGTATAATATTTGCTGTAGTGGATGGTGGTAGATGTAGTGGAGTAGAAGTATAAAGTTGCATAAAATGGAAATGCTCAAGTACGAGTACCTCGAATGTGTACTTTGTACAGTACTTGAGTTAAAACATGCATTCCACCACTGGTATCAACCCTCATTGTTTTGTCAAATACATCCTAATGCACTGCTTCCATCTGCGGATGTTCAGAAAAGAACAATATATCTTGAAATATAGATTTTGGGTGGACTTTTAGTCAATATGATATGGCACTGAAAATGTTATGAATTCTTCAGTAGTCTCAAAAATACATGTACATGTAGTCTTTTATGTCCCATTTTGTACCTCTGTGTCTTTCGACTGTCTTTCCAAAATCTCCAGGACGTCTATGCTGAGGTAGCACCATTGGGCTCCCTAATCATAGTACTTTTGGAGTTGGGTTGGTGCCCAAATTTTTCACAGCTCCACTTCATGAATTGTATTATGTGGGTAGTGTTTTCAAGGGCTATCTATCATGGGAGTCACAGGAGGCTGCACATGTCACATCAGGTTAGGACAAAACCTGCAGGTACTCTGACATTGGGTAAACAACAGCAGCTTTTGATACAACAGTCAGTTTTTTTTCCCACCATTATGGATCACCATTAGGATAAAAATAAATAACTGTGAGACAAAGATTGGCAGGGCGTCCTTAGATGGAACTCTCATCAGGCTGGAGGTCCAGCTGCGTGTGTTTCCTCTTCTCCAGGATCCTGTTGAGCTCCTCGGTGAAGGAGTGGTAGAGCGGCGACGTGCCCTCGGGGTCGGCTTGCCTCAGCAGCACGTAACTGTTGCCGTTCATCTTGCGCAGGACACTGGGGAGTGTGGCAGACAGCCCATTAGCGTAGTCCATGTTGGGCAGCGGAGGTGGCATAGGGAGAGGAGGAGCCGGGGGAGGTGTTCTGTTAGGCGACAACTGGCCTTCACCTGGAACTATCTGGAGGAAGCTGTCGCTCAGGTCGTCGAATGTCGGCACTGAGATGGAGCGACGACCGTAACGGCCGTTGCAGTGACTAGAGATGGTCTTAAGTTCAAGATGGGAGCTCCTTTTCCTCTCAGTGGCCCCCAGGACTTGAAGCCCTTGATGGGAGAACTTTCGGTCTGTAGCAGCCTGTCTGGTGCAGAAGCTCACATAAAGCAGCACTACAGTCAGCACCAGGCAGAGCCCTCCGAGAACAGCCACCAAGGAGATGTACACAGCCTCCATGTGTCTGTAGGTCTGATACTCAGGTCCTGGAACGATTGGAGCAGGAGGTGAGGGTAGGGGCTGCTCAGTGGGGGTAACGGTAGAGAAAACAGTCGGACTGGAAATGGTGGTGGGTTCAGTTGTAACTGTAGGCTCCACTGGGAAATATGAGTCTGTGTGCACCCTGACTGTGTACAGATAAACCAGTACTGAGACGGAGTTCTCAACAGCAAAGCAGCGGTAAGACCCGCTCTGCTGGGCACGAGCTCCAATTATGAGAAGGCCATCTGTGCCGATACGGTAGCCTGAATTCAGGCCGTATCCCTGGAGCTCTTTGCCATTTAGGGTCCAGCGAGGAGTTGCCAGGTTGGAGCGTAATTCACACTGAAGAAGCACATCATCGCCCGACAAAACAGAACGCCGCCGGTGAACAACTGACAGAGAAGAACAGAGGATGAAATACATTCATGAAAATGATGTTATGTATAAGAAGACACAAAATTCAGAAAGAATATAATAGGCTTTCAGGCATTCTGTATTGATTTCAAATTCTTCTGTAGATCAACTTTTTTCATTTAATATCCTCCCTGTTGAGTCCACACATATATAGAGACAGGATTTACACATCTGTCCACTACTGTGTCTTTTGTTTTAGGGGAAGTAACCTCTTTAAATATGCATGTGGAACCTGTTCATGTGAATGATAAATTGATTCATCTTAATTAATTCATGAACGCCTGAACTTTAATAGCTCATGTGTGTTTCAGCAGGATTTCTGCACATTGAAAACATATCGCACGGATCTGTTTTTTTGGGATGATTTTTAGGAATATTTACATGAAAACTAGAATAGGTTCACAGCACATTTTGGCCATAACCGATTAAAGCAGCGATCAAACCTATTGTTATTGCCTGTTTACCAGAAAATATTCAGTGTTCAAAATAAAAGTCCCCAGCTTCTTTTCATGTTTTATTAGGGGAGACAAGCGCACATGTTCTAAATATTTAGGGGCATCGCAACATTTTATTCTGGTGAATGGGGTTAAGAAGAGTAAAGGGAGGTGAATGGGAGAGCGACAGGACAACACAAATGCAATAGGACAGAGACATAAAATACAAAGAGATGGCGGATCACCAAGGTTACGTTTTCAAAGTGGAGGTGAGCAACCTGTGCTGCGCAACCTTTCAGCATCACTTTTCATCACAACTCCTAAGCCTCTTCAAATGTACCGAGGCCTGCGATGCAGCCAGCGTGACCACCTGACCTCCAGCAAGAGAGGAACTGATTAAAAAGTGTACGCCGGGAGCTGGGGGATGGGTAAGCAACATACACCTAATGAAATCCCTTAATAGCTATTAATGCCCGGGTTTTCAGGCAGAGCAAAGAAGAGCAACGAGTCCGATTTTTTTTCATCAAGTAATCTGTGTGTGTGTGTGTGTGTGAGGTGTCAATCAAATTAATGAAGGCTAATGAACGGAAAGTGTAGTACTTTCACTAAGATAAAACAGGTACATGTTGTATGAGGAATGTGTAACTTTTGTGTTTTGTAGCACTTACCATTTCCTGAATTGTCCTTGCAGCCTCTGACTCCCCTCAGGATATCCTGCGTTAGGTTGGACCTGAAATAAGGCGATTTCAAATTTATGTCAGAGGTTTGAATTGATTTTTTCCATCTCCAGGATTTCTGCAGGTTTCAACAAGTTCAATTTAAGACTTAAAGACCACTATGAATCCAATTTAAGACCTATTTCACGTCCGTTCACGCTGAGGCTGGACTTTAGTGATGCTCCTGATGTGAATACAGAACAATACTGGGTGATCGCAGGCATTTGCTGTTTTTTTGACTTCCCATGCGAGTCTAATGCCTTCATACCTAAATTTACTGACCCAGTTTGAGCATTTTCTTGGACAAGGTGCAGCAGGTTTCGAATAAAAAAAACTTTCCACCAATCAATTTTTAAATCTTGCCTATATTTATGGCATTTTAAGGCATTTACACTCAGATTATTGGATTTTAGACTCCTCAAGATTTTTCAAGGGCCTGAAGAAACCCTAATCTCACTCCTCCTGTTATACAAATATTGCCCAGAATTACATCTCTTTTCTGCTTTCTCTAACAGTGATGCTTCCTCTTCAACTGAAAACAAATCCACAGGAGATGCTGATGTGTCTGCTGTGGTAATGAAGATTAAGATGTCTGCAATTCGCTCATGCAGAGTGAATGAAGTTAGGTACATACAGTCCCCAGTGCAAATGTTTGCTTTTGTCTGTGTCTACTGTATGCGTGTGTGCCAGTGAGTGTGTGTGTTTGTTTAGGAGGTTTTGCAAAATGCGTTGGTTGATGTGAATGCGCCTAAATCCAAGCGTTTCAACGTTCTGATGTTTCATATTTGGTCAGCTTGAAACTGTGTGTAGTTGAGAGTTGACATGACCTCACACAAATGCTGATTCAAGGTGCAAAAATGTGCATTGTTTTTGGACGATGTTTGGAAATATCTGATGGAAATACCACTCGATTACATGCAGCTGTTTTTATAGAAAATTGTGTTGGCAGGGAAAATAAGCTGTATAAATATTTAATAAGCCTTTACTACAGCTGTTGGGCCCAGAAAGAAGAATTAATCACTAACCAAAAAGGTCATGTAATGCAAAAATGTTCACTGTGTCAAAGTAATGAATCTTAGGGTTTATTTGTGACTTCAAGACGACCTAAAAGGTCAGTTTACTCCTCTTTGGGAATACTGCTACTGCACACCATTTGATTCCAGTTTCTGTATTAAAAATACAGACATCATGTTTGCCTGAAAAAAAAAAAAAATCTTTCTATTTAATGTGCAGAATCAGAAGTTTTTAGAAAACTTTTAAAGAAAGACTCGAATCTAAATTCATCCAGCAGCAGAGGAAGCGAAGAAATAGAAGGCCAAAAACTGGCGTTTTAATAAGGAAATGAAGGATGCTACTGTGGACAGGTGGAACTGAGGAAGAGATTTGGAGAAATACAGACCCAGGATCCATGACGGAGAAATGCAAATTGATCTGTCTCGACAAGAATGCGGTTTGTTTTCTGCCAAATCTTTGCAACCCCCGCTTGTGCAAGCAGCATGCGTTTGCGTTTATCTCTGCTTTCACCTCTTTCCGTAGTACGCGTCAGCCCATCTGCGTTCTCGCTGACACAGTGTTTATTTGATACAGTAAAGGTGATGTTTGCGGCGTCGGTTTCCTCACCTTCGTGCACGTGACGATATCTCCACACACACCCTCCCATCCCAGGCACAGAAGGGGTCTCTGGCAAATACACAGTCGTAGCATGAAGTGTACCTCTGACAGGCTGACATTGGCACTTGGACAACTCCAGATTGGGAGCCAACATAGATACTCCTCTGTAAAGCAAAAGATATATGATTGGAGTCTTCCTACTGATACATGTTGCTCTCTTGTTCTTTCAGGTCTTTAAGGCATAAACCACCCAACACACTTGACTTGTTAAATCTAAGCAATTGACGACTAAAATAGAACTAACTGAGATTGTTACTGTTTAAACTATTACTGATTTTACTGAAGTTACTAAGATGACCACATAAATACTCTATAATCATATGTGGTTTATATCAGTATGTATAAGTTTACATACAATCATACGTACCAGAGCTGAAGATATGACCATGCTCTCTACCGGCTGTGGTTTATCAAACAGCTGTAGCTCCTCGATGATGTGCATTTCCCCATCTATGTTTACGGCTCTGTGCAGCCAGCCATCATCTGAAAGAAAACATTGAACCTTATGTTAAACAAGGCGATTGATTCACAATCGGAACCTTATGTTAATCAAGACAAATGATTAACTATCAAGGGCTGATCAATTGTTTAAGTGACTGATTATTCAGTGCATTTACAGTCAGGGTGTGAACTACAGAGGAGCCTCTTAATAAGACACGAGTCACCCCTAAAAACATCATTTGTAAAATGTTGAAGGGGTGTCTGAAACATTGTCAATGTGCAATTTTTGCCAGATATTAGTATTTTTCTGTATTATCATCATCATCATCATGGATCATGAGTAAAATGGAGCTATTATTGATGTATGACTCATGCATGAGGGTGATTCATCTCTAATTCACTTTGATAAAGATACTACATGCACACTATTCTTGCCAACACCATTGAAGCTCGGTGGTGCAGTCATAAACTTAATTCACTTTAACTAAGAAACAAAAAAATTGATTCCAAGCACTGTAAAAGAAAACAGAAGAACAAACTTTCCTTTTTTTCCCCCTTATTCTTATTATTCATATTCTTACATTAAGCTAAATCAAGTGCTTCGCAAATGCATCAGAAATTAAAGGAGTGAAAGCATTATAGTGATTTCCACAAATGAAAAGGCATTTTTTCAGCAAATAAAATATACTAGTATTATAAATGAAATAAACAGCATCTCGCACCT
>JAPQRN010000012.1:12769460-12781022 GCA_037367275.1 Coranthus polyacanthus
TCCACAAATGAAAAGGCATTTTTTCAGCAAATAAAATATACTAGTATTATAAATGAAATAAACAGCATCTCGCACCTCTATGGTGCTGAAAGACACACAGACACTCATCTGTTTTCTTATTCATGTTATTCATATACTTACTAATATGAAAAACGATACAAAAAAAGCTAAACCACGTGCTTTATAAATGTAGTACTAGTCATTTGTGACCATGGAAATGTGGAAAAAATGACTCACCAGTCCCCAAAAACAGAATGGTATAAATGTTTCCATCAAGTGCTGGCTCCTTGTGCACAGCTATCTTGACGTAGTTGACACTCCTCTTGAACAAGAGCGGTCGCACACCTATTGGATGTACCTGGCTGGCCATCAGCGGGTGCCTTCTGGCAAAAGTGAGGACATTGTCTGGGAGGTCTCGAGATGAGTTAATGCCCTGAGACCTGTGCATATCTGTTATACACTGGATGGATGAAAAGAAAAAGACAATGTCAGTGTGTTATGTAGAATGGAAGTAAAGAACTGTGGAAAAAGAAGAGTAAACATTACCGATCCAGGTCTTGGTTCTGGGACCTTCCCGGTATATTCCCTCCACTTTGAGTCTTGTACCTCCATGTATGGCCCCTCAAAAACCTTCTGTACATCTGAGAAGGCGTACTGGCAGATAGCAGATGCTTTGATATTCTTCCTGAAAGACAACACCCCGCCAACCAACATCCAGAGGACACATCCAGGATTAATGATTCAACACTGAATAAACACTGAGAGGTTATTATCTGGGGAGCGACTGCCACCAAGATCGAATTTCAAACACATGTCACATCATAGACAGCAAACTGACAGGAAAAGGTAAATAAGCCACTGAGAGCTGTTTTGTAATTATTCACTACAAAGTTAGGGTGTAAGACAGTGGAGTTTTTTTTTTTCTCTTATCAATTTGTCCTGAATGAACACGTGGGAGTGGTATCACTGACAGGTGTGTAATTTTCTCTCTTTATCTCCTGAAGCTACTCCCATCATCCACTCCAGAGGGAAATATTTGTTTTCAGCTTTTTTCAACAGCACACTCAGTACTAAAATACCCACTCCCTGTGAGTCATAAATAAAACGACCCCATTTGCGGTTTTGCCGAAGCGCTTGTGAAAGAAAGGTTTTGTCTGACAACATAACTCCACCAAGAGATAAGAACCAGAACCAGGTAACCCTTCATTTTGAGCCCTAAAGGTAAGATTAGTCATGGGGGGGGGGGTGTCTGCGTCACATTCTTAGGGCCATTGTATGTCCACGTCAGCTTTCAAAACCATTCAAGCGAGAAAAATGAGATTGAAGTGAAACCAGAATCTTTCTTCAAAACTAGTTAGCCGTATGGCTCGAGGGCTTAGTCATGCTGAGTCTAATGTGTAGTGATGACTACTACTCTCACAGGTGTACTTTTTTTAAACACAACAAGCACACAGAGGCAGGACAAGGCAGAAAGAAGAGAAGAAGAAGAAAGTACAGCTGGTGGAGCAAGGGGGGGGGGGGGGCGCAGACTGACAGAGGTTGAGATTGAATATCAACCAAAGGAAATGTGGCATTAAGAAAAAAAATAGAATGCAAGAGGGAAATAGATAGTATTACTGGCCCATTGCAAAGCTATCCTCTCAATCTGAATCTAAACACCCTTGGGACAGTTTTATGCAGCATGACTCTGCATATCAGCATAAACACACACTCGCCGCACTGCCAGCTTTTCCACTGGCAGCCGCCGTCCTCTGACATTGTCACATCAGGCTTATCTGGTTGTTTTAAGAACTACCCAGCTGTTTAATTCGTCAACTTCAGAAAACTTCTTAGACTTATTTCCTCATATTTTTTTGTTGAACGTTGTCCTTGATGGATTGAAATTTGCAACACACAGACTAAACTTTTTTTTTCTGTTTAGTTTAAGTGGGACCTTTCTTGGGATTGAACCCTTCTATTCACGATTCCAGTATCCTATTAAAGTGCTGCTCCCACCAGCAGAAATTGAACTCTGTTATTCCACCTTCTTTAAAGATGAAAAAGAAATGTTTTCTTTTGTGCAGTTGTATCTCAAATAAGGTTACAGCCCTAAATTGGTGATAGTGCTTACATCCTATGAAGTATAAAATAAATAAAATAAGTGGGACATTTGATATATTACATATGGGATATCAGAATGAAATATTTTGCTCCTCTGGGAAAGCAAAACCACTATGCAAACATTCATCATGTTGGTGTTTGACTACACTATCTGCTGCACTTTCCACTTCCAACACAACTCAGTGCAGTTTATCACAGTGCCTTCCATTTCATTACAGCAAATAAATATCTACTCATCATTGTGAGATGCTGATAATGTATAGTTGTTCCATCTTGCATTAAGAGAAGATAGCACAAAACGAACATTTTTATTAGTTTCTCCTCCAAAAGTGAACTCAGCTTTTGACATTTCGCTCTCTTTTTAAGGTTGCAGTTCAATTGAAAAGATTATGACTTTCCACATGTAAAAAAAAAACATTACATAACAGGAGTGGCTGGTTTCCAGTATCTTTATGGACTGTGTTTCCCAGGCTTGTAAAAGCCGAACGTTTTATCTCACTGAGTGATTTTACATTACACTTTCAATTATTTTAACTGTTTCAAATAATAACTGGATTTCTTACCATTCCAGGCCAAAGATGCCGTAAAAAACAGTGCTTTGAGCATCTCTTCCCTGCAGTACAAACACACTGCGTAGAATATTGAGGTGGAGCTCGTACTCGGGGACTGAACACACCATCCTGGCCTTGAGGAAGGTGGTCCACTTCCTCTGCAGGGTCCTCTGGCCACCCCAGTCAGTCTGCACACAGAAGAGGGATGGATGGATGGATGGATAGATAGATGATTAAATAAAGTCACTCAGCTGATAAATTCTCACAGATACACTTATATATCACACAAACCCACCCACTTCATACACCCTCCACTGACCACAGCTCTATGACCGTAATAGCAGAATAGACACGTGAACAAACACATACAAATACACATCAGTGCACATGACTGCATTTATATCATTTAAGGGGAAATGCTTTTAACTATACAGAGAGGGCATTAAAGAAGAAGGTGGGGATCGAAATAAAAAAGCTAAACCGAGGTACAAGGATAAGAGTTCAGTGGAAACAACTTAAAGAGAGGGTATGAAAACTCTGATAGGATCGTAGGATAAGCTCAACAGGGGAGTCAATCTGGATGGTTTTAACTCAGATAAACAACTGGCTGACCAACTACATGTTTTTTTTACCTATTTGATATTATTGATTTTACTGCGCTGATGAGAGAAAAGACCCCAGCTTCTCCAGCGTTTGATATTGACGTGAAAAGAGTGGCTAACCTCTTGAGACAAATTAAGACGAGGAGCCCAGCGCCAACATCTGTGACAAGGTACTGAAAACTTGAGCAGATCATTTGGAGACATTCCATTATTGTCCCACTTGAGAATAACACCCCCAGTGTGTTTAATGATTTTAAGCCAGTAGCTTTGACCTCTTTGGTTAAAAAGTCATTTGAGAAGCTTATCATGAATGAGGTTTCAATGCAGGTCAAGGAACGACTAGATCAATTACAATTTGCATACGGGCCTTTCTGTTTCAGCATTTGAATGAACCCAAGACTCATGCCAGATTCCTATTTATTGATTTCAGATTATTGATTGTAGAAAGTCACCTCCATGTCAACTGTTATAAAAGGCGTTGACAGTGACCTTGTCGAGAGCCTCATTTAACTCTTTTAATGCTTTTACTGAGATGATGACTTTTTTTTATAGAAGTTTTATTGAACTAATTGATTGTTTTAACATTTTTATTGCTGCTTGGTACGGAAACCTAAACTTGTCCAATAAGAATAGACTAAAGATTCAATGTGGAAGATTTGCACATGCTTGTATGCTCATGCGTAGTTTGTGTTGGAGTCTGTTTTGCACTGGGAGTCATTCCGACTTCATTTCTAAGCTAACAGCTACATCCATGATAACACCCTGTCGATCGATGTGTTCATGTGGAGGACAAGAATCGTTTTTTCCTTAAAAAGCCCTTAACGCTCACTTCCGAGTTCATCGCTGCCTCTTTTCTGCTTCTCCACAGCAGCAATGTGCAACACGAGCTACCGTTGCTACGCTACTAGCTTTGTAATTTAGTCGGCTAACGTCAGCAAACAACCAGCTCCCAGAACAACACCTACTCCAACACAAATTTCATGTAAAGCACGCAAGCATGCAAAAATTTTACACATTGAACTATTAAAATAGCCAGTGAGGTCTTAGGGAAGAGTCAGGCCAAAGACTCCTTTGGTCCTTACAGGGCTAATGCTACATCGGACTGCCAGGACCATTCAGTCCAGAGAGCGTCGAAGCTATTGCCCTTTCGCTGTCATTTCAGGTCACCTGTTTGAAGGACTAAAAGAATTAATGTCTCTTTCATCCTATGCTTTCATCCCAAGTGCTATTGATATGCTTACGTAATAGCACTTGGCACTCGGGCTGCGTTCCTTGCACATTTGCCTTCCGCAAATTAGTATTTGCTATAGTTGTACTGGGTATGAATTTCAATTGTCTGCACTAGTTGTGTTTTACTGTTGATGCTGTCCTGCTGTAACTTGTTATCATGTGAAATTTGCTGCATAACAAATGTACCCTAGAGGGACAATAAAGGTAACATTGAAACGTTAAACGTAAGCATCAAATCAGAACATATATGTAACTATAAACCCTTACATAGAGCAAGTAGAAGGTACAATATTGACTCTTACAAAAGTGGAGCTTGTTGGTGTTACTGTTCTGGTGCCTACATTAATATATTTGCTCTAATTGCATCTTGGTAGCACTGGGAGGCAAGGCTGCAAGAAATCTCTTCGTAAGAGTAATTTAGCACACCTCATTTAGGAGAGAATAAAAGAGATGGAGACTATTTCTCCCTTTGTTTGTCTGAATTACAGTGCTTCATCATTCTTTGTTTATGTCTTTTCCAGATTAGCTGCCATTTATCATAATGCTCTGCCCGCTCTCTACCACGGCTGAGCCTCCCACATGAAAGACAAAGTAGCTTAAATCAATATAACACATAAGTATCTAAAGCAAAAATGCCACCGTCGGGAACACTTCCATCCATAATAAGAACTCAATTTTTGGTAGAGGAGAAAGAGCAAAGTGGGGGAACAGACCACTGACAAATGCATGCACTCTTTGAGTTCATTATTTTCTGAAAAAAGAAAAAAAAAAAAAACTTCTTGAGAGTAAGGACTAGTAGATGTAAGATGAACGATTTCTGGATAGAAATGAGGTGACTTTGGTGGAGGGAGCTGAACAGCAGTGATATATTACAATCTATCAGTCAAAGCACAGTCAGGGTCATTGGGCTGTCATGTTATAACTTGAAGGGAAAAAGAGCAAGAATCTAAGCATAGCACCGTAAAGAGATGCCTGTGGGGAAATTAACCCAAGGCGAGATGATGGACACGAGCCAAACTCTGGGCCGTCTGAGCCAGTGTCCACGTTAAGGACAAATTCCTTCAGTCTTTCTTTCTCTAAGAGACGCTGATGCTGTATAAGAAGCGAAAAATGACTATGTTGCCTTTACAAACAAACTCTTAAAAGGTTCAGTGTGTAATGTGTGTAAGGAATTTAATTAAGGAATGAGCTGTTTGTATCTACAAACGGAGCACATCCTCCTTCAAGGGTTCTACTGTGTTTTGCTGCCATATTTTAGCCCACGACAGACTTCTTTTTTCTGTTTTATGGTGGATGGCACCCAGTGTTAATATGCTTGAGTGAGGACAGGAATTAATGTCCCTTCAGAGGTTCAATATGTAAGATTGTGCTTATGTTTGTGTTGGAGTGTGCTGGGAACTGGTCGTTTGTTGATGTTAGCCAAGTGCCAAGTGTATGATGATTATCATATATGACAATTTTGTCCTCTGTACAATGTTTGATCAGTAATGCCAAATGTATGTCTTAAGCCACCATTAGGTTTGTTGTTTTATCGGGTTAAAATGGCCATACATATGCATTTCTCAGTCTCTGTATCAAGATACAACTGGGAATATACAGAAAGCAAACAGCATTAAAAACACAAATTTCAGAAAAAATTTCTACAGACCAAAGTGTGACCTCCCTTTGCACTTAACATGTCTTGAACTCTTTTGTTCAGACAATATCAGATTTACTGCACTAATCTTCTGGTGTTTTACAACAGGTTTCATTCAACACATGTCAAACGTTTTGTTTGGGCTACTTTTTGGTCACACTAAACACAGATTTTTGCCCGTAGAAGCCATTTGATTGTGATTTTGCACATGTTTTTTATGACTGTGCAATAAAAAACATATTTCACACATATGTTTGCTCATCACAGCCCTGCAAAAACAACACAGCTAAAGGTGGCCTAAGACTTTTGCACAGTCCTGTATCATTAGTAGCTGTAGTCATCTCATATCTCGTTTTAATTTATTTCCCGACGTGATCAGTAAAGTATGGGTCTTACATCTGTGTTTGCACATGTTTTCTCCAGTGTTGTTTTTCCAGCCAATTATGTTTTTTGTGATGATGAACCCGACTCAGGAGCATCGCTATCTTATGACTTGAATCCACTTTGCTAACTAGAGATTTTATGTACAGACCAGTACTTTATTTACCAAGTCAAAATACTTACATTTTCCATCTGGCAACGCTCACACTGAACCTTTAAGATTGGTGCTTACAAGTCAAATGACACAAGAATTGTAAACTCTTCCTGGCAAATAATAAATGAGTAAATCCTTTGTTAATACAATGATATGTACAGCAGTTTCTGCCCTCTGTGCTGATAAAAACAACAGCCCCGTATGTAGTTTTCATGTCATTTCCATCTTTCTTTATATAAATAGGTCACGAGGAAGTATATGAGGCTAGTGAGAAACACAAGACAACTAGTTAAGCTGCTGGAAAATGGCAAATCTTCTGGGGTTTCAGGCCAGAGGCTACTGCCAGGGCCTTCGCTGTCTGTGGATCTGGTGTCTGGCTGCCACAGGGCTGAGTATGGGGACCAGCTCGACATCTGCATGTGCTGCTGTGGCCTAGTTCAGACTGAGTTATTACGCTCTCGACTTCTCTGACAACCCAACTCCACTGATGAAGAGAGAGCAGCAGTGGAGCCCAGACCTTATTTCCAGAATGACTTATTTTGGATTTAGAGAGAAGCAAGAGAAGATGAAACGCTGGAGTATATAAGTTTGAAAGATTTTGAGCATGTGAAATCTTTAGAAATTATTCACCGCCTGTGTTTCATATCACTTACTCTGAACATGAGAAAAAATGCATGCATTGAGTGTTGACTGATAGTATCGAGCACTGATTTGTGTGAATACTGTATGAATGATTTCAATATTATCAAGAAGAGGGGTGTGTTAATATGGTGTTCAAACAAAAGGTTTGAATAGAAGATTTGTAGTTTCAGTGATATTTAGGAACTTCAAATTTGTGCGTGAATTATTTCAGTTGCACTACAAAAACCATGAGGGGAAAAAAGACTTTTGTGAATGTGGCGTACTGTGTGTAAAAACCCTCAAATTTCCTGCAGATGCGGCTCATGAAGATGTGTGACATTAAAGTGACAAGCAACTACAAGAACTGCAACCCTGCCCTGACAACTGAATGCAACAAGAAAGTCAGATTGAATCATACAGTCTGGAAAGGAAGTGAACAAGAAGAACTCCAATTCCTTTCTAATTTTGCTTATACCTTAATTAACGTTATTTTGCAGCCTCACAATCGACAACCACAGGCTATGGGTTTTGTTTGGAAGCATCATTTGAACATGTGGAAATGTTTGATGATAACCGAATAATGCCGTGACCTCGTTACAGCAGCGTATTTACAATGATGATATGTACTATCATCAATTTCCACAAAAACGACAGGGAGAAAGGAACGGAGGAAAATAGAGAGAAAAACTTTGTCTCCATAACCTCTAAGAATGGTTGCTGGGCATGCTGTCTAGACCGGAGATGCTGATTGCAAGTGAAATGAGGTAAAAGGCAAAGAGAGGAGGACGACGAGTGGAAGAGGGAGAGATGGCAATAAAGAGAGAGAGAGGGTTTGCCGTTGGAGGTGGAGATTGGTGGACTTTTAGTCTGCCTGGCAACAGTGGCACAGAGAGAAACCCCGTCAGTGAAGAAACCAAGATTACAGACATCCAGCTGCTAGTTCATTCAACACTGAAATTACTGTTAGAGTGGGATGGCAGCTCAGTGAGAAACCAAGGAGAGAAAATCTTCATAAATCCCCTTAGAGTATGCAAAGTGGTTTGTCTTTGTATCCATGACATAAAGCTTTAAATAATCCCTAAACTTATGCACCTATTAGAACTGGCAACTGTCCCTCTCACATGCTTCAACCCTGTTTGTCTACGTCCTTACTATAAGTACATCAGAGTGAACTTTCCAAATGCGCCAAAACCCTTCGTATTTTCTTTTGGTAATAGTTTGTTGCTGTCTCTGACCTTGCAGACACGGGCAACTCTGGACACCTTGGTCTGGCTGGGGTAAGCGATCTGCTCCTGGCTCCTTTCGGTGAAAAAAAAGTAAATCTTGTCGTCGTCACCGATGGAGCTGTTAATGCTCTCCTTTAGCAGCACAGAGCCCACAAAGTCTGCCTCTGCACACACACACACACAAACAGGACACACGAACGCACAAGAGCACACGTCCAAACACAGATCTATTAGCAGCCGAGAAAGTGTCTCCTTGGAAACCATACAAGGAGCTGTGACTGAAATAAGCCCCTTCAAGCTGCAGTGCATTTCTTTATATAACTTATATTTAGATATTTAGATTTTCATTCACAGTTTCTGTATTAAAGCAAAACGACATGCAAAATTACAACGAGCTGTAGTGGTATTTTAAATAAGCATGTACGCTATGAATCAGTGTCTGTTTGCAGCTGTATCTACTATACGTGTACATGATATATTCTGTGTCTATGTCATGTGTTGTACTAACCTAAAAGCCACCTGGTGGGGGCCTCTTCTGTCCTGAGTGTGGGGAAGGGGAAGTTCCTGCGGACATCTGGAGAGCTGCGGAACTCGTACTGAGAGGCTGTGAACATCTCACCGTCTGATTAACAGATCGTACCATGTGTCAAGAAAGTACCAACAACAAAGAGACACAAGAAAGATGACAAAAATATGAAAATATATCCGACAATATCTGACATCTACGAGGGCCGCAATACTTGTATGTATTACAAACTTGATAACAAACTTGACATTGTTCATCTAATTTGGTTCTGCTTGACCATAAACACCCTCATGATGTCTGTCAGGTTGAATATATAGTGTAGGAACTGCTTGTATGCATACATATTTGACTTTACCAACTAATAAAGGAGAGATTAAATGCAAAATTGGCAGGCGTACCTACAAGGAGGCCAGTATATCCTTTGGCTGGGTCATACGGACACCTATCTCTGCCCTCCTCAAAGCCCGAGGAGAAACTGAAGCGCTCTGCATCCTTTAAGAGAAAGGACAACAATGAAGTAATCATTTTAGTTCAATGCTAATCACACTTATCCTTTACAGTAAGCACAATGAAACCACATTACTTCTTACTATATATGCACAGAGAGGCCTGAAGGCGTTTGTTCCACAGACGTACAGGTGAGTCTCATTGTACCGCTGCAGAAAGCGGATGTGATTGTAGCACTCTGTCTGCAGGGAGCAGGGAACAAAAGAGGTTATTTCTGGCTCTTGGATAATCAAGTCAAAAGAGAACAAAAAACAGTCGATGCACTACATGTAGCGCTAGTTTATGCAAATGTTCGACGAACGAGGGTGAAATCTGTCAAATTTGGCTTCAACGTATAAAGTCCTTATTACTCTGAGAAGAAGAACAAAGACTAATAAAAAATTAAGGGATTTTCTTTCCACACATCACAAAGCAGAAGTGATTCACTTAGTGTTTTTCCAATAATCATTTCTGGAAAAATAGCTGTATCAGTGAGCGTATAAAGCTGCAGCATTGTACCTGATTGTCTCTGCCTTTGTTTAGACACTGTTTCTTCTGTTCCGGGGAAGCATCCCAATCAATCTGCAAACAATGGACGTAATAATAATGATGGCTCAGTTAGCTAGATAAACAGATATGGACAAAAGGGACGATAAATAGATAGATTGATCTGTAGATAGAGAGAGCGAGAGAAAATGATGTATGTGTGTACGTGGAGACACAGAGGGATAGAGAAGAGAAAAACAAAGAGAAGACAGCACACTTAATTTTCTGGCTGCGCAGCAAAACACGGTGCTGAGTTTTGACTCGATTCAGTAACCCTTGAATAAATGCCTGGTACTTTTAATCCAATATCCATAAAATTGGAGGAACACAATGGGATTTGCTCAATCTGCTTAAGGCTATTATTAGTTTGTCCTCTTTTTAACACTTTCGAAATAAGGGGAAAACTTGGGAAAAGGGGTTTGCTGATTCTTTGTAACTCGTGTAATTACTTGACGAGTTGAGGAAGGTGCTCACAGCATCTTGGCACTCACTGTGAAGTTCGCAGGTGTGGAGATGTTGGAGATGTTGAGCGCATACAGAGCTCCTCTGCCTCCCACGTACAGCAGACCTGATTCCTCTTCCAGCAGCAGGGTGCTGTAGTTACGTGATGAGCCAGTGAAGCGGCCGCCGCCCAAGACACCTGCAAATTTATGTGACAAATATACAAGATAATACTTTACCATGAACAGAATCTGGTGGAAGCCTATATTTAAAAACCCGCGGGGTCTGTTGTTATTAATGTTGTTACTACCCCAAGGAAACATGCAAAGTAAAAAAATCACATTGCTTTTGTCTTAGCAAGGACATTAAAGGGATGGTAAACGTGTGAGCTGCCTATAATATAAAATATATATTACATATTTCAGCTTACAGTACATTGCTGCCAAATCATCTGTACTTCCAGCAGCACAGTCACAATCTGCTTTAGGCCCTTCCTGCTCCATGAAGAGCAAGAAGAGCAGGAAGAGATTAACTGTGATGAGTGTGCAAGCCCTCACACCACAGTAAATCGACTGTTGGGGGACAAATATAGGTTGCTTTAATACTGGGAGCTGTGACACATTGCCATGACTTCACAACAGAAGGAGAAGAAAAGGAAGGCGATAGAGAGAAAGATTAAGGGCAAGAGGAGGATGTGTGGCGACTAATATGCCCATCTGTACTCTGCCGACTCATATCCCTCTGTGTATCATTGTCAGTACCTTTCCCCAATTGTGGATACGCACTCGTCCGACTTTTTCAGTCCTGACACCGATGCCGGGCCTTGGGTATTGGCCAATACTGAGTACCAATCAAACCAGTGTTTAATTAATTTGTTAACGCCTCACTGTGTGTTGGAGACTGGGGTCATTCTTTAATGTGTAAAGCAACATCAGGCATGGCTTAAATATTGATTTCTGAACTTTGTAAAGCAAAATCGAACACATAACTAGAGGTAGTGTGGCTCTAAAAAAGCATGTCTGTTTTCGTGAAGAGTTAGGCGCCAAAATGTGCACGTAAGAG
>JAPQRN010000012.1:12850454-12891269 GCA_037367275.1 Coranthus polyacanthus
GGGAAGAAACCAGGATATATTTACATTTAAGAAACCAGAATCAGAGGTTTATGACTTGTTTCCATTAAAAAAAATGCTCAAACAGAGTAGTCAGTTATCAAAATAGTTGCCGATTCATTTAAGAACCGACAACTTATTGATGAATTATTGCAGCTCTAGATCTGGATACGGATCATCATACGGGGATTACTCTTATATTGAGATACTGATAGATAGATTTGTTTAAAATCTAATTTTAGCAACAACACACCACCAAGTTTAGAGCACCACTGCCGAGTGGTCAGTGGTTTAAAATGTAGCACAAAACGAATGATTTGCCATGAATCTTTGCATGTAAACTATTAAATAATACTCGATTCAGGGTTTTTGAGAAGTGCTACAGTATCGCAAAACATAATATTGCCAATATATATATTAGCAATCTCTTTAGCTTTTTAAAAATGTCTATTTCAGACCGTACTGCAATGTGGATACTGCCGCACACTGAAGCACCTTTTCTCTTTGGTGTTGCTCAAAAAACCTGCACAGAGGTAGCCTTTGTCTTGCATTTGAGATTGCCAGGAGGCGCTGAGGCACAGACAGTCGGGGATTACACGGGGTGAGGTGAATCTGCCCTCGAGGCTCAAGCTCCAGCAGCAGCAGGTGGGGACTTCTGCCTCAGGAGCCCACCTGTCAGTTCACACAACAGGTGTCTGTTTGGGGGTGGTAGAAACAAAGTCACCCAGAGGCTGCGAGAGGCACAGATGTCCCTCTACCTGCACTGTTACAACACCAAGTTTCCCCTCCCTCAAGAAAAATACAATTGGGTATTTGTCAGTGTCTTTGGAATGAGCTTTCACGCTTTAAGCACCCTTTTAACTTTTGTAGAGGAAGGAAAATAGCAGCTCATTTTGTTGCTGCTCTTTGGCCGGGGGGGGGCCCTTATTGGAAATAAACACACTATTTCATCTCTTTACTTCAGACATGAGCCAAGTTAAGCTCCTTAATCGCTCCTAATAAGCTTAAAGGTGGCCATTGTTGATATGGTTACTGATGTGATAAGTTAACCTCAAAGACACAGGCTCAGCTGCAGTGGCATTTATTAGTCTAAAATCACCTCGCCGTCCTCCCCGTGTGCCTTTGATTGCATAAATGAACACAAAGCTGGCTGTTGGTGGCTAAACACAATCGCTTCTGTAATGTTGACGGTGCAGCAGCTGAAGGTGCGTCATTACAAATCAGGTAGAAAAGCCTAAAGCCCTGTTAAATATGTATTACACAGCTTGAGCTGTAATCTGCAGGCAGTTAAGATGAGCTGTTTAGGGACTCAAGCTACATCTGCTGAACCAGATCCCCTCGCATAGGAAGCCATCTATGTCTAGAGTTTGAATTAGTTATAATTCTCTCTGACTTCTCTTGTGTATGTTGTTATTATTGCACTAAACACAGGTCTCTCCGGGCGGGTGGTGTCCTGCAGCACAGAGGAACTTTTTGTTCTTGCACACAAAAAGTAAACAATACATATTGCTTCTTCTATGACACGCAACACCAAAGCTTAGCTGATAGAGGCTCTTAAACTCCACCTCCCATTGACAGTAACACATGCACACATTGTCACAATGCTGCAGATGATGAAAATCCACTTATCTGGGTTGGGGGTCATAGGCAGACAATCCCAGAGTCCACTCTGTCGTTCCTTATCTTACCTAGATGTGCAAGTTGAATACAAATCAATTCTGCCTGTAACTTGACAAAGAAAACTACACGAAATAAGGGTTGATCAGGGTTTGAAACGCACTAGAAGTTAAGCCTACATGTGTGCATTTTAACACAAACATAGATGACATGATGCAAAAAGCATGTGGTGATTTTCATAGTTGCAACATTGAGGATGGTCCCATGAATGCTACTCAAAGATGAATTACTGAAGACAAGAACCAAAGAAAAAAACCCAAAACTGTTCATTCACGTTTGAGCTGATGTAGCGTGGGTTGTGTTTTAGCCCCATTCTAACTGAGCAGCTGAGAACTAGAGCAGAGGTGGGCCACATTTTCTTCCAGAGGGCCACACTGACGGAGATAACGTAAGCACAAAGGGCCACACCTTGGACAATTGAACTGAAACATGAAACACACTGTGCTGAGTTTTGTGAAGCTCCATGAATTCGGTAGACACCACAGATTGTTTTACAATTTGAAGGTCTGGGTCCTTGTTTCAAAAGAACATGAACTTTGTATGTGTCAATCTGTTTCGCTCTGAGGTTGCAATGAAATAATTACTTACATAAAACTATCCACAGGAATGCACTGTCAGCTTTTAAATTAGCCTACATGTTACCAGTTGTGTGTTTTTATTCATCTCTGGGGCTTTTCTTTTCCTCTGACGACATTATAGGCTGGATTCAGATGGTCGGGCCTTTTTTTTTTTCTTCTCGTTCATGTGTGAATTAGAACATGTACATTTCACATACATTCATGCACACATTTTGGCCTTACAGTTCTTCTGTTAGCTCTGTGTTCTGTGCCAATTAAGAACAATAAAAATGGTGATTTTTTTTTTTTAAAGGGGTTTATAATCTGTATTTCCCTTAGTGATGTTGTTTTCTTTTTCTAAAGCTTCTGTATTTTTAGAAACTTTTTTCCCAGGGGTACTGTTATCACACATGTTACAGGGATTAAGACAGGGACTGATGTAGTCTTTGACATCACTTAAGTAATCTCACTTTGTTCTTGTGTAGAACATGTTTTAACACTACATTACAACTGTTGGATGAAAGTTACAGCGTCTGATCAAGTGTTTCTCTTATCTCTTTATCCTCTGTTGCTTGTGATTCCCTTAACTTTGCAGCAGTGTATTACTTGCTGTTTAATGCCGAGAGCTCTAAAGACTCATGGCTGTAATTTCAGATGTTCCTCACATTTAAGGAAGCAAGCCAAAAAAAAAAAACGTCCCATCACGGGTGACAGCTACCTAGCAACTGCTCCCTCCCCCGCTTGCATACAGTTGACTCAGGTGCCATATAGGACACCACACTTGGCTTTGAGAGAAATGTGGAAGTGATAAATAATGGATAAGCCATTGTATGCTCCGCTCCCTGCTTTCATTCATGAACACTGTGGTGTTGTTTCACATGCAGTGAAAAAGCAGAGCTGACGATCTACTATATCTATGCTATTGTATTTGACTTTTCATCCTTGTGCTCACGGAGTTGCAACAAATTTGAAATACTAATCAGCCCTGAAGGTAACCACAACCATGATGTTTCTTTTTAGTACAGCCAAGCATGAACGCAACAGCACAGTGAGCTACTAGGTAACATAGCAGGGTGCATTGAGGCTTATATCCTTTTAGGTGACACCCTAAAGGGCACTGGTTGCACAGTATACCTGATGTGACATCTCGAAGGTGGCCTTTCCTCCCGCCTGCGCCAGACACTCCTAACTTTGACACGTTTGTGTTTCATTTTGTAGACATAAATCTCACTAGACAGGCCTTTGTTAAACATTACCATGCTCTGCTTCGCCAAAGCCACCTGTATTTTCACTTCTGTCAGTCTTTATGAGGGCTGTTTTTAAAGCAAGATTGGCTTGAGTGCATTAGAAAATACTGTCGTACCCACAGCCAGTTAGACGCTTCCTTGGGTGCATAAATACAGACAGTTTTTATACTCAGCATGACATACAATATTAATATTTTATTTAAATCTAAGGAGAGCTTTTCCATGGTTACCTTTTCCTGCAAACCATGCAATTAGTGCAGTCTTCACTGCTGATACTGCTGTCTGTGTTATAGAAATATTATTAGTTATGTCAAAGAAACAGTTACTTAAGGACAAAAGGAATGAGGAGGGGCATGTGGTGGTGGAGATTTACGTCACCCCTGCAGGAGTAAGAATTGGACCCATTACTGCAGTGAAAGTAGGCTCTTAGGGTAGAAAGAGCTGGAAGCTGCACTGTTTACGTTTTAGCTCTGAGTTTTAAAGCTTGTGTAATAGCACCACATCAAATTAAAGCCGTATAAAACCGTATTAACGACAACCTACTACGTCTGCACAGTCAGTATTCGTAATTATAAGGTTAAACAACAAAGCATAAATCTGTTTTACCTCTCCCTCCTGCAAGCTTGGGTCTCATACCGTACAAGTCGGCCTGTGTAACCTTTATCTGAATATGGCCGGTGTTCAGTGACATAACACGAGCTCAGGGTTTCCTATCACTTATACTGTAGCCAATACCAACACTGTCTTTCCTCGGAGGTCCTGCGGTGCAGCCAGATTCAGCTTATCAGGTCCAGCCACAGCGCTGTGAGCAGAGAGTGAAGGAGGCCCACAGTGATAGCCTACATTTGCACATGCCAGCACGTCACTTTGACGTTAAGGCTGTTTGTTTGTTTGCATTAGCTCTGCCCAGTCCTGAAAAGGGAGGCTGCTCTGTGTCACCTATAAAACTTGTACTGAACTAAATGTGCACTCATTTGATGATTGCTTGTCCGTATCGTACTGTATGCACTTAGCACCAAAACTAGATAACAGTGTCTCTTTGGCTGCCGTTGATAATTTAATGTCTTTTTTAGGTGGGTAGATAAGCAAGGGGAGCACGGTGACTCAGTGTTCATGGATGGGAATGCAGATGTAATATTTCTCAATATAATGGCAATTATATTGCTTAAGGTGCAGTCTGCATTTCAGTCATAGCATCACGGGACATGTTGTAGCCCTGTTTTTCTGTTAGAAAAGATTTAAGCACAAAGATTTATTTGATTGGAATTTATATTAAAAAAGTGAAGAAAATTAAGATGCTGTTATAACAAAGGAAAAGAAAATCGTAAAAAAAAAAAAATTGATCGTTAATAGCTTTTTGTTGCATTATGACTCAACGTACCCAGTTTTCCCTTTAGTTCTATATACAACATACTGGTGTGTTTACTTGTAGTTTTCAGCGTGGATTTACAACCTATTAAAACATGTTTAACACAGCTGTAAGGAATGTCTGCCAATATGAAAAAATCAAACAAATGAGAAGTAATCAGATACAGGCTACTTAAACACTTCCGTTTTATTCAAGAATTCTCATTGTACTGTTTTAAGAGCTGGAGCACGGTAACACTTTAATGTTTTTACAATAGCCTAAGTAAGCTCTTATAAACTTTGATTAATAGACGACTCAACGGGTTAGCTCAGATAAGCTGGTATTAGCCAGAGTCGTGGCATGAAGGCGCCTTATCTACCTTTTTCTGTTTGCTTTTCTTTAGAATATTTGTTCAAATCAAGGCAAGAATATGTAAGGATTTACTTAGAATGCATAACTGTAAAGGGTTTGAGTAAAACAAATTAAGAAATGCACTTGTCATTATTTTCCTTTGTAACATAGCTACAGACATGGAAAAGCCTTGGTGGAAAAAACAGATTAGTAACTGGTTTTACATGTGCCAGATATAATGACTGAGCTATTGTACTTTTGCATGGACGAGTGTGCAACTGGCAAAGCTCAGTCTCTACTGAGTCATTGCTTTTATTTGGATCCCTCTGTAGAGCTATTCTTCATGTGAGAGATTTCGGCAAGTAGTCCAAGTTTGATTAAAGTTTTCCAGCTTCCAGTAATAGTATTTTGGTGACCCGTATTTTATATATTCCAAGACGTGCTTTGGTTTGTTTTGTTTTTTTCAAATGGAGCTTATTGGAAAGCCTTTTTCTTGTCTTCGGGTTTATCCTCTGCAACTGTAGAAATCCTTTCAACAGTGACATCAATACCCGTCACCCCCCCCCCCCTGCATATTCCAGTGCATGTACTCTCCATAAAGACGATCACTAGCGCACGTGGGGGGAAAAAACATTTGGAAGAATCACTTTTCCCTTTGCTGTTTTTAGTGTTGACAGTGTGCGACTGTATGGGCATTTTTTGGGGGGAAAACATGTGGTTATCCAGCAGCGTAAACCCTAGAGAGGCCTGGGTCCTGCTTCCTAAACAAACCAAAGACCTCCAGTTTTAATAGCTGTTATGTGCTGTGAGGCCGTAGTCAAAAGACTACTCCACGGGGTAACCTCTGGTCATTTCTGAACTGACCATGTGTGTTGGAGTGTTCGGGACAGAGGTGTCAGGAGTGTAAATGCGCTCTAAGTTGCCATGTGAGTGCCGGGATGAATCGACCATTGGTGTACAGTAATGGCTCTACCTGTTTGGGGTCCACCACCTTGCAGTGCCCATCAACAAACACTGTAATTTGTTTTCTCAGTCAACAAAAAAAAACATTAATATGTGTTGCTCCCAGACTGGGCTTTCTTAGCTCACATTTATCTCCTGCGGGTTTCTAAGTTTGTGCTCACGTTTCGAACGCCTAAAATATCTGTCATTTTGACTTTTTTGGGACAGACTCATAAGACCAGCTTCATTAATCGTCCGTGTTGTTACTTTACTGTCTGCTTGCGTAACATCACTTCGTAAACTATATCCGGTCCTGTTTTCCAGTGGCACTTGATAGCACATGCTTGTTTAGTTGGTGTAACACTATGCTGCCGCCCCCCATGCAGCCAGAGTTAAAGTGGAGTACAAATAAACGAACAACCAGTTTCTCCAAATAGTATTTGCCTCGTGTTGCGTTTCAGCTGAAAGTCAGTCTGAAAGTTATATTATCGGATGTTCTTGAAAACATTTAGACAGAGACATGAAGTAACATCTGCAGAGTCCACCTACAAAACAGACAAAATTAAATGTCATTCTTTTACGACTAGAGTGTGAAAAGTAACAGAACAGCGGACATAAAAATGCCAAAAGCGTATGTGAGCCTTTTAAAGACTCGGTGTAGTAAAATATTTGTTTCTTTTGTTGAAATCAAGTGACATTTCGGGGATTCTACCTGGTTTAACTTCAAAAAAGTAATAATAAAGAGGTCGAAACTACCTTGAGATGAAAGCATATTTTCTGAGCCCGAGGTCTTAACAGCTTCAGAAAGATTTGCTATAGCACTTTTCCTGGTAAGGCCTCAGTCAGACAGCAGTTCCTAGGATATTACCCTGCTTGGAGTACCAGATGGGTGAGTCTTACTGCATCGGGACAGCTCACACAGTGTCATCTATAAAACATATCAGACTTTTTGATATTTTCTGAATTCTTCGTGGGTATTTGAACTTTCCCCAGGGAGACGCAAGGTAAATGTGTGGAATTAAAAGATGATTAGCTCAAGAGGAGAGAAGATTAAAAGGCTTTTACCACACAAATTAGGTTTTTTTTTTTCCCTCTTCGGGATGTTATTCAAATGAAATTATCAAAGTCACTTTGGTTGCGTACATCTCACAGTTTTCATGCAGCCTAGGAACACACACACACACACACACACACACACATTTCTTACTTTTATTGGTTTTCATGAGCTCAAAAGGTTAGGACACCGTGTTCTTGAATTTGTGGTTCTTGTATTTTCCGTCTCCTGTATGACAAAACCTACCTATGTGACACCCAAGTTTGCTTGAACAAACTATAAAAACAGGTATGCGCAAATACTGTTAGATCCAGGCCTGGCCCACGTGGTTTTTTTAACTGGTGAAAGAGCAGTGCCAGAAGATCTAGACAATCCACCCAAGAAGGACATACCTTTAAAACCATGAACTTGTTGAGACCTGTGCTCTTTTCAACAGAAGCTCAAATGGTAATTATTATCCATCGTGTTTCTTTTTGGTGACAAAAGAAAAAGTAAAATGGGAGAACAATCCATTCATCAAAGGTTAAATCATCAATCATCAATCACCAGTCAAATCATAATCAGACATAGGCTGCTTAAGCATTTCCATTTGTCGAGGCCCGCGCCCTTTTTAACAGTAGCTCAAATAGTAATTACTGTAAACATTAAAAAAGCAATGTAACGTAACAAGGCTGCACTTAAAAGTCATCAGCACTGCACAGCATTTTACAATTGATTGTGGATTGCGAAATATAATTTGCCTCCCCTCGAGCGTGTTATGTGCTGCTTTCATAACATCACATACAAGAAACTGGATTTTATAGTCAGGTTTTAATGACCTTTTTAGCAGTAACTGATCACAATAACTCTTTGTTGTTAGTAACCGTATGTCTCCATACACACAGAGGGTTGTTTCTGGCCTTCTTAGCCATTTGACTCAGTTTATTCAGGTTTAAGAGCCCAGAGGTTTTCCCAGGCCCTTTATGAAGGTAGACGACGTAATTGTGACAGAACCTGATGGGCCCTTTATGTCCGCTCTCTACCTAACATATCATTTTCATAACGGTGTGCAGGATGAAGACAGCTACATATGTATTGTTTATTTGTGGAGCGAGAGTGAGAATTTCATGCGACACATTACTTGCTACCTCTTAAATGGACTTTTCACATCACAGAAGGATACTATCAGGCACCACAGGCTGGAAAACCTAAGCTCAAATTGTTTGCTTTTGCTTTGAAAACCGTAGCTTTTGTTGAGATTCTAACGCTTTATATTGTGCTTCTGTTTTCATTCAGATATTTCGGTCACCCAGTTGGTCAAACACATGATTGCATAACTCTGATACATTGTGTGAACCGCAACTAAGCTCTTTCTACTTGTCCCTGTTTCTCATCTTGTTGACCCGACAGCGCTGCTGTATTTTTCAAGACAAACCTCTTGTGGGCTGTATCTTGCGGGCATCTTGTGATCTTTGTGTGGTTCAGTGGGTATGCTGCAGAGGACAAAGTGTTTGTTCCATTCACACTCTTCAATAAATGGCATTACGCTGAGACAACTGCCGCATGCTCTCTTTCCTCCTCTTTCCGCATTATGTGATCAGATGTTATTTCAGCAGGATGCAACTTTGACCTGGGATGGGTCAGAGGTCAGTCACAATGTGTCACAGGTCAGACCGGTTATGAAGTTATCTCATACAAAACCTGCATCTCGTGAACATAGTGACTAAACCCCTGAAAGTAACCTCAGAGTGTTGATGTCACGAACATGTGTTGTTTATGAATACCTGATTCAGTCTGGTTTTCGCAGCTCACCGTTGTATACATTCATGTTTACTGCGCTGACACGGGTTAAAACGTTTCAGTTCACAGTTACAGTATTATCAAGCAAACGCAGAAGAGGAAATTCTCTTAATCACAAGGTGCAACAAAGGAGGTGCAGCAAATGGCGATGATACGGTACTTACAGGGTTGAAGGAGTGACACGGATCAGGAGGGTAGCATCGAAGGAAAAGTCAGCAGTTAGCTGTTGCGCAACATAATACTCAACTTGAAGGAATTTGAGAAGTGAACACTGTAACTATCACTATGTGAAGACTGTATGTATGGGCATACTATAACATAACAAGACAACTATTGATGAGGTTTTAGTGAGTTATGAAAAGCAAATACCTGAGAGAAGAAACAGAACATAACAGCCTATTGAGAATAATTATTGAGGGATTAGAATAATGTTACACAGACTCTCAGTAGTTCAACAAATGAGTGTTACCTTAAACATGATGATGAAACACTCTGTGCAGTCAACAGTATGTCTGCAAATGAATTCACATTTATAGAAAGCGTAAACCAGGCCTGACAGAGGCTTGTTTGAGAGTCCACTTTTTACCTCTAAAGTAAGTAGCAGATAGCGTAATCCTACATCTAGGTCTCGTACTTGCAGGTAATTAGCTGGGCGCCACAAGTCAAATCAGGTTCTTAGTGTGAGAGAAGCAGTCAGAGGGCGGTTTGAATCCTCAATCCTTATGAGATTAATGGCAAACCTCCCTCTGCCTGCTCCATTTACAGAACATGTCAGGTTTTCTTTGGAAAGAACACACTGGCACCTCAGTTCCGAGCTGCAAACATCTAAATGCAGCACTGTGACAGTGTAAGTGCCTACGTGCTTGTTTATACCAAGTGTATGTCAGTCAGGCAGGTATGTCAGTCTCGGAGCTGTGAGGTCAGACTTTTTTCTTTTTTTTTTCGCTCTGAGTTTGCCTTTGACCTCAATCCAGAGCCTGGCGAGCCGGCAGTCACCGCCTCTAAATGACAGTGGTCTGGTCATGCCGAAGAGCCTTGCACGTTCGCTGCTGCAAACTCTGTCATCAAAAGGCCTCCGTGAGGTCTGGAGGTCTCCTCACTGTCAGCATCTGGACACCACAGTTATAGCCTGATAATAGCACATTCAATAAGTTAATAACATGAAGAAAGTGGAAGCCTAAAGGGGGCCATACAGAGGTTAAGGTTTATGGTCTGTAGATAAATGTGATAATTTCTGGAAGTACACAGAATTTATGACTTATTCTTTCACTTATTGTTAAATGTAGTTACTATACAGTGAAACAACCTTGATTACAGTCGTACAGCTTGAGTACTGCTAACATTACTTTAACTCACTACCGTTTTCATTAATGATAATTCATTTCCAGTTAATGGATTCATTAGTCTGTCAAGAGCTTCGATTTATTATCAAATTAAAGAAGAAATTAACTGCTCTCATCTGAAAAAGCTATAACCAGAAAATGTGTGGCACTTAAATAATTAACTAAATGTTCAAATATTCAGACATATCTTTGACTTTCACTGTGCGGATTTTCGCACTTTAAGGGTTTTCTCACATTCCACTGCTGAAGGGAAAAAGTTTCTCTGTCCTCACCAAAAATCTAAATTTAAGAGGCGGATCTGCCAACAGGCTTTGTGAAATCACAGAAATTTTTTAGAGCCATCTGTTTTGGAAGAAATTTTTACAAGTGTGGTGTGGAAACCTGAAGCTATCATTGCACAAAGATTCAAAGTGAACTTTAAAGGAAGCAGGAAACATCTAGTGCCAGCAGATAAACCTGAAGTGAACAATGTTTGCATATTTAGAGATTCTAAATGCTTCAGTGAGGGTGGAAGAGAAGGTGGCAATTTAACAATTTGTAACATTGAACTTTTCTTTGGAAAAAACACATGAAACTCAAATTATTATTCAGTGCTGAGCATTTTTATGTGTTATAACACATGACTGAAGGGGCGTCTTTTTCTGTCATGCAGCAAATAGATGAATCTTTTCATCACTTTACATGTCATAGTTTTGAGTCCAGATATATCAACCCGCGCTTTTTTTTCCACTCGCTCTACTTTTCTCTCTGTGTTTAGTCAAGATTCCTACAGATCCCGCAGTCTGCCCACATTGGCTGGATGTTACGCAAACCCTGGCTGGACTTACTGTATCTGCTTCAATGTAACATCAGGACAGAGCAAAGTGTTCGTACCTGTATGAAGCCAATGCCTCCACCTGGTTTGGTGCAAATGTTGGCTGACATGCTGTGTTCATGTCCTGGTTGTCATAATAGGGGCGCTAACAGGGACTTCTTAATACCAGTGGCTCCTCTACCATCAACACAGCTTATGTAACTCCACTTATGTGGCATCAAGCCCAACTATTTCCAACCCCAGCTATTGCAGACCCCCGACTCAACACACACACACACCTCCCAGCGGCTAAGAATAAATCATCCCCTGGAAGAGGAGACAGAATAAGAAAACTTCCAGGCACATGTAGCAGAGGCTCATTTCACACTTCTCTGCACTGTTTTCTGTTACTCCCCTTGCCTTTTTCAAAACGGACATGGTTTGTTTTTGTAGCTCCCCCCTGCATTGCTTTCTCCACTGTTATGCAAGTTGTTATGGCCTCGTTTTTTTATTGAGTGGATGGGGCAAATGTCCTGTGGAAAAGTTGGATAGAAGCTATGAACAGCTGACAGTAGAAGGTTTCTTTTTCAGGGAGAGCCATTCAGGGCTCATCGCAACTTTGTCTTCCGCCGGGGATCATTATCATTAAATCTAATTGGATCGCATATTGAATTATTACGGGTAATAGTGAAGGATTTTGTTCTAATGCAGCGAGGGCTGACATGATATGAAAACATGATTTGTCCTGTCAAACTGAAACATTCGGAGTATTCATATGATTGCTGCTATTAGTCACCATTATAGAGCATGTGTTTACTGGGAGGAGGCGTTGTTGTTAGCCTGAAATTCGCCGGCATCAACAATGCAGTGGTGTGACAGTATCGCACTGTTGAAACAACTCACACTTAGCTTTTATTGTTTCCATCTGTACTTCATTTTCCACGTTTGACATTTTAGATAAACAGTTTCTCTCTTTGGGGGATTGAATGGAGGGCAGGTTTTGATGAGTCATACGTAATCTCCTTTTATCAGGGCCATTTTGTTTAACAGCTCACGTTTTATGAACAGTGTTATTCAGAATTGCCACAGCAGGATTTTTGTTTTTCCAAGAACTTCTCTCAAGATGCCAATTGCCTATATTTCGCAGTAATATCTATCTTACAATAATGCCATGCAGCATGTGGAGCTCTCTTATAAATCCAGTGCATTGGAAAACCCAGGGTTTGGCTACATGTAACGCTAACAGCCACCATTTCTCCGACTAGTCTACTATCCCCAGGAGACAAAGCTTTCCACACAGGGGTCTGATGTTATTGCACTTAGATACATAAATACCCAGATGCACATCAACCCATAAACCCACTGACTCACTCACCCTGGCTTACGCACAAGCTGCACACACACTGAGATTCACGCCATAATTTGTGTTGTGTTTTTTACGAACACGGTGATCTATAGTGGCAATAAACCTCGTTATCTATGTCTGTAATTTGCAACATTTAAGGGCCATAAATGGAATATGTCATTCCTGAACCGCTGAATGCGGAGGTGCAAATTAGATGAACGTATGCTGTCTTATTTAAAAACCGGTAGTAAGAAAATCAGTGATGATAAAAAAGAATATATACTATAAATCCACATTCATTTGGTAAGAAGGAAAAACAACTAAAGAGGACTAGCTACAAACTGATGCCATCCTGAGCTTTAGTAAATATACAGTAACTAGTAAACTGAATCATCGACATACTTAGCTAGCAACGCGGTAGCTAAGTTGAAATAATTATCTAATAGTCAAGTGTTTCATAGCAAGTTATAAGTAAGCATAACATCTTAAAAAGGGTAAACAAATACATCGCTCAAAGTGTAAGCTAGCATAAATAGTAAAAGTTAGCTACATGTATGTTTCACATAGCAAGCTAAAAGTAACCGATAAATGCTAACAAGCTAGCTAACTGATGGTTCAAAGTGTAAGCTAACATCAAATAAAAGTTATGAAGAAATGGCTAATATGGTAGGCTAATGATAACAGTTGATTTGTATGAAAAATATTGTAACAATAGACACTTTTACATCATTATTAAAAATGTATTTATCATTAAAAACATGTCGAAATGAGCAGAATTGAGCTAAAGGGGGAGACTACTTGAGCGTGACTGGGGGTCGGCTGCGCCAGAAAAAAGCTGGGAACCACGGGTCTTTACTCAAACGCGTTCATTTCAGTCCTGATCTAATTTCGCAATTACTTCTCTGTGGCTGCGTCTAGTATTTTTGACAGGGACCATGAAGCTGTAGCCTGTGTTCACGTCATAAACTGATCGCTATTGACCCAAAAGCAAACCAAGTCTCCACTGTGTCTTGCTGTCGCACACAGGGCCTCATGTGTGACCTTCTGCTGTAATATGACTGGTTTGACAGGTGAATGATGTGGATAAAAGGGGTCTTTTGTAGTTTGGCTTCAGACAGGTCATCAGACACTCTGCCTCCTGTGTTGATGCAGCAACTTAACATTAGAACCACCTCAATTTACTGGGAAAGAGGACCAAGGAGGGACAGAGTGGCGGTCAAGTTGATTGTAAGCATAAACATATACAGAGCATTTTCCCAGAAATCTGCCTCAATGCAGGATTCATGGTCCTGAAGTCTCTCAGGAGTTTTCCACTAACCACCCACCACAGGCAGAGTTACTCCATCCCTACCTAAATTGAGCCATTCATCCTAGAGGAAGCACAAAAATTTCTTTGTTCATCCAGCGTGATTGCAGTGTTTGGTTCAGTTTTACATGGATTTCGGAAACCTCCTCTTTAGAGTTGTAGAGTCAAGCTCCCCTTATTGGAAAATATATCTGATTATGTAACCGGAGGGTCACCCAAATGGATGAACATGTGGTTTCCAGTCCTAGAGTTAGCTAAAGTAACAGTGATTTATCAAAGGTGTCCCCTGTGTTTGGGTCCTATGTTTATTATAGCTGCTTATGTAAACATGTTATCACATTTTGAAAGTTTGATGGCTGTCAGCTGCATTTTTAGTTGCATATTTGTTATGTGACTGGAGTGTTGTTTTCTTTCTAGACCCGTAAGCTGACCAAAGCAGAGCGACAGCGTTTCAGCGAAGAGGTGGAGATGCTGAAGGGCCTGCAGCACCCGAATATAGTCCGCTTCCACGACTCCTGGAAGTCCACGGTGAAGGGCCACAAGTGTATCATCCTGGTGACTGAACTCATGACCTCAGGCACGCTAAAAACGTGAGTCATTTAGATACTGTTTCTGTTGCTTTTATAGGGTGCACGGGGGGGGGTGGGGATCTGATAAAATTTTTTAAAAAGCGCAGAGAAATGCTCGGAGAAAACCTCCACTTTGGCTAAAATGTTTTGAGAGAGAATTGAGGAAATGTACTCAGTTTAAAACTTCCTTTCAGATGTCGAAATAAAAGATAAATTATTTTGTGGTACTTAAAAGCTTCCTCTTCTTGCTGTATCTTGATATATTTAGACTCGGGTAATAAGTCTTTTTCTCTTTTGTTTAAGGTACCTGAAAAGGTTCAAGGAGATGAAGCTGAAGCTGCTGCAGCGCTGGAGTCGTCAGATCCTCAAAGGGCTTCATTTCCTCCACACACGTACACCTCCCATCATCCACCGGGACCTCAAGTGTGACAACATCTTTATCACCGGTCCCACTGGCTCTGTCAAGATAGGGGATCTGGGGCTGGCCACTCTTAAAAGTGCCTCTTTTGCTAAAAGTGTTATTGGTACGTACACAGTTCATCTGGAGGTGTTTACTCTCCCTGAATAATTTAAACACAATAGGTTTTGTTATATTGATATCTGAATGAAGAACATCAACTTTACGGTTATACCCCACATAAAAAAGATGCGCAGTGCTATTCTGCAACTGAGTGATTTTATTGACTATTAGCAGCAGTAACCTCACATTCGCAGACATTCACTACTTTCTAATATGCGACGTTACTGCATTTTGTCGACTGTTTGACTAACATTATATCAGATGTTTCCAACAATGCTCAAATTGAGACAATTGGTTGTGTCCCCTTTGTTAACAATTCACTTTTTATTTATTTTATCCCATCCCCTGCGTGCAAAAAACCATGGATACTTAAAACTCCTTATTGCCTGTATTTTAAAATGCAGCATCATTTCTGCATCTTCAAGGCAGTATCACTATGTGTTGGTACTTTGTTTTTGAAACTGTATGTTTGATAAACATTTAGGAAGACTTGTGTTGTATTCTGTCCGATATTGGTTTTGCAATTTTTTCAATAAAAGAACAGGTGTTGTTGGTTTTAATCTCTGCCCTGTGTACGCTGACAGGAACACCTGAGTTCATGGCGCCAGAGATGTACGAGGAGAAGTATGATGAAGCGGTGGACGTCTATGCCTTTGGAATGTGCATCCTGGAGATGGCCACGTCTGAGTACCCATACTCCGAGTGCCAAAACGCTGCCCAGATCTACCGCAAAGTCACCAGTGTAAGTAACAGACGGAGGAAACTGCCTCATTTTAACCTGCATTTAATGTAATTGTTCACATGTGTTTGCCTTCTTCCATGTGTACCCTGGAATCAGGCGAAGGATATCCAGTATATACTTCTGGATATCCGGAATCCTAGGAAATAACTGGGGCCCATATGGAATAAAAGCCCTGTCTGTCTTGTAAAAGCTCAGTTTTATCCATTACAAGCTCAGGGTGCAGAACCGTACCATAACCTGACCAGTTTTCTGTTTAAGCCTGCAATCATGACGCACGTTAGCACATGTTTGACTTAGCTGATTGTTGGTGTCTTTACCAGTTGAGTGATCCTGTTTAACTTGTACGGGTTGTTACGTTCACAGGAATATTCTTTTCCATGAAAGGGTGTTTGTATTGAAAACTGAGTTGACAGTTTTACCAAACGCTTGCTAAATGCCCTTGTTTAGCCCTGCTAAAATAATTTATTGTAAGAATCAAGAACTAATTTGATTCTAAAATACTTTCCTTCTTTTGGGAGAAAAGAAGAGGGTTTTGAATTAGCGCGGGATGATATTTATCGCGATACAATTTTATATCGCAATCGATATCGCAATTTAAAATTTTAATTTTCCTTCGTCTAAAGTTTATTTTGTATACATTGTCAATTAAACACACTTACTTCACTTAATTTAATGAATGCATATTTTGAAATTGAAAAAATGTCATCATTGTAATCATTTTGAATGAATCTGAAATGTTCCTGCTGCTTGGAAAATGTTTATCATGTTCTGACCAACTAAAAAATAGTTTGAAACCACTAAACACCATTTTTGGTTGGTATGTTTCTTCAACTTTAACTCAAAAAATGAGTCTTTAAGCTTGAAAGAAATAATGATTCAACATTTATTGCGATAACGGTCGATACTGACTGATATGCAAGGTTAGTTTAAATCCCAGTCCAGGTCCCTCAGTACAGTACACACACATGATATGACTGTGGGATTTTATTTATTTAGGTCATGTCTGAAAGCTTTATACAGAAGGAAACTAAGAGATGTTTAAAAAACAAATGCCTCAAATCACCGTAGTGAATTTTAAGACTGTAGCAGTACAGCAGTGGTTGAGACTGCCATATTTAAAGCTGTTCCCTGGTGCCGAGCGTAACGATGACGCCACAGTGGGCAAGTGCAGGCGACTGTAGAATTATATGTTTTGGAAATTATGTCTCACTTTCAACTCCACAAAGAAGTCTGTTTCTTTTCTGCGTGTTGCATATGCAAAGCAAACAGCGTCTGACGGAGGCTGGAAAGTGAGAAAGTGACAATGCCAACAAGTCAGAGTGGGTCTGGCTCCTCCACAAACAAGACAACATAATGTTGAATTGAAGTTTCATGTGCAGTCGGAGAAGCTTACACATGCAGAAAGATTTAATGAAAGTCATATTAGGTTTTGGCTTTCATGATTATTTTTATGATTTATCTAAATTAAATAAACCATCTGTAAATTTATTACTATGGCAATTAATATTTCGTAATAAACACAAGGCTATGAACCCCACATAACTTTTCATGTAATGACTGATTTATTGTATGGGTATGGAGTTAATTGTTTTAAAAGGGGCAGAGTGAGATACAGTTTGACATATGAAAAGAAGATGACATAGCTCATTATATATCTTTATTTTACATTGAAGAAATAAATAAACCCCTTCAAAAATGCCTCTCTGTATGTGTCCATTAGCTTCATTAAAGATAATGAAAAACATGGCAAAGAATGAGCAGCAGGGACATCATTTGTCTGCGAAACATAATGCTTTATTTCTATATTTTGTGCAGAATATTAGTTTTGTTCAAACGGAACGCCCAGACCGGACCATTACAGTACATGTCCTTGACAACCTTAAAGCACGAAAGAAAGTCAATATGACACCGGTGTATTTCTCCACATCTTATCTAGACCTCTGTCATCACAGGAAAGTAGCAGAGTCGCAAATTATATTTGGATTGATTTATCACGAAGGTGCCTGTGAGGACACTGAGGCACAGCGATACATCAGACATCTACTGTATGTGATCTGCTTCAAGTCTGCTAAATCACATTTCACATACATGATAGAGAACAGCATTTCTGTGGGAAAAACTTCTGTGGGTCATAACATAAAAGATGGCATGTTTCTCTTCAAAGATGATAACCAAGCATATCACCTAACCTTTACTGCTACATTTAATTATTTGGATGTTTTTCAGCAAACATCAGCTGGTTGCTTGGGAATCTGTAAGCCAAACATCTTATTGACCTTGGCTCTTTGCTTTCTTATCACTGTTGTTACAGGGATGGGAGTTCTGCTGTAATCTGTGTGTATTTTCGTGATAATGTTTAGGAAATCTCATATGGTTAAGTGAGTGGTCCCAAAAGAACACATTTTCTGTCCTGGGTTTAAATTCTTCTGAAGGAGTGGTACAATGAATAGAGGCGTCTTGGTTTTTTTCCATCTTCTTGAACTCCTGTTGCTTTTTGCCCTCTGGTGTTGACATGATTGCAGAGACTAATGTTATGCAGGCGAGTGGCAGATGTCACAAAGCAGAGGGTTGCGTTAACATAAAGAGCAGGAAGGAGGGGCTTCGTTCAGCTCCTCAAACAGCAGAAATGTGGGATAAACAAGGAAAAGAGGAATTGTGCAGGAGCACTTTATTTTACTTGTAAGTCTAATTTGAAACAGGCAGGGTTGATATGAGGCCCTACAAATAAATGAAATCTAAGCTTTGGTTTTTGTTTGTTTTTTCTTCACAGGGTATGAAACCTGACAGTTTCTACAAAGTCAAAGTCCCAGAGCTCAAGGAGATCATTGAGGGCTGCATTCGAATGAACAAAGATGAAAGGTACCAGAAACCCTCATTTTCCAGTAAAGCTCTGACCAACAATAGTTAATCTAAGTCCATTAAAAATGAATTATATAATCTTTGTTGGACCAATTGTTCGACTTCTGTGAAGTTTCTCTTCTACAGAGAATGTTTCTGTTGCTCTTTTTTAATTCCCAGTACAGAAATGAGGGATGTTTAGTTCAGTTGTCAACCTACACAGCATATAGCATCATATAGTTTGTATTGACTTTCTCTTGCATGTTATTTAGTCTTGTTTCAGAGATGTGCATGTTAAGTAAAGATAAGGCCATAGTAAGTGGATAACTTACTGCTTACCTTTTTGTAAAAAAAACCCCAAACATGTAAACTTTCTGTACATTTATGACAACGTGAAGGCTTAATACACAAGTAATTTATTTATTTGTCCTGCAGGTACACCATTCAGGACCTCCTGGATCATCCTTTCTTCCAGGAGAACAACGGTGTGCATGTGGAGCTGGCCGAGGAGGACGACATGGTCAAGTCTGGCCTGAAGCTTTGGCTCCGCATGGACGACACCAAGAAGCTCCACGGGAAGTACAAGGACAACAATGCCATTGAGTTCCTCTTTGAGCTCTACAAGGATGTGCCTGAGGAGGTGGCTCAGGAGATGGTGAGCTGACACAGAAAGACACTTTGTTTTGAGGTTGATGTTTACTGTTTTAGTGATCCGGTTTGCAATAGCCATTAGGGAGGAAATTGTGTAATTGATCCCGGATCAACAGATAAAGGCGACTTAGCCCGCATGTAGTCCTGGACTTGATTTATGATGATTGGTTTAACAGGTGTCCTGGAGAAGGCTTATAATATTGACTGACTTGATACGGTACTGATCCTGACCCCAACTACATTTTCTTGATCTTTAATATTTTGAAGACAAGGCAGCCTAGTTTCATAAAAATCCATTTTACCCACATGGATTTACATGTCTTTTTGTTTTTAGTGGAGAATTCTTTTCTACGTCAACAGTCATATTCTGAACAGGACTATGGTGTTGATATTTTCACGGATATTGTTAATATGGTATAGCACATTTATTTTAGATTGACCTGTGGCTATTACATTTGGATGAACTTTATCCAGCTAAGCTCACACATCATTGAGTTGATGAATTATTAGTGAAGTAGAAATTTCTCTTTGGATTTTTTTGACCCTTCTTGACCTCAAACAGCAGAAGCAGCGCCGCTAATGCATCCCAACATCATTATGTTTCTTTTATGGTGATGTTATGAGATCAAAAACATTGATATGCACTTCAGTCCATAAACAGAACTCCTTGCAAAGAGTGTCAAGGGCACAGCTCAACATTTAATCATCAGTGGTTCGAAATGTGAGAGCGTGGCTCTGGAAGCAGCTGAGGTCAAGTCTTTAATAATATAATGGCTCTCTTGCTTGTTGCGAAACAGGCCCTTATGTCCTCCAGAACCCCCTCCGCAGAGGTCAGTTTTAATGAAAATGCAGGCCACAATTCCTTACTTGTTTACCTCTTTGTGGTAGTTTTCATCAAGATCAAATTTGGTATCAGCAGGGGACATCTAGTCCGGCCGATCTGCTGTAATCTGACTACGTGTTGAGAGGCAGGTTTGGACTCAGTGCCTCACTTAGTGGACTCACAAGAGGTTTTGCAAAACGCCAAAAAATGCAGACAGTGTGTATAGATTTTATAAACAAATGCTGTTAAACCTAAACCTTTTGCCACATCAAAAGATTGTTGATGTCACAGCTTACACGATGGGGTCACTAAGTGCAACCACAAGTGCGCAAATTGTCCACATATTGCAGCAGCACACAATGGACCGTGACTTATACACACTTTAGTGTTGTGCCCTGACCATTTCTGTGTTTTCATGCAGGTTGTGCTTGGCTTTGTGTGCGAGGCAGACTTCAAGATTGTGGCCAAGGCCATACGGGACAGAGTGTCAGCCATCAAACGGCAGAGAGAGAAGTTGAGGCGACAGGCCGAGGAACGCAAGAAGAAGCAGGAGCAGGAGGCCATAGAGGAGGAACCCGAGCCTCAGCCCCCATCACCTAAAGTCAACGGCGTAGCTGCTGCAGAGTCTCCCATCCTAGCCCTGACACCTCCAGCGCCCATCCAGTCCCCCGTTACCAGCTCTGTGGATTCAGGTGTCAGCTCCAACTTCCCTGCGGAACCAGAGGAGCCTGAGGCTGACCAGCACTTCCACATTCGTCACAACAGCCTGTCCTCTGCTAATTGTGAGCTGCTTAAGATCATGAATGGTCACAATTGGTGATTTTAATGAATCTGGTTCAAGCTAAAATAATCCAAAATCAAGTTCAAAGACTCCTAAGGCAGCCTTTTAGGCTCCATTTATCCACATTATACTGCCTTAAAATGATAGTGTCATTGAGTACAGTAGTACTGAACAGAAGGCACATGGTAGGCTTAAAGTGAAATGTGAAACTGTGTATAATTAAATTATTCAGTCCGTCTAAGACTTGTTATGTATGTTTCTTCATATGGGGCTGTTGATGTCTATTGTACTGATCCGATGATAGACTCAAACCTCTTGCCTCCAGAACAGTTCTAATCCACGTTCATGTTCTGCAGAGTTGTTGCTTATTGTCATGTGTTTAAGTGTCAGCCAGTCAGGGCACAGGGCTGGTCACATGCTAATAGCTTATGTACTTTTGTTGTAACAGCTGACTGTGAGACAGACGGCTATCTGAGCTCCTCCGGACTTCAGGATCCCCTGGAGGCCGGCAGCAGCTTCAACACACCCCCAACCCCTCCCACCACACACACCGACACCCCGACCGCTAATGGACTCCCCATCCTGGCCCTCCGCTTCCCCTCGGTGAGTGGCCTCAATAAAGAGCTTGTTATCAAAGTAGAGGGCCGAGGGTCGAGGTGTCAGAAGGAATGACGAAGGACCACCAGTAACTGAAGTACACAGTGCTGAGATGGAGTTATGTAAAAAAAATACTGGAGTTTACATTTTACAATACAGCTGTTTGAATAATCAACCAGTAATATGGGCGCAAATCTGTCATTTTTAGTTTAAGCAGACTTTCAAAGCGTAATTATACATTTTTAAACGTATAGATTTGAAGGAATTTGATGGTTAATTAACATATAAGTAAGTGAAAGAGAGGAATGTAAGGTTCAAAAATAGAAAGTTACCTTTATTTATTGATTCTTGGCAACCACCATTTTAGCTCATTTACTAAGCAAAATTAGGGACTTAATACGAATCATTCCCGCTGGATTGAACAAAAAAAAAACATATTTTGATAACTTTATAACTTGATAACTAATTTATACCTTGATATCTAAACATATTTTGATGTGTTTGGAGCTAATGGAAAATGTGTGCTGATTATTACCATTTATAAAAGCCAGAGGAAAAACTGAGAGAATGATAATGTTTTGTCACGTGTACCTTACCACGTCCCTCATTTCTATTCGCAGAGTATTGCAGTATCCAACAACACAGAACATGGCAACTCAGGCCCCCCGAGCGGCTTCAACTCTCCTGTGGACAGGTATAGATCTGCAGCCTTCCTCTCTCTTCACCTCCTTCTAATCATTTTTTTATACCATCCAAAAAAAAATGGTTCAATAGTCCCTTTTTAATATAGTTGCAGGGGGCTGAAAATCAATGTGTATCTTGTAGAAATGTCAGGGTCTTCCCTGCAGAACTCCTCATCCTCCACATCTGTGGCGCTGTGACAACAAGCCTGAGGCAATCAAAAGGCTCTTCTCTGTTTTTATTTCAGCGGACCCTTGCAGGTTTCTGTGTGACTGGGTGTCAGATGTTGTGGAGGCCCTGTTTTCAATGTTGGTGGGATATGTCAGAGGGAGAGGCTTTATTCTCTGCGTGTGAGCCGACAATGGGCGAACACATTTTGTGTTTACATGTGTTTGGAGGTCGTCCTCTGGCCTCCATCTGTTCATAATTTTAATACTACCATTGTATGAATGACTGAAATTTGTGCTGCTACTTGGTTTAAAGTGTGTGTTACTTAGGTTGCGTACTGTGCCATCAAACAGCAACAAATAAACTTAACAGGGGTCAAATGAGATGGATTTTTCAAGGCCTCTAGCGATTATTAGTAATCAAGGAGCCTGATCATTGATATATGGAACATTTGCAGTAATTTAGCATAATTCCCAAACTTTTTTGAAATGCCTCTAAGCTGACTGTCCAATCAAATAAAGTACAATATATTTATTGTCAGTGTTCACACTGAACTCTTTAGTGCTAGTAAATAAATAAATAAATGTTCTTTATTACTCGTGATGTGTAACCAATCAGACAGGACTGTGGGCGGGACCTTGCTCAGGCGATTACAGACAGAGGGAGGCGGCTGCATCAGAGCCAAAGCAGCACATTTTTAAATTAATGTATTTTATCAGATATTGAAGAAAAACACTAACAAAAAATAATTGTAAAAATGTTAATATTGGATCTGACGATCAGCTACAGTAGACAAATAATTGGTCACCCGAGGTCAATATGTTGCAAGATGCAAAGTCTAAGCCAAAAAAATTGCTGTTCTTAAAGCTTGCATTTGACAATCTAATAGATGAGTGCGTTAATATTTGAATCATCTCTTGAGGTCTGTCATTTGAATTATGACAGTGGAACAGTAAGATATCACTTCAGGGACGTTTAGTGAGCAAAACAAATATAAAATGATTTATCACGCCCTTTAACGTAAAGCATCTCCTGTGATTGACAGTTCCTCTGACAGTATCTGAGTTGTTGGCAGCAAATTGAACAAATGCCATGTCTATTTGAGTAACAGCTTAAGCGTGTTCTCTGTAGGATAGGAAACATGCTCGTAGGCCTGCTCTGAAAAAAAAGCCCTGACATTCTGATGAGTAGTGTTTTTTGAAATCACAGAACAAAAGGTTCATTGGCAACATCAACGCGGTCAATTTTAATTTGTCTCATTTCCATGTCAATGTTTAGAGGTGAAAACAGGCTTTGCTTTGAACTGAAGTTACCTGTGAGGTGTTGGTTTTAAATAGAGAAGGGTGGGCACTGCCAAACAGTAGGCCTGTAAATGTTTGCTGGCTGCGCTGGAGAAGGTGGACGGAGGGGAGTCTGAGACCGCAGCAATCCAAAAAGGCCCAGGAGACGCAATTAGCTAAACCAAAGCTTTTTATAAAATACACCCGATGTTCTCCAGCTCTCTGAAAATCTAAAACTTGTTCATTTACGAATCCATCAGGTCACGTGTACTGTATATGTTGTTCATTTCCTCCGAATGAACACTACTATTGTTTAACTCTTCTGTTTACCCCCAAGAAACATGGCACTGGAACATATCAAGGCTTTGTTTGACATACTGGAGTGCTGTTTATTATTGTTTGTGATGGTCAGATAATCAGTCTTGATGGATGTTCAGTTTGTTTTGCGCTTATGTTGTAGATGATAAATTACCTTTTAAATTGCTTTATGAGGAAAGGTTCTGTGGTTTTTGTGGACACATTCACCAACCAGTAGCGCATAAAAAATGTATGTCTTCGCAGCTATGCCTCCGATGTGACGTCAGGACTGAGTGATGGCTACGAGGGTTTGTCTGAGAAGACGGAGAAAACAGCTGCGAGACGGACCGCTGGAAAGCTGTTCAGGAGGAGAGCGCGGTCAAGGCTGCGCATCACAGGGGTACAATAAATCTAGAGTTTTGTTTAATGACGACACTGCGAGGAATTTATGGGCAACATAAACAAATAAATCAACTGTATGTATTGAGTAATTAAATTACCAGAGGCATTTTAGTTATGAGCAGTGAAGCACCACCCTGGTTATGTAACATTATCAGTAGGTCTGCTGTTCTTGTAACAACCGCATTGCATTTCTCTTCAGATCAGGACACTCCGCGGTTGTTTATTGAGTGTGTTTGGACTTGAGGTAGAGATAAACAGATCATGCTTATCCATGCCCATACAGTAGTGCATAGAGTGCATGGTACAATACACACAAACATCTACAGTAGATTTACACCTGTCCGCACGCACATGTGTGCACGGACATAGAAAAACCTATTGTTCGTTCTCTGTTTAACTTTGCTCAGTGTTTTAGATGGTAAACAGACACCTGTCATTGCATTGATCCCGTCCTTCTCTGCAGCTGTCCGATAAAGTGGACCGGGTGGTGGAGTGTCAGCTGCAGACGCACAATGACAAGATGGTTACGTTCAAGTTTGACCTGGATGGAGATAACCCCGAGGACATCGCTGCTGTCATGGTGAGTCATAACTGGTGTTAGCCAAAAACTACAGAACAACTGCTATATTCAGTCCTTGGATATGTGTGAAACAATGGCGGATTTTATCTGCCAAGTTCCCCTAGTTATTGACTTTTTCACTTTGTACTTTGCAGGGAGCTTGAGTTGAATTGAATTATCACACAATCTGCAGCCTTGAACCAGGATCTATTGTGACCATTTACATCTGAAATACTCACTATGAGATTTTTGTCAGTGAGAGAAATGAAGATGTAAATGAGAAAAAAATCTGTACTGAAACATGAGAAATTTGATTAAGTTTGCCTAATTGTTTTTGTGATAGTTGAGAAAAACCACATATGATATGATCAGCTACTGGAAGTCTGGCAGAGTCTTCTGTCTCAGCTGAATGTACACATGACTCACCAGCTTCCAGTTAACAGCCTTTGTGTTTGCTAGTCTTAACTCTGGCTCGTATTATATCTAACACACCGAGAAGCGTGTGACGCAGGTAAGCAGCCCCATCCCCCTTGTGTTATGGCTTTTAAGCTTCATTAGTGACTGGAGCGTGGAGAGGCAGTGTATACACAAGCACTTGTGTGAGGACGGTGGGATGAGGCAGTGTGTGCAGCAGCACTTTTTGTTCCTTACATGTACTATTTTCCCGACTCTGACACAAAGTGGGCTTTTGTTTACTCGGTCCTGGCGCAGCAGGGGCCGTTGGCATCACAACAGCCTCTGTGGTCTGATGTGCAGCACTTAAACGAGGTGAATTATGCCATGCTGACAGGAAAACGGTCACCACTCCCAACCCACAATTCACAGCAACACTCAAAATTGGAGGAATATGCAAAACTTAAAACCTCCTCTAACAAACCGTGTTGTGAGTTTACACAAAAGGATTTATGTATTTTGTCTGAAGAATGAGCATCAGCTGAGGGTTGGTGTGCGAGTTGGTGGGTAGGCGACACAGACGGGCATACAAATAGACAAATACACCAAGTATACTTAGAAACAGAGGTGGGGTGTAATAAGGTACAAATACTGAAGTTTTCAGGTGTCTGTACTTTACCTGAGTATTTACTTTCCAGAGAACTTTTTGCTTTTACTCCCTACATTTTAACGCAAATATTTTTTACTTTCTACAACTTTACTTTTTTCACAACAGCCTCGTTCCTTTTATTTTATTTTTTTTATTTTAATGCATTTGAGGGACACTATCGATGTGCACCTCCCCAACATTAACTCTGATTTCAACCTAAATGGGAAAATAACACATGACGATCCCACATGATGACAAATGTAAGAAGAAGTGGAGACTGGACTGGGGAGAGATGGTGTCATTATGTTCATTTTCAGAACATATATTGATTTTATTGAAGTTAGAATGAATTAATAGTCTTCAAATTATGTTAATTACATTTTTTTTCCTCAAGTACCTGTACTTCTACTTGAGGACAGAATGTGTTTACTTTTGCCACCTGTTTAGAAATGTTTCTTCTTTTTTAGGTACACAATGAGTTCATCCTGCCGTCAGAGAAAGAGGGCTTCATCTACCGCATGGGTGATATAATCAAACGAGCCGAAGCACTGATGGCGAAAGAACAGACTGTCCATTCCAGTGGACACAGACTCCCCCAGCCTGCCTTCCACAGTGGCGTTAACTCATTGTCTTCCTCACAGGTCAGCAGCAGCACCTGTTTCATCTCCATCGCAGCATTGTTAGCAGAGAACAAAGGAAGCAGCAGTTTACTGACCATGTGCTTTACTGTGCTCCCTGATTGTCATAAATTACATGACCCATAGTGTGTGTCTGGCAGCGCTTATCTAAGGCAGGCCCATAAATCTGGTGCAAATGGAAAGCTGCCGTATATGGCTTCCTACCCTGGAAATAAAACCTCAGTTGAGTGCTTTCTTCAATGTTCACAGTCCCTCCTGAGACTTGCTCTTAAATATAAAAGGTTAAGCGTCTTTCAATCCACTTGAGGTAGTGCCCACGATAAGAACACGATGTTCTAATGTCACTAATGTCATAAAAAGCCTGTGATTTGTGGAAATGTACCCCACACCCCCTCAATTATTTGTTACCACAAGCATCTCCATCTTTGAATCCTATCCAGTGCTTTCATAATTAATTTTCCAGCATGCTTGGATTCATTAAGCCTATCTGACTATAATTTTGTGAAAATGCAAATAAAGACTTTGAGGGAAACCAGCTCACTAGGAGCTCCATCATCTTGAGTAAAAGATGACCTAATACCTAATCAGATACTGTATCCACATTCATCTGCTCTTTGAAGAGAATTGACTGAAAGGATTGATTGTTCTTCCGCGATATGTTCCACTCAGTAGAACACACAGAACATAACACTCTGTTGTCCTCTAGTTAAAAACAATCTGAAGATGTTAGAGACTGGAATAAAGTGCAGTTTCATGTAGAACAAGGGACAACCAGGAACAGTAAACCTCTCTTCCCAATAGCTTACCTTCATCTGCCCACAAGTATATTTCCGACCCCCTGGGTACATAATTACCACAAACCACCATGGACAAACCTCTCCTGGCTTAATTCCAAGGCCTGATTAAAAACAAGTCATGGACCACATCCCCCAAGATCCACTGTGGCTTCACTCCCAGACTATTTGCGCTATCTAGCCAAAAAAAAAAAAAGAAAAAGAAAACAGGTCAGGGTAGTTTAGGTGGGAGAAGTCCATCTATCTATCTCTACCCAGAATGTTGCATTTCTACTCTTGAGAGTTTTGGAAAAATATGTTTCTTTTAAACTGGGCTTGATCTAAAACCATGTAAAAAGAGACACTTGTTTTGCTGTTTGGTGCTGTGTACTCTCAGACATAGAGCCAGAGGAGAAGAACATTTTTGAACTTCTTTTTATTGCCATTTATCAAGTGCAATCTTACAACACAATACAATCACTTGTGCCTTCCCTTCACAAGTGCAATGCTGATATAAATGTATTAAAGGGCAGTTCATGGATTTTTGACATCCTTGCAATGCCTCACAACAAGACTGAATGAAGACATTATAAATGAATTAACATATCGTAAGTTAATGGGTAATCAATCTCTTATAAGGCCTCATAAGGAGCTATTAACATTATTAGATATTATAAATGTAGCTTATAATATAACAGTAAATGTGTTTATGATGGTATTAATAATACGTACAATATATAGTATTGTTATGATAATAAGCATCATATAAGGCCTTATAAGGGCCTTATTACCCATCAATGAGGTCCTTTATATATATATCCATTCAGTGTCTTTGCATAAGGGCACTGAAGCAGCAACAGTGTTATACTATAGATGTACTTTTGTGTTACAGCTCAATAATCATACCAAGTCGACCTCAAGCCACCTACAAAACAGGGTTATGATAGGTTTTTGTTTTCATTAGTTTTTATTTTATTGTGTAATAATGCTCACATAGTAGTGAATACAGAGTTTCATCCATTGTATTCTCTTACAGCCTAATCTGCACAGTCACAGCCTGCCTCGAACACACTCCTCCTCTTCTCTGCCTGGTAAGTGTCAAGTGTGTTCTCATGAACATCAGCCATGAGGGGAGATTAAACAAAAAGTGAATTGACACTTTATGGACTTTGTCATTTTATAAAACTCTGACATACACCATGCTGCATCTCGTGGTTGAAGCCTCCATGACGCCTCTGCTGACTGACAGCATGCCAAACTAACATTTATTTCGGTCTTGCATCTTTTGTCAGTTTTTGCTCTGTGCATGGACAGTCTGTGTGGATATGTGTGCTTGTGGATATGTTTGCGTCCACTCATGCATGTGTGTGTCTTGTCTTAGACTTCAGTGTGGCTAACCCAAGTGTAGGGGTACGTGGTTCACCCCCATGCCCCAGTGGAGACGTCTTCAGTGCAGACATTACTTCACCTGGGCGACCTCTCATACGCTCACAGTCTTTCCACAACGCCCCAGGTAAAATGCCCTACGTGAAGAGGCCTAGCATTGTTTACTCTTTCACCACACTGCAAAATTGTTTCAGTCCTTTGGCAAAGAATAAGTCAAAGTACAGCTCAGCTACCTCATAACCCCCCTCCCCTCCTCATGGCCCATTCTTGGTATTGTTCAGACATTCGCATGGCGCCATCCGCCATCCCCACACCTCAAAGCCTTCATCTGTGTCTGACTTGCAGTAGGGCCTCTTGGGTAATTACCTCACCTGAAGGGCGCTTTCTGGCTTTTAGGGAGCTGTGAATGCTGTCGCTGTAAAACATGAGCTTTTTCTTCAGCACTGCGATACTTTGCAACATCTGTTTGCCAGCACAAACTCCTACAGAATTTCCAAGAAAGCCTCCTCCTCGTTTAAAGCTTTTCCCCGCAGGAGGGGCATCTGAAGTCGATTAGAGACTACATATCCCCCATGTGCCCCCAGCTTCAGCCTTGGCGGCCATCTGAATGTCCTGATTCCCTATCGTCCTGTGTCCCCTCTCTGCTGGACATCCACTGCATGGTTGCTTTCGCAATGCCTCTTGGCCACCTGCCACCATCATAGAGTGTTGCCTAACCTATGTTTCCATCAGCATGGAAAAACTTAAGTCTGATTTGCATCATCAGCAACAGGAGGAGTGGTTTATAACTGTGGAGCCATTGTTGAGGTAAATGTTGAATCAGTGGATGGGGCTACAAAATTGGCATCCTAAACTATTCCTGACTACTTCAATCTCACAGTCGGATCCCAAACAGTTGTGTACGCACGTGTGTCCCATTTAAACTCCTCTAATATGTCATATGCAAAAGCCTCACTTGCTCCATTGGTGCTGAATCCCTCAGAGCCATGTAAGCCCAGTGTGCAACTACTCTGGCTCATGAAGGCAATTATGGTTGGAAACTGTTTGAAACAAAATGTCTTTGTTCACCATGGAAACCATTATTTACAGTACGGGAAAGATTTATGCCCGACATGGCGTATATCTTGGCTGGGGGTTAGAGGAAGAATTGGACCAGAAAACCCGGAGGAGAGAGGAAGAACGAGCGGTTGTCTGTTTGGGTCAACTCGGTCCAATATTCCACTGCAATTGTGTAGGGTTGTTCTGATTTGAAACTACTCTAGGTGTTTACAAGTACAAATTACAAATTGTTTAGGTGTGCCTTATGTATGTTAATGAGCTAAAGTAGTTGATGTTAATATGCATACCTTTGTATATATGTTTTTTTAAACTTTGCATGAAACTAACACAATACAAATTAAAACTATATTTAATTTTTTTTGTCTTTTAGGGTCTCCCCTCCACCATTATCAGCACCAACACCCTGCTTCTGTCCTCCCCCACCAACACCAACACCAACACCACTACCACTTACCATTTCTGGGCCACACTCACTTCCCATTCCCATACCCAGGCTCCCCGGGTTCATCCAAACCAGCAGGGTTGCATCCTCCTCTCACACGCGTAGCCAGTAATCCCACCTTCCCTTCAGTTCCCTCGCCAGCTCCAGGATCCCCGAGTCCTTTGACCGAGACCTCAAGCCCTGGCAGTAATGAGAATATCACCATGTCCCCTCCAACACCTCAGCACCCCAACATGTGGCCACCCCATACCCAGCCTCTGTTTTCCCTGGCGAATGTCATCTCCATGGCCATGAGCATGGCACAGTCTTTCATCCCACCTGCGAGCCTGCCCACTCAGGGCATGCCTCCCTTTCCAGGTTTCCATCCTCAACTCCCCCCTCACATGGCCCCACAGTCTGCATACCCCTCTGTCTACCCAACACCATACCAGACACCACCAGCAGAAGTCCCTTTTCCTACAGCGGGTATCCCAGGGCACAACAATGTCTACCACAGCCCTGAGAATACCCCACAAATGGATGGACCCGCGTTTTCTCAGACCAGACATCCAACCTGGTTGCATTCCCCAGTGTCCCCCCCCTCCATGGCTTCCACCCCTCCACAGGTCCCTCAGGAGCCCCTGCAGCAGGTTGAGCTCACTGTACCTCCCATCTGGACCCAACAGGACAGCCCTCACAGTTATGTGGTCCCGTTTTCAGCCCAGATCCCGGCCCAGGCTAAACCCAGATCAGAAGGCTCTAGTTTAAACTCCTCATCTGATCTGTCTCCATCACCAACAGAGAGCCCACAAAGCACTGTAAGTCATCATCTTGATTTCAGTGTGTGCATCAGTTAAGATGTCTTTAAAGTAACATTTCCATATTAAAATATATAAAAATGACATGGCCTGTGTCATATATTTTGTTGACTTGTGCACTTACATTATATCAAATTTTTCCAACATTGTTTAATTCACTGTAATGGCCCATTTCGTTTACCTGTCAGTGGCATCGTATCCCCTTTACTAACGCCTATCATTACTTGATATGACATAATGTGATTATATGCTACTAAATTTTAATACATTACCTCATCTGTAAATACAATTTCTGCCTGAAATGTATCACATCGGATAGATTTCCATCAGCAATGGTGGTGAAAACAACAACTCCCATGATACCACACAACATCATCTGATAGAAGTCTTTTGTTATTGTTTTTATTGAGAGACACCTAGTGGCAGAAACATTTCAAACCCTCATGTTTGTAAGCCAGTTAGTACAGAAATGATTAGTGGAATAATAACTGATTAATAAGGTCACGGTTAATCAGCAGCCATTTGGAGTAATACATTTACTTTATTGGAGGACAGAACACATAAATGAAACAACTGAATTAGTCCGGTTGGGCTTGGGTTTATTCATTTTTGTACTATTGTCCTACATCTAGACAAAAACATTAACAGGCAGAATAATCAGCAAATTATCTGACATGGCCCAAATGGAATATTCATATTTTTTTCACAATTTTTCAGTGGTGATCCAGGACGTATTTTTCACTGGCAAACTCATTTTCCCTGTCTCTTACTGTTGTTCCTTCAGCTCTTCGGGATTTAATAGAAGTTTCTGACATTTTTTACGACTCCTTTCACTTTTTTAATGGGATGAAGATGTGTTAAAACTGCTTTTATTAAAATTCTGTCCGTTTTCTGCGGAATTCTGTGGGCACAGAATTGTGACGTGTGGTATTTTTCACATTTTATTCCCTAGATGGTAAAATAATCCATAAAGCAACTGAAAGGCTAATCCGTGAAGACTGGTTGCAACCCTAATTCAATTCATATTTGTTCTTCCTTTGTAGTTGTCATCGCTCAGCCCTCAGTTACATCCCACTGTAAGTGAGATGAAAGTCAGCAGCCCTAAACCAACAGCTTCTTCCACTGACTCTGGTAAGACACGTGTTGCATGCTTTCACATTTATCCTCCATCTCTGCATCATAAACACCTACTGTGCTGTATGTTAGTAGCCAGGAGCTGTGGGTGCTGGAAAATGACATACTGAGTGATGTTTTTGTTGTACCCCAAACAACCCACACACATGCTTGTGTATACATACGCACGCAGCCAGTGGCAACTATGACTAGGTTTTCCCTCCTCTCTATTTTATGATGTATTAAGTAAAAATACGGATGGATGTCTCTGTTACAGCCAATGTGCCTTTTGAGTTGTTTTCAGTCCCCTCTCCCTTTGCCTCTGTTGTATCCTTTGTGACATTATCACCTATTAGTGGTGCCTCAGGAGCCATTGCGTAACTTCGAGTCTGACTCTAATGTTCCATTCAATATGAAAACAAATGCAAGTGTGATTGCAGCCCTACCCACTTGCAATAACCAATCAGAAAGCAGCCACACTCATTACGGGCCTCTCCTCCCATATCCACACCTGACTGTATTCATTCCCCCCTCCAGAATCCCACATTCAACAGAGTCCCTCTGTTTCATTGGGCACAGGTCCAGCTGCTTACGATTTACTGTGAGTGGGACACTTAGTGGACAAAAAGAGACACTGCAGGATTCTAAGCCCTGAAACTGTGCATGTAGTGACACAAACTGTTTATGTGACACCAGATATACAATTCCACTGAATTATTTATTATTGCATTGTAATAAAAAAGCCATAGCGACATATGGAATCTTTTTAGACTAGCCCACTTAAAGGCTGTCACCTTGGACAGATGTTTGTTCGTGGAATGATGGCTCACATCATCCCTATGTTAAAACATTATATATATATGATATTCTGTTATATGTAATGCTGTATATTATATAATCCACAAATAAATCCATCCACCGGCCACTGTTGGACAAGTTACACCTAGAGAACCGAACTATGCAGAATCAACCCTGGAGGAGTATGTGAAGTTACTATTTCAGAAAACATTAACTCTTTCATGTCTGTCTCCATTGTTGGGGAAATTACTTCAGCTTTGCAAATGACAACTACTTCACGTGAGAGTTTATTGCAACATAGTTTGCTTTTAGTTTCAGGATGAAATTTTCAGGTTTAGTGTCAAATTTTTAAATTTGTTTCTTTAGTTAACTACATAAAAAATGGCAACGGTGGTTTAACTGCTTGAATCACTGTGCAAATATGAATGTAGACTCCTGCAAAATGTAGTTTAAGTTCTAGTTTGACTACATGTAGTTCACTACTCCTTGACATTGTCTGTTTCTAAAAACACATAATAATCACACACAGTAATGAGTGAGGCTTTGTTCTTTTTCTGTTCTCAGATAGCTATGATTAGGTTATAAAACAGTACCACTGTTTAGCCAATCATGGCTGTGACTCCTGCTTCTACATTGGCCACCCATATGTCTCAACTCTGTATTTACTGGGTACTGGGAGAGGCTACAACTGATTAACTTAATGTTAACTCTTGTAACATTTTTCTTGAAAAAAAAATCTATATAGCATATATAGTTCACTAAAATTGTAAATTTTTCCTGAAGCGATGTGGGCAGGCTGCATAAAAGCTGAGCCTCTGATTAAACACCTTTTCTTCCTTTATATTACAGAAGTCCAGTCTTTACCAGTGACTGTGGGTCGATTTCAGGTGACGCCCAGCATGGACATCCTCATGTCTCCTGTGCCAGTAGGTGTTGTACCTGCTGCTCCACAGCCTGCAGACAGCGGCAGCACGCCGTCAGACAGCAGCACAGAGGAACAAGCCGAGTCTGAGACAAGCCTGGGCACATCCCTCACCATGTCCCCTCCTCACCCACATCCCCACAGAGGTTCCACGGGGGGCCTTCAGGAACTTGACGGTCCTACAGGATGGTCTGCGAGCCAGGAGCAGCAGCAGCAGCAGCAGGCCAGGGAAGAAGAAGATGATGAAGAAGACGAGGAGGAGGAGGACGAAGAGGAGGAGGAAGAAGGGGTTGGACAGAGGATAAGGAAAAGGAATCGCAGGAGGGCGTACAGCCTCAGCCTGATGGGAACATCTGCGGACAGTGGACTCTCAGTGACGGCTGCTGAGATGGAGGGGAGGCTGTGGGACGGAGCGGCAGGAAGCCCACAGTACAGCAATGCCCTTCACCATTTATGGATGATGACTTACAACCGCAACGCTCCCTACCTAAGCAGTGATGACTCAGACAGTGATGATGAAGAAATGCTGGAAGAGCTACAGGAACTTAGAGAGAAGTAAGTGACACTCTGAAGGTGCTCAAAATACAGTTGGATACTAAATAGGTGTTGCCGATGAAAATAACGGATGATGACGGTGTTTAGAAAAGCTGAAATAATAAACCAGTATTAAATCTGAATTCAGTAAAAACAAAAGCAGGGTTCAGTCGACTGTAGGTAGCAGTACTTTGTGAGTTCCACATTTGTTCACGCTGTTACATGCAGACAATGCTGAAGTAAACCAGAGTATTCAAAATGCGCTACTGTCTTTTAGTAATCCAACAGAATACCTTACAAATCACATTTAAAGGCATGAATTCTGTAACCTGAACTGATTTTAAAAGTAACCCTCCCGACGCTGCCAATTAATTATGCTACTTGTCCTTTATCAGACATCTGACAGAGGTGCAGGCCCTACAGGCTGCCCAAAAGAGAGAGATTGAGGAGCTGTATGAGAAGATGGGCAAAGTCCCCCCTCCAGGCATCGTCTCCCCTGCTGCTATGCTGTCCAGTCGACAGCGCCGCCTGTCTAAGGGCAGCGGTTACCCCTCCTCCCGCAGGAACAGCTTGCAGCGCTTGGACATACTGCCGCTCCAGGGTGAGGGCTGCTAACCGTTTGCCTGACTTGTAAACTTGCAATAATGACATCTTTTGTGTCTAAAATATTTGTATATTGTGTGGCTGTTTGCTTAGGTATCATTAGGAGAAACTCCCTTGGAGGCAGCAGCAGCGGCTCGCAGGATAAACCCAGCAAAGGGGTCACCTTTGCCACTGACATTAGTAGAATGGTGAGTGTACGTTGGAATAAATCGATGATATGCAGTGGCGGAATGTAACTGGGTACATTTACTCGTGTACTGTACTGAATCACACATTTGAGGTACTTGTACTTGAGTATTTCCAGTTTCCGCTACTTCTACTCTACTACGTGCACAACACATGAATTGACAGTTAGTTGTTACTTGTTACATTAAAAACATATGCTCGTATGATATGATCTAACTATATAAAATATATAGAATTGGCTCCACGTTGACTAATTAAACCTTAAAACGCTCTTCCATGTGTTTGTTAGTAATAAAGCAGAATAATATAATATTCTGTAGTAATAGAACACTTTAAAAGGAGCCATTCTGCATACCGAGTACTTTTATTTTGATACTTTAAAGTACATTTTGCTGATACTGCTTCTGTACTTTTACCTAAATAACATTTTGAAGTCAGGACTTTTACTTGTATTACTCAAGCACAGGATCAGAGAACTTCTTCCACCACTGATGACATGAGGCGTCTTTATATTGGCATGATTTTTCTTTCTTTCCTTCCTAGTAAGAAAATCTCAGCCAAGCAAGCTGTGTATCTGGACTACCTCATCTGAAGTGTCGCTGCAGTGGTCAAACCCATCCTGTTGGAGGAACGCTTTAGGCACACAAATCAGAACCCCGCTTCCCTCTGCCAGTGTCCCCCAGGTTCTGCCAGTGGTCATTTACCTCAACATGTAGAAACTGTCATCTATAAAACTGGATTTACACAGAAGCTGCAACATCCAGCATTGAAGCCTTTGTCAGATCTAGTGATGTGTTGTTCTTTTGAAGCTCAGAACACGTAGAAATGACAAGTTTTTATTTTGGCTCTCCTGTAAATAAACATTGAGACCCAACGGTTTAGAATGAAACCTCAGTGCAGGATGCCACAGTAATCCGAATCGGCAAAATGTCGCGTTTCAGTGTTTCCTCTGCGCTTGCTTTTTGCATTAACGCAGTCAAATGAGAGCATAAAGTGCCACTGAATCGGGGTCTTTTGGGCTCCAGTGGCACATGCTTTGAATTTGACCCAGAATGATGATAGAAGCTTTTTACCGTTAATTAATCTGAGCACAGTAATGTGAATCACAGTGAGGCTCTAACACTGTTAATGACGGTTGTCATACGCAGATGACAAGTTGATGATGTCTCAGCACCTGCTGACTGCACAGTGAATACACTTACAGTAGTATATGTGTGATTACTGCCATCTGTGGGCTGATGTGAGCAGTCGAGATGCGTTGTACAGTTTGATTCATTGTAATATATATTATGAGGATGTGTTGTTGTACTACATGTCCTTCTTTAGTTGATTCTGACACCTGATAGGATGACCTACACTCTTTAGACTCAGCTTGACTCCAGTTCTGAACATTTTTTTTTCATAGTTAACTGGATTCCCAGCAGCGATGCATTTGCTAATCACCAGTAGAATGGGATATCATTTTTGTCAGCACATACATATGAAAGTGTTACTATTCACGAAAGAACAATTAAACAGTTAAAAATATTCATGTAGTACTCAGTTGGCAAGTAGCTTCTTTTGGCAGAAATAAATATATTTTTTGATCTGCTGACTGGGATCTACTGACTTGGTAAAAATGCTGAAGAATGCTTCAGTGTAGAGAATATCACACGTTGATTTTCAAATACTATGGATGGTTTAGAAATGCTTTTAAACTGAGGCTTTTTTGTGAAAAATTCCACCTAGACTACTGGTTTTCCTGTTGATTGTACATGTGTATATAGTAGAGTGCGTTTATAGATCATGTTTACAAGTTAGTAAACTAAATATTTCAGCAACCTTAATTCTTGCTCAAGCAAAAATATATTTGTTCCATAGATCAAGCACCTTGTGCACTTTAGTAAATCCTACTTTAGTTCTAAGTCATTCACACAGACATGTTTGTGGACATTAAGTGTTCACTCGAGGAAGAGCTCATATGCTTCCTGTATGGGTAGCATTTCCTTTGATCTTTTTCCATAAAGGAAGGAAAAAATATCCTCCAGTGGATGTTTTATTACAATACTTTGTATTGGATCACAGTAATGATAACGTACCTGCCCACAGTTAAAGAAAAGTATATTGTGGGATATGGAGAAATCAGTCCAAGCTGTGAATCTGTAGCTGTTGCCTTATATTAACAACACACTGAATTTTCTGGCAGTTGAGCTCCTGTAAGATGTCCAAAGTTCATAATATATTCAAAGAAAAGTCATTACGTTTCAAATTCTGAATGTAAATATATAATTGTATTGCTTTCTGAAGCTGCTGTCCTGCCATGCTGAATCTGTGCCTTTTCCCTTTTAATGTCTTATTTTATATTTTTACTCTCAAGATTGGTGGCTAGATCAGACTCCATATGTCAAATTTGAAAAAATAAATAAATGCAACTGTAAATACACTCATTTGTTGTCTTTTTTTTTTTTTTTTTTTAAACCACTTTATACCCATTTCACTACTTTACCCCTTGCAAGCATTTACCACATAACTGGGTTATTTCCAAAAAAATCAAATACATTACATTTTTATTTTACAAATCAAACACTTTATCGACATAAATATGCAGTTTTAACAGGTTGATCTGTGTGTCATTTCAGCAGTGTCACTGGCATTCTCTGCCTTTAAAGGCCGCTGTAGATTTAACAACGTTAGCTGACTGAACTTCATTTGCACATTAGATAATCAAGGTGCTCTGATGGGTTACCTGTCAGAGCACTCCACAGTCTGGGCCTTTAAAGCAGCACGTGGAAGTCAGTGGATGAGTCCTTTCCACTGACAGGCAAGATAAATCATAATTAGACATATTTAGTTTTAATTCGGCGTCAGAACAACTCAGAACCTTTGCACAATCAAGACAAATCAAAGTCCAGTGCCGCCCCAACGTGACAGAAGCCACTGGTGGAATATCAGTGACTGGCAGCAGCACACAAGTCCCTTCTCATGTAAGTGCAAGATATATTGAGGGGCAGACACGCAGTCCAACAACAGGCCACATGAATCTCAGTTGGCACCAGTTTTTGATCCTTGCATTCTTGCACGTTTGGCCTCCTCGTCGATTTCATCCATGATCCGCTCCTGGGAGACTGAGTAAAATGTGTAGCCGTCTGATATGGTAGCAAGAGGTTAAGGCAAATGTGCGAAAGCAGGAAGCATTATGTAACAAATATGACGAAGAGGGACGCAACATTTGCAGTGTTATATTATACTAATCTGTTTCATGGATTGTTTCAAGTGGATCTTCATGAAAGACAATCTTTTTAAAACCCAAATCAAGTTCACGGGACCTTGCAAACTCCTACATATGCATTCTTGAAGTTTGGTCATCTGAGTTACATTTCATCATTAGTATGTGTATTCTAAGCCATTCAACTTATTTTTCACTGGGCTGAAATTTGCACTTAGCATCTAATGAAGCCGAATGATCATTTGCAACACGTACTCATGTACAGAAGTTGCTGAAATCAAATTAATGGACATACACGATTTGTCACCTCATTTTCAAAAATCACCCTCTCCACTAATTTTCACTTTCTTGGAACTAGATTTGGATTCTGTGTGTTATTAAGCACATCTAGATGCAATTTGTCCTGCATAAAAAACGCATTGAGCTCCAAACACATGTTGATTAAATCTTATCAAGGACCATTTAGATATTCTTTGAATTCGGTGTTTTATGGGAAAGTGCTATATTCAATCAAGATATTTGAAGGATGTTATTTCATAACCTAAATTAAAAACAAAAAGTGTTCAGAAATGTTGCAGAGTGCATCCTTTAAAAGTCATGGGCATTTTTTTTTTTAAGGCAAATTAATAATGAGTAAGTAAAATGTGTGTCTCACAAGCATACGAATAAAGTGCTCTTTGCCAGGTCATGTGAAGTCATCACTCAATAGGATATCACATAAATCCCAAACACCAGGAAGGTAGCTTATCAGGTAGAAAATAACATACTCGCAAACAAGGATTCACCTTTCCTTGATATTTTTGGTAGCAACGTGTTGGAAAAACAGTAACTTAGAGATTGTAAAACAAACATCTTTTATACACGTTGTTAGATGCTACAAGCCCCAATTAAGGTTACCTGGCTGGAACTATCTCTTATAAAGCTAAATGTCGTGCTAGCTAGGTTTCAATGAGGACGTAATAATAACCCCGTGAGCGGACTAACCTATTTATCAGCCATCCACACGATCAGACCTACTGTCGATAAAGTGTTATACAATCAATACATTCGCGCTGTGGTTCTTGCTGTCCTAGCTAACCAATGGGGTTGAGTAACTTTAGCGAGCTAAGCTAACGCTACATAGTTCACCTTGCATTGACGTACTGACGTTAGTGTGCTTGGCAAGGATACAAATTCCCATTACGAGTGCGCCAATGGCGAGTCCTGTCACAACATTTCGCGTCCGCAGCTTCTGTGTTTTCTTCTTCCACTGCTCAAGTTCCACCTGTCTAATAAAATGGATCTGTTCTTTAGTAAGACCCTCTTTCATCGGGTCTATCCGCGTTGCAAAGGGAGCATTGGGACCTTTGGGCTTCTGGTCGGCCATGTCTGCAGTGTGGGAGCACGGGAGAGATGCAAAGTTATGTCACGGCAGGTTCAAAACCGTACAGCTGAGTTTCAAAATATCTCCCGAGCCGGCAGCGTGCAGCTTAACGGCGAGTAGCCTATCAATATATTGTTAGATCTACACTCGGAACCACACTGGCGCCACCTTTTGTTGCATGCGAACGAAAACGTTTGTGCAACATCCAAATCCGTCCCCGTAGTTATTACATTTGGTTCCTACTACTTGGGGACGTTGAGGTGAAAAGCGCGGGAACAGCGCCATCTTCTGACAATATCAAGGAGCAATTTAGAAAGATTTGCGTTTCCAGTTAGCAAAAGTGGATAAATTAACATAATTTATTTTATACATGCGTGTAAAAACCAAACGATACTCCTTATTAATGGCGAAAAACTTCGTTTGTTCTCCAAGTATAAAGTTTCGAGAAGCTTCTTTTGACCTTCTCGCAGACTTTCTAATTAATCTCAACACGAGAAACAAAGATACTCTCAACAATTTATCAAAATGTAGCGTGTGTTTCGAGGACAAAAAACTAACTGGTAAGTATAATTTTAAGTAAAACAACAAATAACCAATTAATGGCTTTATGTCACCAACGCTAAGTTGGAGGATTAACAGTTTAAAAGCAGTTTGAAATCTGTCAAACGTCTTATGTCAAATGAGTTTAAGCTAGCTAGCTAGCTGTCACTTTAACGTCCAAATTTCTCTGTCCACAGTAGGACAACTTTTGTATTATACTAGCTAAGTGGAACAGTAATGTTACACATCATACTGTTCCTACTACCTATGTTCATTAATTGTAAATAATGTAAAAACGTTACTATTTGTAAACTTAGCAGCAGGGAGGCGTGGCAGAAGTGATGGAAAGCACTGCTACTTAATATAATAATAATACATTTACAGTTAATAGTTCTGTCTGTTTAAAATTAATTCCTCCTCTCACCGTCAAACACTGGCTTACTTTAGTAACCTGCCATTTTCACACATTCAAAGCAGGTGCGATTCAGGAACTGTCAACTAAATACATTTTTTTTTTCTTCAATCATCTCGTCAGAAAGATGTCAAGTCTAGTCATAATACAGTTTTGGCAGTTTTTGACTAGGTTGGTACTGAAAAGCCAGTATGTTTATGATTGACGGTGAAATGTTTTTCTGGCACAGCTCTCGCCTGTTTTTTCAAAAGTTTCCAGAAGACAACTAGCTACATTTTCAATAAATGACTTCAAACTCACACACTTGCAGCATGTATAGTATTGGCGTGTAATTTCCTTCCATGCAAATATATCT
>JAPQRN010000012.1:12899442-12919215 GCA_037367275.1 Coranthus polyacanthus
GCAGCAGCAGCAGCAGCAGCAGCAGAGGAGGAGGCGCGGATGTGATGCCAGAGCTGACCAGAAAAACAAAGGTTCAAGACTAAGGTAGCTAATCTTCGCTTCTTTTGTACGGCACCCCGTGTCCATTCCTGGCCGCGCTTGTGCGCAGTTCAAAGTTGATCTGATTTTACCTGTGCCAAAACGCGTGTGTGACTGAGGTGTCTTGCTCTTGCAGCAGCCAGTCCATAACCTGTAATGTCTGTATTATTGGCTCTGTCATAGGCAAACGCAAGCCAGTTAATCCAATAAACACCCCCAGCAACGTTTAACGAGATGGACTTAGCTGCTCCTTTGTGCATAAAAACAAGCATTTTTAGCCTGTAGACATCAATGTGTCTACTTCATTTTCATGACTTTGACAATAGAACTGTGTAACAGTTGTGTTTTCTGCTAAAACCAAATAATTTATTGATGGTGTTCAGACTCCAATCCCTAAGGGAGCAAAGAACTATAATATTTTCAGATGATTTGGCATCCAAAGCCTTGCTCTGCAATGAAGTCTCCTGACAGTTAGGTTACTAGGTAGTACGTTTGTTAAATATGTATTTGCTTTATCATGAGCATAGGTTATACATATGGGGATAGTTGCCCTTCTGTTCTATGTGAAAGCTGTGTTCACCATACACAGGAGTTGCCCACCTAGACAACGATCTGTCCATAAAGTGCAGAGGTTTATTTGGAAGAAGCTGTTCTTACTTGTTCAGTGGCTTCAGGCCAGCACCTACCTCACTCTGCACAGCCTATTATCTGACATCTGGTCCTTCTCGACAGGGACTTATGTGGTAATAGTATGTTTCAACAAAGGCTGTTAATCTGTGTAATGCCTGTTTTTTTAGAAGGGGAAAACGCTTATTTCCCTATGATCACCATTCAGCACTTCATATGCTGGAAACCAAGTCGGCTTTCATTGGGGAATGTTATGAAATGTGAAAACCTCAGCTTTTCTTAGATGTTTTGTGTTTCTCAGTTATTTGGTTAGGATTCAACACAGCGCAGATTTGTAAAATCGCAAAACTGTCACTGAAAGGTGTGTCATTTTCAGGGCACTCTTATAGTTGCAAGATATACCTTTTATAATATGCAGAAAAGTGCTGTGATAAAGCATTTATCAGAAAAATAGGTCTGCAGACTGGTAAGATTTGGAATCCAGCTCTCATGGTTTTTGTATGAGGATAGAGATGACTGCTGTCTCGCTGTACTTTTTTATTCCAGTTTTTGGTTGTCAGCTCGACTCGGCATAGATAAAAGACAGTCATCCTCAAAGCTTTCTCTCATAACATCAATGACGTGCTAGTTTTCGCTCCTCTCTTGCTACCCCACTCCTGACACATATGTGAGTTCAGAGTGTGGAGGATTTCCATTATGAGCTCATGATGTTTTTCTTTTTTAGTCGGCCAGCCCTAAACTTTTTGTCTTTTTGGTGCTTATCTCCTCTGCTCATGGGGGGAGTGACAAGCTTTTCCACAGCCTGAGCCAACACAGTCCCTCCTGTCGTGCTCACAGACAGGCCGAAGGTTAAAATAAAAAGGATTGTGCTCTAGCCAATGTGTGCAAGAGACTTCTCCAAGAACTGACAGAAAACAGACTGCAGTTTCATATTGTATTTATCTACAACGTGAATAAAACATCCCTCAAGTCTTTAAATCCAAACTGACTCTGAAAGTTGGCAGGCACTTAAAATGTCAATATTGCACTCAATTACGTTAAACGTATTGTTCAAGGCAAAATCAGTATCAATTAGAATCGTCTGCACGGTGCAAATAATAAACAGAATATATGGACTCAGTTTGACCCGCAGGAGTCAGTCCTAAGCAAAACACTCACTATTCCACTGGGTAGCTGCAGATATAGACGATTTAGACATTTGCATTGTTTCTATGCACTAAAAGATGCATAATCACACACTATTATAAAACGGAATAGCATTTGCAGTTTAGTTGCATATGAATGTAATTTCTGTGACACAGGGTTAAAACTGCTGAACTGAAGCACCTTCTCATCTTTAATTAAGTCAGAGGTGGATGAGGCGAGATGAACCAGTTATATATATAAAAAAAGAGGCAAATTAAAGCATAAAACTCAGAACTTATGGAATGTTATATATTGATTTTGCAGAACTAAGAGTTTTAGTGACACCAGCAACTGTTTTTAGACAGGTTCATACCATGTTGTCTAGTAATGAGTAACACTGCACCCTGTATTCTTTAAAGTGGCAGTTAATTAAGAGACTTTTGTCTGGCACAAAGGAGTATTTGACTTCTCCTTCAGATATCGAAAGGTCTGTTGTTTAATGAGGTAAAACTGCTCGTGTTCTGTGGATCCACTACCAAGCCAACGAGCACTGGGTGCCACTCTCTGAATCTTATCAGCTCTGAAAATGTGAGATTGTTTCCGGTACAGGGAATAAAGGTGTCATCCTCAGGGATGCCGTGAATCATTTCCAAGAGCACTGAGGCAAATGGCACTCTTTATACTGTTTTAATTAGGAAAAGCAGAGAGGGAAACCAGGAAAGCCTATTTGCCTGCTTTTTTCCTGTTCCCGTACTTGACTCCTGTACGTATTTTATGTACTGCTGCTTCAAATGCGTAATCATCAGTTTGGTTTAAAAAAAAAAAAAAAAAAAAAAAACGCAGCCTAAAGGGAATTGATATTTTGTCCATAATTTATTTTCATCTCGGCCAGTAACTCAGTTGAAACCCCAAGAGTGGGCAAGGCTGTAATTTTAGAAATGCAAGGCAAGTAGGACCACAACGTTATTATAGCTTTACATACTTAATACCAATAGAAATTCAGCCACCTTAGAGGAATACCAGCAGCTTTAACATGCTGAGAAATCAGTGGATAAATGTATTCCTGATGGCACATTAAAATGAGCTCATTTAGAAGAAGGGACACCGCACCGAGCCTCTTTAATGAGGGGAGGATTCTCCCATGTCCCTGATTTCTGTGTGACCCTTTGATTATGTAATAATGATGCCGAAAAGGCTGCTTTTTAGCGCTTCATTCTTTCTTGTTAGTGGACCGACTGTGGGGTGAGCCAGCCGTTTCATCTTGGCTTCTCAGCTCCTCTGTCAGAAGAATAATTCGGCAGTTAGCTGTTGCTATCCTTTCGTCTCCCGTACTGCTGGGAGTCGGTGACATTCAGTGAATTCTGATGGACACATTTTCACTGTGTTTCTGTGAAACTGTGTGTTTCTCAGCTACTTGAATCAGAAAGCCTTTGACCAAATGAAGATTTTCAACTTAGTACGAACCAGCTTGTTGCTCATGCAGTTGAGTTTTATTGTTTTTTTTTTTCCTAGGATAGTATTTGTCAAAAATATGCCGTAGAGGAGATTTCAACAAAACCATGACAACAGTGCAGCGGCATTTTAGATATGCACTGTTTGTGTGGAAAAAGTCTATGATTTCAAGACTTGAAGAAAAGTGTTGGTGGAACTGTTTTGTATTTCTACTACATGTTGTTGCCTGTTTCCCTTGAAAGGAGTCTGATATACACCTTAAAAAAAATCCAACCGCACAACCAAAAACACAGCAAAGGATCAAAGCTCTAGTGTCTAGTTCTCATGTTTATGCCTGCTATAGACGGGGAGGCTTTAATGATATATAGGCCTTGCCTAGTTACTGTTTCATAACAATAAGTGGGAGCACTGCATCAATATATAATAAATTGAGGTTTATGTTTCTTATGTCTTATTTCTACTCAGTTTTGACAGTGTGGTGTTTTCTATATCTGGCAGATGTGTGCATTCAGTTTTGTTTTGTGCTTTTCTTTACAGATCATTATTGTAGTATTTGCAGTCCTTTTCCCAAATGAAATAGCGATTAAAAAGGAAGAGCTGACGGCATTCTGTTAAGACTGCTACTACACGCTGCTGTCTTTCTGTCCCTCGTACTTAACGTGAAAAATTCTGGAAAATGGGATTGATGCTGAACTTAATGTAGCAGTATGTGATTAATAATGATAATCATTATTCTAATTAGAATTGACTTGCTGGCACACTTGTTTTTTTTCGGGTTTGCTCTGAAAGCAATAAAGAGGGCTTCAAAAACAGAGGAAGCCACTTGGTGAAAATGGACAACAGTAGCGGGTTGAAGTGTATGTACAGCTGAAGAAAGTGTTTTCCTATTATGTCTAAGTGAAAAGACTTTTTTAGGCTCACGTACGAGTCTTCTTCCTCTGAATACTTTGCTGCCCGTGGTCTGAGAAGCGCCTGATTCAGCTGCAATGCCAGCAGTGTTGCCTTCTTTTATGTATGTTTCCTCTCGCATTATGTGGCTTTACCTGTTTCTGACAAGATGGCTAGCCTCTTAGGTGACAAAAATTGGCTATGTTGCTGTATCCAGTCAGTCTGCCACTCATACTCTCCTCCGGGGAACCAAAGATCCCTGTTAGCCTATTAAGCAGCTGCTTGAGCTGGCCCCAGCTGCTGGTGGCGGATGAATGGCAGTGACAGGCTCGAAAGCTCTGTCTCATAGCTGTAACTATTAAACAGCTATAATACAACAAACTTTTTTATGCTTTGGGAGCGACCTGTTCCCAGCGCAGCAGTGTGTCGTGTTTACAGCGACAGTGCACACTTTTAAAGGTTGTTTCTGTGGCGCCCTTTTATAGGAAGATCATCTAAATTATTGCGCTCGCGCTCGTCCTCCCTCCTCTCCACACCCACAGCATCTGTTGTCACTATTAGCAGATTAGCAGAGTCTTTGCCATCAATCATGAACGCTGTGCATTTTAACTGTGTGTTGTAATACGTTCAGCTCAAGACAAATAGGGTTACCACCGTGTCACCTACTTAATGCTTGCACAGTGACACTATTGCTGCCAAGGCTTTGTAATGTGATCTGTGGGCAGGCGTGAAGTTAGTCAGTGAAACACTAGTGCTCTGTGATATCTAAATAGCTCCACTGTTCCTTCATGTGTGGCATTCAGGCAGCAGTGGGAGATGGGCCCCAGTTCTGTGATGTAAAATTGCCAGTAATGGGTTAACTGCATTATAATTTGTGAGGAATTTCTCTGTCTGTAGAACATAGTGAACATGTTGTTGTCAACCTCCACTGGCTTTGTGTGCTAAAACAGGGTGTGACGATGTGTGTAGGAGTATTGAAGAAAAGGATTTCATGTGGAGCAGCATTATTTGAGTGTGAGCCCGGACTTATATCAATGATTTTCTTTGTATCAGGAAACTACAATGAATAAGATGCTGTAAACGGTTATGTCTTATTCCTACAACTGGGGAGAAACTGGAAGTCTGGTCAGGACCAGTTTCTCTCTGTGGAACATGCCAGTAGCCGAGGGGAGAGCTGGGCAGACCAAGCACCTTCATTGCGGCTGTTCATCGCACTCTTCTTTTATTTGTACTCAGATTCCTGTCAGGGACCAACATTAGTTTCCCATCAGTTGTCCACAAGCTGTTTGGATTTGAATGGTTTTGAGATATACTCCTCGTAATAGAGTATCATCTGCTATTTAAAAGTGCTGTAGTCTGATTTTTGAAAGCGCTTTCTTCATAAAAAGGGAGTTCAGATTTACCTGACTTATATTCATTGATTCAAATTGGTCGTGCAGTCCTAGTGGAAATAGAGGGTGCGATATATTGAGCATTTGAACTGTTGACAGGTGAATCGTAACTGAATCGCGAGGCCATTGGAGAATCATACCTCTAGTAATTATGTCAGCTTTTTATGTGATTTTAAGTTTACCTGGCCAAAAACACAATTGCACCAAAGCATATCTCTTATTTTTATGCATGTATTTAAACTGATTTATTTGCAGATACCAAAAATAAATGACACGGTGAAATATATAAGAATGTTGTATGTGTCTGCCACTTTGCTCCACATACTGAGTGCAAGTTACACATCTGATAAAGAGAAGCAAACCTAATTGAAGCGGTCACCCTTTTTCTCTGCCTGTTGTCACTCTGGAACTCTGTAATGCTATAGCAGCACAGTTTGCAAGCTATTTTTAAGACTTATGTTTGAGAAAGTATGATATTTTACTTGGGCCAAGATGGCTTTGCTCAGGCCACACAGACTTGTATGTTTAAAAAAGGAAAGCACATGCTGATCAAAAAGATGAATGTATTTTCAGTCTAAGCAAATGTAAGATTAGTGACTATAAAGGCTGCAGCTGCATGGGCTTGGCCTTTGCAAACACAAAGTCTTTACTGTAGTGTGTACATTACTGTAGCGCTGAAATCAGAAATACTACTGCAAATACTGTGCACTACTAAACAGTGAGTTTTAATTGTATTTGAGGTTCTCTTTGATATGCAGTCGCAGCAAAACATCTTTATCGTATGAAAAGATAAAGGGCCTCATTGACAGCGAGCACACACGCGTTTTAGAGAGCGGTTTTCTTCAACAGTGGCTTGTTTTGAAGGTAGAGGAGTGGTATACTGCTTAGCCTCCAGTCACCAAAATATGTCCTTGTTCAGGCATGAGAGTTCATTGTGTTAGCAGTCAGAACACAAAGTCCCTTCTGAGTCTGTCTAAAAATACTCCATACCACCTCAGCCCCAAACTACCCACCAAGGGGCAAGAATAAAGAGGAATAGCAGAAGGCTGAGTGAGTAAACATGCAAACATGCAGCAGGCGCACACACATACAGAGCACAAAGTGGCAGCTATAAGATTATTCTGAAGGAGTGGAAATGCTAAGGATCAAGGATATAATAACTGCGTTCCCTGTGGGTAAATGTAATATTTTAAAAAGGCAGAAAAAGAAAAAAAATCTGTTCTCTAATTTTCAGGCTGAGGGTTTCATTTTGCAGCGAGAAAATGAATGTCTTTATGATGGTGAATTTTTTAGCTGCTCCATTTTAGCTCTGATGGTGTCCTTTTTTTCCTCTAAATACAAGATCTGACTGAAGCTTTATTTGATTGTGTTGCTTGATGGATATTCTCACTGGGCAAAAAAAAAAAAAAAAGGCACCAGCCTGTCCTCGAGTTTAGGGTCAAGCAAAGCTCACAGTGGGCGACAGGAAGCCAAAGGGACTATGACCTCTTAATGCCTAATGAGCCTCTAATTGATATCCAGCAGAAAGCCTCACACAGTGTAAATGCTAGTTCCAGGGACACGATAATATGTCTCCTCTTAATTTAGTCCACAAGACACAGGAGGGCCAGGAGCTTTCATTTTTAACATGTAGCTACAGAGGTAATGACTTACAGCACACTAATAGGTTACTGAAAACATCAGTGTTTGCCCTGTGTAAGCATAAAAGAAAGGTGTTGGCTGTCACATTGTGGGAGAGCCCTACAAACAGACAAATGGACGCACACAAAACACATATTCCATATCTCTGTTTGTTTTGGTAATGCTATGCTTCCTTGGCTCAGCTATTAGTTTTTACATCCCTCCAGTCTTCTGTCTGGAATCTACATATAAAGAGAAAAAGAGGGGGGGAAGGAAACAGATTTTACTTGGGTTCCACTACTGAGCTTGCGCTGGTATTAAGGACTGAGTAATACTCCCATCATCTCCCACTCTTTTATGGGATGTAACTGCTATAATGAGATGGAATTTAAGAAAGGGGCTAATCTTAGGCAATGCTTTAAACCAGCTCCCTAACCATATCCCATTCTCCACGCTTTGAATGCTCCAGTCCTCTGCCAGGACAGCTCACTGACTGTATTTGCCTAAATGTTTCATTCATCTTGATCAGCGCTGAATACGATCAAGCTCGTGCTCAAAATAGCAGCCTTTTTTTTTTTCACGCTGCGTAAAGTGTAGACTGGCAGATGGCAAGTGTTTGTTGCGGAGAGGTATTGTTTAAAGTCAGTCCCTGTTAATTCAGTGCACTCAGATAATAGCTCGACACTTTGTCATTCAAACCTGTACCTGCCACTTAGAGTACCGACACCTGTCAGGCTGCGGCTCAGATGTTTTATTTTTGCTTCTCATCATGAAGTGGTAACCACATTTGAGAATGTTTTATCAAAGTATAAGTAGGGACCCGGAATAAGTGTGGGAGGTAGTTGTGTTGTTGCTGTGTCTTTCAAGAGCAGACAAGTCAAATAGCATGCATTCATGGTAGACAATTCTTCTCAACCTCTATATTTTTATTCTTTATTTATTTGTTTTTAAATAATACCTGCCAGCAGCAGCACCATTACAAGACCGACACAAATGTTTGAGAGTTTTTAAGGTATTTCCATATATTCTCAAACGAGATATAGAACGAGATGTAGTTTGACGTAACAGGGATTAACTCAATTTATTGATTGTTTGGTTGGCTGGTTTGTTGTTGGCTGTTTGGTGTATAAAATATTAGAAAATGGTGAAAACTGTTGATTTCTCAAAACGTAAGGTGACATCCTCAAATGTCTTGTTTGGTCCATAATTCAAAGATATTCAGTTTACTGTCATAGAGGAGTAAAGAAACCAGAAAATATTCAAATTCAGTGTCAGAAAAAACACATTACACAAACTCCTGCAGGTTAAAGTGGACTAACCGGACACTTGTGGTACTGACCAAACTAAAGAATGACTATAAATGGGTTCAAATACACTTGTCTAACAACATTAATGCTAAATAATATGCTTGTGACATCTCATATGGCTTTGACTTACTACTTAACATTTAGCCCACTAAGTAGAAAAAAAGGAAACATAAATATATATTTTCTATGAAGTGGGGTGATATATTGATATATATCTTATGCTGTCATTCAGCCTAAAAATACTGAGATGTGATTTTTGGTCATCTTGTCCAGCTCTATTTGAGAGTGATGGTAAAAGCAGCTCAACTGCACTTAAACAGCTATTTAGGGCAAAATGCCACGTTTTTTCCTTTGTTTGTGCCTCAATAAAGGACATTTTTTGAATCTTCTGGTTTACTGTTTGACAGTCACAGCATGGATTTAGTTAAAGTATACACACTTAAAACTGTGATAACAAAGGAGGGTGATACTTTTTCTTTAGTGTACAGTGTTTTATTTCCGAGGCCTTTAGTAAATAGAAAATGCGGTCGAGGGCAGAACTAACATGCCTTGTTGTGTGTGTGGAGTCTGGTCTGTGCAGGCTAATTTGTCTGAGTATCTATTTCTCAAACTGGCAGGTAGAGTCTTAGTCAGAGCGATGGTTTCTTCATGATATGAAGCAGAAGCTTCAGCATGGGTAAAAGGGAAACATGAACTGCTGGGCTCTACACAGAGGCATTTGTATTACATGAAGGCTTAAACACTCATGGCCTCTGAGAAAGAGATGAGAGGGAAAGCTTAAATGCCATATTTATCAGTGAAATGGGGGCTTAGAGTGTTGGTCGCATAATTTGTTTTGATCTTATTTCTGGCCTTTTCAGTTAATAATACAAAAACCCAGTGGACAAAAGAGAATTATGTGTTCTGCCACACGATTGGGATTTCCATGGGATCTGGATTTCTGGGGATATTTTTTATACTGAATGTCAGAATTGACTCCAGCAGTCCGTATCTTTGTAAAACAGACTATTTGCAAGGGGAGGTGTTGTTTCTCTTCTTGTAATCGTCTGCTCGGGAGACAGCTGCCCTGCCTTTGTGACCTTTGTAGCTTTAAGTGACATCTGTAGTCAACCTTTGGAAATGTCCTCGGTCTCTTTGTAGCCTCTGCCATTTTTACTTAACCCCCAACCATTAGCCACCCCCTTCAGTTTTTACCTATAAAACCTGAGACAAACCTTTCTAAACATGCCTATCTGAGCAAGTAAAAAAATATGTATTTTGTTTGATTGAGCAGAATCCATGTTACCAAAAGAGCATTGTGTGAGATTTAAATTAATTTTTAATCCATAGTATGACTTCATGTAGCTTTTTTTTTTTAAAAAAAGCATTTCTCTCAGAATGGAAAAGCCAGAACAAACATATTTCTGAGAATCTAAACTGAAAATGGGAGATTTCTGAAGTGTCTACTCATAATTGCTGCAACTTATTTAGACACACAAAGCCCAGTGGTTGGCTCAGCTTAATTAATGTGTTGGCAGCTCAGAACAAAATTCATACTAATTGTTGTAAAGTGCTTCCTGCCGAGAAAAATGAACAAACTATAATTAGAAAAATTGAAAACGTTCACATGGTACCCTTGAGAAAACCTGATTATTGTGTTGTAGTTTTGTCTTCTATTGTACATTAATGACATTTTGCTTCCTTTGAAAATCTTAGTTCTCCTTTGTGAGTATGAGAAAGTCAGCTGCATTGACGTTGGAGGATGCTGCATACACTAGAGAGAACTGGACCAAGGCGTCTGTGAAGCTGGAATCAGTTTGTTGTATTCTGGTGTCAGCGCTTAAAGAATTGTTTACTTAATAGATATTCTCATAATTTAACTTCGATCACATAATGTCCTCCTCCTTTTTAAAAGTGTTCACTCGATAATTATTTTTAGATTAACTTACTCACTACTTGTGTTTATGTAACACGACCCAACATGTTTTTCCGCCATTGGGTTTTATGTGTTTACTATTTATTTCCCTTACTGATTATTTTGGGTCACTCTTGCTGTAATTGCACGTATATGTTATAAAGGAGAGAGGACAAAGAGAGATAATGCATCATAAACAACCAAATGTATACATTATATTTAGTTGTAAATCTTAAAAAAAATGTTTATGATATTGATAATTCTTTCAGATGTGTTTTCTGTATATTTTCTTTTTAATCTAATTTAATGTTTCTTTTGACTGCAAACATTTACAGGGCTATAATTTCAGTACTCCTCTTTTCCCTGATCTTAACCTGCCTCCTAAAAACATAATTGCATATTTGTTTAGAGTGGGCCTGAGTGACTCTGCGTCATAACTAATAATGAATGCAGCACTCTATTTCAAATCCACCCCCTGAAGAGAGTGACAACAGTGCACTGTCCCAGTCCGCCCTTTTGACAGCCGATCCTTGTAGCTACCCCAAGCGGTGTTGTCTTGCATCGCCAACCACAGTGTTCACAGTGTTCACTGTTAGGAAAAGATCATCAGCAGTAAACACAGTGACAGGCCAGGTAGTCCGCCGCATAAGTCGGATGTCAGCATTGCTTCTGCTGTTTCTACTGTGTGTCACTACAGGGCTTTTACAGTCAATCACTTGCCGTGAGTTAAAGTTTTTTTTATTTCGCTGTGGTTGCCTTTGTAGAAAACTGTTGGGTGTCCCCAGAAGAATCGGGACTGTGGTTCAGTACAGCGAAATGTAGCACCTCAGTGCCCTCAAAGCCGGATTTGGAGACTTGCCTGCTGTCTACTCATGGTGAGTCTTTTCACCACTTTTTGAAGTGGAAACATATATTCATGATATAATATTCAGCGATCTGGAGGCTAATATGTTATTTTGTTGTCATTTTGAGAACTTAATGAATTCTAATAACAAAGGATGTCTATGTTTAGACATTAAGGCGACCGCATTTTATTTGACATTATTACTTTTTCGAGAAAAGGAAAAGATCTGTTGACCTTGAGCTTGTTTAAACATGTCATGAAAAATAACTCCTGTTTGGTGAAACCTGCGGAACTTGTCTTAACTTTACCACATCATTGTTGAAAATGCTGAATGTCAAAAAGCCAAGAAGCTATTAACATAAAGGCGCACAAGAATGGGCTTTTCTATTCTTTCATTAAGTTAAGGAAAACATTCAGACCCTGCCTCAGAACATACAGGTCTAGCTTTTCCTCATAATTCAAGATGCTAAAGAAACATTTGTCTTTACTTGATAGAAGTGGCCATATTCAAATATTGACTTGTCATGCATGTATCAGACCGGTCAACTCGAAACAGGTAGATTCAATAGCGGAGTAGTTTGAAATCATAATTTTTAATTGAGTCACATGTACAATTGTGTCAAGTTTTATTGAATGTTGTAAAATGTTCCATGTGTATGCAGTGCGAAACTCAAAGCGTTTTTTGTGAATTTATTGTTTGCCTGGTGGACTGTGAGTACTAACACATGAGTGTGTGGAGTAACGACTATGGGACCAGTACGGTAACGAAGTGATGTATGGTGGCACGTTGCCATTTAGGGCTTTATAAATAAATACACAATAGAATACTCATTATGCATCATTAACAAAGTACAGTACTTTTCATAATAACGTACAATCTCTTATGTTGTGTTTTGCACCGTTGCTTCAGCAAATCATATGCGCAGAACACGTGTAGTCATGCAGGTTATAGTACTGACTTTCTAGCATAGCAAGAGTAATGCTATAAATACTGCAAAACACTGTAATTTCACTGGTAAAATGAATATTGTTGGAGTAAGAAAGTTTGGACAGAGCAGTGATTTTATATAACATAGAATATAGCTGGTTTGTCTAGTGTCACAACGTGAAGGAGTGACACTAAAATGTTTGCAGTGGAGCACCTTGTACACAGTTTACGATATTGTTTAATAAATAATATAAGAAAGCGTGGGTGTGTCTCGTGTCCCTCCTTCAGCCCACACTCGTACACGCACAAATTCCGACACATTCCGACCTCAACTGTATTACTCGTATTTTCATTCTGACTTTTCCAAGATGTGTGCTGTCATTTCTTCAAGAAACTGTCTGTCAAAAATAGTCTTATTTTTTCAGAGGTGTACTGAGTACTGATCAATGTGTCGGCTTGGGGCCATATGTAATTACTTTGTGACTGGCCAGCCATGAAATTGTTGTTTGGCTCTGAAATAGAGCCAGAGCCATTTCATAAGAAGTTTTTTAGAGCAAGGCCTTCTGGTGCTGCCATAATCAGAATGAATATGACCATGGCAGCAGTAAGAAAATTGACTTGACTGATAAAAGAAAAAGGTAAGAATTTCACAAAATCATCATCCAGTAACCTCAGCAAGTTCTTCACTCTGGCTTTATCGTCACATTATCCACAAGTGTCACATAATGGCTGTTGTTTTTTTTTAAATGGACTGTAAGTCTGGAGAGGAACAACTTTTGTCAACTTGTAAAGGGAGTGTGGAGCCCCCAGTTTTGCAGAAAAGTATGGAGAGTGACAGTCTCTGGCTCACATGTATGCAGCTGTGGACTGTACGATGCAGGCTGGCAAATGGAGTGGAAGAGCAGTCCCATTAAACCCTAGCTCTCCTCTGAGAAAGAGGCTAACAGCTCTGAACGCCAGCCTCTTGCTCCCTGGCAAGAAAGTGCTGACACAAATTTTTGTCTGACTCAAATGCCTTCTGACCACATGACACTGGCTCTTTTCTTCCTCTGAGATTCCACGACCGTAAAGCTTTGGCTACACAAAAGAGACACAGTCTGCGAGTGCTGCTAAGGAGGTGGCATAAATTATAATTGTACCGTGAGCTAGCGCAGAGGTCTGCATTGCTCATAATTTAGAAGGTGAAGAAGGAATTTCTTGTTTGAGTGGTTAATTGACTATATATCCGTTTTTATCTGCTGCCCATTACTCAGGAACCTGGGAAACAAACGAGTATTATTTATTATTTAGACTTTGCTGTGTGTCTTTGTTTCCTTAACTAGATTCACGTATGCACTGTGTTCTGTTACATCTGTTCAAAGATGCGCAAATCGTGTTATTCACAGTCCTAGTCCTGGACCTGACAAAAGCTGCCTTGTCCCTTTTGCCCTGCAGTGTGGATCTGTCAGTGTGTGATTGACGTACCGTGGCTCCTGTGTTGGTCACTGGTGTGAAGATGTAGAAACATGACAGTGTCTCTAGGCACAAAAAGTACTGGCTTCTAGTCCTTCAATTGCGCGAGTCATCAAATGTGATTCGCTGTTAACCTCTAGAAACTTTCAGTGGTGGCAGTTTGCACTTTTATTTTCCAAAAGAAGTTGAGCTTTTAATTTCTATAAGCCTCTGGTTTCCCCTTTAGAATAAAGCAACTGCATTTCTAGGCAGTCCTCCCTATAGTCTTACTCATGCTTTGACCGATCAGATGCTTAAAACTCTGCTGAGTGCTGGAGGGGATGATGATGACAGTGATCAGTGTTGTCAAGCTGGTGAAGTGGATCTGAAGTAGATGGTTGCTCCCCAGTGGGGTGTGTGGGTGGTTAGCTGCAGCCCACAGCTACTGAACGGGGAGCTGTGTCAAATCTGACACACTGAAACCCACAAACGCCAACACTGACAACCAGTTGATGAAAACCAATTCAAAGGCAAGACGGACTGCACTGGAACTGTGGTGGAGCTGCTCTCACTTGCTTGATTTCGGTGTAAGGATTGAATTTCTTTACGTTCCTCTTTGTTGGTAGGTGTGCAGGTTTTGTTTGGAGTGGTAGAAACAAATCCACAAACATTTACAGCAAATGAGGCAAGACTTTATTTTTCCAAGTAACTAGAAGGTTCACAGGACATGGTGCTGGTAGCATGCACACTGTTACACAAACATGAAACATGAAAACAAAGATTCTCTTGCGGCCTCAACTGGTTAGGATTCCTGCTCACTGATCTGACTTTGGGATCTTTCGGGAATAGACTGAACATCTGGGATAGCCTTAATCTCTCTCTGATCATACTCACTGGCAGGTGAAAAAGAAGTCTGTGGAGACAGTATAATGTATCATGTGTATCAGTTAACCAGCCGGTGCCTGCTCACGTACATTTCACACGAAATGCCCTCCAGTGTCTTTTCTTTGCTTGTATATTAGAGCCACAAGCTAGTCTAATTGTAAAGCAGCTAATTAAATCATTTAAGGCTGGTGGTTTGAAGCTGGACACATTGGTTAGCTCTGGACTGGAGTAGCTGATGGGAGGCAGCTGCACTGCCATTGGGCACAAAATCGTTTATTCAGGTGGAAATATTGTCAGGTCAGTTTTATTTTCAGTCAGGGTGCAAATGACAGAAGCTTTGCATGTTAGAAGTCTGTCATGTGATGGGATAAAGTGTTACTATCATTGGGTATTTGAACTATTTTAAAAAGAAAATGCAACATCTTACCTTTTTCATGGCGATATGGGAGCCATCTTTGGCAGAAAATGTTTTCACAACCACTGATGTAAAAAAAAATCCACTGATTTGTTAAAAGCAGTCTTTTCCGCTATTGTCCATCTTAAAAGCATATTATTAAACATAACTGTTTCAGGCAGCCAGTGGCGCACAGAGTATTAGCCAGACTCAAACAAAGGGCACAGAAATCAGCCAGTACTTAAGTATGGTTTGAGAAATAACGAGGTGAGAAAATAATAAAAATCAAATGTGCAATGTGTTTCCATTACATTTTTCATTTTGTCCCTCATTTCTTGACTAATAATTGTGGGGGTATGAGATGTCCAACAAAACTGTAAATTAATTTTCCCGCTGTGAAAACTAGCAGCTATTCAGCATAGCTTATCTAAAAAAAAAAGTTTTTTGTTCTAGACATGATGTAATTCCTGGCCTGAACCCATTTGGCACATTCTTTGTTGTACTTTACTTTCATCATACAAACACTGCAAATTTGCTGTTGTTTATGTAACTAAACCCCTGTGAATGTGTGAAACAGACCCCAAATTAAAAAACAAAACATGTGCCACATTTAGCAGAAGTCATGAATATATGTGATCATGTGCTGCGAACGCAGAAGTAATCAGAGCAATCCAGTTATCATCTGGGCTTTAGAGGGAATTCTTTTAAGTGGTTCTCCTTTGGGACCGTGTATGCGCAGGTTTGTTCAAAATCAGCTCCTCCCCTCTTATCTCCGCCAGCCGTCATTGACAGCTGGGCCCTGCAAACAGCTGCCTCCCCCTCCCCCCTAAACTTGTGCATTAAAAATGAAAAAGAGCTGCCAGTAAACATGCTTGCTTAGAAGACTAATTATTTCATTAAGCTATAATGAATTTGTTGGTCGCCCCTCTTGGTCAGTTTCCTAAGTTACTGACCTTACTTGTTGACCTAGGGGAGTGTTTGATACTGGCCAAGTGAAGCAGTGTCCATCTCCACAATTACAAAAAAACTTCCAGATCACGTTACGTTGATGATTACTTGATGAAGATGTTCATGTTAGTGGGCTAAGATGGCCAGATTTATGAGATATCATCTTTTGTCATATTCACTTTGCTGAAGCTTATCACCTCATTGACTTGCATATGACTTCTTAAACCACCCACGTACTCGCAGACATTCATCTGGTGGCTGCTGCCAATTACTTTGTGGACTGTGTGCCTGGCAGGAGTCCATTATGAGGGTGTTTTGGACTGGGAAGCCTCCTCTGTGAAGTTCACCACCAAGCATCGAACCTACAACATTAACTTGCGCATTTAAGATGGAATTAGTAAAATTCTATGCATACCTTGCTTCCTAATGGACAGGTTTTTGAGGAATGAGTGAGAAAGGAAATATAACAGGACCCCCACCAAGAACGTCACATAATCGTCAGCTAGAACATGCTTGTGTTTCTCAAAGTTAGAAATGTATTCATGATATTTCAGGCTTTGGCTCATTTGTATGTCTCGTGTATAACATAAACAGACACAGCTACAGTTGAAACTCCCAACTGGCTACTGCAGGGCCGAAAATCAGCAGATCCTAAATACACAATAGCCTTATAACACTGTAATTTAGAGTCTTAAGTACATAACAGTAAATATCAAAACCTATTACAAATTAGTTTCAATATAAATTTGAAATGGTATCATTTAAGTTTTCGTAAACTTAAATAAATTGGATGCGGTTTTGCTCGAGATTTATCATGCAATTAATTCTGCAAACCAGTAATAATAAGTAGTAAAAATCCCACTCAGTTTTCCCACCCAAATGAACTACCCACTGTTAGCTACTAGCTGGCAGCTAACTATGTATCTGGCTACCTACTTCCCCATCACGGCTGTTTGTGCTGTCCCTGGCTGCACATCCAGATCACATCACACATCAAGTGATTTAGAAGGCAACCCCTGTGAAACAATTCAAAACTAACCTTTTATTTCTGATTCATGGCTATATGTTAAGCTATATGCCACATGTAACAGACTTTTAGTGTATTAATGGCAAAATGAGCTGTTTTTGAACTAGGTTTTGTAAGAGTTATGTTTATTTTCAGTCAGATGTTTGTGGCTGCACAGTGAGAAACTCAACTTTGACATGCATCATACATATGCATTTTTAAACCAATTTTCTAGAAAAAATCTGGATTTCGGCGTATCTCCACTTCGATCGTCAGGGGTCATTGGTAGACTTCTGGTTATTTCTCTTCACTCTTTCCATCACATCGCCTCTGTACCTCCCCATGGCCTCATACAGTTTTTACACTGTTTACACTCATTGTAGATAGTGTGTGTAAGGCTGACACATTCAATCTCAAGAGGGCAATAAAATCTCGCCTTTTTCTTTTGCTGACATTGTCAAGGCATGGCTCAGCGTGCTAATGTGGAAGGCATAAAGTCTGACGAAAAGCAGACTCATCTGTTGGCCTGTGACCTTCAGCAAAGGGGAAGGACCGGAGGCGACCCTGCACGTTTCTATCTCCATCGTATCTCTCTGCCCTTGGCTTATGAGCCTCATGAGCCAAGGGCATAGCTCTTTCAATGTGTAGGGTAAAGACGCAGCTTAAATTTGCAATCTTTATCATCGCTTATTTGAATTCCAAATTTGCCTTTTCTCTTTGCGTGTGAGGACTCACCCGTACTAACAATTGCCTTTTTGAAGAAGCATAGTGGTCGCTGTTCTGAGGGCATTTTCCCAGGAGAGGATCCAGCATTCCTAATACAAATACACTTTTTTGTTTTAATGGCATGAACAGGGACTAGACAGGATAAATATCCCGCTTCTTGTGTATGCTAAGTAAGGCTCATTAATTTTCACAAAAGAAGCTCATCAGCCCAGCCCTCTGGATTAGTCACAATAACACTAGACAAATAATTGTAATGTGACACGAAAATAATCAAACTCATTTAATGGAATGACTTATGAATGATAAGAGTGTTTAATTTAAAAGCTATCTATGGGCCACTGAAAACAGATTGCTGCTTAAATGAAAATACAGTTGCTTTGATGATTGAAAACAACTGCATAATATCAGCTGCAGACAATCACCATGTTTCCTTCCTAATTTTGTTGAAGCCAGCTGCATGAAACTCTGAGTGTTCAAACTGCAGCCTATCACTGAGCCTCGTGACTGATGGATGGTGTGATAGAGGATGGAATCTAAAAAACATTTTTTGGTGGTCACTAAATGGCCATCAGAGGTCAGTGGTCGGCTAACATGGCAACTTGGTTCCTGTCTTCTTGTCTGCACTTTCAATCAAACATCCGTCTAGGTCACAGCAATCTGGTGGTGGGCTAAACTAGAAAAGCAAGTAATTTAAGATGTTTTCTCTCCCACCCACGCTCTCCCAAACCATCTTCCTAGAATCAGATTCATAGCCGCAAATAGCAACCCCGAAGGTATGACTGCCCTTGTGAACCACTCTAATGTGGTCGTTTCTTTTTTGAAGATAGTGGTGCGGAATTAGTAGTGTGTTTGCGTGAAAAAGTAATTTTTCAGAAAACATGGATTAAAGGCACGCATCCAATTTGTAATGACAGTGCTGAAGTTGGTTAAATCTGTTTTGTTTTCCACAGGCAAGACTGATTACACACACACAAAGTGTGGTATGACATGGTTTCTGGAACATGTCAGAGCCTCTTCTGCTATATGAGCTAATTTGCATGCTAAAGGCATGCACATTTCCTGTAGAAGCTGTCCTGTGGATGAGATGAAAGCAGATAACAGAGATGCTGCTAATTCACAGTGGACAAAGAATTTCATCACTGAGTGGATGCGAACATGTTGGAGGTGTACTTTGTAATGCAGGACTGGAACAATGTATTATTCATTGGGAATCGGATTCATCTCCCATCTCAGTCAGTGCGCCTCTGCTTCAATGAAACCCGGTTTATATCAGTGCCAGTGTAATTCACACACTTATTTCCCTAGATATGCTCCAAAAGCAAGCCATTGTCAACAGCTCTCCCTAGCAATTGGACTTGATTTTAGTCAAGTGCAAAGAGATCCAATTGTGGGCAGACACTCATTTGGTAAGCACCAAAAGTCATTGTGCGTAACCTTTTGACATACCTAAGCTACTTTGTCTATTTCTGTCTCTCTCTCCTCCTGTTTGGTGGTACAGCAATACGTTATTGATCGGTGCTGTTCTTGTCCTGTGGTTTTGAAACCATAGCCACCCTCTGAATGTCTGATGACTCTCTGCCATTACCTTTGGGATGTGCTGGGTCTGAGGACTCCTTGTGGGATTTCTTGGTGTCACTTATGCTATTTTTAAGTGTTATTTATAGCAATGTCACCACATAGCATCTTGGAGGGAGTTTTTTGAGAAGACATTTGACACTGACTGCTATATAGTGTCTATCACTTTCACCTGACTGATGAGTCAGATACATGTATTTCTGTTTCACTTGCCTTATGCAGCAGTAAATTGAATTCCTCAATAAACATGTAAATGAATCTGTGGCCTGTCCAACAACGTGGGCCTCGGTGAATATCAATACAGTTTTCTGGAGAACTAGGCTTGCCTTCCACTGTCTTTTTCATTAATTGATACAGATTTTATTATACAGCTACAATGTCTCTACAGTAGTGTGTTTATTGAGTTAGGTCTGGGCAAGCTGGCAAAAGATCATATGACGATCTTTAAAGGTAGAATCATGATCCACAACCTGAATCACAATCTCAGCTCTTGTAATATGTAGGCCTATTATAACCAAACTATCTCAAGTTTTCCCTAAGTGTTCCTACGATTATTTGTCTAAAAACTTCTAAAAGCTTTTTGCATCATTTAGGACAGATATTATTGCAATATTTCAATAGCTCAATAGCTTGAAGAAACTACAAGCAAACCTG
>JAPQRN010000012.1:12922825-12942756 GCA_037367275.1 Coranthus polyacanthus
ATTTAAATATTGATAGTGTGTTTTTGAGAATACAGTTTGTGGCCCCTCCTCTCCACTCAGCAAAGGGGGGAGAGAGAGAGCAGTGGTCGAGCAAGCAATAGACTGAATGGGGAAAGCGAGCAGTGTAGCGAGGAAAAAAAGCAGTGAAATAGAAAAATAAAACATTATATCCTGATTCTGTCACAGCAGTTATGTTCTCAAAACACAAATAAGCACAGCCAATATACAGCACAAGCTTCCTCATTTCTGCTGTGTGTGACACCGACAGGTCTGTTAGAGGTGATAGGTTAAAAGGTCTCTGTCTACGTGAGGAGAGGAACTGTATAACCGGAGTCGCTTTGTTTTTATGTTGTAGCACCCGTACACAGTGCTTGGTGTTCATTCACATTACATCATTGTTTACAGCAACAGCATGGGAGCACTAAGCATATTCACAACATATTAAAATGAAAACCTGCTGCTGTTGTCATTTTGATGTTTGCAGGAAAAATGGGTTTTCATTAATCAGTGACAAATGCCTAATCTTGCAGTGTCTGCCATTTTTCAAGTCCACTCTCAAAGAGATTACAGTAAAGACATGCAGTACAACTTCCATATCCAGTGGTGGTACAACTCTGAGAAAATAAAGAACTTTTGTGCAATTTTAGATAATTTATTTCCCTTCTTTCCAAAGGGAATTTTCTACACCTGCCTACATGGCTCACCATATTTCATCCAATTATATGGTCTTGTGCAGACATCCTCTAAAACAAACAGGGAAATAAAAGGCACTGAATTATGTTCTCTTACATTTGGCTTTCTTTGAGTGTGATAAAGGTTGACATGCTATTTCAGTTGCTTCCTTTGAATAGATTTAAACAAGAGCGTGAGAGAGGTCCAAGCTGGTTTAAACTGGGCATAGATTTGGTAATGAAAATTCATGCCAATTGGCCTGTGTAGGAGGACTTCTGGTTCCCCACAGGGATAAGATACAACTAAAACACATAATAAATCATTTGGCTGTATGTGGGCTGCAAACGAAATGCATTAAACCAGACTTGAGCACTATGGACTTGTGAGGAAGACATACAGGTACAATCCACAATGTGTTCACCCTGGTTCTGTAATGGTGTGTTAAGTAAATAAATACGTGAAACCCTCTGTAGTTGGTTGTACTTAAAGCTACTATGTCATTGGAGAGTAGAATGGTAAAAGTTATGGTATTCAGTTTGTAATGATATGCATTTAATCGGTAATACTACACTGTAATGTACGAAAATTTCAAGATGTGACATTTATAGACTATGGCAACAAATGATTAATTGGATGAATGAAGTGAATAACTAAGATTAATGAAAACAGTTGTCAGTTGCAGCCCAAGAACAAAAAAAATGGTGTCATGCTTGTCGTTCCTAGGGTGTTTGGAACATCTAAACAACTGCACCAACACCCTGTAGAAGAGGTGGTCTCAATGTGGTTCCAAACTAACTTTGGAATGATTTTTTTTCTGGTGAGAACATGATTCAACTCTGATCCGACTCAACTACTTGGTGAACTCTGAAAGTCCGTCCTAAACGGCTCCTGTAGCCAGGTGTACTTGTCACACCGGAATGGGACAGAGCGCACAAACATTACTAGCTTGCATTGTAGCAGCTAGCTGGAAAATGGACCTTCCTGTATTTACTTTCTTGCTCCCGCCCAGAGACATCTGACCAGTAAGCAAAGTGAATGCTCAGACATGCTTTGCGGTGAGGGATTTTGGTTCATATGGGTTTTTATTGGGTAAAAAGAAACTGGACCAGGGTGGAAGACTCATCAACTAACTCATCAACTGAAAATGGCATTAGTGGCTTGTATTTAGAGTACATTCACAAAGGATTTTGTGCACAGCTCAAAATGAGAATAAGCAGTAACAGATATGTAACACTGTTGTTAAATTGGTATGAAAACTTACTTTGTGTTCCCTGTAGCAGTAGAAAGATGAGAAGCTGTTCGAGAGCAATCTTGACCAAACTGTCTCATCTTTGACTGATCATGCCCTTGTATGGTCCATCTTGATACTGATATCATCACCTTCCCCGGCAAAGCAATGAGTGCAGGGGCATTAATCTAGATTAATAAATAATCTACAGCGGAGCAGGAATGAAACTTTGTTACCAGCAACCTTAAGTGGTTTCTGCATCGCCCTGTGCAGCTCTCACCTTGTGAGCCGGGCCCTGACACTTCCCTTTATTGATATCAGTGTGATTTATGGAACTCTGCTCCCCTGGCCATCCTCAAACTGGAGATGGGAGCATGATTTATCCCTGTCTGATGCTGCAGGGTGTCTGCTGTTGGCAAGATGAGGGAGGAGGCTCTAGCTGAACCAGCCTCCCACTAGAGTTTTGTTTTTTACTGTGTGTATGAATATTTTCTGTGCTGTATTTAGAAATGTACCTCTGCAACATAATTAGTTGTAATGAACAGGTCTGTCTGTCACTCCATCCCACCGCCCTTCACTCACTATTTCTTACAGAAGCAACACAGTGAGTAGAAACAAATAGAGAATCAATGCATTACAAATGACACGGCTGCCGTTACACTTTCTACAACTATGCTTTCCGTTCACTGTTGTTATTTGTCTGACAATCATGGGTTCCCTTCTAATTGCTCCAGGACACATGTGTCTCGCAGAGAAATTGTTATTCTCCAACTGCTAAATCGTTGTATTTCTTACTTGGTGGTGTCCTAATTACCCATTTTCTCAGAGGTTATAATTTTATCTGCTGGGGAAAAAAATTAAATTGCATGTTCTACTATTTAGTCATTCACCTCTCTAAAGGATCATCAGGTATTGAATAACTGACCAGTAAAAAAGGGCAATTTCCTCCATCTACAAATCTCTTTCTGCTTTGTGACTTGCTTTAAATTTATGCAATAGGTAATCACAGTAAGAGCACTCCCCCGGGAAGTGTGTGTCCTCACTAATTCTGTAACTGTGTCTGTGTAGTTTCCTCTCAGATGAGTTTTAATTTGGAGTCCAGGAGTAACATGAGATTAATCCTATTGGATGCCCTGTAACACTGGCCTTTGCCATGGCTAGCCCCATTAAAGGATACTTTATTGATTGTAAATAAGCTTTTGTAATTAATGGAGGGTCACAGATTTTCCCTTGCAGTCTGTTCTGGACTCATGGGGAGACATCCACACCTGCTGCTAGCTAGAATATGTTTAAAAATTTAGATTACCCACACAGAAATGTGCTATATCAGATGTATGCCCTTATCTCAAGAGAGATCTGTCGATATAGTATATTTAAGGTGAAATCTTCTCACTGTTTTTTATGGCAAGATTGTTGACAATTGGTCCTATAAATTAATGTACCAATGTGTCCAATTCGGTTAAAAATTGAATGTTCATGTTATATGTACATATATTTCATATATTTCATATAAACATGGAAGTTCAGTATATGTACATACATTTATTTCATGATTCATTCTGTGGTGGATTTGCAGTTGGGAGAATTTGAGTTGCAGTTTGATGAGACTAATACTATAATAGTTTCATAATTGTAACTCTGGTTTCCCCACATTATGCCACAAGGAAGCAATTCTTAGAAGGAAGGCTTATAGCTAAACCTACATATTTAATGCCATAAGCGAGTAATGCAGTTTTAAGCCTTTCACACAGGTGGCTCAAAAGACCCATTTTGGAGAGTGTTAATTCAGCCTTTGTGAGTCATGCTTACAAATGAATCAAGCTGTGTCTGTTTTATTTTTCATCAGAACAAACAAGTGTGCTGCTTCGGGTGACCAGAGCAGATGAAAGTGCCTCATCGTGCAGGGCTACTGAATGTGCCTTTAAGTGGTTTTTAACACACTGGAGGAGCATTAGGCCCAAGCTGTGGAAGAGCCTGAGATGGGCTGCATCCGCTTACGCACATTAACTGTGAGAGCATGCTGCTTCTTGGCTTCCCTTCACAAAGGCCAGTACACAGGGTCAGAGAGAGTGGGAATGAGAGATGTGTATGCTTACACCCTCAGATGAAACATTGCTTCAGCTTTGTATACGTGTTCACGGGTACATTTTTGTGTGCGTGCCTGTCTCTCCCTGGCGACCTGCGAGTCTGTATGTGTGTGTGTGTACTTGCCTACTCAGTATCCTGTTCTCTAAGATTTGATACATTGATTGCCTCCTGTAGAAACAGACAGCAGTATCTCTCCCTATTTTCTGCTCTGGCAGTTAGTAAACTGCTACAGCCTTGCCTGGTTAGCCCACTGTCATGCATATGGAAACTGATTTATCGGGTTAGGCTGTGAAATTCTCCGCTTCATCTTTCATCTAGTTCTTTCAGCATCACTAAGGGGGATGCAGTATGTACTTACTGCCATGAGGCTTTTTAAGATTTTGATTTAGTATTATAATCATAGAATGCCTTCTGGCCTGTAGGTTAACCAGACCAGACATAATAAGCTGCTCTCTGCTCATATTTTCTGCTGAGGTGAAGATGCGGTGAGTTGCGTTGGGTTCATAAGGACATGCGTAGATGCCCTGTACCTCTGGGGATGAACCTGCATGCCAATGGATCTGACCCAGTAATCACCTCACACTCTCTCACCAGTGTCTACATCTTGTCATGGGATGTGCATGATTCATACCAATCAATGGACCGCAAACAGAGGGAAGAGCTGGCATGGCGCTACATGATAACACAACCCCTCATTACTGTAGTGTTTATTTAGGACGGCGAACGATTTCTTTCTCAATGCTAGGAAAGCAGTGAGGTGAAAAGTTTAATGAATCAAACATAATACTGTTAATGTTTGTAAAGCCTTGTGAAATTTTAATTGCAATCAGCTCACAATTTGACATACATGGTTTTTTGACATATTTCAGAGCCACATTGAAACTACACGGCTGCTTTTGAAGTGATGCATGCTTTTTATCTATTCCTCTGTTAGGTGTAAGGCTCAGCTGTGTCACTGTATTATCAAGCAGCTGCAGTGATTGCTGTGATTAAAGTGATACTAAACCCCAAAATATGTTTTTGAGCTGGAAACAGAGACACATGACCCAATTGTGGTGAAACGCATCAATTCTAGTGACAAAGCACGTACAAACCGACAAATATGTAAAAAAAAACAGCAACTGCGTGTTATGGCTGAACAGGGCTTAATTCGCCACTTCCTGGTTGAAAAATCTTGATCCTTCCCACCGTGATGATGGTGCAGAGTCGTGCTTTTAGTATTGTGTTAGTACAACACTACGTCATGAAATTTTAATTAAAATAATCGGCGTTACAGAGGTGATCAGTCCACCTGTCCTTCAGTCAGACTCCCAAAGCTCATTAATTTTCCAACAGGTCGAACTGAAGCCATTATATCGCTCTGCTCTGAGCCACCGGACTCACAGGAGGAAGTGATTTTGCCTCTTAAAACCGTTGCATCGATTGGTTAATTTGTTTGTCGGAATCTGAAATAATGTCTTGTAACACGTCAGTAACACAACGACAAAGGCTGCAGAATGGCTCTGTTTGTCAGTGTACTGTGGTACTTCAGGGCACTTCAGGACTTCAGTTCCCTCGTGAGAAAGGACTGTATGACAAGAAGAAAAAGCAGCGAAAATATTCTAAATATAGGGGATATTTATTTTTAGGTGGGCCTTTCTTAGGCGTTACAACCAGTACAAAAACTCAAACTAACCCTCTCAGAGTCTCTGCATAGGTGTCTTGTGATGTCCCTGAGCTACTCCTGTCTCACATCCACACCTGCGCTGATCACTCCCCATCTCTCCTCTTTCCGACTTTGTAGCAGTTTTCAGAATCAGGCAGTGGGTGGAGTCAGGGGGTTTAGTATCACTTGAAGCTTCTAACTAATTCTTACCCACAGCTAAAAGAACCACTTGAGGCAGACTGACTGGAAAAAAAAAACAACGGTGCAAATAAAGTATATCAAAAATAATAAAATTCCTTAAAAATACTCTACTCTGTAATTTTAACCTTCACTGTGTAAAAAAAAAAAAGTGTATTAATCGTGCTTTAAATAAAATAAAAATTACAAGTTTGCATTTTCAGAATCACCGTTTATCATTTTATTAACAAAAGTCAAGATGTCATGACAATGCTATGATGCATGCATCTGCTCTTTCCACATGCAATTCAGTACATACTTATGGAATAATTATGACATTTATGAGGACATATGTGTCCCTAACGTCACTGAATTATTTTTATAGACAGAAGTGTAGGTTTATAAACGTTCAGTTCCTCGTGTCATTTTAGGGTTCTGTTCACTCCCCTAGAGGGTAGTTGCATCAGGATCTGGGCCAAACCTCACAAAGAAATATGTCAGGCATTCTTTGCGGAGCCACATCAGACCTCATCTTTTATTTAGAGGGAACCTACCATAACGGCTCGGTGACACCGCACTGCTCGGCAAATAAGGTCAAAAATATTTATTATCAGTCATCCCTCTAAATCAGCGCGGTTAAGACGTGTTCACAGTGACTTTATGGGGACTAGAATTATTGCCCCCTTTGACAGTAACTGAAGTGTTTGTTCTGAGGTTACATCAGGAGATAATGTCAGAACCCTCATTTGCATCGGCCTTGATCTGGGCATGTGTCTGTGATCATTTTCTGACACAGTTATTGGGTGGGAAGAGAAATGGAACCTGCTGTCCAAAACATTATTAGATGCACACGCTTATCGAACACCATCTCACTGATAAGCAGCCAGCAGTCAGTAGCCAGTATGGTTTACAGTAATTTCACTTCAGAAAGGTGGTTAAAGTAAAAAGCAATTCACCATGTGCTCAGTACTACTAATAATACTGAATGTACTTCAACACTGCATGTCAGTGAATCAAATGTATTTAATGCATTTGATTTTTTTTTTTTTTTTTTGCCCGTGCGTTGAAAAGTATATATCCTAAATGCTAGACAACAGGGTCACATGGTACTTGACTCTCTCCGCTACCCTCCTGAAAATCTGCCGAAATGAAAATACAGATTTGAAAAATCTAATAATGGTCATTAATACAAAAATGATTAGAGTGTTGCCACTCATGGTAGTCCAAACAAACAAGCAATCACAGCTTGAATAATGGTAGGAATGCTTCTGAGGTGATTTGAGATGGATTTGTTGTTGGCTTCAGCAGTTCCCCTTAATTATACTCTGAGATATTTGCTGTTGTTAAAGTCGCCCTCGCTTTCAGTTCTCCCTATTTTATTTTCAAATATTTTTTCTATTAATGACAAGGTGCCAATTTGCGGTAAACTCCAAAACTGGCGACTACAGAGACTGCTCTTTTTAGTCTTGTTGTGAGTTTTACTTTACTCCACACTAGGGTGAAATCAAGTATTTTAACGATGTAGCCTGACCTGGAGTTACTGGGGGAAGTCAAATGTTTTCAAACTGCAATATTGGACCTACAGTTCAGTGTGTCAAAACTACTCAAGCTAGTCCAAAGGTATCCAGCCTCTGTCAGATATCCCATAGTTCCTAATTTTCAATGGTTTTAAGGGTGAACTGGAGCTAAAATAACATTCTTCTTAAGATGCTCTCAAAAATACAAAGTGAAACAATGTTTTTCTTTTTTTCTTTTCGTTTTTTTTATTCTGTATTTAGTCAGGATATCTCATGGAGATCGAGATCTCGTTTGCAAGATTGATTGCAAAGTTGTTGTTATTCTGTTATTTGCTTGCAACTGATTTGCTTATCACTTAAAAAAAACAAAGTCTATTAAATATTATTTGTAAGAATGGAAAAATTAAATAAAAATTGAATTAATATATTGTATATGCCCTCATTATATGGAAAGTTGTGTTGCTCAGATTCAACCCAGCTGACAGTATTATCATGTGTTGCCTTATTGTTGTTGCCATTTCCCCCATGTCCCTCTGTGTGTATTAGCAGTATTATGATCCTGGAAGCCTCTTAGACCTCTTCTCAAGGTCAGGGGGGGATTGTTAAAAACATTGCTTGAGCAGGGTTGGGGGGGTGGGGGTTTGGGTTGGAGAGGCTTTCCAAGAGCTTTTCCATGTCCTCCTCTTTTTATTGTTTGGGTCCATAACAGACTTCTCAGCTGGAGACCGTCTGTGGGGCTTTGCTGACTCACTCCCATCTAATGGACAACATCTGCTGCCGTACGAGAACTCGCAGCAGAGATATGTGTGCGTATGAGAGGAGGGGGGCGACTTGAGTTAATCTTATCAAACCTCTGCCCCACTAGCATTGTCTCCTAGCATTCATTTCTAGTCCGGTTTCCTGACCATCTAGCTTTGTTTTGTGTACTGATATCTCCCCTAAGGCTTAATGAGTGCTGTAGACATTTAGTCATACTGTAATTCTAATATGTATTGTCTTTTCTCCCCAACAGATTCTTCTGTAGTCTAGTCCCGGGCATCTGCTGCAGTCATGTTTAGGAACAGCTTGAAGATGCTGCTGACGGGGGGGAAGGCCAACCGCAAGAGTCGCAGCAGTGGTGAGTCTGCTTTCTGACACAACAATGACACAGAAGGTGTTCAAGAGTTCTGTGGGTGTATTTTAGGAAGCAGTGACACACAGCGTGGAAGATGAAGTGTATTTTGGTTCTTACTTCTTCTTAAAGAGCAATCTGTGACTGCTAAAGTCCACTTACAACCTGTTCCATGCTGAAAATAGATCCAGACAAACACAGTACTGACTGACTCCGTTGCTTTGAATTGCAGTATCTCCTCTTATGAAAATCTAATGCCAGTTTTCCAATGGCTCTGACAGCAGGCTTTTACATACTGTGCTTGGAAAAAGTTTGTTTCATTATGAATTCACATGGGAGGGTTTTTCAATCTGGCTGTGTTCAGCCATACGACGACTAACCAATAAAACTTGTTGAAGTATTCCATAGTTGAAGTTAAGTTCTGCTTGACGTTCAGTCAGTTTCACACTAAAATCTGTTCAGTTAATACCAGAGATGTGGACTTTAGTCATGTGACTTGACTCAAGTTGCAATTTTAGTCTTTTATCATCCACCAGTGACCCGTTTAAGTTTTCGTGTAGAGGTAGGGTAACATTTTGAGCCACGTTTAAACTGATGTAGTTTAGGTTATGTTTTAGCCACATGCTAAACACAGAAACTGAAAGATGATCCCTTTCAATTCAAGTCTATTTAGCCTCGCATTTCTTCTGTCATAAGCCTAACCCTGAGTGAAACTTCCATTAAAAGGTTGGATGTTAAAAGGTTAAACTCGACTTGAGAAAATCATGAAACACTTATAACTCAACTTGATCTTGGACCACTAGTCACTTGTGACATTTGGACATTTTGGATTTTTGGATTTTTTTAGTACAGGTACTTGATATTTTCTGCAAGTTTTGTTCGTTCTGGGCTTTGTGGATAAAAGTAAATTAACACTGGTCTACACTCAAAGATAGTAAGTGATGGTAATTTCTAAAACGCTGCTATAGGAACACGGTGGACTCCTTCTCTAAATATAAATGGCTCATATGATTATATGCTACTGAAAACATAATTATTAATAATATATTCCATTTCCGCAATTGCATCCCCCTAAATCTTACACACTGGATCTTTAAGACATTTAAGATGGCATTAAATTTCAGATGACTAGGACTTTAAGCACTTTGGACTCGAAACACAATGTTAAAGACTTGAACTTGACTTGGGATCTATTGGTCTTGACTTGCGACTGGGCTCGAGACTCCAGAGTCCAGACTTGGGACTTACTTGAAACTTGACAAAGAATGACTTTGTCCCACGTTTGGTTAATACGTTTGAATACAATCCTTGTTTCTTTTTCATGCAGACGGATGAAATAACCATTTAACAAGCAATGTTTTTATAAAGTCCTTAGTCAAACCCCATGTAGCTCTTTGTTCTTAAACACGCATTACTGTCAATCAAATCAAGTCTTATAAAGTGCTCACTTAGAGGAGCAGAGGTTTTGATGTGGTAGATAATCCCAGCCAAGAGCAACACTTGGAAAAGCTTGGACTGTTCATTTTAGTACGGTACAATAACTCTTATTTGAATCTAATATGTTTCGGGTTATTGCCAGAGCAATATAACAACCTCCACTGTCTTAACTGTCTCCCCAGGATAGGGTCTGTTATGGTGCAAAAATACCACTTCTAAGGGCTTTCGTCGAGTTGCCCACTCAATTGGTACAGATGAATTCATTTTGATGTGGATTGTGAGGCTACGCAAAGACTAAACAGTGAACCTAAAGCATGAAACATAGTTCATTTTATGATGTTACCATGTCTTGAGTCTTTAGTTTTCCTGAGTCTGGGGGCAATGAAACTGTATTTTTTCCACATTCAATTTTTGAGTCATAGTATAATGTCCTCTTCACAAAAATTAAACGTGAAGGCTTTATTTCAGGGGTAGAAATTCCCTCACTTGTAGTTCCACACGGAGCACAGGTCATCTTCAGTCCTCAGATACTGACTATTACAAGAATGCTCGTGAACTGGTCACAGTAAACTGCTAAAATAAAACTTCCTACAGACACAAATAAGTATTAAAATGAGCAGTTATCACAACTCACACTGCATTATATTTCCTATTTAATGAGACGGAAATTGTGGTTGAACTGCCTTTGCAGTTATTCATATATCTTGAAATAGTCAGACTTGCTCATGTTGTCTCTCCTTTTCAATATCATCATCATGATGACTTGTGAATTTAGAGTTTTTTTAAATTTTATTTTCTGATATTTACAGGCATACATCACCACAGCAGCTTATATGTTTCAGAAGGTTCTGAGTAGACTCGGAGGACTAAAATAAGGTCACTGTCCAGGATCTTCCAATAACCCACTGTTAGCGTCATGTACTGTAACATAGAGGCTAAGATACATCACTGTCACAGGCATCTTGTCACGAAGGCTTTGTTTCAGGAAGATGTTTTTACTTTCATGTTTAGTCCTTTATTTCTGTCAGATCACAGTGCTGCTCTGATAACACATCACCGGCACTGCTTCATATGTGTTACTTTTTCATCTGTTGAGATAGTACCGCACGACTTAAAGATCCGTGGTGTGAAATTGTTCCTTTTACGCATCGGCAACATTCATGTGAATGAATGTTTCTTGACATATGTGGTAGGACACATAGCCTTATACAGTCTTAGGTTAATTATATGGTATAGGTTAATTATACTAATTATGCACAGCTGGCATTCATCACTTTTACACTGGTCATTTAAACAGTAAAGTGTTTGCTGAATCTCATGTGGCACACTCTACTAAAAAAAAGTGTGAGCAAGTTAAAATAAGAATATGAAAATGTTCTTGCACGAGGCCCATTGTTTGCAGTAAATGCTTCAATGCTGAAGCTGATAAACGTACCTCCTCTCTGCCTTTGGCTTGTTTGTGTGTATATGTCTATTTGTGTGTTTATGTGCCTTAGCAGCGTGCAACCAGAGTAGTACCCTGCAGTGTTTTTATATCCATTGATGTAATTTTGCAGGGAAGCCGTAGAGGAGTCCTACACCTACAGTATGTGTCCTCCACGGGAACATCTGTATCTTGCGCAAGCTGTAGGTCACATCTACAGATGCACACGTGGCCACTTCCAATTTTTTTGAAACACATATAATCTGTGCTAATCACAAATGCATTTCCAAGACGAAGATACATATACAAAGTCATCCAACAGCCTTCCAAGGACTTCCAAAAGGCTTGTTCTGGCACCAGTCGTTTATCAGTTTACGGCAGACAGAGGACGCTACATCCTAAGATTCAGTGGGAGGAGCGCTCAACTTAATAAGTGGACTCTTAAAAACTGCTTCTCTATGTAGATGCTCTTAAATGTTCTTTGGCTCAAATGTGTGATTGCGAGATAAGATGATTTTTGTCCACTTCTGATGTTTTCACAAGTGAGCTTCTGGCTGCAGCCATACCAGAGCTGCGAAGGGAATAGTCCCACTAATCTGCAGGCGACAGATGAGCCAGCTGTGCCTTGATCTGCAATGGAAAAATTGCGTGAGCCCCAAGTTACTAAGCTTTTGAATGGCATTTTTTAAATTGAATAACACAGATAAGCTGTTCTGATTGTGGTGATGCTGAATTGGACAAATCTCGATGGTGACACACTCAGGAAATTGGGTGTTATCTCTAGGGACACTACATGGTGCCTGTTTTGTCCGCAGACACTATCATTCGTGGTTTGGAAGTCAGTCTGTAACATGCTGCTGTTCTTTTCAGTTCAACGACACAATGATTCAGCTGCTGCTGCTGCTTAGGATTTGATGTGAATGTTTGAAAATCTCACACCCTGAGTTTCAAGCTCTTTAAACAAAAAGGTCAAATGTCTTGTCGTTACTGCAGCAGCAGTGTTTAGATATCAGTTACGCTCTGAGTGTTTTCATTAAGATGCAGATCAGACTCCAGCCAGTGTGTATGTGTGTGCGTGCAAGTCCTCTTCATCACACAGCAGCCCACTACTATTGCCTGCAGCAGCTTGTAAAGTAAAGTAGACCTGCCTGGATAGCGCTCAGTCAAAATGTGAATGTGAGAAGAAAAATGTTCCCTTGTGGTATCAGACATTACATTGTGCCTCGGATACACCGGTTCTCTAGCGGCAGTGTGAATCGAAAATGGAGGAATATAAAGGTTTTTGTGACATCATGGGGAAATGTTTGACTGACGTCCTCCCTGGTCTCAGACAGAAGAGAAGACTTGGGTCTAGACTTGAAACAGTCAGCTGCCTGACATCGCAATTACAGTTTGTGGCATTGGCTGATTGGAAAATGAGAAATGGGGTTGAAGGGTTGGGGTGTCTGGACAAGGAGCTGTTGCATGACTAATTAGCCCTGAGAGAGATTGACTTGAGTGTGGCAGTTTAGCAGACAAAATGTAGCTGACACCCATGCGCACTTGCTCACACCACAGGCTGAAACTAATTTGTGAGTAACAAGATGTAGCTATTTTTACCTTCCCGGAAATGGAAAATTGTGACTTTTTTTTTTACAAATGCAACAATGACTATTGTTTTATCCAATGTCACAATATATATTTGAGCATCGTCGTTGCAATAAGCACATAAAAGTCATATCTTGGTGACATGCAATGTTAAGTAAGGCAAATTAACTTTTCAGGAGAAACATACTGAAAAGAAAGATTTGGTTCCAAAAGCAGCATCAATTGCAAGGAATTATTCTGTCGAAAGAAATTTGACCACTTACTTTGTCCACAGTGCCTTTGTGGTGAGTCAACTAGTGTATTAAATATTCACATTTCACTCCAAATTCACTTCTGAAGAGTCATCACAACCTGCTTTTGTGTTTGGTGTGTTGAAACTAGATGCACAGCATTAAAGATTAAGAAAGGATGGTTCAGGGTAAACAAAAAGGCATTTTTCAGCTTTTATAACCAGTCTTACCTTGTTCCAAAAATTGAGCTTCAGCTTTTATTAGAAACGTATATACTAACCTTCTACCACTGTAAAGTTCCTGTTTTAAAACTGGTTAAAACACCCAAGATTACACCTTTTATTTTAGCCCAACAGCAAAGAAGTAGCCTCATTCCTCTCCTCAGCCCGACGTGGAACGTTCCAGTAAGTCTGAAGGAAGCAGGTGCTTGACAGGAATCAAATGGGTCCCCCTAATCACAGCTCTCTAATTGATGGCTCATTTTCCACAGTGGTGGAGAAATCTAATTAGAGATCATCAGATCAGCAAACACACTTTGAGCTCGAAGGCAAAAAGCAGTGTCACAACAGCTAGGCCTAATGCAGTGTAAACGTAATTATTGTCTGTCGAGAACTGCACTTGTACTGATCGCTAGGAAAGCCAAACAACGGTTTCCTCCCACAACTCTGACTTTAAATAGTCCTCGAATAGAGATTTAAAGCATCTTGGTCTATTCTATATGAATACCACTTAGTTTTTATTCAGTATTATTCCAGCACTTGTCTAGTTTTCCGTTAAAACCTTTTATGAGGCTTGATTGAGGTAATTGTCTTACCTAGTACTAATACTTTTAAAATTAGACTAATAATAATGAACTAAAATTACAAGCTAGACAAGGAGAAATTTTAAACGTGCTCTTCGCGCTGTATGTCTTTCCTTATTTAAATCAGAATAATTGGATGGGTTGATCTGCCACCCACACCTTTTTTTTCATACATGAAAAATGGGAAACCAGGTGCAACATCAGGTTTTTTTGTGCTTCAGTTCAGACAGAAGCTTCTATACTGATGCCACTTTAACAGGAATTTGCACATTTGAAAAGATAAATGCACAGTCCTCTGTTCTCATGTATCTTTCACTGTCTATTTAAATGGTTAACATTATTATTTTCTTTTAAACGGAGAAGGTACAGACTATAAGACATGCTGTAAATAGATTTGTTGTCAACATGTTGGCTTAATTCATAAAGAATACTTCATAATCACAATCTGGAGAGAGGAGTATTTGTATGTTGGATTCATTTTTAATTTTCTTAATTATTTACTTCAATATGTACATGGTGTGATGCTGTGGGGGCCTTTTAGGCTAAAATGTATCTTTGGGTTTAGAATCTAATAAATGCCGTGGAAGGAAATGCACATGCAGATGTTGTAAATTTACATATATATTGCTACTTACATACATAGCAAGCCATCGAATATCAAGTGAACATTATCCAATGACCACATAGAAATTAATCATCCCACCTTGGAGAATATCAGATAGATGTGTAAGAGGTTACGCGAGGAGCAATAACAGCAGCAGCTTAACATGAGCTGATTCTGGCTGATCTCCACAGAGCGACAGATTGGCACCTACTGCTCCACAGAATGTCCTCTTCCTTCCTGTACTAATGAAGTCTGGAAAAAAAAAAAATGAATGGAGTGATTTCAATGGACCAGGGCCTGCTAACATGCAGGAACACTGTTCTCCTGCAGAGGGATATCACATTCACCCCTTCACTAGGTCTGCATCTCTGTTTGTTTTTGCTTTTTGTGCTTTTCTGATGCAGTTTTATGTATTAACTTTCAGTAGACATTACTAATTTCCTTGTGTCGTAATTACCATTAAATTTGTACACTAAAATGCTTTGTAAATACAGACTCTAGCCAGCTCAGCAAACAATGAATCTGCGAATCAATACGGTGCACAGCTGTTGAGAGGAGCTTTGACCTTTGGTTACTAAGGACAACAGTCTGGCGTCTGCAAACCTCCTTAAGCTTCACTGCAGTGTGTCATTTATCTTTTTCCTTCAGCTGCTGACATTTATCTTTGAGGTGCCTACATGCTGTGAGGATATTTGGACTAACTGTCTCAAACTGGAGTGATATCTCTCAAAAATCTCTTCTAAATAAATGTCTTTTTATGTAGATGTATGCATGAGTATTTTCTGTTTTCCTCATCTGAACCCTGGAGATCAAGTGTTTACCAAACAGTCATCACAGAATCTTCCCCTGAGAATTTCCTCACATATTTTCCCCTTCTTTAGAACGCTTATTTACGAAACCTCTTAGAAAAGTGAGTGTGAAGTTAGTCTTTTAGAGGTTTTTAAAAGTGTGACTTGAAGAGTCCTCAGCAGGATAAAGAACCAGAATAAAATGATGCCATATGTTTCTGCGAACCACAGATCTGTATAATCTCAACATTCCTCAGCCAGTGTTTCATATCAACATTTCTAGATATTTGCATTCTGGACCAAAAATCCATCTCGTATCAACATTCCTAGAAGGGATCGACTGATGTGGTTTTTTTTTTCAGGTCCATTTGCTGAAAAAATGAAATTCTTAGTGTCAACTTTTAGTATCACTCCCACACAAAACTTTATTGAAATGCCGGTAAGCTGACAAATCAAATAAAGAAAGTACGGTACAGTAATATTTAAACAATACTTGTCTTTTTTTCACAATGAACTGGAGGGATTCTCAATAAGTTAACAAAATAAATAGATGTTCTTTTCTCATTTCATTGTTGAGTCTCATTGTATTTGTTTAATATTTAAACAAAACCACAATATTTTCCAAACTGTAACCAACACATTTTCATTGGATAAACTCAAAATGCAGACTTCTAGATTTTGTATATCCGCCATCCACGCCACCTACCTCGTGCCTATTGAGGAGAGCCAAAAAACAGAGACAAAGACAAATTAAGAAAAAAAAAATATATATATATATATATACGTATCCATGGTTTGCAGAAACATAGAACGGCAACATTTAATTGTGTCGACGTGGTTGCAGGAGGGCGTGAACCTGCACAAAAAAAAAAAAAACATTGTCTGTGTCCTCATCAGTGTTAACAACAAAGAACAGGAGAATTTGCTCTTTGCTCAGACAATATAAGCAGTGTTGATCTGGTGGGGTGACACTGCCCCCAAAGCTGCCAACCTCATCAGCCGGCACCTGTGGCCTCGTGGCCGCGTGGCCGCGTAGCCGTGGTAACAAAGCTGTCGCAAAACAAAAGAGTGCTGAAGGTCAAAGACAATTCAGACGGACTATCAAGAGAGCTGGGGGCTGAGAGACGATGTGCCCGAAGTGTCGGCAGTGGCACTCTCCTATCTCATGGAGTGTGGGAGGCACTTCTGGGTCCATCATTATGGTTCAGTAGCACCACTTGATGCACATACCAGCGTTGTCAAAGCCACCCTTGAGCCTCCACCGACTGACCTCCTCTAAAGACCGCGAGGGCCTCAAACACCTTCCATTTATGATGATTTAGCAATTCAGTCAAGTCCGCAGATTAGTTGATGATGAATTTGAAGTGCAGGAACAATTTGATTGACATATAATTAATCTGTTACTTTTAATGTACAGTAATTACCAACGTTAATTATTTGTTTATGATCAAGGCAGTAGTCCAATTTGCAGCTTTTCTCTGTAGTAAATTGTATTATCTTTGCATTTAGGACTGTTCTTAGAACAAATATACAATACAACAACAAAGAACATTTATTTATTATTAGAGCACTTTATTTATATTCCCTCCAATTCCACGTGAAAACCAGCTGTAAATATTCTTGAAATATTGAATTGTACTTTATTTATTTTGACAGTCAGCTTAAAGGCATTTTAACGAAGTTTTGTGTTGGATTTACTCTAAAATGTATACAATTTGTTTCCTTGTGTCTTACTAATAATCGGTATTCTCCCTGAAAACACCACACTGGCTGATCCCTAGTGTATACTTTGTTGTCCTTTTATGCCGTGCAATACTTAACTTTGTATAAAACAAAAACTCCAACACAGATTTTAATTATGTTTTTCTTCCAACAGCTGAGATCACAGCACCATGCAATTCTATTTAAAGCCAATGAATAATAATGTTACATATGCAACTTTTAATAAAACTTTTAAAGTATACTTTATGGCCAGCCACTGAATAAAAAGCACAATACTGTCAAGGACATCCTTTGCTGTAATAGCTGGTACTCACTGCTACCAGTGGTACTCAGCTGCACATTGTTCCTTTTGTATCACCATCATAGCAATAATCACAGCCAAGCAACACCCTCTTATGGCTTTTTCCTATAGTAGTATTCATGCGATAGTGTGTTATGAATCGTGTCTCAGTTCTTGACCCACTACTTATAAGTCTGCATCAAAGGGTCTGATGAATGTCTAAATTTGGGTCAGTGTACATGTCAGACGTGTTGCATCAGATCCTGACGTTGCCACAGTGTTGGGCTGTTAGTGCAATTTCGTCTGTTGTGTGGTGAAGTACGGTGACATTTAGAATAGAGACTTGCACAGGCGTATGTGGATGTGTCTCTCACACAGCTCTTTTGTAAAGGGAACCATGCATTCCTGTTCTAACAGTAGGGAGTGGGCAGAATGTTGCGTGGGTAAAGCAGTGTTGGTCAAACCTCTCCTCCACTTTCTCATCACCACGTCAGTAGTGGGAACTCTCTGCTGTTCACCGTGTCTAACTTCCCTTACACGCTCTTAACACTTTCCTGCTATCCCTCTATGGCCATCTTTTCCTCTTTTTCTGGTTTTCTCACACTAGTTTTGACGCACAAACCTGCACAAAAACACAAATATCTGTATCGGTAGTATGTTGTTATGCCTGGTATTTTGTGCGTCAAGACTCGTATGTTCATGTTAACGTATGTTAATGTTGACAGCTGGGTTTAAAAGGATGTGTGTCTGAGCTGTGACTGATATTTTGCAGTTGGTGTTACTGTGACCTAAATACGGGGTCCTTACTTGGGTGACAACTGGGCAGGGATAAAGTTGACAGTGTTTTACAGTCACGCCAAGTGATAGGTCTTAAAACAAGACCGGACTCTTCATGCATACTGTATATGGGCTGGTTTTTGAATGATAGCTGGACCTAACATTCTATACTTTCTCAGACAGTGACGGGGCCGTGCTGACTGCAATCTGCTGCAGGTAAAACACTGACCTCAAAAAATCCCAACGATCCTGTTGTAACTGCTACGGCTAAAGAACCTGGTAGCCTACATATCTGCCATTGTCGTTGGCCGAGGTACATGCTCATTACACAAAACAACAATGGGGAGGCACTAAGTGTGGTGTGACATCATAAACCAGAGTTTACAAGACCCTTCACTTAGGAAGGCATTTTCAATCACTGTTTCAGAGATCTAAGACACCATTTGGAACACCACATTTTGCTGTTGCATCTTTTTTTCATTTCTTCTTCCCACCGTAATGAATAAGAATACACCATAAAAGAGAGTAAAATAGAGTAAAACGTTGCACAAATACTAAAATAAATACAGTACAATGAAATGAATAAATGAATGAAATGAAATGAGGCACCTAATGTCTATCAGCCACACTTATATATATTTGATTATATATAATCAAATGCAGAGCTGAAGAGGTGAGCTTAAGCTTATGTTTAAAGAATTTGTGCAGTTCTCAGGTTCTGTTCCAGTGGCTTGAAGCATAAAATGTAAAAGCTGCCTCACCAAAGATTTCAGTCTTGCACTTTTGGCACAACTCTGAGACTCGTGCCAGAGGACCTGAAGGTTCATACACTGTAAGCATGTGAGACATACATGCAGGTTCAAGACCATGGAGTGTCATAAAAAATAAAAGTAGAAGAATTTTAAAATCAATATGGAAACTGACAGGCAACTGACTTTACATTTTCATGTACATAAGCAGAGTACTATAAGCAAATTAAACGGCATTTGTATAGGAATGACCCCGTTCCAGGCTTTTTGATTCACATAAGTGGTTGCTCACTGTAACCGCGATGACTATCAGTAGTTTCCACTGTATGCCCAATGTGTAGTTGAGATTTATGAAAATGTGTCTGACAGCACCTCGGCGAGCCTCTGTGAGCTGTACTATCACTCCATTTTCCTGAGTCTTCAATGAAGCGTGTTTCAGCCTTGACTCCGTGATGGGCATTGAGAGTCTCTGTGTATTATTTCCCAGTGATATTAGAGATGAAGGAACATAAAGCATGTGGATATTGACATGTGCAGGGCAGGGGCTTTACGCAGTCTCCTCTGTTCGACTGAAATAGAATGAAGTGAGACGGCAATTTGAGACGTGATGCATTGAATGTGGTGTCATGAGAATACGCAGTACATATGGTGGCACACAAAGTACTGTAGCTGTGTATGTCTGAATCACACACTTCATATGGTCTTTATTTCACACACAGGCTGCAAGTGTTCCCGGGTCTGTGCTCACGCTTTACCTGCCAAGTAGCTGCTCTGCTTTGCGCTAAGTGGGAGCACAACTGGAAGCAGAAAGAGCAATTTTGTTCAAGATCACTGGCTTTGAAAGAGTTAAGGAATTTTGCCCTGGCTGAAAGGAAGGAGAGAGCGAAAGAGAGAGGGAGGAGAGGAGAGGATGAGGGAGAGTTATTGCTGCCAGAGCGCATGAGGAGGAGGAGGTGGGGGAAGAGAAGGAGGGACGAGAGCGAGAGAGAGTTGCCTGTCTGCCTGTGTTTGTGAGTATGTGTGTGTGTGTGTGTGTGTGTGTGTGTGTGTGTGTGTGTGTATGTGTGTGAGCATGTGAGTACACGCGCGCCTCA
>JAPQRN010000012.1:12942856-12961256 GCA_037367275.1 Coranthus polyacanthus
TGTGTGTGTGTGTGTGTGTGTGTGTGTGTGTGTGTGTGTGTGTATGTGTGTGAGCATGTGAGTACACGCGCGCCTCACTGAGTGTATGCGTACTGACACCTGGCACTCGCCCTCCCTCGCTGCTCACATTGTGGAGAGCTCTCTGCCTGTCTGGGCCATTCTTTACCTCACTCTCCCTCTTTTCCTTTCTATTCCCTCCCTCTATCTTTTGTCCTCTTAAATGTGCCTTTTTTTTTTTTTTTTTTTTCTCCCGTGTTGTTTTCCCCTCTCCACATCCCTATTATCTCCTTCTTTTGTTTAGGATCTCCCTTACTATGGTGCAGGATTTTTATTGCCTGGACAGACGAGGCGCTCAACTGACAAAGGTGAGCTGACTGAATTGGGGTGGGTGGGTAGGTGGGTGGATGGATTGACTGATGGGTGTACAGGACGGGGATGCAGACATGTCTGAATACGGTCTTGAACGTGGACAGTGGAAGGCATTGATGAAAGCAGCTATTAATCTGGACATAGCGGTTAATTGTTTCTTAGGGTTTTCGGTTGGCAAGCCTGAGCAGCTCTTGATTTCAAACAAGAGTCTGTGTGCACTGTGTAGGCGTTTGAATGTGTACTTTGAAAGGTGAAGGGTTCAAGTACGTGATTTAAGAGCAGTGTTGAGTGTCTGTTTTTTTGACTGGTGTCAGCAGCGTGTGTCAAACCCTCTCTAGCACTGATTTGCTTGCTCTGTTGTGGCTGCCGTGCTTGGTGTCACCTTGACCCAGGTAGCGGGCTTTCACAGCAATCAGTGTCTTGTCGGCATCATGCCACACCTTAGCCACGGACACTGTTTGTGTGCGTGTGTGCTACTGTAGATAGATGGTGAAGATAAATTTAGAGTGAAACAACAACAACAGAGGCCATGGTGACTGACAGATGGCTAGTAGAAGAGAAAATTTTGTAAAGAGACAGAAATGAAAGATAGAGTGTCTTACTGGGGACACACTGTTCTTTATGAAATCTGTCACTTTATTTCTCTAGACAGTTTATAACAGAACATTTCTCTTGGTATTTTTTAGATTATGCCACCTCTCTTTCTTTGCACCTCTAAAGCATTTTTCACCCCAATCCATCTACTTCACACTCTAAATTCCCAAAACACATTCCCAGCCTTTTTCTTGACTTCAACACTCTTTATTATTATTATTATTATTATAAATATGACTGTTTATTAAACTTGAGTACTTTCTAACAAAACGATAAACTATTATGGTCTAAGCCTATAATAATACACATGACAAAGAAGAGGTATTTATTGGTATTGAATATGGGAATATATAAATAAAACATATATTTACATTTGCCTTTTAGGCTTTGTAAACAAACTTTGTATGTGCTGTGGTGTTTGGCTTTGCAGCTGAATCCATGACGCTGATGTCAATAGATGCTCATCTAAATTTGGTCGACCGTGTATGAGCCATTAAGTGCCTCGAGATAAACAGTTGTTGGTGCTAATTCTTCACTCAGATGCCATCAAACCATAGCAGAAGAAGGAAGTACAACAAAATGATGTAATTAAAGCTACAATGTGGAACTTTTCCACATTAAAATATCTAATAACGACTAGGCCTATGTTATATATTTTGTTGACTCGAGTACTTACATTATGTCAGTGTCTTCAGAATTCATCTCAATCGTTTCATTTGATTTCCAGTCAGTCTTGTCATATTAGCTAACGTTACTTGTGGCTGTTTCAGTAGAATGACATGGCGTACCCTGAAAATATGTTACTAAAAGTAACGTGAATAAAACTTTGATACATTACCTTATCGGCTAACATGACTTCTGCCAGTCACCATGATCCCATGGTACTTCACGACGTCATCTACTACTTCGTTGTTTGTTATTGGTTTAATTGAGAGAAATGAGTGTGTTTAAAAAGGCGACGGTCGAACCTGAAGCGGTCGAAAACAGACCGGAAACAACTCATCACACAGTTACGCAAATAATCATGCAAGAATTGTGACCGATCTCGTTATATTACACAAAAATATATTGCATGTGTCAGAGATGGCAAGGTTTATGAAACAGTTCATACTCAAAGGTAGACATGTTTTGTAATCGCCACTGAAAATATCATATTGGTGTTTTTAGATCTGTATTGACACTCAGCCCTGCTCACAAGTCATGCACTTCCTCTGTCACTCTCATTTCTTTTCTCTCCCCCTCACTCTGTCATCACTTACTGTAACTCTCTCCTCCTTTCTCTCTCGCACACCCCGTTACTCTCTCTCCCACCCACTCAGATATTTCTGGAGAACAAAAGGATCGAGAAGAGAGAGAGATAAAACAGTGGAGCAGGGGAAGGCTTAATGTACCAGCCCTGCGTAGGCTAATGAGTCTTCACCACTACATCCCCTCTCTTCCTCCCATCCTCCTCCTTTATCTCAAGCCCTGCTGTCTCCATTTATCCACATAATCTCATAACCAAACTTGTCCACCTCTCTCCTCTCAGGTTCTCCCACCTGAAATGATTTGCTTCTTCATCTGGTTCATCACCACTGTTGCTACTCCTCATCTCTTTTCATCATTCCACCCATAATAAAAATTCATCAAAGCTTATTCTTACATCCAGCTTCCAATTCCTCCTTTTTTTTCTTTTCCTTCTCAAGCCGTTATTTTCAAACTCCCCCTCATTGTCTTTTTTTGTCTAGGCCCACTCCTTCCACCCATTCATCATCCATTTATTCTCATTATCACAAATGCTAACCATTTTAAATCCCTATTTCCTCGCTCCTCTTATTAATTTGTTACTTTTTCTTGTCTTTTTTCGAAATCCCTCTTTTTTAATCTGTTTTATTCTGCCACTAATTTCCTCATATATTTTGACTTATTCGTAAATCTTTTGTTTTGTTTAGCTGGCACTCGCATGCTTACACATATTGACCTCGAATCCTCCACAAACAGCCTTCTTGGATTGTGCAACCGGCCGTGAGAAATATGAAATAACGTGGTGGTGGCCCATTTAAATTTTTGATGCCATGCAGGACTTATCAGCCCCCTTCTGCGACAGAATCCTGTTGTTTTTGCCAGTCAGGAAACTGGGCTTTCATTGTGCCTCTTGATGTGGATGGGCTCATTATTGCTGCTCAATGCTGTGTGGCTTTGAATAGCAGGAAGTGCCCATGCTAGCTGAGCATACTGAGGGATATTGTGTCTCTTCACACTGCATGAGAAAGGCGGCAAATCACAACGTTGCATAAGTGAACGCCGCCGTTTGTCGGCGGTCACAAGAGCTGAAATTTCAAGGACACAACAGCGAGCCGCAGACTAACCCACTCCAGCTGTTTGTTTTCTTCCTGGCCGTTATCGTGCCATCTCTGCATCTGAATTCCAACCTACACTCTGTCTGTGTCTGCACTTGTCTTTCTGATTGTTTGTTTGTAACTCTCCTTCCAGTCTGTGGCAGCCATGTTTACCGTCTCAGTAGCTGTAACTCCTGCTGACACTTGCTGGAAGCGCGGGATTTATTAGGCCTCTGGATGCATTTGTCTGGCTCAACAGGTCTGATGATTGAGAGATATGCAAGTCCACTTACACATGCACATATCAGAGGTGCATCCCTTCTCTCCTAGTGAGCGTACACTACGTTTGATGTTAAACCAGGCAGAGAATGAGACAGAGCTGGAGTCCTACTTGTTTACAACCTTTTCAGTGAGTTTGTTGCTAAGGAAACTGTCTGGCCGTTTTTCTTTACCTTGTAAAAAAAACCCCCATAAGATTCCAGCTCATCATATTTTTTGGCTTCTTGCTGTATATTTATACATAATTTTGCTGTTTGGTGGACAGGTGGTTTGGCTGTGTGTTGTTTGCCAACACCATCCTCACCATGCTTTGTTGTCTTACTCTTCTGATTCCTCTTTTACCATTTCTGATTCAGAAATTATATAATACTACTACAACATATGATAGTAATCAACAACTAATTATACAACTTGTCATTAAATTTAAGTCCTACAGTTTCAACAATGCCTTCCCAGTTTGGGGCTGGTAATAACAAAAGAAAACAATGATTTACAGACTACACCCTGACAGTACTGGATGGCTGGATAATGGCAAATTACATGAAAAATTGATGTAAGAAGAGAGCAGTATGTGCCAAAAACATTACTTGTCTGTCACTCACACAAGCATGTACACACTGTCCCATATCCAGGAGTTGATATTGAGTCTTTTTGGACCCCCATTCGAGTAATAGTCAATTCAAGTATATGTGTATATATAGTGTATTTTTCAAAATTTGTATTTGGGTATAAGGGTTATAAGTGGTATAAGTCAGACTCATTTTGGATAATAAAGTTAATTATTAGATAATTATTGCAGTATAATGTTCCTTGATAAAATTATGACAGATGTTCGATATATTTTCAATGCTAAGATAGCGTCCGGAAGTAGAGATAACCGATAGGAAATGCAGAATTTGATGGGAAATAATAGCTGAAAAGAATCAAAATTTTAGATTGATTTGACGTTTATCGTAATTATTTTAATGGCCCTACGTAATACATCAACCTCAAAAATCCAGTATCTCTCAGGCTCTGTCTGAAAGACCCCCTTCCCCCTTTGTTTCATATCCATTTTGAAGTTTTTGTACTTGTCAAAAGCACTTTCGATCATTCTCTGTCTCAAATTTGTATTCATTTGACCAGACGACAGCTTTGTTACGGAAGTTGAGAACTTTGTAAAATGATGATGATGATGAAAGCTTTCAGTACTCATGTTGAAAATGTGTTTATTGAAGCATGCCATTATGCTAACTGTTACTGTAACATGGCAGTAAGCATGATCTAACAGCAGCAGTTCAGGTTAAGACATGAGCGTAATGTTTAAACGCGCAGCACTCTAAATATAGACAGCATATGGTACTGTATAATATGGAGTGGCTGTCATGTAAATGACAAAGGACATCCAGCCACATTCAGTAGCCTACTTTCTTCTCATCATGTATAACCGGGTGTTGGTGTCTGCTGTGGCACTGCAGGCTCTACAATTCCCCGGTCTATTTTATATTTAATGTGTATTTCATTATTCAGGCCCGCTTGTTTGCAGTTGTAGACCCATCTCCATTGCAATTGAGATCGTGTGTGGTTATAGTCAGTGCGTGCATGTAGTTTTCTTTCTCTTCTGTCGTCACAATGACACTGGGAACAGAGAGAAATATTGCATTGCTGTGGGCAAGCAAAGGATAAGAATAACAGAGTGCATTAAAAGAGGGCACAGCAGCAAGGACAGCCTCTCTCGTGTGTCTCTCTCTCTCAGTTTCACCTTCTCTGTCCTCCACGGTGCATCTGTTACTGTGGCTACTCTATTCTTTAGCTCTCGTCTTTCTTCCGGTATCTCCGTCTCGTCCTCTTTTTTTTCCCCCTCCCTTTCTTCTAATTGTTACCCCCTCGCAGGTTGAAAGCGTTGCACTCAGGTCGGGAAAAAAAAGCAGGAAAACAAAATGACATCTTGCCCGTCCGCCTCTGGCCTTTTGCTATCCAACATCAAACACCCTCTTTATGGTTGTGTTTTTGTACTCATGGCTATTTTTGAGATACTGTATTCTGGGCTTTTTTGTCTTTTTTTCTGTTTGGCGTTTTGCTGGTGTTCCGCAAGAAGAGGTGCACTTTGTGGTTGTGGCCCAAATAAAAGGGTACCAAACATTAAATCATTATATAAATAGATAAAGAAGAAATTGCACTCTACTATTTGGAGTAGCTTCTATTTGTTGAATTGAATTTTTGTTGTTGTTCCCTCCCTCTCTCTCTTTTCTTTTTAAAAACACCTCTACCTTTTTCTGCAGGGAGCTTTTTGATGTGCTTGCATGGAGTACCTCCAGTTGGATGGAATTCCATCAAAATATAACTCATTTTCAGAGTTATGACTCTTCAGAGGGAATATCTCTAAATGGCCACTCAACTAAATGATTTTCATTAGTCATACAGCCTGCAGATAGTGCTGGCAAAGTTAAATTACCTGCTGTATGAACCTGTGAGAGATGATTTTGACTAACTGTGGCATCATATATTAATCTACAGCCTGGAGCTGCGTTTCTGACACAGCTGCCCTTGTGAATTGTTTGTGTGCATTTCATTACATAAATTGGGCTTTGGAAATGTAATGCAAATCAAGTCTGGATCATTTTTACCACTGAAAACCTGTTGACAATGAATAATGTGCTTATCTTTTAGCCCATCATTTTCCAGAGCTGATGGTGATGTCTTCAAAACACTTGTTTGTCTGACCAGCAGTCCAAAACCGAGAGAGGGGATGTTTAATTAGCAGTAATGTATAACGCGTAAAGCATAATATCATCTGACAAGCACATGGTAATTTAATCAAATCAAAATTACTGGCAGTGACTTTTTTTCCCCCTTTAATTTCATTTTAATTGTTACATTTTTTAGGTATAGCTTTCTATTACCCAAAGTATCAAGGTGTTAGAATCTCATTTTCTCCTTTGTGAAAAGCACAGGGAAAAGAAATAATAATTTTCCTTCTGCTATTGTGATGAAGAGCAAAATAATGCAGAACTTGGAACAAGAGGTGCTTAGTACAATAGCAGTGACAGTTTCTTTTCTGGTTTGATATTGTGTTTCTGGTTTTCTATGGCAGAATAGTTGAGTTTGAGAAAACATTTCTAAATCCTCTGATATACCTAATCTTGTAAGAATTAGTTCATCCTCAGTGGAGCTTGCAAAGTTGCGATTAAGGTGTGGTACAAACTATTGCTTCCACATGTCTGGTTTTGTGGTAATGCTTTTAATTCCCCACAGTGCAGAGAAATAAGGTATTTGAAGGCTCAAATTCAGCAGGTTTCCTCTTTAAGCTGCTCTATGGTAATAGCTCAGGTTGTCATTCAGTGACGCATTAATTTGAAAGGCAGTAAATATCTCCCTCTGTAATGAACGAGCGCTGGCTGCTGCAGGAGCTCCGTCTTTCTGCCTCCCTGTGCGGATTTATCCCAACCTCTTCTCATTAAACACTGTTCGTCAGTGCAGAGAGAGGCATCTGCAACCCTAGCGGGAGTCGCACACCCCGCTCCTCCCTCTGTAGACAGCCGGAGGTCAAAGGGAAGTGGAGGTGATACTGCTTTGGCACTGCAGACCAAAATGTGTGGATTGACTGAATCGAAGCAACAGAATAACAGCACAGTTCCCTGTTGCAGTGTCTGCCTTGCAGAATGCTGTGTGCATTCCAAGGCTACCTCTCCGCTTAGGACTGCTGAAATGAGGATCTGAATAACAAATTAGTTGATTGAGAGGAATATGTTTTTGTTCATTTGTTAGTTTATTGAAGAAAGACTCTAAACATTTCTACATTGCAAGTAATGCAACATATGTAATGAATACACAGCATAGTTTAAGCTTAACCGCATGGTTAAAAGCTATGTGTCTAAGTTGCAAATTCAACCAACTGAATATTGTCCCAAAGTAGATAACAGTGATGTACCTTAACGTTTGATGCCACCAGCTTTAAAAAGGAAAAAGAAGAGGAAGTTTGGTCTGAGCTACTGTAGAAACATGGCAGTACAACATGGAGGACTCCATAAAGAGGACTTGCTCCCTCTGTAGATAAAACAGCTCATTCTAAGGTAGCAATGTCTCTTATTTTAAGATATGTAACCGGTGGGGACTCCTGCATTGTGTTAGTGTGGATTAAATCGACCAGGACACAGCGATCTCCTTGGAGATGAGTTCTGTTTATTTTCCCAGACAAACTGGAAACGAGTACTTCAATACACGTAACCTTGTGTAGGCCCAGCTCCTCTCTCTCTCACGGGAGGCGATTATTCAAAAGTGCCGAACATATGTAACATAAATGAACATTTTTAACATACCTGATAGGATTGGAAACAGGTACTTCAATACACATAACCTTGCATAGGCCCAGCTCTTCTCGAAACAAACAAACACACCGACAAGACCGGTTAGATTCTAGCCCTTCTTAAGCTAACCACAAAAAAGACACTGCGCTACAACAGTAATATTATAATAACTTAAAATACACAGGTGAACATAAAGAAATTATCTTAACATATGAGGTGATGACAACAACAAGGTAGTAACAACCTCTTCCAAGAGGGGATTAATCAAAAGGGGAGAGGTCAGGGGGTGAAACGATGTGTATATGTAGGGAACCAACGAAGAAGAAATTAAGCATAAATAAATAAAACGTGAATAAAAACAGACAAAGAAGGAGCTGGAGGTCCTGGCAGTCATCTAAGAAACAAAGACAAACACAGACAAAACAAACCAGATGAATACGGTCTGGAAAATCATCACAGGATTTTTTGTACAGTTTTCTGACAATTTATGATGATTTTTTTTTAGGGGGAAAAAAAAAACCCTCAAAAGACACAGACAGTTTTAAAAAGTTAATGTTTGAAGCTCTAGACTATATCTATTAATATTTAAAGAGTTTGATAGTAAAATGAGGAATAAATTAAAAGAAAACGAGGAAGGTTGAATATATTCAGCGTATGGAGAATACAAATAAAGCGAACAAAAGAAGCGCTGATGGTACAGGTGGGCTTTTCACATTTCCGTGGTCCTCCTGTGTGTGTGTGTGTGTGACTGTCAGGGATTAAAAATGGATAGAACAAAAGCATCGTTCTTCATTGGAACGCCTAAAGGCAGACCAGAAGCCATACCATCTTTTTAGTTCTCTACTCATCCTCTTTCTCTCTCTGAGTCCCAAGGTAGCCAGAGCAAAATCCCTGTAACGCTTCCATATCCGTTTGGTTATTTTTGCTGCTTGCTTTTCACTTCTCCGCTTTGTGATGTAACCCCAGTGGTGTGTCAGACTGAAGGTAGGAGATGCTTGATGCGGCCTTCCTTTTTTTTTTTTTTTTTTTTTGCCAGACTCTTATTCACTACCTCTTTTTTTATTACTATTTTTTTTTGTAAGGGAGACCACCCACTCAGTGCTGCGACACAGCTTTTCTCAGCATCGGATGGCAGTGTAGGAGTCGAGGCATATCACTCTTTTCTTTTTTCTCTCTCTCTCTCTCTCTCTCGATTACATACGCACACTTTCTCAATTTCTCCCTACTTCCTCCATCATAACACCTCCATCTATCCAGGACACTGCTGAGTCGTGGTGCTGTCAGCCAGATCCTGACGCACTCAGCCCCTCACATATGCGTCACCTATCTGGCCTGGCGCCGCCACCGTGCTGCTCGCTGTCCTCCAGATATGCCTCGGTGGCCAGGGTCATCGGCTCTGGGCTTTTCTTCAGAGCGGGAGGGGAGTAAGCATTATTCTAGGCCAAAGAAGTCTTTTATTGTTGTTGTTGTTGTTGTTGTTCAGGTCATGTGGAGGGCAGCTACATCACCACAGATATAGGTTACAAAGTGTTTAAAATAATTACAGATACTAGATTTGTGGAGTTTCAGGTTCATTTTACTTACATTAAGCTAATGCCATGTGCTTTATTCGTGAATTTTAACTTTGAATATTTTTTCAGTTTCAATAAGATGGTTCAAATCTAGCTCGATGAAGGTTTAAAGAAAATGTTTTTTGATATATTTTCAAGATATGAAACATTGTTATATAAATATGTAACATTTCCACATTAAAATATCTAAAAACGATTACGACTTGTGACTTACTCACGTCATTTCAAATGTTTCCAACATTGATCAAATTCACAGAGTAATTATATTGAACGTCGTAGCCCGTTTCATTTGGTCGCTTGTCAATAGCATCATGTCAGCTTTTACTAATGTTAGCATTACTTCATTAGATTAGATACATTTTTAATACTTGCACGTCACATGAATTTTCATCAGCAAAGGTGAGAATGAGAAGAGATGAGAAGAGTTTTTTTTTTTTTTTTGGACTGTCGCTCACTGTATTCATTCATGAATATTGTTCAGAGGCTTAAAGATTAAAAGTATGGGCTTAAAGTAATACCTGCCTTTACCTTTAGTCTTTTATATGAGCCAACGTAATCCCACATGATTACAAACACTTGTAATGCAGGTCACTTTGTAGCCGGGAAAGCAGGTGAGGGGGGCAAATGAGCGGTAACAGTATGAAGCTAAAAACAGATGTGCATTGGGGTTTGTCGTAGCCCTCAGATAATTAACAGTTATGTAACAACAGGACAAATGGAGATACCCCTGTAATGCCGCTGGCGTGGCTGGGATGTAAAGATTCTGTTTTGTTTATTTATTTATTCAATTTCACCCGCTCTTGCTTGGTAAATTGGAAGATATGACTGACTTACAGTTTGCTCTGAGCATGTAAAGCAATACGCTGAAGCAACAAATGAGCAGCAGTTACAACAAAGACTCATTCAAATTATTTGCAGAGCTTTTATCTCATAAATGAAACACTCTTGTTTAGCGTGTCTTCTTTGATTTGCTTATTAAAAAAGGTATGTGCTTGCTCAACTTGAATTTCTATCAAAGGCACATGTAAATATGCCAGAATTTATGAACTGCACCATATGTTTGTGTGTCTTGTGGTACCATATGCAGGTTTAACACGCTAAACCCTCATTGCCTTGTAAATGAGCCTATATGCTAGCTGCGTTCCATTTTAAAAGTGCAGGTTTTGTTGCATGTTGTTGTGCTATTCAGCAGACAGTAGGCATTAGAAGAACTCTGAAGTGTCTACTACCCACACACTACACTGTTTTCTTTGCTTGCATGCTGGCTGGATGAATTTTAGCTCTCTTCTTCTCTTGTAAGGGAGTATAGACTACACACATTAAATCCCAAACTGATATGTGCGTTGTCCTAAATGCAGTTAACAGCTTGTGAAACCACTGGCTCCGCTGGGCCTCCTCCTCTCCGTCTCCATCTGACTGTTCCGCTCAGCACACCTGCATAATGCTGTCCCCACAGAATCAATAGAAGACTCCTCTCCATGGGGCTCTCACAGCTGAGGCAGTTGAGCCTCTCTGAATCGACGATTGCTTTTAGTTTGACGGCAGTTGTTCAATTCAGTTCGGCGAACATCACCTTTAGTATCACCCCTCCTTTTGTATTGTATTTAAATGGCCAGCAGTATGGCTTTATAGTGTTTACATCCTTTGTACATTTCCTTAAATGTTATTTTTTGTGTGTGTTACACTCGTCGACTGTGGTCAGTGCTCAGTAGCTCTTATTGAAGCACCTAAGGGTACACGTCCTGCATGCTCCCTTGCTCCCCCTCCCTCCCTTGAGTCTCACTCCCTTGCCGTGTCTCAATCTACAATATTTTTAATAACCCGGTTTTCAAAAACTTTTGATTACCTTTTTTTTTTTTTTATTCTTTCAGTTTGAGTTCATTTTAGTTTTAGTTCTTTCAGCGCATGAGTAGTTTTATTTGTATTTTTGAGAAATTGACTAGTTTCAGTTCATAGTGTTTATTTAGTTTTAGTGTTTAGTGTTTGGTTGAGTGTTTCAGATGTTATGAGAAAGCCTTGGTTTATATAGATCGAAAAAGTTAGGATGAAAGAATGCATGACATTCTTCTCTTCTTTGGAGTTTTAGGCCAGCTGGTATCCGTTATGTTGCTGCCACCCTCTGGAACTACTTTACAACTTTACAACTCTGCAACTGTCGCTGTGGCATCTTTATTCTTGATCCTTTTTAATAACTGTGCAAACCGAGGCGAGAAACAAAGCAGATTTTCCTGCAATTTTATGTTGTTTTAGTTTGTGTTGCATTGTTTATTGTAGTTTTTATTTAGTTTTCATGTTTTTGTCATTTTTCTTTTTATCTCTTCGTTTATTTTTTTCACTGCTGGTTTTAGTTTATAATAACCTTGCTCCGGAGCCCACTGCGATGGCCTTTTACCTTTCTGCCCCCTTGGAAGAAAAATAGAGAATCCTCCTGCGTGTATTTGTCTGCCTGTGTATAGACTACAGTATGCATGTGTTTGTGTCCTGTGGGCAGAATGAAAGCGGTTCCCCATTGTCTTACCCTGGCTGGATCTCAGAACCCTCCACTTCCTGTGGTAGACCAGGGCTGGCTCGCTGCAGCGGTCGAGAGAAAACACTTGACAAGCTCTCTCTCAGAACTTGTGTGTGTGTGTGTTTATCCTTTGGCAAACCGGTGCGTTTTTGTGTTAGCTTACACCGAGGCTGATGCTAATGAAGCTGTCCGCCAACTTTACAACCGAGCAGATGTCTGTGCTCTCATATGGCTCGGTGCAGCTCTCTGTGGTGTTGTGATTCATTAAGGCACTTCACTTTGTTGTGAATCTGATTAAATCCATTCTAAATGAATGTCAAACCTGAGAAGAAGAGTATTTTTCTAGGATGCATACAGACAAGTTTGCAACTTTGTCTCAGTAGTTTCCTGGATAGCTTTTTTGTTATCTCGAGTTAATTGGGTTTCCGTGCCGTGCTCAAGTGCAGGGACAGCAGCAGCGAGCAGTGATATCTTCTCTGGTGGCATAAAGAATTTGGCACTGCTGAAATATTTGGTCTCTGTGGAAATAACCACATAGCTGTAATTCACAAGCTTGACATTTATCTTTTTCATTTTAAAACTTTTACACTCTTTAAATTAATCTCTATTTTGGTAAATTACTCACACAATTCCTTTGGATATATGGCATGCTCCTTCTTTTTTATTTGTGTGGGCTACTGTGTGCCGAATAAATGTCAGCATGTTTTATTATCACGGCTTCCACAAGTTCTACATCAGATTATAGGGATTTGAGCTTGTTTAACATCTAGCTCTTGAGATAGAAGTGTATAATAGGATTTATAATGTAAAGAAGGCTTGGACTTTGGTATTAAACCTGTATTAAAAATGTACCTTAAATGCGTGTCATCTGTTTTGAGTTTTGTACACATTTTTGTATGTTTCAGGCTTTATAGATGGTACATTAAGTTATGCAATGTCTAGAAATGTGTGTTTTAATGCAGCACAAAAAGAATGATGGATAAATCAGTCATAGAAAAAGAACCAAATCCTTTTCAAATTGTAATTTGTTTTTCCTACTCTCCTCCATGTTAGTTAGTCAGACTCTTGGAGTTTTTCCTAGATTCTGGTTGTCTGGCTTACCATCAAACCCCCTATGAGAATAACTAGTGATGACACTTTCATACATTGGCTTTCTGTCAAACACAGTCACTTGAAACTCTTGCTTTTGCGCAAAAGGTGATCACACAAAAGACCACAATTTGAAGTAATCAGTCTCAGACAGTACCTGGAAAAGAAGCCTCTGGAGCAGAGGTCACACTGTACACTGTGTAACACAGGCAGGTTCATCAAAGTCAGTCTGAGCGATAATGATAGTGGAGTTCTCCGTCATGCTCCGTGGGTTCACTATCAGATGTCATGCTGACTTCTTCCGTAATGATTCTTTGTCCAACTGCGAAATTGGCTTGCTCCTTTTGACATCCTAACACAGCACCGTGGCATTACAGCTACAAAGAATAGCCAACAGAGTAAGTGCACCATTATTTCTCCTGTTTAGGAGAGACTCTTTTTATGATCAGAGAGCCCAGCTTTGCTTTTACATCCAGCCGAAATAGGATGTGGTTATAAAGTACAGATCGTCTGGTCTTCTTTGAATTGGAGCCAACTAAGAGATACTTAGCTGTATTCAGTCGTGTTCTCGGTTTGTTGTTGGCATGAGGGGTTGACACATGTTCAGTGAGGAACCAGAAGGATGTCCCCAGTTTGTCTCTGTGGTTGGAATGAAAACATGTCCCTGTCTTCTGTCAGTGTTGGTCCTCCTCTTTCATGTTCTTTTGTCTAATGGGACGTTGATCTGTGCAGCAGGACATTGTACTGTGATTACTGGCAACAAGTGAGTAATGTTCAAAGAAGAATAGAAGCTTCCTCTTTGGAATAATAATGATGTGTTTCCCAACCCTACGAAGAAATAAATGCTCGAGAGAATGAGAAATAGCAAAGCCACATTTGTGCTGTAGAATTTTCCAAATCTCAGTAACAAAATACTTTAAATTGAAGGGTTAACGTATAATTGTCGTTCAGCGGGTAAACTATAATTCAACCTGAATAAAACGTTTCATTTCCAGCAAAGCCCGCAGTTTTTTTTTTCCCTTACCAAAAATCAGTCAGATGTGGCTGCTCAGTTCATTGTTGTGTCCCACTTAATAACAATCAAGACTTTTTATGTTTAAAAACAAACATGAGTGAAGTAGTAAAGACTCTGTTTCACTGTAATTACACCAACTGTGCAGCTTTTTGTCCTCTGTTCATTTAATTAGTGCATCAGATAAGACATTTTGAGCAAGTGAAGCAAGTTGCTCAAAACATCACCTGAGGTGCTAATCAGATGCACCACAGGAGCATAACAAGTGTGCAAAATCTATTACTGTACTGTATCATTCCATCCTCACAGCCTCACACTGTTATGCTACAGGCATGCATTCCTTTTTTCTTTAGATTCGGTTTGTTTGTTTTTTTGGACATTTCTGCTTTATTTGATAGTGACAGCAGAGCAATACACACATGACAGGTAGGGGCAGTGCAGAGTCGACATTTCCATGGCTTTACACATAAACCACGATGGTTAGCTTTTTCTGCTGGTACTGTGCTCTATGGCTGAATGATATGCAATATGATATGATAATGTTGGCATGGCGATATGAGTCATGATTTTATTGAGAGTTTTTGTATTTGATTTTCCCTGTTTAAAAAAAAAAAAAATCTAAAAATGATCCAGCATCACAAACCTTCAGTTTTCAGAGGGCATATGTGCAGGTGCTATCTGGTTTCCAGCATTTTCCCTAAGTTTGTGGAAGACTTGGGCACACAGGTGCATGTTTTTCAATTAAACAAATATAATTTCACCTGCTTTTGGACCATTAGTATTACCATATCTGGTGTCCACAAATTTGGAAAAGCTAGAGCAGATAATAAATTAACAGCATCCAGAAACCTTGCTAAAGACGCCCACTGGGGATCAACTGCATCCATTAGATCTGGAAAAAGTCATTTAGTTAGTTTTGATGCTCTCCACATTGATTTCACATTAATTTGGCTTAGGTGTTGCCCAGAATGGTTCGGGTGCTACGCCTTAGCTTTATAACAGTAGGGAAAACCCTGACAATGCTTTATTTATGTTGTGCCATGAAACAATTGCAGCTCCTGCAATTTGGATATTACACGTGACCATATTTGACAATGTGTCAATTAAATGTTCATGCTAAGAATGAACAAAATAATAACCTCATCGCATGTTGCATTGTTTACTGTTTACATTTTGCAAATCCAGAAATTCTACACAGTCTCTGGTCTGGTGGAGTCCTCTTGTAACACGTCGTACATAGGCAAGTGTGTGAACAGCTCCGTTCATGGCGCAGCCGGTTGTCTACATGAGCGTGGTTAAAAAGCAAGTTTATCTCCAGCCTCACGTGTGTATTTTCACGACTCACTGTTTAAATGATGCTTACACCCGGTGCACATTGTCTCCAAGGTCTGCATTGATTCTCACAACATTGATTTTACTAGACGATATGGCTCATCAGGTATACGAGGCGAAAAGCTATTTTTGGTGCCTTTGTTGGTGTTGAACATGTACGAGATGGAGGGGTCGGAAAAGATGTGGATCCATGTTTTTTGTCTGTAAAGCAGAAAGCAAAATCGACAAAACAAAAATGTAGTATTGCTTGCATTTCTCGTGAGCTTTTGTTCCCCTATTTTTAGCATTCCAAATTGGTATGATTATTCATTTAAAGCTGTTGACAGACACCGCCTGACACGGTGGCTGAGGTCAGTGAGAATCCTCTGCAGAGGACTCGTCTCCACAATCAGTGTCAATCTCAGGCTGGCCCAGTTCTCACACAATCATGCCCCACGGCTTATTCTATCTGTCCATCGACAAGCTTGATCTTTCCACCAGTGAGCCAATCTAACCCGCTGTGTGGCTAAAGGCACGCAGTGTGTGAATCTGCGATGGGAGAGATAATACTTGAGTATTTGTTTGGGTTTTCTGGGCTGGCAGTGAAGTTCTGTGATTGAAACACTACACGGGGCTTGCCAAAATATACAATTCTTTGCGATAAAAAGCCCTCTTGCTTTTGTACTTACAGCAAAAACTTTGATCCGGCAGCACACAGAATATCTATTAGCTCAGAGGAGTTTTCATACATCTTGCTTATTTAGACTCTGTTAACAGCTAATTAATTCTAGTGGTATCTAAGCATTATGAGTATAAATAATTTGTCCCAAGCATCCCCTGGTATTCTACCGTGCTGTACGCTAGATCCATCTGCAGTTGAACAGGATTATGAAACAATCCTCTGGTGACACTGACTGTGCTGCCTAGTGATCCCACCCCCCACCTCCCCCCTTTTCATCTCCATCCACTGTGGCTAATTCCGCCTGCCTGCTCCCTTGGGCGTAATTGATCCTCATATCATTAAGCGTATGTGGATCTATCTTGGAAAACGCCCACTGTTTCTCTGCTAGTCCATGGTCATTCAGCCATAGAGGCCAGTGCGCTATGTGATAGTGGCTCTGACATAGGACTTTCTGCATGCAACAGTGGTTGTAATGTAAACTGTTTAGTTATCTGCACGGGCAAGCCCTAGATAGAGGCTCACTCAGTGTTTAGTCTAGTCTAACCATGGGCAGAAGGAAAAAGTGGAGCTTGGCGGCACACTCCCCCTTCGCCACCATAAGGGGCCACCTAGGACCCAGGAGGAAGGGTGTGGAAGGACTGTGTGTGAGCAGCCTCCTGGGGGTCCTGCGCTCCCACACCTGGCTGATAGGAGATGAAGAGGTGGCGCTGGTTCTGGCCCGCACCTCATTGCCACGTTACCACCACTACCGAGCTCACTCCCTGTCTTTTTCTTTCTGCTCCTCGTCCGCAGATGGTGGGAGCGAGGATTTGGCAGACCCCCGCTCACCCAGTCTAGACCCTCAACTGGGCCACACTGGTCAAGGTAAGGAGATCAAAGTTTCTAAATAAGTTTTTATGATTACTTATGGAGCGTCACAGCTGGATCTGCACTACAAAAACAGCCCTACTAGAAGGAAACCGAATTGTGTCTTGTGTTAAGCAAAGAAATCTGCCAATAGGGTAAGATAGGTCGGTGAAATTGGTTAGATTTCTTAAAACTACAATTAAAGTTTAGCCACAAGAAAATGAACTAAAAGGGAAGTTGTGCTTATTACAGGCAGTCATTTAAAATAGACTTAATATTCTTACACTGAGAAGCTGTGGAAGTGATCTCCCTCTTAAAATAAGGAAATTAAGTTACTTTTCTAATGAAAATGCTCAACAACTTTTTAGAAAACAATGACTCATTTCCCAGAAACAAGCCTTTTTTACTTGATTGAAATTCCATTTTTGCAGCGTGAAGCCTTGAAATTACAAATTCATGTTTCGCAGTTTACACACACAAGCTTGTCTGCTCCCCTATTAGTTATTACCCCTGTTGGATATTAGAAAGTCTATTCTGAAGCCTGAAGGACCGAATGTGCATTTTGTGTGATTGAGAATTGGAGAGTGGCTAGGAAAAAGCATGATTTCCCACCTTTACACTCTCATTTCCTTCGGTACTTCTCTCATGGCAGTCTTTTCGGACGCTATTTCTTCTCTCCTAATGTTTTTCACAGTAGGAACTCCTAAAGGCCTTGTTTGCTGAGCTATTTTATTTGACTTTATGGCAGAAAACTTTATGACTACTGGAAATGAAGTTATATTTACAGGCAGTGAACTGTATGAATTTTATATTCTTGTAATGTTGTCTGTAAATCTATGTTACTTCTGTGAAAATGGGCCATATGCAGCAGGGAAGAGTCAACAGGAGGTGTCAGCGGCAGCACCAGGCAGCAATGTTTTGGGCAATTATGATTTCATTTTGCCCTTTTCTTTCTCTCGGTGCATGTTTTGAGCCGAACACCTCAATGAGTGGGCGTCTGTGTTTATTTTGAGGCATGGAGTGGCTCATAAACATGTCTCTCATCGTGGTCTAAAATAAAACACTATCATTTCCCCCTCCACGCTTTTGTTCTCTTGCTTTTCTGGATCTCACCGCTAAAATGTAGCTTTGCATCTTTCTCTACCTTTTTACTTTTGAATTACGCTGCAGCTTATCATGTTTTCTATCAAGGCTGAAATAGACATACATTTACAGGCTTTGAGACCAGCTTTTTTTATCTACGTGTCACCTATTTCTTTGCTTTATTTCAAAGTAATTTATTCTGTATTGGAATGAATTAAAATCACATTATTTTGGAAATGAATTGAGTCTTGACTACTGATAACTGCTACCAGAATACCAAGGGGGAACTTGGTATTCACACCAGGCTCTGCATACAAGAGGAGAATTTCCATGCTGTGGCTGTTGTTTTTGCTTTTGCTGTTGCAGTGACATTCCCCAGTGAATGGATGGACCGGGTCCAGCACTGCTGGAGCCAGTGTGTGTGTGTGTGTGTGTGTGTGTGTGTGTGTGT
>JAPQRN010000012.1:12968851-12984510 GCA_037367275.1 Coranthus polyacanthus
TGAAGTGGAACCCCCCCCCCCCAAAAAAAAAAAAAAAAAAAAAATCAATTGCTTTGAAATTAAAGTAAGGTAATAAAAATCAATACAAGGAGCTGTAAATTCTGTAATGCAGAACTTGCGGAATATTCTTTGAAAAGAAAAGGCTATGGGAGTATCACAAGAACTACTTTCAAATTCTTCAGTCAGAAGTTTGAATTATCCTCATCTGACTGGAGGAAGAGCTATTGATGTATGCAGCTAATTAAATAAGGCACAAGTGTATTGGTTTAACAAGAAAGGAGATGAAGCTAAGACTTTTACCCCAGACCAAACTTCAATCACAAAATTATTTTCTGATGAAAGCTTCAATACAAGTAATGTTTGTCTGTCTGCAGAGAATCACACATCCTGATTACACGGAAGATAAACTAGGCATGGTGAGAATGATAAAACACCAGATTATATCAAGTGTGCTTTGTTTTGTGCCAGTGGGAATGATGTCTATGGCTTATTTTAGAGTTTGGAGCTGTCAAGAGCTGTACGTAGTTGTTAAAAGATAATTTGATGACTTTTTGTTAACACATTGCCCACTATTTACTAAAATGAAAAAACAAAGCAAAGTAGCCTACCATTAAAGTAAAGGGGAAACAACCACAGCTTGAAATTCATTCCAATGCTTGCTCGCCTGCTGAGTTGGACTTTGAATGTTTCTGTTTATTGAAGAACACATTTTTTCCCTGACACTTGTTGGAGTTGTGGTTAAGAAATCACATTAACGAGACCATTAAAGGACTTTCTGGCACAAATGTTTCATGAAGTTTACCATACTTAACTACAATAATAACATAACTTAGCTGCTTTAGCTAAAATTAGCATTAGCATAAGCATTAGCAAAATTAGCATAAAATTAGCACCGATATTGTATTGCGTGGTCTGCCATAGCCTGCTAATTGGGCCGATTCAGCTGATAATCGGTGGACTGAGGTGAAGTTGACATTAACGCTGTCACACACAACTATATATGAACATTTATCAAGTAGTTAAAATTACTTGGTGGTGTGAAACAACATTTTCTCGCTAGCAGTATAGTGGGTGTTTTCGGCAAGTTAGCTGTAGCCTCAGCTTCACCCCTCGCGCTTCTCCAGCTCCACTCCTTGTCCAAATCACATCTGCCCAAAAAATAAAATGGCAACTGCGAAAATGCAAATGCTTCAAAACAGAAGTCCTCAAACCAGTGGGTGGCGTCACGGTGGCTGCACCCACTTCTTTTACACAGTCTGTGATTAAAATTCAAAACACATGGTGGGACCATCATTCTTCCACTGAACGACAAGTCCTTATACCTAGACAGTATAAAATACCTTTTAATGCTTCCTGCAGCCACCTCTCTGTGTTCATTATCATGACAATGGTGTCTCACATTTAAAAGCAGGTGATCGGATGTGATCAACCTCCCCCATGTGTCATTTCACAGGATTATCCTGTAAGTTGTTGACAAGAAACAACTAGTCTATGATACAGACCATGCACAAATACAGATTTTAAACTTGCCACTTAAGAACTCACTATGTGCATGCATTGCCAGAGGCGGTTTTTGACAGCAGGAAGGGTTAGGTAAGAGGTTTCATCATGTAGAAGACTGGTGCTGCCGGTGGAATGGAACTCAAAAACTTTGACCTGTAACCGTAATACATATTTAAAGCTTGTTGGCAATGTGCTGCAAATGGTAGTTGAAGATGTCACTCTGGGGAAATAAGTGTGACTGCAGGAGATGAATAAAAAACACTCCAAAACACAGCAGGCTTTAAACCTTATGGATGTGAACCCCGACCAAAAACAGTACACAATAAACTCTGCCCTGTGGGATTGAACCCCTAAATACCCATAAAACATGGCTGCAGCTGTACAAATATATTTTCAAGGGTAAAACAAGGACAGACAGGCATGGCTGAGCCCAAGAGAAAAATGGAGTAGCTTTTATTGAAACCCATGTTTTCATCTAATAATACCTCTCCTCTTTTTTCACCTCTTGTGATCTGATGTGTCCCCAAAGCTTCATCCATGAACAGCAAAACTGTGTCCCTTTAATAATACCCTCCCTTCCTCCCTCCTTCTTTTTTATGCCATTTTCTTTCCTCCCTCAATACCCACCCTTCTCCTCCCCCTCCTTTTGCTCTGTGGTTGCCATGACAACAGCAGCACTGCACCATTCATCTGTTGGAGACCTGGGCTCCTGTTCCTGTAGAGAGAGCTCGCCTCTCACATCTATACATAACACGCTAAGCGCTAATGCAGTCACGGAGGCGAATGAGAAGCTCACTTGTATCTGTGCTCACTGGCTTCTTCGTAGGGGAAAAGGTCCATGCGTCCGTTTCTTTTGTGGTGGTGAAGGTTTCGGTCACCTGTCGGGCTTCGGTACGCGCTGCCATCTGAGAAGTGTCACCTCTGTGTCCCCCTCTTTCCCCAGTGACACAGTGACTGCTGCGTTCTTCCTTCCCATTCCTCTCTCTCTCTTTCTCTCTCTCTTCTCCTCCTCCTCCTCCTCCTCCTCCTCCTCCTCTTGCTCTTCCCGTCACTGCCATATCTGCCTGGCTGTGTATCATTTACTGCGCCTGAATTGAGCGGGCAGCACCAGCAGTCAAACCAGTGGAGATTTCTTGTGAAAGAAAGCATCAGTGAAGACAGAGGGAGAGCTTCTGTTCCTCCACACCTCTCCTCTGCGTGATTGCAGGCTTTTCTTTTCTTGTTTCTTTCCTTGTTTCTTTTTCTTTTTGATGAACTGGTCCTCGCTCAGGGAGGAAGGACTGCTTGTGTCGTTGGAGAGGGAAGGAGGGGAGCTGGTGCTGTACCCCAGCCTTCAGGAATGCGAGATCTGGTTTGAGAATGGTGAGCCCTGCCACACCCTCTTTGCTTGTTTCATTCCTTCATCTGTGTGTCTCCCCTTTTCACCTGCTGCTCCACCTTTACTTGGGCAAAGCTCTATCCAAGTCTGTCTGATCTCACCGCTGGAGCGGCTGTGTCGGCCAATGGTACGAGTGACATTTGCACAGACATGGGCCTAATGGGATGAGCGCAGGAAAGTGATTTCTTTTCATGAAATGATGCATTTGCCAAAGGGCTGCACTCTAATGACAATGTAGGCTTGAGGACCTGTGAATCAACCAGAGTGCGATACTGTAAGTGTTTTTTCGAGGCGAGCTGGTCTGTTTCATGCGTCAGCGTGGGTGAGCATTCAATTGTTTTTTAGTGTGTATATATGGGTATGTCTGTTGGAGTGTGTGCGTGCGTGTCTAAGCACAAACTGTGGGCGGCTAATGGTACTTGTTCTTGTTGTTGTGTGTCTCACATTTTCTTGCAGAGCCAAATGTCATATGTAGCATACCTAAACATGTTGAAGTTGGTGGGGAGTAGGTTATCCCCTACACCATCCAGTCAGCAGCAGCTTGTTGTTGTGTACCAGAATCACCTTGTCATGTGCTGGGATGTGGTTCCTCCCTCCAGTTCCTGTGCTGCAGGCTGCCTGCCTCCCTGCCTCATCCCAGGGGACTGCTAGCTGGTGTGTTAACGGAACAAAATGTCTCAATAACATTGTCTGCCAGAAAAACACAAGCACCTCATCAGCAGCTGCTGTTGCTAGTCTCAGGTGAATGCTTTTTGATGAGGCGCCCACAGCCGGTTTTCACACCACTTACAATCACCACCTGGAGAGTGCTTTGATGAGCTTACCTTGTCAGCTGTCATTTAAGATGTATTGGCCAATGACACAACCTCCCTAATAAGTTCGATTTCAGAGAGGACTTCATCACCATGTTGGATTGTGCCCGTAGTGGAAGAGTGTTTTCATGGGCTTAGGACTAATCATGCTTTGAATCCTGAAGGGGCAGGGGGAGTTAGGTTTTGTGTGGTAATGACATTTTGTGTCATCCGCAGTATTACAGAGATACTCTCCATGCTCCTTTTTTTCCCATGTGAACACTTTGTGCCAAGTGATGATTAACAAGAAGTTGTTATTCTTAGACAATCCAAAGATAGCTATGACAGGCAAAAACAAATATAGATGCAACAAGAAAGACACAGAGCTTGTAATCACAAATATGTAACCGCAGTATCTGTGATTAGACCAGTGATGTAGTTGGCTGACGCTGTTTGCCTACCAAGTGTTTTCTCGTTGCTACTTCCTCCTGACTTGTTCAAGCATCTTGTAGGCTATGTCAGTGCTCATGATCTCATTTTTATTCATACAGAAAGTCAGTTAAACCTGGCTTTGAATTGCTGCCTCCTCAATTGATGGGGCCAATCGGCCAAATAAAACATCATAAGGCTTTGCAGTGGTTCAGGGTGATATTGATTTATATAAATGCTCAATTTCCCTCCTTTGCACTCCCTTCAGCATGTGTCAGACAAAGTGCTTGTAAGCCTTTTATGAAATACAGTAGATGTGACAGACCAACCTCCTGTGGAAGATGCCTTGATTGATTTTTTTTGGCATCAAATAACCTACCATACAGTACATGGTTTTTGATCTAGCCTAACTGGACCAGCATTCAATGACTTAGCACATATTTTAATGGAAATTAGCTAAGCAAAGTCACTCTATTCAACATTTTAGTGACAGAAAGGTTTCTGTATTTTTGACGGAGCTGCAGGGCTGCTGATTACAAAAGTGGCCCACTGAGAGACTCTTTTGTCAGGTGGGCACAGTCTGTTCTTTGCATGACACTTTAGCTATAAATCAAGCATTGACGACACCGCTGTCCTTTAAAACCCCTCGCTTTGTTTCTCAGTGCAAAAGGTTAGAAAAGGAATCTAATTATGAGCCGCACACTGGAGCTGTTGAAAAGTATTTGGAGTATGTTGCGTCCCGCCATCATCTCTTGTCAGTCAGGTGACACATCGTTTCTACAGAAATAACAGCATTCTTAGGCAATACAGTTAAGCAGCACTTAGCAGTTTTATAGAATGTACTTCATTTTCTATGCACAAACAATAAAAACAACACTCACCGTGAGAGACAGTATTGCTAACTCTGTAACAAGTCCCTGGGATCCCCCTGTCCACAAACCTCCATCTACAATTACCTATTTTATTATGAAGAGAGAAGACAAAATCAGTGTCGCCATTAGCAAGATGAAGTCATCCTTTTGTGTTCTTGATCTCATTCCAGCCAAGCACTCTAAATCCAGCTTTCAGTGTCTCCCCCTTGCAAACTACCTGCAATTAGAAATCTTACTGAAAGCTTTCAGAAAAGCTAAAAAAAAATAACCTCTGCTAAAGAAATACAGTCTAGTCTCTATCATCCCTAGCAATTATAGACCAATTTTTAATCCCCCTATTTTCTGTAAGATTCTACCTGAGGTTTACATGTAAAAAGTAATACAAAGAGACATTACAGACCAATTAAAAGTGGTAAAATCAATGAAAGGAAAATAATTGCTGGCGCTAACAGAGTGTCATTGTCCTTTTAAGTTTGAAACTGATTATCATAACTAAACTGACATACTGACATTCAATGGGTTTGTTATAGTACTTACAGGACATCATTTCTCATCAGCTCAGACTGCTGTTTCTCAGAATGGATTTTGATTATGCAGTTACCTTATTCTCTGCCAATTTCTATTTTCTCATTCCTTTTGGGAGTCGTTATCACATTAAAATGTAATTTTTACTGCTATGCACATGACACGTTTGAATATCACATTAACATAGGGGATGGCAGCGTTTTATAAATCTTTTTATAAAGTTTCTTTTAAAATGTTCGTCTTCACGAAGGTGAACTAGAAACTGAATTTGTACTCATTGTTTAGCTTTCTGGCAAAACAAATCTGTTCTTAAAATATTTTACTACTGTATTGCAACCCATTCTCCAGAATAAAATGCTGGTATTTTATGTGTATCTCTGCGAACCATACACATACCATACATATAATCTCAATGTTTCTGAACCAAAAGTACATTTATAGATATGTGTATATCAACATTACAGTGTTTTAACCGCTCTTTTCAACTATGTCTCTCAGAAATTGCATTCATGCATAGCTATTTAATGATTACCGTGAGAGCCATATTTTAGCCTATATGAGAATATATTTTTAGATTTTGTTGATTTCTTTATGAATTTGTTTTGAGAAATTGTCTTTGATTGTATTTGTTGATAATGTTTAGACTAATGGGTTAGTGATCACCTGTAGGGATGGAAGCCATATTTTATGTGGATTGGGAAACAGGTGAGAGAATTAGAGGGGCACCGATAAGGACTTTGCCCACACACTATGTTTTTTTTTTTGTTTTTTGTGAAACGAAAAATAAATTCGAAATTCAAAACTATACAATGCCAACTGCAGTGTTTAAGTGTGAAAAACTTGATGATATTGAGTGTGACTCATGGAACGGAGCCCAATGAGAATAGCTACATTGAAAGATCTAAAGGAAAAGAGCAAAGAACTGGCCAAGATAATTATTATGATTAAGTTATGGTTAGGTTTAAGCACTGACAACACTTGGTTAGGGCTAGAGAAAGATCCCAGGTCTTGGTTTAATACAGAGAAAGTCCATTAACGTGATTAAAAAAAATGGCTCACTATGTATTTCGTAATAGCTTAACCAAACCACAGCATTTTCCCGACCCTGTAAGCAAAGCTGTTTCGTTGCCTAAACCAGTAAAACTTACAGGAGTCTGGATGCGAACTCCAGTCTCTGGTGGCGAAGTACTTCCTTCCCATTGTGGAAAGGCAAAAAAGTAGCAGATCCTTTAATGGCAAATCAAATTGAGATTATATGTATGTGTGGTTTTCAGAAACGCACAATGGAAACATTTAATTCTGGCGACTGGGACTAGTGAATTGACACCAAAATACTATTTATGGTGATTACATGTTGTTTATCTCTTTGAAATTTCCAAACTTAGTGAACACAGCACATGGAAGCTTCTATACAATGGAAGTTACTTTTACTATCTCGCTAAGCTTATGCCAGAGAATTGTTGTATACATATTTACTTTATCTGGATATTTAGCAGTACCTTCTGGGGAAAAAAAGGCTATAGAGTGGAACAGAGAAACCCGCAGTGTGCTATTAATAGCAATGATAATGATTTGCTTACAAAACAGAGCAGTGGGTTACATATACCACCTCACTGCTTTCTGCGAATGCTGAAGGTAGAGAGCTGAGCAAACATTTCTCTGTGAGATACACCCACAAACACACTGAGGTCTAAAGAAGTGCTTTACTGTGTGTGCATGTGTGTCCATGCGCATCCAAACCCTTACGGACCACTGCACAGGACTGCAAAATGACACCCGCCACCGTATTAAAATTCAACACTTGTCTGTCTGCTGTTAACGTATTTGCTCAGTCATTTCAGGGTGCTGAACCACCACCATGAGGCATTTGTCTGGATCACAGCTTTGACTTTGTATGGCTACAATCTGTCTGCTAACTATGTCTACAGGATTACATAATACGAGCAACAATTGATTGCAGCTTTTGTCCGACATGAAAGAATTTTGGGGGCTTTGATGTTCATCTTGTGCTGTGCCAAAGATACTGCCAGATTATCAAAACATCTTAATCAGAAGCTTAATCGGAAGGCTCACAATCATGTAATGCATTTCCTCATTTATTGTTTTGGTTCATGTGTTTAATTTAATTCCTTAATTAGATGACAACAGGGAAACATCCAGCTCATCCTGATCTTCTCAGAGATGCGGGTGTGGTATGCAAGTTGAGTGCAGGGAGGTTATAAATATCTGCACAGAAGGGAATGAACATTATGTCGGGACAGAGGTCAAGGCAACGTGGCTATTATTAGGTCACTGTATCAAGTGGTGTCCTTGCCAGTTGTCCCGCTGTCACTTTCTTAAACCTGTATCATATTTAACTTTTCACAGAGCTCTGGTATTTTCATGTCATAGTGCAGTCGGCCGTGTGACTCCCACCTTCCTGCTCCTGCTGTATGAAAAGACGCACCTCTGTGTCACCCCACAACTAAAGAAGCACAACTAATAGAAAAGAAAGTTAACAGTGTCAAAAGCACTCAGTGTTAACAATAGCTGCTGTGCTTTTGTGGCTGAGTCACGAAGGCAGAGTCCTTCAGGAATGAGGAGTTTGTTCACCAGAGTAGACAGCTGCCCAAAAAGCCTGCAGTGTGGACATAAGGAGAAAGTACACAGTAGGAATTTTGACAAAAGATGGTATGATTTAAAAAAAGGAAGAGCAGATAACGAGTCCGGGTTTGTACATTTTTAACAAAATGGTGCTTTATTGAAAATAGCTTCGAGCTGATGGCAGTAAATTAGTAGTTTCATAACCAGGAAGATTTTAAGATTCGAGCAAAAAAAAAACCCAGAGTTAAAAACCCCCCCAAAAAAATTCTAATCTGTTCTAAAATAAATATAATGTTATAAAACATCAGATACCCTGTGTAAAATAAATCTTTTGGACTTTTGGATTTGTCAGCCTTGACTGCTCAAGCAGGAGGTTCCACAGCGCTGTGGGCTCAGATGGGAAAATGCCATATCATGTTTGGTCAGTCAAGTTCAATCTGAACAGCCTTGAAGGGCCTGTGTGAGGATTCTATGTCCCTCTGTTACAGATTATATATCTCTATACTTGGTACAAACTGCTGAACACAAGTGATTGCTTTAATATTTTGAACCTTTCGATGGATACAAAGCTCAGAATCCTCTATACAAAAATTTGAAATATAGTCTTGTACTTTTGTACTTTTGGGTCTGCCTTAATAACCTTGTGCTTTTGTATCACTTGATTTTGCATTACTGGTCTAATCCAGCCCCAAAGAGGCGATGTGAAACCTTGAATTAACAGGTTTTTGGGCGAGAGAGCACTCGGCTAATGAGCGTTCATAGAAAATCAGCCCCTCCTTCTGCTCTCTTAAAATTCTGCGTGCGCCTTACCTTGCTTGGCTAATCCTCCCGAGGCTGTAATGATAGATACACATGTGCGTCTGTGCAGACACTCGCATACATACATAAAAGGGGGAGAGGCAGTCTTGATAATGGACTTGTACTCGCTGTTGACTGTCAGCAGCCTCTGTTTTTGAGGCGGCCACTGAACAGCTCGCTGTGTTGCACAGGAACATCTGGACTGCTTTGTTTTGTTCAGCAAGTCAACAAGACAAGCACACAACCTCATCTCAGTGGTAGCTGAGCAGGATTAAGCACGGTGTGACCAAGCTGCTGGGTCATACAACAGAAGAAATATAATTACTCTAAAACAGCATGCCAATATGCTCTCTATCTTTAGGTCCTGATTAATGATTAGACACAGGTGTGTATGTGTCTCTGTATAATGTAGTGTATGAAACAAACCCACAGAAGCCTGTATGTGACCATCTGTTTTTATTTGATTTACTAATCCCCCTTTCATATTGGACAATAGACTCACTAACGTCTGGCTTTTGTCTTTTGGGAAAGGGCACAGTCGGGTACAATCTGCATTCATTCGCGGGTCAAATGACTCTGTCGTGGTCAAAGGTATTTATCGTCTCAAACTCCAGTCAGGATACACAACACCCAAGCGTACCCGTTATTTTTCACCCACTCTTTTCCATCATCGGCCACAAATTCCATCCATCCCCGTTGAAGCAGTGCTCGAAAACACCTTCAGTCGGTAGTTTGAAAGAGGGAGAACCGCTGTAGCATTGTCACTGGCCTCCATGATGCTTTCTACTGTTCCCCGTTTTCCAGCGCGTTTGTAACATTGAACTCGAAACAAAACGAAAAACAGAAAGGCCAAGTTGTCTACTGGCTGCAGATCTGCTGTAGATTATTTATTTAGATTTACACGGTAGTTGTAGGTGTAAAAACTGTATTGGGCATTGAAGGTTCTTTACATGTGTTTTCTGATTCAAAGTGGAGTAGTATGTGTTTGGTATGGCAATTTAAAGGCAGTGTAGGGATGAACATTACAAACTAGATTAGACTATGAAATTTGTGGTTTTGTGGCACTGGTTCATGCTACGATACACTTGTTCCTGTTCAAATAAAATAAAAAGCCAAAGTCACTTAATTGCGTTGAAATTCTGATTGTAATGTTGCATGCATTTGCCATACTGAATCGTACATTTATTTTTTTTACTTTGATTTCAACCATATGACCCAGCCTCACTGCATTTTGTTTGTCAGAACTCAACAACGTAATTGTCCTTAAAATCCGAAGGGCCATGTAAAGAACCCCTTTACCAGATAAGGATTGGTGTAAAACAAAAGGATCATGGTTACAGCTTTGATGCTGAATAGCTTGAATTCTGGTGACAAGGGGAAGACCTAGCTCTATAGAGCAGCAGCGAGTTGTCTGTACAAACAGGTTGTTTCATTACTCCCCCCCACTCTCTCTCTGTCTCTCTGTGTGTGTTATCACTACCTTGAAAAGGTGGACAAAAGTAGTCGTTTCCCTGTTCTCTGCTGTTGCCATAGAGACCAGGGCCGCGTGCTTAGTCTCAGCTCTTCTTGGTTTGCAGACAGCTGGGCAATGTATTTCCTCACCCACATTATTGTTCTGTATGTGTTTAAATGTTAATGCACGTGTGTGTAGGCGCCTCAGATCGTATGTAACTGAGACAGTGGTACAGACAATACTTCGCTGAAGAGAACGTCTCCTTCCACTTGCTTATCGTTCACTTTTCTGTGGCAAATGAGAAATTGTTCATTGCGCATTGAAATTCATTTAATTCATATTCAGATCTTGTCACTTGTTTGTTCAAAATGCAGGTTGTGTCTGAGGGGAGCACTGAAAAGGAAATCTCCTGTTTTATATGCACAGCATCCTTCATATGAGAATTTCAATCATAATACTGGTTTGTTTATTAAGTTTTATTCTAATAATTTTAACCAAGTGACAATCTTGGGAATAGAGAGCAGCCTTTTGGTTTGTCACATTGTCCTTTAGCTTATTTGTTGTCACCGGTTTCTCTACATCCCCTCCCCTTTCTCACTCTAATCTCACATGTACACTTGAATACGGGCCACATGCATATTCATATTCACACCCTTACATCCAGCATGTAACAACTATCTACTTCACGGCCACGTGCATCTGCACACGCAGACTAGATATATTTATTCATAAGCTCATTAGAAGAGTGGATTTGCCTGCTGCCATCCATCACACTGTCACCCATCCTCAGCTTGGCACACAGTGACAACAGGACTGCAGGAGAGAAGTCCCTGGGATTTAGTCTCCTGGAGCCGGTGCTATATAGAGGATTTACTCAACTAGGCAGTGTCTCACTTTGCCATTTGGTAGAGGTGAGATCAGAAGACAGAAACAAAAGAAATGGTAATCTCTTACTCACTAGGACACTGGTACATGCAAAACAAATCTATTGTTCCAGGGAAAAAAGGTTTTACTATGTTGTGCAGCAGCATAGCACATGGAAATTAGGGTTGACCATGTATACTGTTAAGATTTAAAATGAAAAACTCTTGATACATACGACCAAATTATTTTTATTGTCTGCAAGATCATTGGCCCTTTGCAATAATCTTGCAGACGTAACCTGCAAGCGCAATCCATCACAATGCCTTGTAGCTTGTCAGTAGGTAGCGAAAAGCTGTTGCGAGCCTGCAAGTGCAGTTTATAGAAAAAAAACGCATGGGTGTGATTTGAAAAATTGACCTTTCAGTTTGATTGTAGCAAAGAATATCCAGCCAGTGCAGACAGAGCAGCTGCAGTTTTGCTCCCCTTTTTCACCACCTACCCATGTGGCAGCGCTGTACGACTGGAAGGATCTGACAAAGACCTCCTTGTGTGCCTGTCTGTTCCAGCCATAATATGTCTGTTTTCATGTTCCTTACAAGAGCTTCATATTTATACAGAATTTAATAATACTGTGTTTGCAGGCACATGAACAGTGTGTGATATTTTTTGTGTTTAAAGGGATCACATGTGCCTTGACATTTTTTTGAGCATGAAAAATGAGAAGTGGAAGGTCCCTGACTGTAAATCAAAGGTCAAGGGTTGTGAATTTGTTAACTTTCACAGCCGCTAATTTAAATATCTGTTGTTCAGTTCTTGAAAGCAAAACATATATATTATATTAGCATATATATTGGGACACAGTCTTCATTTTTCTCAATTGCTAATTGCTTACTTGAGTCTAATTATTTTAATTTATTCATTGATTTGCATGCATGTTTATATATTTTCTTTGTAATGTTACTTTATATAAGTCTCTCTTCTCTTACATACAACACAAGATGCAAACTGTGTAGGTGGATCTTTAAAATGTTGCTCTTATTATGTAACTGTTAATTGATGAAAAACATATCTAAGCTCTGTTTGTTTAGCAGACATGTCTATGTCAGAATGTCTGTCATGGTGCTTGAACCAGTTGTGGATAACTCCAGTCCCTCCTTCCTCCTGGCTGTCAGTTGTAGTTTCTCACTTGTGGCATCTGTGCTGGCTCACATCCTAGATGTGGTCAATTAGCACAGCCCTCTTCAGACCACGATACCGCAATATTAACACACAACGTGTGAATGCATCAACTTCACACACAAACTGCTAAATGGCAACATTGCTTTTTCAGGTTACGTTTTGTCAGTCTTTTTGTTGGTTAGTTTATTTCCAAAAGATGTGTAAATGAGTTTTAAACTTCTCGGGATTCAAGACAAGGCATATTTGAATCATCACTGCCTGATTAAAGCCATAAATCTCTCATGCATGGCAATCTTTGCATTTTCAGGATTACATGCTCCTAATTGGGTTGAAAAGTTCTTTTACAGAAAAACACATTGGATTATCTATAATTGGACAAAAGCCATTGTAATATAAAGCAAGTTCCTAAGAAAAATGTGATGAAATGATGATTTGGATTTTTTGTACAAGGACAAAACAAAATAATGCAAGAATTATGTACAGAATTGTTGCATTACAATTTGATAATTTGAACCCAAAACAAAAGATGTGAGCTCGTTTTCATTCTGCTGTCATTGCTGTTAGAACATATGTTTGATCTGCTGCTCATGACTTGTAGCTAACAGTGTTATGCACAATGTTGTTGCACCAGATAGTTTTGGACATGTGCAGTCATCCATAATAAGAATGGGTAACAGTTGCATCATTCAGTGCATTATCTATTTTAAACCCTTTTTTAACCAGATTAGTCAATTAGTACAAATTAGTGCAAAAGTGCAAAATAAAGAACAGATGACACGGTTGAACCCTGCACATGATTTATGATATTATTTAGATTTTTTTGTAGGGTTTGAAATATGTCCTGATTTCTGCTGCAAGGCTCAGGTGGTGACACCTATAGAGATTGACATTTATTTCCCTCTAGATAACAAAAGTCACAATTTGTCGGCTGCATTTTCATACACATATAAGAAAAGAAAGGCGATCAGTATAAGTATAGCTGGGAATTTCTGTGTAATCATCAAAAGGGAATGGGTGAAACGTAGTAGATAATTGCAGTGATTGTGTAAAAGCATCCTTGTGAAATTGTTCTGCTTAGAAAAACTGACCTTGAATGCACTTTATAGTTTTCTTTGGCGTGTCCTTTGGGAGGTACATAGTACTCTGCAAAGTATTTTCTTCAGTTGTAAGTCTTCTATGAATTATAAATATTGGTCCCTACTGTGCTTTTTGCCTATTAGTATTTAGTTTCTGCACACAGGATCGTGTAGGTTTGCGTAAAGTGCCTTAAACAGTGCCTTATAATCCCTGTGCTGTGACCTGCGACCTTTAAAAGTATCGCGCTTCAACCCTCCCTCTGTGGATCTGTTGTTAAAATGGTCCTGTTTGAGTCTGGATTCTTTTTTTTATTGCATATTAGGGCTCATATCCTGATATAGGTTATTTTCTTTTCCTGACAACGATACAATATAGTATATTTTTCTGTAAATTCAATAAATAATTTACAGAATGACAACATGGAAAGGCCTACTTCTTATTTCATTTTGAGTTATATACTCGACAAATAAAAGGTACTTATTCATATTTGATTATTTTTCTCTTTGTGCATATTTTCAATGAGGCGTATAACAAAATATTCAATATTAATGTATAAAATATAACAAGGAAAATCAAAAAATTTTCAACTATGTTGCAAACAAAATAAATATAAGCCTAAAATGTGGGTCTCATCCGTAGACTCCATATAGTTTGATATGATTCTTGCTTATTCTGTAAAAGACGTTAGTGGTGTTTGAGTCTGTTGTGGACACCGGCTCAGTCCGCATCATAATTTGAAAAGTCTGGTTTTCTGGTCCCTGTCAGGCTTTTCATACCCAAACCACATCCATACAACAGAAGTAGCCCCTCTTTTAGGTACACGCTCCTTGTTTTGTCTTGGCTGATGGAAGTCCTTCTGTTCAGAATTACCTCATTCTGTGCGATGCTCAGTCTCCTCCGTGTGTGTTGACTTCATGCAGCACGTGTTGTGAGGAAGAAGGCGAAATGTCGACCATATGATGACAAATATTGTCATTTTTTGACACAACTAAATAAGCTGTAGAGCACAATACGAGATGCTAAATATTCTTCTATCGTCACATGAATATATATCATCATCTTGCACGGCCCTGTTGCATATTACATCTTGTATGGTGCTTTGTGAGCGTTTGTATGTCACCGTTTCAGTTAAATGGAGGCCTAAACAGGATACATGTGGATATTTTCATGTTTCATTAGTAGATTGCAGTTCTGCCAGCAGGACTGGTGTGCTCTATTCCACTACCTGATTGCCCATGTTGCTCATGCTTGAGCTTTATTTGACCCAAAGCAAATATAAAGTCTTCCTAGCTGCCCGTGTAAGCCTTCAGGATGTTTTCATTTTATCAGTGTGCTGCTTCAAGTTCATAAGCTCTCTGTCTTCCTCCCCTTCTGTCCTGTCTCTGTCACCCCTCTCTTCCTCCTTGTCTTCCTCCATCTTCCTTATCTGTGTGTATCTGTGTGTGTGTGTACACGTGTTATTCCTTCTCTATGTGTGTGTATGTATGTATGCGTGTGTACGCTTTCTGCTCCCAGCCCCTCTGCGGAAAGCAAAGTTTGTGGAGAGCCCTCGCATTCCACAATCAGAGCTTGGCTCCCCTACACACACCTTCACCACTGCCAAGAATCCAGACCTGGACACATACTGCCCTGGTAAGTTTTTGGCCCGCTCATCCCTCATTTCGTTGTGTTACTTTTTTTTGCATGTCAGTTCCTGTCTGTGCAGTGCTGTGAACATATGATAGACACACAGAGAGGGAGAAAGAGGGACTGCGTCTGTGTTTACCAATTCTTCCTTTGGCCGCTGTTGCATCTTTTAAAAAAAACAGTGCAGAAGTCATTAATAAAATAGCTTTGCTGCTTCCCTCTATGTCCATCCTCGTTACCTCCTCGCTCTCTCTCCCTCCCTCTAATCCTCCCTTGCTGTTTTCTCACTCCGCTCTGCTTCTCAGACGCAGAGCTTGTTTAGTTGTTGCTACAGTTTTCTGTTAACTTCACAGTCGGCGTTTACACAGTAATCCTGTGGACAGTCCAGATCTCCCTAAACCCCAACCTGCCCCATATCCATCCCTGTCAACCCCCTCTCTATCTCTTGCTCTCTCTCTATCTCTTGCTCTCTCTCTATCTCTTGCTCTCTCTCTATCTCTTGCTCTCTCTCTCTCTTTCTCTCTCTCTATCTCTTGCTCTCTCTCTCTCTCTCTCTCTCTCTCTCTATCTCTTGCTCTCTC
>JAPQRN010000012.1:12990720-13017568 GCA_037367275.1 Coranthus polyacanthus
ACCTCTACATCACATACACAATCTAACACCCTCAGTACGACCCATTTTGGACCCGAGGTCGACCAGAGGATCTCAAAAGGAAAGACGACACAAGGGTTAAATAAAAAGCCCGCAACTGAGAATGCAACTCAATGCTGGATGCCACAAGCTCTTTTGTTTCCTCGCAATTTCACTCATTTACAGCTACACATAACACAGCCTATATTGCCACCTTCTGACGCCACTACGCAGCCTAGTTTATTGGCACCAAAGCAGTTGATGGAAAATGTATTTCAAAAGTTTGCTTCAAATTTGCTCAAGTTATATGGAAGCACGAATTGAAAGCTCTCATGATGTCACAATATGGACACAGTTAGCTGAAGAGATTTTCTGGGGATGTGCAAGACTATAAATATGGGACTGACTTCAAAAACAAACATAAGTTCTAGTCTTTATCACCATTTGTGCTATTGATACGATTTAATCTGATTTAATTGTCGTAATGTGTGTGTGATTTTGCCATGTTTTATTTGGAGAGATTATGCTTTGGAACTTGAACAAATGCAGCTGTTGTCTGATTTGATCTCTTTTGACATTTATCTTCTTATTACCCTTGTTTACACTTGGTTTTGACAGATCTTTGGAAGTCAGAATAGCCAGATCAAAAGGCTTCTCAGTAAATTGCCCTCAAACACCAACACGCTTTAGATTTAGATTTTATCTGTATCTCTCCATCAAGCCTTGTATGTCTACCCATCTAATTAGACTTGTATATAACATTACAAGTAATTTAATTGTGTCCCCTTACGTTTGCCTATTTCAACCAGGTTCCTCCAGTTAACATGCATCAGGTTAAGCTTAGTATTTCTCTCCTTCACCATAGCCTTTCTATTCGTGAACTTGGCAGTTGTGCAACAAACAGCTCTTGGCACAGTGGGCATGCTCTAAGCTTTGCAGCAGATGCCCTGGTTTCTCTTCCTAAATCTGATTTGACAGGTATGAATTTTCTGAAAAGAAGCAGGAAAACAGTTTCATTGGAGTGAGAAGAAAAAACAGGGAGGCAAAGGGGCAAAACCTGTTGCTGAAGCATTTTAAGCAGGCCTAGGTATGGGTTTGCACTAAAGCAGTGTGGATAAGCGATTAGACTGATGGACTGACTGTGCTTGATGTGAGCGCTGCTGTACCAGTGGGGGTGTATAAATTGAGAGAGGTTTATTCAAGCAGCTCTTTTTAGAGACGTGACTCATACTAGCACCCCGCTGCATCGTGCATGCAGTACAAACTTATTATTTTAGATATCTGCCCCAAATACTGTTCTTTGGATTGCAATTTGTTTGATTTGTTAACCACCAAAAAAATGACAGCGAGTGCCTCAAGACATGGTTTAGTAACAGACGAGAGAATTTGCCTGCGTTGTATGTTTTCTAATTTACTTGGCATGTATGCGCTGTCAATAAAGACAGTAGGTGGAGTAATACAATGATAGATACACAATAATTGCAGGATGTTGCCATCTTATATCTGACAAGGTTAATTCCAGCAATTGGTGTCTTTCTGCAAGACCTCTCAGCTGACAGAACAAGGTGACCTTAACTCTCAGAGATTGCAGTTAATTGCCCTCATGCTCTCGCTCCCTGAATAGGTGCAATGCTACAAGTTCAATCTAATTCTTGAGCAGTGTTTAAGGTCAGACCAGCTCATGGTGGGGTTCATTAGCCTAGCAGATAGAGGTGAAGTGTCACTGTGGGTGCATAGAGATTCAAAGGTTCACCTTTGCATATTTGTATTTCTCTAAGCCAACATGTTTTCGAGAAAATTAGATATTAAGTTGAAACTATTAACTGGGATTCAATGATGACAATAGAACAGGCTATGACAAAGTATCTTCTCCGGCAAATTAAACTAGGCCAGATTTTGCCTTAAGCACCACTTTCCCCGTCCTGCTTTGTTTGTTGCATCTAAAGTGTTCACTGCAAGGCTGTCCTGAACTCATCTACAGCCCAGTTAAGGCAAGTCCTCCATGTTTGTTTCAGTGTCTGATAAACATGCTTAATCACAACCCTGTTCCTTGTACTTTCTCATTATCATAGATTCTCCATGTCTTCTCACATGTGTGTGTGTTTCTGTGAGAGCACATCAGTGGGTGTTCGCAGCAGCAGATTAGACGCAGCAGAGTGTTTTTATTTTGTCCCCTGTGGTCTCTTGTCTCCTAACCTGAACTGACACAGAAGAGGGTCACTGCAGGGTGCCAAAACAAATGCTGCTACTGGGGGAAAAAATATGTATTCATAGTGAGCATTGTAATTTTTTGTTTTCAATTTTGTGATCATGGAGATGAAGAGGAAAAATAATTCCGTTTGTAAGGGTTAGATACGATGGCCTCCTCTTGACAAGGTCATATTTTTTGAGCTATAATAAATAATAAAATAAGCTAAAGTTGCATTAATTGTCACTCTTCTTACAATTGCCGCAAATACTCAATAAAACCACGAATGTGCCGTGGGACTGTACAAACATCTTATATATCTTATTTCTAAAAGCATAATATTTAACATTTCTACATTAAATGTCTAAAAAACACTGGTGCTCTGTTGTATATTATGTTGACTTGTGTACTTACATAATGTTGGAAACAATGTTCACTTAAAATCTGTAGTTTTGTTCAGTGTAACAGCAAGGTTCTTTTGGTGTCATATCCGCTTCCCTTTACTAACAGTAACATGGATGTTTACTTGTGGCTATTTCATTAGAATGAAATTCTATAATGTGAATATATGTCAGCGTCAACGTAATATGGATAAACTTAAATACATGACCTCATCTGTAAACATGATACCTCCCTGAGTCACGTCAGATAGATTTTCATCAGCAGTGGTGGTGAACACAACAGCTCCCATGATCCTACGCTACTTCACGGTGTCATCAAATTAAGTTTTTTTGTTATTGCTTTGACTTCTGGAGGTCAAAAGTACACAGTGTGCATTCAAATGGATGTTGCGTTTTGCTCACAAAAACAAAAAAGACATATGTCCTGCATTTTGTTTCACTTTCCTGCTACTTCTCCAACACTGATGCTGCTCTGGGGTTGGAATCAGGTTTGTCCCCACATACCCCTCACTGCAGATTTTGTTGTGAGGTACATTTGGAAATCACTGTATTGATGTTGGTAGTTGCCTATTAATTTATGCAAATTTTCTTCATATTTCCTGTAGCGTTGTCTTGTTTGTGAGAAGATTATTGTTTTAGAAAAATACTACAAATGATTAGTTACTGTGATATGTATTGGTGTGTATCCAAGGAGGACTGACAACATGTGGGCAAATCAGCAGGAGTGTTTGGAAATTGCAATATTGAAGTGACAGTTTCCTCAGTGTGAGTCAAACATTAAAAGTTCAAACATTGCGCTTTGCCTTTTATTTCTATTATGTTCGCTAATTGAGTTCTTGGAAACCAAACAAAGCATTTAAAAATGTTTGTTCTTGTCTGTCTCAGGGCCAGAACCAGAGGATCAGCCCGTGCTCCACCCTGACCAGCAGCACTGCCTCCCCCCCTGCAGGCAGCCCCTGCTCCACCCTTCCCCCTACCATGCCCGGCCAGGCTGGCAACAAGGACTGTGCCTACGGTTCTGTCACCAGTCCCACCTCGACACTGGAGAGCAGGGACAGCGGGATTATCGGTACGATCTCTCTCCACTGTAGAAACACACATATTGATACGAAGAACACACGATGAGAGCAAAAAACAGGACAGTAGAATGTTTTTTTTATCACTGTTTTTATTGGATTTGTTGGCGGGATATATTTTTACCACATTATGTACATTTGAATCCTTGGAGCCTACACTCTGCTACTGATGTCACAAAAGTTAATCTGAATCAATAGAGGTAGATTTCTGAGTTTAAAGGTCAAAAGCAAAGCAGTGATGTTTTCTCTGAAACCAAATAAAAACAAGTCTAAAAGTTCGAATGTGTAAAAAAAGATACAGGTACCTGAGTTGCTCAGGCAGGTTAATCTGAAATCTAAGATCCCTGACATTTAAACATTATGACAGTCAGTGGGAACATGCCCGAGGTTGTAGCTTGGTTCCTATTGGCCAAAAAAACTGTGGTTTAGCTCAGTTAGCTTCTGTCAGGGTGCTGTTACAATAGTTAATTCAAATCTGAGAGCATGTTTCTCATGTGCAGTCAGGAATGCAATCTGAACTTTTAAGGTTTGGGCAAATCGTGATGACACGTACATATTTTTACATTGTTGGAATGAAAACAGAAGACGTAGCTGGACAGATAAAATTCTACACCCCAGATCAATTCAAAACAACAGTAGATAAGTGTGGAAAAAAACACCAGAAGGCTTAAGGAGAGAAAGGACAGTCAAGCTTAAACAAGCATGAAAATCATATCAGACACATCAGTTCTCACAGTAAATCTCGTTACTTTTGTACATTGTATTTAAAGGTTCGAAATGTAAGATTTGCATGTGTTCATGTGCTTGCGTGAAGTTTGTGTTGGTGCTTGGGATATGGTTTGTTGATGGTAGCTAACCCCATTTCTAAGCTAACGACTGTCTCAGTTGCCTACATCCATGGTGTCAATGTACTCTGATTTCTATGTATTGAACTCTAGGAGTTTTTCACAATAATCCTTACACTTGCTCATGAGTTCTTTAGTGCTTCTGTTCTGCTCCTATGGTGACAACACTGTGCCACACTAGCTACCATTAGCTTAGAAATGTGGCTAATGTCAACAAACGACCGGCCCCCAGAACAGCACAGACTCCAACACGACCTTCGAATAAGCACGTGAACACGCACACATTTTAAATATTGAACCTTTAATAAATAAAGTGTCATTTTCTTTTCTGTTGCAGCCACACTGACCAGCTATTCAGAGAACATGGAGCGAGGCAGCAAATACGGCGAGGGCTCCCGGGGAAACCTGAAGCTGTGGCAGTCCCAGAAATCAGGCATGGACTCGTTCCTGTACAGGGTGGATGAAAACATGACTGCCTCCACCTACAGCCTCAACAAAATTCCCGAGCGCAACCTCGAGAGCATGTCCTCCCACTCTGCCCACTCCATCCCTCTGTACCTCATGCCCCGCCCTAATTCTGTGGCTGGTGAGTCCCTTCCTCTTTCCCTAAAAGATCCTGTGAAAGTAGGAAAGGAGGCAAAGATTTGTCTGAGGAGCTATATGAAGGTGTGTGAACATACACTATAAAAATTCTGCCAGACTTGAATGTTTTTGTCTGGCAAAATTGGATGCAGTTACTGTCATTCTGTGTCTTACTCCTTTAGTGCTAACTCACACTCCACTTCAATCTTTGTCTCCTGGACTGTTTTCAAAGTTTAATTTTGATCCGTCCCTGATCCTGCTCTTGATCCCCAGTGATTTTTGTCTGTTTGAATACTATGACCATAAATATGATAATTCCATGAATCATTTTAGTAATTAGTAAAGTTAAATGTTAGTGTTTAGAAGTTATGAGCCCAACTTTCTCACCACTATGTGTGCTGTAAAATTTATTGGACTTGATAGTCCCAATGACATTACATCTGTAATTGTATCAGCACTAAAAGCTTTGATAGAGCTAGGCATATCATAGGCTTACCTCCATCCCTGCAGCTAAATTACTTGTACCAACCTGAATCCCCAGCCACATCTCTCTCTGGACTGGGGAAATTAGGAATACATTAGCCTAAACTTCCTAAATTGTGAGTCATCCAAGAAAGAGCTCACTGGTGGTTTGACTTATTATATTCATATGACATTATTGTCATTTTAATTGCTTTTTTAAATATCTAGGAAAGAAATGACTTATGTTTTGAAATTTCCTCTGGTTATATTGAAATTTTTGGAAGCTGAAAATCCGCAGTGGTATTTTGTTAAACTCTCACAGCCCTCTGGTATGGATTCAGACCACAGCGCAGAATAATACAGTCTGGGAAAACAGCCTCAGCCGATGAATACTGCAGTTGGAAGAATATCACAAAGGAAAACTGGCATTTGTGTTAGTAACAGAGGTCTTATTGATGTGTGTTTATTATTGTAGACTACTGCTGCTGTGAAAAGACTCCCAAAAGTAATGGTAAATATATTAGGAAAAATGTCAGTTTCATAACACTGAGAGAGTCCTAATGGGCCTGATTGTATTATTGTTCTCTTCATCAGAGTGGCTGTTAGAGATGATGAGCTCTATCGTGTACGTCTCTCACTCCCACGGAAAAACTGTATATATAGACACGCATATATTTTTCACTAAACACTGTAATATGCCAGACAAGGCCCGTCGCTGCAGCTATGACCCTCTCTTTATGCTGGTCATGTTCTGCTGTTTGACACTGCTGTCTGGCAGCTCAGCGGCTCTGTTGGGTTTAGAGATTCACCCTCGATCTTATCTCCGCCCCTCAATACCCAGACCTTCAAAGGAGTTTTGAGCTAGAGGCAGATTAAAAGACGCACTATAAGCTGCAGATGATGCAAAAAATAAAATAAAGAGAGGGAGTAAGGAGGCAGCATGAGAAAGCCTTACAAAAAAAAGAGATGCTTTTTATAAAGGCATTTACTGTTTGTTTGTCAGGAACAGGAATTCCATATTGAGGAGACGGATGCGTGTGGAAGAGGAGTGAAAGAAAGAGTAATCATAATCTCTCCCTCTCCCTCTCTCCTCCACAAAGAATTATTAGATGATGTAGGGATGGGAGGCAAGCACAGGCTGAGGATTGGCTGGGCTCACACAGCAGTGGAACATCAAAGCCCCAGGCATTAACCGTTTCTATCCCCCAGAGTGACAGAGAGACTCGCTTTGATGTGTGGAGAAAGAGAGAGAGAGAGAGATATGGAGCGAGAGCAGAAGGCGACTGGGGAGGGAAAACAAGGAGTGAGGGAGGGGGCTACTCTGTTACCTAATGAAGGCAGTGCGTCGGTAGAGCTGAGGATGGATAGGGAGGAAGGAGTAACCTTATTAGTTTTCCCACTTCCTTCATGGTACTAATAATGCAAATTTTCGAAAGGTTCACTGTGTAAAATTTGCGTGATGTGAAGTTTGTGCGTTGAGACGGTCCGTTCCTAACTTAATTCCTAAGCTAATGACTGTCTCAGTTACCTACATTCACGATGACAGTCTGCACACTGATTTGTACGTAGGAGACCTGGGTTGTTTTTTTCCACACAAATACTCACCCATGAGTTCTTCGGTGCATTTCTTCTGCTCCTCTACTGCGGCAACTGTGTACAACACTAGCTAACACAAACGTCTGGCTCCCAGCACAACAGACTCCAAAACAAACTTAACATAAGCATATGAGCAAATCTTACATATTGAAACTTTAAGCTTTCATTCAGTGAACACTGTAAGTACAGAGCATTGAGCAGAGGGTTTTTATACTCATTCACTGCCAAAATAGCATAGACCATCAGCTATAAGAGTGATGATAGTTGTCTTACTGCCCTCAAATCATACAGAAATACCAACACTCTTTTTTGTCTCTATTTTGTTTTTCTTTTTTGACTTCTGGTGTTAACATGTGTACCAGCATCCCAGTTATGAGGCTTATTCCGGTTGGATCATATTTGGATATGGCATTTACATGGAAGACAGACAAATCTGATTGTTCCTATCCCTGTACACATACTAGCATCCTGGTAACCAATTGTTAACTAGTTGCTGAAGCCGCGCATTTGCCGGTAGTCGTCAGAAACTGGAATAAGAGGTGTACATGCACCAGCATCCTGGTTTCTTTCAGAGTACTGCAGCTAGCATAATCATGTTTCTCATTTCCGTGAAAAGGGCTTATCCAGGTTCCTGAAACCAGGATTTGATGTGCAAACACAAAAACGGGTTACTTCAAAAACCCGATCATAACCGGTTTACTCATGTCCCTGCAAATGCACCCATAGTTTTCATGTAAGAGTTCAGTAATATCTGAAACTGTATATAACTGTAGCAAACATTATTTATACACCATAACAGTAAAGAGTGCTTGTGTTGTAATACAGTCACTCAATCTAACTCTTAATATCTGTACATTTAAAATCCTGGGTCAATAATACCAAAACTTTGTATATAACAGGTATTAGGAATTGAACTGAACTGACCTTTTAAATCAGATGTAATACCTTGTAACTTTCACCAAATGGCACCTTTATATATTACCTTATCCATACATTGTGGAATGCACATTCTGACAAAGACAAAAGGATTATTAAAGACAGAGATTCAGAGAACACCCCCATGTTCTCTAAATTCACTAAATTAAGATAAGAGCTCATCCAAGATAACATTTTTCAATTTTCAGGGGCGGACAAGTCTCATTGATTTCCTTTTCCTCAGTATTTTCCTGATTTCCTCTGTGTCTTCGGTCCCACCTCTACTCATAGACTCTGTGTAATACCCGGAAATTTTATTGTTTAAATACCAAGACCTTCATTGTTTATCGCTTAAAGTCATCTCTCTGGGAGATGAGAGGAGAGTGGTGAGGCGTTTGGAGCACCAGCAGCTACCTCATATCAGAGATGACTTGTGGGCTCCCTGGCTGATATTGTGACTGCTTTGGACGACAGCCCAGCTGGTCTTACTGTGTGTGCGTGTGTGCGCATGCGTTCATGTTATCAGTCGCTCTTAAACAGGAAGTGTTTGAAGTTTTTTTTTTTTTTTACTCACTCCACACTGTCTCTCTTTCATGCTGTTTTCCCCCTTTTTATTTCTTTTCACTATGTGTGCAGTCTTAGCGCATTGGCACAGAAACTGTGAATGTGATCCCCAGCAGCCTGCTGCATTGCAGATAGAGATGATGAGCACAGAGATTTCAGTCTACAGATTCAAATACAGTTGAAAGAGTGGGGAAAAAGGCAATTTTTTTTCCAGTTCCATAGCCCTGAGTCATTCTTCCTTGGTTTAGCGGCAGATTAATGCCTCCTCTGTCTCCACTTTTAGCCCAGTTGAATGACCAGCACCCCCATTCCCATCAGGGCCAAGCCTCCAGCATTCTCAGCTGCCATTTTCCCTCCATTTTGGGAAACCCATGTGGCTCATTTTTGGGTCTATGACTGGGGTGACTCAGACAGTCAGCAAAACACACACACGGACACATACAGCCACATACTCGCTCAGTCCTTGACTGAGTTTGAGCATTAGCTCCAGCAACACAAAAAAACACACTTTGAACCAAGGACTGGAGAGGATCAGTGTTGAGGTGCTGGTGAGTTTTACGCCTGTGACATGTGAGCACATAGGGCTGCCACTTGGAGGGATTACAGTGCCTTAGCTTGTGATTGACTGGCAAGACACAGAGGATATCACTGGGAGGAATCAAGTATTGTCAGAGACACCTTTTCCAACTCTCTAATGCGTTTTGAGATCTCAGGACCTCAGAGTACTCCAGGTATAGTGTCAGAGAAAAACTCAGTTACAGACATATTTATTTTAAAGTATTGTTTAATTTCAACAATGCTTAAAGTATTGCTGAAATTAAATATAATCCGAAAGAAAACTGTGTCTCTAATCTTCTGTCCTCCAGTTTGCACAATTTCCAGGTTACACTAACCTCATTTCCTGTCAAAGCATTTGTTGACTTTTTTGTAAATGACTACGATTCCCATGTATCACTTTACTCTTAGAATTGATTTATACATTCTTTACAATAAGGTTATCAATTAAGTTGTAAACACTTTATAAGCTATTAATAAACAATTATAAAGAAGTTATAACAGAGTCTTCTTTTTATCTATCTATTCTGTTAAATCTCAGTTCTTGCTACTTTATTTTACTTTATTTTTCACTTTTCTCAGTCCTCATGTTAACTCATTTACTAATGAGTTACTACCATTTATAATTGGTAAAAGCCTTATCGTAAAATGTGAAAAATAAAGCATGCTATGTGATCTGAGGGTTATCAGTAAAGGTAAATGTGGGCTCACTATTTGGCAAGCAACAGGTTACTGTTGCTCTTTTTCCTAAAAAAACTCTGAAAAAATCAAAAGGATTTTTGTTGAAAAACTGACTCAAGTAATCTACATAGAAATCAGTGAACAAGCTTTTATGGATGAAGGCAACTGAGACAGTCGTTATCTTAGAAATGGAGTGAGTAAACAACCCATTCCCGCCACAAAACGGACTCCAACATAAACTTCACGTAATCCCAAAATCTTACAAGTTGAACCTTTAATTCTCTGTGGTTTTTATGCTAAAAGTTACTTTCACTTCTGTCACCTCCAATTGAACCGTGGGGTTCAGGTGTGAGGGAGAATCAAGTCCATTGCTTACTCACCCTGGTGTTGTCTAATCTCATTTAACATTCACCGGTTCCGAGTGCTGGCCCTGAAGACACAGCATGGTGTGAACAATCAGCGGCAAGCGTCAGACGGCGCGCACTCCATGAATAAGACATTTGTCTGCTGAGCTAATTAATCCTGAGAGGGGCCGGATGGCATCTGCCTCCGTGCCGCGTGACAGACACTGAGAGGAGGGAGTTTTAGGACAGAACCATGTGGGGTTGGCTTGCTCTTTCCAGTAGGAGTTAGCAAGTAAGAGAAGTGGAGTCTGACAACTGCCTCGGGACACCGGTGTTTGTGTGTTTTTAGGGGCCCTAAACCCAACCATAACCCAATACTGTGCCTTTTGCCCTTTTTTTTGCCCTTTTTTTCTTTCTAAATATCCTTCTGTAACCCCTCTGTCTTTCCTCTATCCTCCTCTATTTTTTTCCTTCACATCCCACTACAGCTACCAGTTCAGCTCACTTGGAAGACCTGGCATACCTGGATGAGCAGAGACACACTCCATTACGCACCTCGCTGCGCATGCCCAGACAGAGCACCACCTGCGGGCCGGGTCGCTCCGGGCAGGACCTGAGAGGTAAGCAACGAGGCAGAGAAAACAGAACACAAACTGTTCACTGAATGCAGTCAGCTGTGTGGCGCTGGTAACAGAGGGTCCTTTTTATTTAAATATATTTTATTTGCCAGCTAAGTGGGCTGCAGTGAGATAAATGTTCAGCGCTATAGATAAATTAGTACACAACATACAGATGCATCAGGATAAGGGTATATTTTATAGCAGTACAATAATTAAAACATGCAAAATAAATGCAGATATACGAGGCTCACATTTTAGAGTCATAATCAATAAAAATGTAAAACGAGTAAACACTTTCACATCACATTACACAGTCAGTGCTGGCCTTGGATGAACCTCGGAAAACTGTAGTGCAGTCATGAATGTATGTGCAGATACTTGCTGTTGAAAAGAACAAACTGCAAATTAAAGCATTCAACCATCATTTACTGTCACAAAATGTTTCTTTTTTTTTTTTCTTTTCTTTTCTTTTTTTAGCATAGTCTGTGATTGGCTCGTCACATCAGTATGGCACAGTGTTGAAGCAAACAATTGGTCAACTGTTATGTTTTGTATCCACAAACAGCTACACAACTCAAAGCAGCTGAGCATTACAAAGGCAAAAGCTGCAACACAAGCCAGTTATTTTTAAAATTCAAATGAAAGAGATGGTGACAGTTGATTTGCAGTTTGTTATGTGTTTCAGACGTAAATGTGTGCATGGTAAAGTTATGCTCTTGTACTGGATGTGTGACGCTGCTAAACTTTTGGTTATGAATGCCAGGGGTTGTCAGCTGTTGTCTATTCTGCTCTTGTTTATGGTTTGTGTATGAATCAGAGGACTGAGACGGACTGGAAGAGTGCACAAAAGATATTTTGTCAGGTTGTATCAACACTGAGCTCAAATTTGTCTCAGTGCTTAACATTCATATTCGGCCTGCGCTTCACTGCACGCTGTTCAAGTCTTGCATACACAAAGCATCTTTGTGATGGAGCAGATCTCAACCTCCTCACAAAATGGCCAAATGGCCTTATGTCACAACATTATGTGTCCCCTTGCCCTTCTTTCTCTGTCACTTAGCCAGTAATGAGCACCGTAATGGCTGCCTTCTGCCATCCAAGCGAACACAAATATGCGTCCCTGTGTGTTTTAAACACCTGTTAAGACCCCACTTAGCTGAGAGTGCGCTCTGCTGAACTGCAATGTGATTCCCCTGCCTTAGGGCAGCTAGCTGCAGAAAAATGCAGAGAGAAAGCAAATCTTAGAAAGACAGAAAGATAGGGATGGAGGAAAGTGAAAGTGATAGACACTGAGGAAGAATACAAAGACAGAATAGAGTAGGAACTAGTTTCTCTCAGAGCTTCCCTGTTACTGCCAGAGCCACTTGTTTCAACCTTCCTCCTCTAAGGGCAGCCAAGTGTGTTTACAAGCCAGCCGAGTGCGTCCTAGCATGCTTTCTGCCTCCTCGGATCAGTGTCAGAGCCTCCCTGAATGCACTGCTCCTGCGGTTTCACTGGAGAGACAGAGAATGAGACAGAAGGGGACAGGAAGAGGAGGCCAAGTGACTCGAAGAACTGGCTTTACATGCAGATTACATGAGAACAAAATTATAACTTACTGTCTAATATTGTGAAAAGAGACATCAAGTTGCAATGATGTAATTTATTGATTGTATTCAACGCTGGATTGTTTGAACCACACACTTTCTGTCCAAGAACTCACGATAACTAGTCTACAAATGCCATAAATTTCAACATAGAAGCTGAGAAAATACAGGTTTGTTGGTTGTTTTGCACGACAGACTCCTTGATGCGGACCTAGACATGAGCATGCGGAGAAGAAGACTACTGTTTATGTGTCGGTCAGGTGGTAACCAGGTGACAGACACAGCTCTCTCTGGTTGGTTTTTCCAAGCTGTGTTTGATGCTAACTATGAGGGGCCCTAGCTCTGCTGCTGTTTTAAGGAGAATGAGTCAGACAGTAATGGACCTTCTTGTGCTCCTGCCTGCCTACCTCTAAGATTTACCACCCACCTTATCTATTCACCGCAAACTCTCTCACATAACTGTACACTGCGCGCACATTTTCTCCCTCGTTTATCTTTACTTTTTCCCCTCTTTGTCTTTGTCGCTTTTCTGTCCCCTCCCTCCTGCTCTGACTCTCTTTCTAAGTCTGCTCACATACACAAAACAGACTTTGTGTTAGGTGATGGTTGCAGGAGCTTTTGCCTGATAAAAATATTCTCATGTCCAGGGGGTTGTGTTCTTCCAAGAAATGCTCCCTGACAGCAACCTAAAAAAAATAATTCCCCAGAGAAATTCAGGTAAACACTGTAACTGACTAGACAGTTTGTGGGACCATGGGTAGAAGTATTACTATTTTTGCGAAGGGTTTATTTACAGCAAACATCTCTCACAGATGCCTCTGTTGCTGTCTTTTATCAGTGAGTGCAGATTTGATGACAATGCATTAACATGTTTTTAACAAAACAACTGACAAAGTTGACACCCTGTCAAATGTCTCTTTCAACTATTCACCTTGACACCAGACAAACTAAATCTCTTTGCTCTTCACTGTAATCCTAATCTGAGAAATATATTACATGTGATTTAAACTCCCTATGATATGTAGGTTTGTTGTTCTCAGAGGACGTCTTATATAATATATTGACATATTTTTACCCTGTTGCTTGGCTGCAGGATATTCGGTTAGTCAGTAAATTGTGCTTTAGCAAGGAAAATTGGTAAATGCTCAATATTGCAATGTTTGTTAAGTGAATCTGCAGCCATAGGGAAGATAATGTATTTATTTTATTTTTATTTCCAGACAATAAACATCAATGTACATTCAGGCTTGCGTTGTTTTTCCCTTAGGCCTATTGTGCAAATGATATAAGGTTTATAAAAACCTTTAATTATATAAGACCCTCTCTGTATTTTGTATGCCAACCCTAGCGTTACATGCATAGTTGAGAGAAATTGGTACACTTTTAACTGTATGTCTTAAAAAAAACGAGACATTGACCTGAAAATTTTTCTCTGATCACTGAGAAGGAACAGACTGATCATCTAAACGTCTCCTCCTCCATCATATCCCATGTTCCCTTCTTCCTCTACTTCTGTTCCAACTCTATTCTCTTCCTCCACCTCAGTCTCCTCCCTCTCTTCTCCTTCTCTCCTCCTCTGCTTCTCATCGTCGTCCTCCACCTCCTCTTCTTCCTCCTTCTTGAGGCTGCTCGGGCACCGTGAGTCATCCTCACCTGGTGAATAATTAAAACGTCTGAGGCTCTCTCCGTCTGGCCATGGACGGTTGGTGGTGGGAGAGGAGGGGAGGCAGCGAGGGATGAGGAGGGGGAGTGATACCTTGCTCCACGTCGCCTGAGGGGGAGTGTTATAGGCAGGATTATAAGCAACTGCCATCCATCCCTCACAGTCTCACACACACATTCCCTTTCACTCGCTCTCTCTGGCTCTCTCTTTTGCTTTCTTTCTAACACACACATATCTGCCAGTCCTGGAAACAACTCCCTCAGCCCCCGTTCACAACATGGCTGCCATGTTTTCCTGGAGTACCTGACACAGTGGAGCAGTAGTGGCTCCACGAAGCAGTGTAATCGTTTATGCCATTTGGAGGATGGTGCCTGATAGTGCAAGGGTGTGTTTAGTAATTCCACAAGGAAGGAAGAAGCTTTACAGGCACGTTTGGCATTTAGTCACCCCCAAGATAATTGGATTAACTCCACTTAAAACAGAGTAGCTGTGGGTATTTAGCCTCTTACTTCAGTGACCTATGGCAGAGTCAGGTGATTTTTTTTTTTTGTATTTCCCATCACCAATGGTTGCATCAGGTCCATTCTGTCACAACTCATCACTCAATTGAAAGAATATTACAGCAGTTTGTAAATTATGGACAGACTGGTGTATTCATTTCCTGTCTCTCTGCTTCTTTCTGACTGTGTGTGTGTTGATGTGTTTGTCTGAGTTAGCACTAAAATAATCTGACCGGGGAATATGGATGAAATGTCTTTTATTACATTGGGCTGCAGTTGGCACAAAGCTCAGTGCAGTAAAATGCAGCGCTGGCCATGCACTCAGTATAAACTGAGAACAGCTTCTCACCCACTTTCAGGTTTATCTGTTTGTACTTTTTGCTGATTGCATAAGAAAGGATATTCTCAGCATAATCATCCCATTTTTTTTCATTTGACTATTATAATTTGCTTTCCTCGAAAAGAGGCATGCTTGCAACAGCACTTTGGAGTGCTTTGTGGTAAAAGAATACATTAAGAGCTATATCAGCTCATTATATAATGCAGTCATGCTCTTAATCAGCACACTGAAGTCATGTGCAGAAGTCATACAGGTCTAATGCAACTCTCACTGTGTTCCTGTTCCTTATGTTTTACCTGCACACTGTAGAGACATTTCTGCAGACACACACAAAAACTGCAGACTCTCTCCACTTTATTCTAACAGTCTAGTTTATCACACATATTTCTTACAACACTGACGCACAGTGTGCTTATTTCTAATATGCTTAGCTATTTCTCTCAGGCACTACAAACATGATTGTTTTCAAATCTAACCACAGTGAAGGAGTAAAAATAAGATGTTTCATTTTGTCTCGGGCTCTCTGTAATAACTACACGTTTGGAAATTCTCTAGTTCTGGGCTAAATTACTTGACGCTAAAGTTAGGATGAACAAGCAGCCTGTAATACACACAAAAGGCTGAGGACCTCAGGTTGAAGCTCAGTCTATGTGGTTTCCCATCCCAGGGTCAAATTACTACTGGAACTGGATTCAATTACTTTTATGGGGATTGATTGATCTTGCCCGGCGCAATGGAACCAATTAGATTCTCCCAAAAGTGCAAACCTTCCCCAACTTACCCTCCAGACATCCTGAAGAATACACTTAATATAATTCAAAGGGTTTCAATTAGTAATCGACCCTGGTCTAGTGGTTCCCCATATTTTTTACATCATGAGTTGCTGGTGCTATTGCTGCTTCTTTTTTTCTTTTTTTTTTTTTTTAGTTACACTTTGCACTGTGTTCAAACATACTGCACACTGCTGCTGGTTTTCATTCATGTCCTCACTACCTTTCTCTCTCCCCTCTCTCATTGCTCTCTCCCTCCTTTCACTCTCTGTCTCTCTGCCTTTGTCTTTTCGCTTGCTGTTTGTCTCAGCTTCCGCTAATAACACCCATGCCTGGCAATCCCAGTCACGTAAGTTACTTTAATTTTCATTTGTTGCATTAGGCGGCATGTTCTGCTCACGATCGCCCTGCTGTTGCCTAGTGCTTTACAAGTCAAACTGCTCCAGTTGAGTTGCACACACACTTGCCAGCACAGCTTTGGATTATTTACATACAACTCACATTCCAAATTGGGTGTAATAGCCAAATTCTGATATAACATTTAATGAAATTAGACGGCAGATAGAACTGAGCATGTTTTTATTCTCCAAGCCTGATTCAGTCTAAAATGAGGCCCAAGAGATGACACCCAGAAGCAGCAGACTAAATTTTACACTGAATTTATCACACGTCTTCAGAAGTTCATACCAGATTCATTTTACCCTCATTAGTTTTTAATGGTCCATATGTTGTGCTGAAAAGATGCCCAACCTCTGGAGGAATTCAGATTAATGACTCCCCCTAGTGAGTGAAATCAACATTCGGCAGTGGCAATAAAAGTAGTCACTCCCCTTTTTTTTGCAAATTGTGTTTTGCTCTAAAGTCAGCTCATAGCACTTAGATTGTTTTGGTTGAAGCATATCTGCTTGTAAAGTTTTCTACCAAAGGCCAGCGGGGGGGAAAGCCAACATCAAAGCGTGGAATGTTAAAGTGATCCCTTTTCCTTACACAGTTAAGCTAAACTGTCTTGGTTTCTCCATGATTTACGTTCTGATTCCTATTTTATCTTTTACGTAGTGCAGCTTAGATCAGGGATACTCGACTTGCTTTACCCAGGGGAACATTTGCAGAATGACAGGAGGCCAGGGGTCATTAATTATCAGATAAAATGAGTAAAAAAAAAAAAAACATAATTCATCTTTCTTTGAAATTATTCATTCTCAAATTAACTGATATATTCACTAAATTAACTTGGTACAAGGATTGTCACTAGGCCTATATGACAGGTAGATCAGATGTTTTACTGCATATAATAGCTGTAACTGTATTTTAGTTGTAAATGCTTTGGGATTTTTAAAAAAAAAGTCCCAGTGTGAATCAGTTTATTTTCATTACGAATTAGAAAATGCTCAGCAGGTCAGCTTTCAAACTATCCTTAAGTTGAGTATTCCTGATCTAGATTATTATACTGTAGTTTTGACATGTTGTATGGGTGGGGCTCCAACTGCATAAACATATTGACATACGTAAATGTGTCTTATAACTCTAACTCTCTATTTTCCTTACCATACAGTACGTTTTGCACCGTATCGGCCTCAAGACATCGCCCTCAAACCTCTGCTGTTTGAGGTGCCCAGCATCACCATGGACTCTGTCTTCACGGGCCGCGAGTGGCTCTTCCAGGAGATCGACGCCCACCTCAACAGCCCCAACGTGAGCACTAACCGCGGCGTGGTGGTAGTAGGAAACATCGGCTTCGGCAAGACCGCAATCATCTCTCGCCTGGTGGCACTCAGCTGCCACGGCACCCGCATGAGACAGATTGCCTCTGACAGCCCTCAGGCCTCACCCAAACGTAGGCATCCAGTAAATTATATGTCTGATTTGAAGCGTGATTCTGTATATAGCTGTAGCAGACATGACATCTAACAGACGTCATTACAGAATGACAGGCCATGTGTGTTTTCTCAGAAATTTCTGCTGTACCGGAAAGGAGGGTAAAGTGGTAAAGATTTTGTTTGCTGTCATTGTTGTTCACAGTGAACTTAATTTAAATAGGTTTTGGAGAGGCTTAGATGTGCCTGAATTGTGTCAGTAACAGTGCTGTACCTTAACATGCTGTATTGTCCTATGTCCAGATGGAGAAGGGCTCCCACTCACCCAGCCCCAGCCTTCGCATGGCACCCTGGGAGGAGGCAGCTGTCCAGGGACCCCTGAAATGAGGAGACGTCAAGAAGAAGCCATGAGGAGACTTGCATCTCAGGTACGAGACACTTTCATCCATTCCCTCCCCTGAATTGCACCTTTAACCATTTCTTAGTAAGTAGATTGTACGTGGATCTTCTCTGCTAAAAGATGCTTTTTTCCACTCAAATGATAAGTGTGTCCCTAGTAAATTTAATACGGAATTTCAACCCCTACTTGATTCCGGTGTGTAATAAAAAGTGCACTTATGAGCAAATCCCCATACCTCAATTTTCTCAATTTCTATTACAGCTGAGCAAAATTTTTAAACATATATATTTCATTGTGTGTAAGGATGTGAGAAGAGTCTGCAGACTGCTGTGGCAGTGGTATTTTTTTTAATCGAGAACGTTCCTTGTCATTTAGTGGTGGGGAATCACAGAGTGACTCATGACTTACAGTACATTATGTGACCATCATCTATGATACATCACGATATGTGTGTAACGGATGAAGAAGTAAGACTTTGCCTTTTTGGGCAGAACTTATTCCACATGCAATTAATAAATGATGTATTTAATCATAGTTTTTCCTAGTAATGATTTAAAGCGTTTGTTAGTTTTTGTGTTTCACTTCTTGTGTTGAAAATGGCACAATCATTTTGAAAGGCTTTCGTTGTGGTTTGATTTTTCAATTAGTGACTACATAGGTGGTAGGCAATGACACGCTCTTTTAAAAATTCCTTTCTGAAAGGCAAATTCTGGACACGGCTCACGTGCTATCAGTACGTGTTAATATAGCTTCAAGCTTTTAAAGGAAAGTCGAAGTTGTGCACCACCCAGAAGTTATCACTCACCTCACACAGGGCCGGCTCCAGGGGTGGTAGACTTCAAAACTGATTGAGATAAATTTGTTCTTGCCTTTTGAAATCATCCACAGTTGTGTGTGCAGCTCTGGTTTTGTCAAACGTTGGCTCTTTGAGATTTATTGCAAGTGTTTTGGCCTGCTTGCGATCTAAAGCTGTATCAGGTGTGAAACTGTCTCTGTTTCTTACTCTTCTTTCTGCTGTTGCACCTCAGTCCCCCTCCCCTGCTGCTTAGCCATCTGCATCCTCAGTCCCAGCCTGATGCATTATGCAGATGTGTTTAAAAAAGAAAAAACAACTTTGCCAGGGAGCCTTATGAAATATTTATACCTGCAGAAAGCCATTTCCCAGCCAAGCTATTAGATCTTGTTAACTCTGTGCATTAATAATTGAGCTCACTCCCTTTTTCACCCCTTTTGTTTTAAAGCCCTTTATTCCATTGTGACCAAAAATTAGCATTCCATTTCGATTAGACTTTTTTTCTCTTTTTTTTTAATCTTTTCATCCCCTTTTTCTCATTGCCCTCTGATCACTGCCCCCGCCTCTGAAAATTCAAACTCTTTGTGATCTCTCTTTCCCTCAGGAACACTGGGTCACACCTGGTGCTATTGTTTTATTGTCTCAAAACTCGCTTGCCCTCTATTATTTTCTAATGTCACTTCTTGTCCATGATAAGGTAATGATTTATTCACTCACTCATTCACTCATTCCTCTGAACAGTAATTTTAACGTTCCAAGTACACGGATGTGAAATCTAACAGTTTAACACTTGACTCCTTCGTGCCACAGTCATCTAACACATGAGCACGCATGAGCTAACTCAGAATCAGTCTCTCTTGGCAGCCGGAAGCAATGAATTATTAATAGCAAAAACCGTACAGCAAAACGAGAAGTATTATGTTTCATTATATTGTAATCATCCACCATGAAGTTGACTCAATCCCAAATGAGTTGTAGTAAGAGTAGACAGTGGGAAAACAGGCTTTGCGCTGACAGAGCCCTCAAAAAAGTGTTCTTTTTAAACTGTGTCATGTACCTCCCATGACACTGCCACCGATCCTCACTGAGTCTTACACTATTCAGAGGTTGTTAAGGTTAGTCGAAGGCAACGGAAGTGTTCACCTTCATATCTCCCAAGTGACCTGGCTGGTGTTCTTCTCCCAACTCTCTGTCGCCCCCAGGTGGTGGCGTACCACTACTGCCAGGCAGATAATGCATACACCTGTTTGGTGCCTGAGTTCGTCCACAACGTAGCGGCTCTGCTGTGCCGCTCACCGCACCTTGTCGCCTACAGGGAGCAGCTGCTGAGGGAGCCACATCTGCAGAGTATCCTGAGTCTGCGCTCCTGCGTCCAAGACCCCCTGGCCTCCTTCAGGAGGGGAGTCCTAGAGCCCCTGGATGCACTTTACAAAGGTGATAGTCAGATAGGGTTTGAACCATCTGGGGAATCAGATTAAAGCTCTGCCAAATTTAAATGCATAGAAATTTGAAAATGATATGTCAGGACTGTGTAAAGTCAAGTTTGGAAATTTATAGTGAACTTGACTCTTCAGTTTTTGTGTATTTGAATACATACAAACAAAATAATGTTTCCCCCAAAAAATCAAGACCAAAACTGTGTAAAAGTCAATACATCAATTAATTAAATGGTCAATAAATAGATAATATCAGGATGCACATTTTTGTGAATGTGACTGACTTCGTGGCTGTCCACAGACAGAAAGTTTTTTTCTGAAGATGAAGATCATTCAGTGCAGTGTTTTGTTTTTCAGAGAGAAAGATCAACTCTGAGGAGGACCTAATCATCCTCATAGACGGTCTAAATGAAGCCGAGTTCCATAAGCCAGACTATGGAGACACCATTGTGTCCTTCCTAACCAAAACTATCAACAAGTTCCCGCCCTGGCTCAAACTGGTGGTCACAGTTCGAACTACGTTACAGGTAGAGTCTGTTACTGTTTCCTTTTTTCGCAGCTCACAAACTGACTGTATTTAAGTATGTGAATGAATGTCTGTGTTTTGGACTCTGCCATCTTTCTTTCCCACATAAGACTTTGAGAGATATTTGTAAACTGCTCTTGATGTTTATATACATGTTGTGAGCAAGCAACGATTGTGTCAAATCTATCAATATCAGTATTTACCAATACAAAATAAAACAATATCCTGATTTTGTGCGTTTAGGAGATCACAAATCCACTGCCGTTCCACCGCATCTCTCTGGACAGCCTGGAGGAGAACGATGCCATAGACCAGGACCTGCAGGGCTACATCCTGCACCGCATCCACAGCAGTCCGGAAATCCAGAATAACATCTCTCTTAATGGCAAGATGGACAACACCACGTTTGGCAAGCTCAGCGCCCACCTCAAGGCCCTGAGCCAGGGCTCCTATCTGTACCTCAAGCTCACCTTTGACCTCATAGAGAAGGGCTATCTCGTCCTCAAAAGCTCCAGCTATAAAGTATGCACTTTTTTGTAACTGTCTTCACACTTTAAAGGTCCCGTACTGTGAAAATGCACTTTTATTGGGTTTTTAGGTTTATATAAACTCTGTGGTGCAAACTAAAAGCTGTAAAAATATGAACTTGCTTGGTACTGTCAGTCCACCCTCATCAGTTACCAGCAACAGAGCAGTGACAGTGTTGGTAAAACTATCTATGAAAAGTGTATTATTCCTGCTTCAGTGAATCAAAACTACTGCACAGCCTCCAAAGGAGAGAAATGTTACAGACCAGTGGATGGATTTTAGTTTCGGAGACTTATTTTGACTTATCTTCAGTCTTTTTGGATGTGCACAGCACATTAATAGCTAACAATTGTTGACGCCTGTTGAGAATTCTGCTGTTGCTAATGGTTGCCAATGGATCTGAGGTTAGCCAATCAGAACGTTTGCTGATGAAAAGTGGGCGGTGACATTCATCTCCCAGCGTAATATGAGTGGCAGAGACACAGAGAAGCATCATAAAAGTGAGGGAAAATCAAATCTATACACTTATTTTTGTCAACACCATTACAGAAGTCTTTAATATACACATAGACACGGTATAGATAGAACTTAAAGTGTTAAGATAAAATAAACCAACATTTCTAAGCTAAGTCTTTGTACTGTGCAAAACACTGAAGAGTATCTATTTTTCTCCTCCATGGAGACTGAAATGCTAGTAGTTTCATTAAAACGTGATTTATTCTCATCATTTTTTTCCTTTACCACAGTCAGAGCCAAGCACCGTTTTGATAAATAATACAATTGAAAACTTTTACTGTGCATTCCATAATGAAATATTTTATCTCACACCTCCAGGTTCATTTAATTTCATGTATTCAGAAGTGCTTCCAGACTCCATAAAAAAATGACAATTCACAAATTCACATTCTCCTTTCTGAGGGAAAACCACGTGGAATAGCTGAAGACGCGCTGTACAAACAGGATGCATTATTCATATTCTGTCGAGCTGATCCAAACTAAATCAGCATTACAATTCAGTTTCTCTGGCTTTGTTCCTCAGGTGGTCCCAGTAAACCTGGCAGAGGTGTATTTGCTGCAGTGCAACATGCGCTTCCCCACACAGTCGTCATTCGAGCGGGCCCTTCCCCTGCTCAATGTGGCGGTGGCCTCTCTTCATCCTCTGACCGATGAGCAGATATATCAGGCTATCAATGCTGGTTCACTGCAGGTAGTAAATCCTACAATATGCAAAACTTAAATCATAATATATGCATTCTAACAGACTATGGAATACATTTTAATAGATCTACTCTAATGAAGTATTATTCTCTTTGAGCTTTTAGTATATAAATGTTTTAGTAAACAGTGCCTAGTCTCTAAAATAACATTGAAACAATGTCTCTGGCTTCAGGGTACATTGGACTGGGAGGACTTCCAGCAGCGTGTGGACAACCTGTCAGTCTTCCTGGTTAAGAGGAGGGATGGTACCAGGATGTTTGTCCACCCATCCTTCAGGGAGTGGTTGATATGGAGAGAAGAAGGCGAGAAGACAAAATTCCTCTGTGATCCAAGGTGAGGATATGCAATAGAAAACGACAGAGGGTAGGAGAACGTAACGTATAGTCATGAAGACAAGGTCCTCTATGATGGTGACAGTATTAATAGATTAATAGATCACCTTAGATATAAGATGAGACAATACTGTTTATATGACATTGCATTACACAACACGTTTCTTAATAAAGCCATGCCAATGTTTGCGTCTTGAAGACTTCAGGTGCTTCAGATTGAAAAGATTTGATGATTTGTCCTCTGTAGAGAAAACCATAAAGTGCAGGATGAAGAGTGCGTTTAAAACCCTGCCCGTGCAGCCTTTGCAGCCCGAAAAGTCTTCTGCCCTGAAACAAAAACCGTTCTAAGCTTTGTTTACCTGTGGCGTTCCTTATGAAAAGATAACAGTCAAGAAACACAGGAAGCAAACACTGTCTTGCGTTTTGTGACATCTCATATTTGCATTCAACATAACTGAAAACGTAATACAACATATCTGCGTCGCTGTTTAACCTGAAAGTACAGAGATATGATTTTCAGCTTCAGAAGATGGTCATATGTGCAAACAGCTGACAGATATTTTGTTGAAATGTTTATTTCATTGTAAAACCTCTTGTTGATGCTGCTGACACTGGCATTAGTATAAAACATCCAGTGTATATCATCTACTGTGACTCAGCTGTTTTTTAATATAAAGTAGTGAAATTGTATTTATGAGAATATGTGTTTAAAGCATCTTATGGGGATTTATTATTTAATATGCTAATTATGCTGTAACTGTATTATGAAAATTAAAACTATAGGGTAAGATGCTCGTTTCAATTAAACACAAGATTAATCTACCACTGTATTCATTTCTAAAAGATAGAACAATGAATGACAGTGAGTTGCTTTTGTATATTTTCATTATTTCACTGAGCAGAGAAAGTGTGTTTTTTTTTTTTCTTCCTGTGTGATAATTAAAAACCACTGCGCCATCCACATAGATGATACCACAATACGATGGTCTGATGACTCAGTTCCAGGCATTGAAAGATTATGTTTTCTCCTCTGCAGGAGTGGGCACACCCTACTGGCCTTCTGGTTCTCTCGGCAGGAGAACAAGCTGAACAGGCAGCAGACTATTGAGCTGGGCCATCACATTCTCAAAGCACATATCTTCAAGGTACACCACTATTTGTCTTTCTGTACTTACACACATATGCTCCTGCACACACAGACGTCTCTGTACAACTGTGGTCTTGCTCCAAAGTAATGAATATTTACACTCTCTCTCCCTCTCTCTCTCTCTATGTTCAAGGGTCTCAGCAAGAAAGTTGGGGTTTCCTCATCTATCTTGCAAGGCCTGTGGGTCTCCTACAGCACAGAAGGCCTTTCAGCTGCACTTTCTTCACTCCGAAACCTCTACACTCCTAACATCAAGGTAAAGACACCGAGATTCAGCAGCAGAAGAAAAATATTTTAAAAAATTCAAACATTTTCAGAATCTAGCCGGTGCTAAATCCAAAGAACTTCTCAAAATATGCTTCTCATAAAATGTCATAAAAAGCCATATTTTACTGTGCTAACTGTTGGTGTGTGGATGTGTCCAGGTCAGTCGGCTGCTGATGCTAGGTGGTGCCAATGTGAACTACCGTACAGAGGTGCTGAATAATGCCCCTGTGCTGTGCGTCCACTCCCACTTGGGTTACATGGACATGGTGGCTCTGCTGCTTGAGTTTGGTGCCTCTGTAGACGCCCCCTCTGAGAGCGGCCTCACGCCCCTGGGCTATGCCGCCGCTGGAGGACACATGGCCATCGTGACCGCACTTTGCCGCAAGAGAGCGAAGGTGTGTGAAGGAACGTGCCATCTGTAGAGGGCGAGTGTGTAAAGAGTTTGAATTTTACTGGGTGGTGCAAAATGAAGCCATGTTCATTTCTGTTAATGTTATTTTTTTCTTATAAATGTGTGACTTGGTTGCAAATTTATGACTTCATACGTTTTTTTTTTCTTGTGAGTTTTATGAGTTTTTTTCCTCGTAAATTTACAACATTAATCTCTGAAAATATCAGATTTTTTTGTCATAAAGAGATGTAGTTCTTTCTTGCAAATTTACGACTTAACCCGAAAATAATCAGGTTTTTTTTTCATAAGAGTTTTTTTTTTTTTTTTTTTTAAAAATTGACTCCCTCCCTTCTCTCCCTTTTTTGCCCTAATACGCTATCATGGGCTTTCCTTTTTTTAAACACTGTTAATTACATTTTGTCTTCTGTGCACCTGATGAAGTCCATGTCTCCTGAACAGGTGGACCACCTGGATAAGAACGGCCAGTGTGCTCTGGTTCATGCGGCTCTAAGGGGCCACATGGAGGTGGTGAAGTTCCTCATCCAGTGTGATTGGGGCATGGGATCACAACAGCAGCAGTCACCACAGACCCAACAACAGGCGGCCTTCACAAAGAGCCATGCGGTCCAGCAGGCCCTCATCGCTGCAGCCAGCATGGGCTACACAGAGGTAGATTAGGGAAAAGCATTGAGACAGGATGAAAATAGGATTGTGGATTTGTGCACCACTTCTGTCATCTATTACTGTTAGTAAAATATAATATAAGTCAAGTGTTATATATATAATTTCTCACTAAAGCTTAGAGTTGGCTGTGTCACCTGGCCAGATGTTAACCTAAAGGCCTGTTCATTGTGTAATGGTAAGAAAAAGACTCCGTTGAGGAACCTACAGGGGAGCAGATCGCTACTCCACATTGCTGAAATGTACATATGTACAGCTCTAGAAAAAATTAGGAGACCAGTGGTTTTACTATTTATAGATGTGTTTGATTAAAATGAACATTTTTTTTTAATTCTAGAAACTACTGACAATACTTCCCTCGTTTACAGTGTTAATTTGCAAAACATGACAACTGGTCAAAATAACAAAAAATGCAATAAGTAAGTACATGTACTATTGTGAATTGGATCTGAATAAGAGAAACATTGAAGAAGGGAAACTGTATAAAAGTTACTGGTATTATATGTGTCATTTATTTGTATTTAACATCAAGTAAATCTGTGTCATCTTATTCTTATTATCTTTTTCCCCACATCAGATTGTGTCCTACCTGCTGGACCTCCCTGAGAAAGATGAAGAGGAGGTTGAGCGGGCCCAGATCAATAACTTTGACACCCTCTGGGGAGAGACGGGTAAGAATTTACGCATTAAAACCCTGAATTTAAAAGCTGACAGATGACTGTGAATGCTCAATTGTTCATATTGATAGAAAGATCTCACCCTCTGGCCTGGAGATGCGTTTGATCTTTTAAGCTTGAATTGCAAATTCTTATTTAAAGCTTCAGAACAAATGCATAAATCTAGTTTGTGCTGAGACATAAAATTCAGACAGTGCTCTCTCTGACGGATCTATGGAGTGTTTTGTGAGAGGGTTTTTCTGTGTGGCACTGCGAGGCAGAGCGCTGCAGTGCGGATATGAGAGATCGTTCTTCTGTGTCTGCTGCTTACTGCTGCTGCGTCAGATGCTGATGGCAGTGCAGTGGTGTCATTGGAGCATAGACAGGGCTGGGCTCGCACAGGGGGGAGGGGTAAGATGAGTGTGCTCCAGGGTGCTTAGAAATGACTATTCTGATTGCACTGTGGCAGGGTGTTGAGAAATGTTATGTATCATTGTAACCTAAAGCTATGAAAGCTCATTGCAAGCCTTATTCCCACGCTGGAGTGTTGAAAAGACTGCTTCTTGTTGTCGGTTGAAGAAGGGACTTGTGCTCAGTCAGCTGTAGTTTCATTGTTTTGAAGGGATCATAAGGATAACAGTTGTTCTGGAAGATGATTTCAGATCCCAGTGTTACGAGATAGGTCAACTGAAAATACATTATTCTGAAAAGCGCCAGGGGGAGCATATATCGTACATCTGTATGTACAGATGTAGTTACAGAAACCTCGGTCATCCTTCTGGGGCTGCGACAACTCTGTTTAAAAGAAATGTATTCACTGCTTAAATTATTCCAATTATAATCATTACATTTGAAAAGATGTCTTTACAGAGGCCTTTGCTCCTCTCCTTCTCCTCTCCTCTCCTCTCCTCCTCTCCTCTCCTCTCCTCTCCTCTCCTCTCCTCTCCTCTCCTCTCCTCTCCTCTCCTCTCCTC
>JAPQRN010000012.1:13017630-13039992 GCA_037367275.1 Coranthus polyacanthus
CCTCTCCTCTCCCCTCCTCTCACTATAGTGCATAGATTTCTTATTATATCAGAGAAGGGTTTACATTAAGTACCATTCAACAGGTGGTCCCCGCCTCCACCAACAGAAATGATTTCTGCGATAAATCCATGCATAAAAGCTCTCAGAATAATAAAAAAGTACTCTCCATCATATAAACCCTTCTCATTCTCCTCCCCTTCCTGAACGTGTATTTTCAGCTCTGACAGCAGCCTCTGGCCGAGGAAAACTGGATGTGTGTCGTCTTTTACTGGAACAGGGCGCAGCCGTGGCCCAGCCCAACAGACGAGGCATCGTCCCATTGTTCAGCGCCGTCCGACAGGGACACTGGCAGGTCAGTGGTCATGTGATGTCACCTCCACCAAGAATGAACGATATAAAGTGGATTTGATGAATCATAGAAACACCCATCAAAATGCATCTGAATGTACAGGGCTTCACGTTCAACATGTCATGTTAGCACTGCACACCACTTGATTTAGCTTTTATTTATCTTATTCTTATTAACAATTTGAATAATAAGAATAAGAAAACGGTTGAAAAGTAGGTAGTGATGTGCTGCACAGCCGGAGCAGCGTGTTCGGCATCGCTGTTTTCAGAATGTTAACATTCATCAGTGTGAATGCTGACATCATTATAGTGATTATCGTTGTTGGTGTTGACGGTCCTTTACTCCTTACTTAAAATACTTTAAAATATTTTTTGTTATTTCTCTTACACTAGTATTAATAAGACTTCCACGTCCAAATCTAAAACCACCAAATAGTTAATATATCTATGTTAGAAAATAACACAGGTGCTATATTTGGATGTTCCAGATCGTGGACCTTCTACTGACGCATGGAGCAGATGTCAACCTGGCTGATAAGCAGGGTCGTACCCCTCTAATGATGGCTGCCTCAGAGGGACACCTGGGAACTGTGGAATTTTTACTTGCTCAAGGTAAGGTATCACAACTGTTTGGTATTGCAAAAAAATATAGTATGTAGTAGTAAGATAGACAGGATGATGACAATTTGAGAATGGACTCTCAGTTCTCTACATTTTTCCACTTTTCCACAATTCATATGTATATATTTCCTTGTTTTTGGACTGGGTGTAAACACAAGTATTCAATTCAATTCTAATCTAATGGGCTAAGCACACAAAAGTGATTAACATTTACACATTATTATATACTATGCACATATATATATATATAAAAAACACACTGTTTTGAGTTTTTCATTAGAAGGTCATTACACTAATAAAACTCTGCGTTATTATAGTTTTGTGCTTGTCTACAATAATTACCACTAAATCAAATCAGCAACAGATGTTTTTAAAGCTATCAAAAAGAATTAAGCAGTTAGAAATGAAATGTGCAACCACAGAGCTACCATAATTGGCAGTATAAAACGTCTCACTGCTGCTGCTTCTGTTCCCAGGAGCTTCTTTGTCTCTGCTGGATAAGGAGGGTCTGACAGCTCTGAGCTGGGCCTGTTTGAAAGGCCACCTACCTGTTGTTCGCTGCCTGGTAGAGAGTGGAGCTGCCACTGACCACGCAGACAAGAACGGACGCACGCCCCTTGACCTGGCCGCCTTCTATGGTGACTCTGACGTGGTAAGTGACAAGGGCGTTCATGAATGCGTCGTATTTTATCACCAGAATCTTAAAGGGTGGTAAAACCTGACAACCCAAATCGTTTTTCACTGTAGAACAGTGTGTCACAAACTGTTTTTTTCTGAAGACCCACTTTTTTTTAAATGACAAACCATCATGACTCAATTCACAATAGACCTTTGCAGATAGACCTTGTAATATTAAAGATAAGGTATTAAGGCAAACCTGTCAGAAGGTGGTAACAGGATATCTCATTGTCTTTATTTCTTGTCATCATTAAAACAATATGAACTTTTTAAATAGTTTTATAATTGAGACAACGTAAATGCATTTAGACAGAACAGTTTATTGTTATTTTTCCCTCTCATTATTAAAACAGAATGTAAACATGGCCTTTTATTGCAGTGATACAATGTCAGAATGATTCAGTGGTATGTTTATGTTTATATGAAATCTTCTTCTGGGACCCACCTGTGGGTCACGACCTATTGCTTGGGAACGGATCCCCCGGGAGACTTAACAGATGAGGAAGATATAAGTCTCTTCAACTAAACTTAAGTAAAACCAAAATTATTCTTTACAAGTTCCCCTGCTATTCTCATCCCGCATCTTTTTTCGTCCAGGTTCAGTTCTTGGTCGACCATGGGGCCATGATAGAGCACGTAGACTACAGTGGGATGCGTCCTCTCGACAGGGCAGTGGGCTGCAGAAACACGTCGGTGGTGGTCGCCCTGCTCAAGAAAGGAGCCAAGATAGGTAAGGTAGCAGGTTGATAGGCTCAAGAAGCTCCCAGTTAGCACACTGAAGATCTCCTCTTCTAAATGTAGCACATCATTGTCCTGTAGCAACACAATAAAAGGTTATTTGACATTGTCAGAAATCGAGATACAATTTAAAATTGTATTGTGCACTGTGGCTGAAAAGGTCATGCATTGGAGCATGGGCTGCATGAAAGACTATGAAGGGAGAAAGTATAGATGAAAACGCACTCCCTTTTTTACAAATACGAACTTGCCAGGCGGCTGTTAGTGTATAGATACATTTTACTGCAATAAGCCATGGATTCAGGTTTGTGTCTCCATGTAGCTTAAACCACTTCCTGCTACTGTATGTCCTCCGCCCCTCACTGCCGCACCGTGCCGCTTCTCCTCCTCAGCTATTTATGGCTCTGATGTTTCTTTTTTATTGTACTACTGTTGCTTCTGTGTTGTTTTGCTTTCTCTCTCTCTCTCTGTCATGTTCTCCCAGTGCCTCTGTATGTCTTTATCGCTCACGCTATCTCCCTGTTTCTCTCTCAATCACACCCTTTCTCTCTATTCCTCTGCAGTTGCTCAGAGACAGGTTGTTATTAGCAGCTTGTGGTGTTTCTTTTCGGAATCTATTCTTTTTTATTTTTTTTATTTATTTATTTTTTTTGCTGAGGCACTTATCTCCGCTTCTCACTGCTGCTTTTTTTGTGTTCCTTTTCTCACTTCTTCTCCTCCTCCTCCACCACAACTGCCATCACCTCTCTTTCTCTTTCACCCTCCCCCCTCTGTTCTTTCCTCTTTCTTCCTCTTGCTCCTACGCACTCCTACATCTCCTGTTTTCAATTCTGGCCCCCCCACTGCTCTGCCTCTGCCCACTTACACTCCTTCCCTTGCTCATGACCTCCTTCCTCCCTTCCTTTCCCCTTCCCTCCCCTTCCCTTCCCCACCCTACACCCTACTTTCCCCGCCTCTCTCTCCTCTCCGGTCCCAGGATGTCAGACGCTGCCCAGTCGGCCCCGAGGTAAAGCCAAGGCTGTCGACTTCTCACCCCACCAGGCATTTTGACAGCTCTATCTCCTCTCTCTGTGTTGTCTGTGTCGTCCTAAGTGTCGGCAGGCGAGCTTAGCTACCAAAACCTTCTCAAACTGACAAATAATAACATGCAAGGTATTAGCACTGACAGTGATGCAGTCGGGATTGCCTAGAGGTAGATGCTAACGTCAAAGTTGTTAATGACAGCATGCCCGGCCTCCAGCCTGTGACGTTGTATCAAGGTGTTGACCTTCCATCCCACAGATGCATGACGGAAGCCCTCAGTAACAGTGATCTAGCAGAAATGCATGCATTTGTAATTCCTCTGTACCACCGCCACCACAGACTGAGGTGATAAACCACTGTACTGTGCATCGTTCATCTTCCAGACGTTTCCTCAATGTCAGCTAGGCTAGTCAGCAGCATTCCTGCCCTCGACAACCCCACCACCACCTCCACCTCCACCACCAACCCCAGCACAGAAAACAGATAGCGCCTGCAGAGCTCTGTTATATCCCTCCTGCTTGCTTCTTTTGTTTATTGTACTTGCCCTGTGTCTCCTTGTGCAAGAACCCCTCCTGTTCATCTCTGTGGTGTGTGTATATGTGTCAAGGATTGCTGTTGCACAGATACAGAAAAGTCACGTCAGTTTCAGTTAGGGCTGGGCGATGAGGCCAAAAATTGAAATCTTTAATCTTTTTCTTCAGTGTTACGGATGATTTTTCTTCTGTCTGCATCAACGCAAGACAAAACATGATTCAAAAATAGTGTTCTTAATTAAAACAATACACCGTATATATCTGCAATATCAACAAACAACAACAGAAAAGCAGCACTTCCTAGGGTAGCAATGTAAAGTAGGCAATGAATGGAGAAAATACACACGATGAATATGTTACAACAAACACAGAGGTTGCTTTTTGAATTTTTGATAAGTAAGAAAGGTCTCCAGTATGCTCTCTTTCACAACTGTGTATAATTATGCACATTTACACAGATCTTGCAAAATCGAACCATTTCCATATCACTAAGGTAGCATAGTAAGGACTACCTTTCTTTCTTTTGTTCGTAGTCTTCAGCAGCTGCGTCTCCAAGGAAATGGCCTATGTTACTGTCATAACTACAGAGAACTGCTGATGGTGGCATTTGCAATTACATTAAAAAAAATGTCAAATTCAAATGAATTCGATAGATCGCCCAGTCCTAGTTTCAGCATAGGGTGTTTGTGTTTGACTTTTCACTCATAAAATTACAGGGATGAAGTGTTTTTCTTTCCTCTCTGATTAGAAATACGGTATGACTCCCATTTATTGTTATTGGGAGATTACTGTTTCTCAGCTTTTCTGTGTCTCAGTCATTACTAGAAAGAATTACTGTACATCTGCACTTCTTGACGAGAGAGACTATGTAGCTCAAGAGAAAAACAGTCTGATTCTTTTTTTGTAACATACATCTACACTGGTTGTACCTGGGCCAAAAAGTATTTGCAGATTTAGAATCAGTTCTTATCAGCTTTGAGTGGATGTTAGTGTTTGCAGGGTTTCCACAGGTCTTTAAAAGGTGTAAAATACAGCAATCTGAATTTTAGGCCTTAAAATGGCAGAAAAATTGTCATGAAAAATTGGGTGGTTTATGAATTTAACATTACTTTTATGAAGCTGTATTAATTCAGATTATTAATAATAATATATATATAATTATATAATGATAATTCAGTCTCATTTTGAAATGTGTTTTTAGAAAAATTTGCATTGATCATGCTGTAGCAAAACTACAAAATGAACCCAAGCACCGCCAGCTAGTGTGTCGAGATGTGGTGTTTTCGCTAAAATGGCTTCTTGTGGAAATTCATCGAGATCTAGCTTGAGAACAGCACATTTAGTGCTTTGTTAAGCCTGCTTGAAAATAATAAATTCGAACCCTGTTGCAGCTTGTGCAGGAAACGCTTGAATTAGGAACTTTGGGTTTAAAGCCATTAGTCACATGGGAATACAGAAAAAAACACCATTTTTAAATTGAATTCATAATGATCTTAAAAAGGTCTTACATTTTATCTTGTTGAAACCTGCAGAAACCCTGTTTGTGTCAATTCAATACGTATCAGAAAAGTTAAAAACAACTGAAAACAGTTATTGGCTCATGCTCTTTGGCCCAGGTCTGATGTACCACAGCGAGGTCACAGTGTTATTGAGGTGTCAGAGCAGAATTTTTGTAATCTTTTCTCTGCAGTGGATTGCCTGTCTTTTCTCCTCCATCCCCCATTTTGGTTTTTGTTCTCATCCCTGTTATTACTGTTGTGTGTAGTGTAACTCCCAGTCGTTCCTTCCTTCCTCCTCTGTTTTTATTACTGTGTTTCGGTCTCACTGTCTTTTTCATCTGCTCCCTTCCTGTGTTACCAGGTCCAGCCACATGGGCCATGGCCACCTCCAAACCCGACATCATGATCATCTTACTCAGCAAGCTCATTGAGGAGGGGGACAGTTTCTACAAGGTCAGAGAGCAGGCGTCGCATTCTGAAGTTCAGCTGTCATTGTATTACATAAAGAAGCAATGTAATATGATAAATATCCTTAAAACGTACTACTAGTGTACTATGTTTTCAACAAGGCCTATATATAGCATTTGTATGTTACTGTTTTTAAATTCACAGCCACTGGGAATACTTTTAGAGTAGACATTAAAAAATCATAACCAGATGTAACCAGACTTCTTTCTGTTTTCATCCAACAGAAGGGGAAGGTGAAGGAGGCAGCCCAGCGTTATCAGTATGCCCTAAAAAAGTTTCCACGCGAGGGCTTCAGTGAGGACCTCAAGACATTCAGGGAACTCAAAGTGTCGCTCTTTCTCAACCTGTCCCGATGTCGGAGAAAAATGAACGTAAGTCGTCAGAGGTCAATCGGAAAAACTGTTGAAATCTCACACACTCCTTTCACACAATTGTAACTTTGTATGTATTTAAAAAGAAAAAATACCTAACATTTTTTACAGAACTGAAGAAGATAATACATGTTCTCTTTCTCTTCTCTCTACCTGTGAAGGACTTTGGGATGGCTGAGGAATTTGCTACCAAGGCACTTGAACTGAAACCAAAATCATATGAAGCGTACTATGCCAGGGCACGCGCCAAGCGTAGCAGCAGGTAAACCACTTTTATTTTTCTTTCATATCAGCACAGAGTGAAGTACTCCTTATCCTTCCTTCTTTGGCATACATTTGAAATGTCCTCTGCAGCAGTGTTTCTCACCCACACTTGTCGACTTAAATAAAGTTCCGGTGCCTCATTTATAAAGCAGTGTGTAGGATCCATACATAGGTGTACGTGCGTTGTTTGCACAAAAGCCGAAAACACTGTGTGCCAAAAAACAGATGTATGAAACTGTGCGTACCCACACCTGCAGGCAATGTTCCCTTATAAATCGCACATGGATAAGCCTCATATCCCGCAACCTACACACCCACATTCAACCATAAATTGTCAATGCACCTCATAAACGTTGATGCATAGAATTGACCCTTCTAATCAATGGTTCTTGGAATCATGGCATCAACCGAGAAGAAGAACAAGAAAAACATTACACACAAGTGTCGCCAAAGTATGGATATGTTTACCAGAGTGAACACCTTGCCACAACGATCACAACATTCAGTGGAATCTCCCCCCCGGGATAGTTTGATAGATGAACCCAGTTTATTTATTTGTTTAAAGTTTTGTTATATTGAACTTGGCTTTTTGATTATAGCTGCTAATGAGGATATGGAGTTTAATTACCGTGTGAGAGCTTTCACTGGCTCTGTTTCCAGACTATGATACGTGCAGGTGGTGAAGTCGTGCCAGGTGAGGCAGAGAGGGTGTAATATATGCACAGTATTAGAAGCTGTTATTGCAAGCTATTGACACTGTTCTGCATTTCTTTAGGTTATCTTACCTACGCCTGATTTCTTTAACCGATACTAATTTCATCAGTTAGCCTAGTTAATGTGGTCGAGGTGAAAAGGACTCACTCAGAGCCAGACTTTCCTGAATAGCGCCACAACCTGGCATCACACCTGCCGAGCGTCAGCGGCACACAGCCCGGCTCCGCTCTGCCCTCCGACGGTGTGATGGTGACACGGCACTGATGAAGTATTGAAAGGGATTTGATTTGAGACTTCAGTTGATTTCTATGTTTTTAATTGAAATGTGCTCGTGGTGTTTTTACCACAAGCACAAAATCACAAGCGCAGCTGGTTTGAATGTTCATGGTGATTGGATCTAACTTCTGATAGGAAGTGAAATTAAACACATTTCATTTGTACAATCTGACTTCAGCGTGCATACATTCTCCTGTCTAGATTGTTTTTATAGATCCAAACTTTTCAGGGTTCCTTTGCGGTCTAGAAAAGTCTGGATTAGATTTTTAGCAACTACAAGGTTTGGATACATTTGGAAAAAACAAGAGAGTGAAGGAGAATTTTTGTTTCCAGACTATTGGCCCAGTACAGAAGCACACTGCATTTGCTAAAGAAAAAAATGTAACCCCTTATCTTATAATTACAATATGCTGATCTCATAATTGGGAGATAATTGTTAGACAGTATCTCGTAATTATGAGAAAAGGAAAGCCTAGTTATCAATTATCATCATATAACATGGAATCTATTGGAAAAACATGCTGTTTTTTACATAAAAAATATATCTGATATAGATATAGGTGTAAATCTTTACATTTTGTGTTTACCTAAAAGTTATAAATGAGGCTCCTGGACTTTTTGGAGGAATATTTGTCTTGTGTTAGATATTAAGCAAGTTTTTTACCTCAAAAATATCTACATTGTTGTCCCTTTTCTCAGACAATTTCCTGAAGCCTTAGAGGACCTGAATGAAGCCATAAAGCAGTGCCCTAACAACAGAGAGATTCAGCGGCTGCTCCAGAGGGTGGAGGAGGAGTGTCGGCAGCTCAACCAGGAGGAGCACCAGCAGCAAGATCTGGAGCTGGAGCCTCCTCCTTCCCCTCCCCCTACACCTCCCCCGGAAGAGGAGGAGTCCCTGTCCCTTTCTATGCCTCTCCCCCCTCCACCAGAGCCCCGTTTGGAAGACATGGAACCCGTCCAGGACCTGTTTGAGGATGAGGACTACCTGGAGCAGGAGCTGGAGGCCATGTCTATGGGTTTGCCCCCACCTGAGTCACTCACTAACGCCTCCAGCCTCCCCATCATTCAGAGCCCGCCGCTGTCCCCCACACATCCAGATCAGATCTACTTAGCTGGAGGTTCACCCATGGGCCAACCCTATGAGTATCACCCCACCTCCTCCTCCATGTCGTCCCCAACCCGGGGATCATACCAACCCACTTCACCCTCCCTCTCCCCGACACATCAGAACTCCCACTACCGACACAGCCCGCCTCATACCTCTCCAGTGCACCAACCGTCCTACCGCTTCAGCCCTCCTCCTATGGGCACCGGGGGGCAGGGGATGGACCACCAGAGCCCGCCACCTTCCCCTTTACGTCGGGCTGCTCAGTACAGAGCCAGTCCGCCAGTCGAGAGTGTCTGCCTGTACCGGTCCCAGTCTGGTTCACCAGTGCGCTACCAGACTGAGCAACTCCCAGGCCGGCCCAAATCCCCACTATCAAAAATGAGCAGCCAGCGCTCATTCCAGGCCTCCCTGTCCTCCCAGCATCATCAAGCTCAAGGCCTCCGTCTCCAGCCTTCTATAGCCCAGATAGTCCGCACAAACCAACCCAGCAACGTCATGGGGAACAGCAGCTACGGCAGCCCGATGGGTCACCCAATTAGCAGCCGCTACCAAGGGGGTTCAGTGGATGTGGAGAGCCGTCTGGTTTACCAGCCGTCCCTGGATGGACGGTCCATGCCCCAGGTCCAGGCCAGCCTCAGCGCTGGGGCCCTCTGTCAGCACGGTGGCCGAGGAGGGGTTATGGAGTCGGGCCTGTTGAAGGACGAGCTACCCCAGCGCCCCTCCTCTGCCTACCGCGCCAGCAGCGGGGGCCCGGGGGGCATCCGTTACAGCCAGACACCTCAGATAAGCCGCAGCCAGTCCGCCGCCTACTACCCGGTCTCTGAGCATGTGCTGGAGCGTGCTAATGCTATGCCCCCCTGCCAGCTGGGCTCTCCTGAGATCCCCCATATGGTGAGACGCCCAGTCAGTGCCAATACTACTGAAATGAAGCAGCACGTGCCCACCCCGAGGCCTCTCATCCATTCTCAAAGTGTAGGCCTTCGCTTCTCCCCCTCCAGTAACAATATCTCCACTGGATCCACCTCCAATTTAGCACCTGGCTTCAGGCCTTCTTCTATTCAGCAGATGGAGATCCCCCTGCAAGCCACATACGAGCGCGCCTGCGATGACATCTCTCCTATCTCTCCCTCCCAAGGAGGTGGCGGGTTGTATCAGGGTGAGACCACCCGATCTCGAAACACACCTTTCATGGGCATCATAGACAAGACGGCGCGGACTCAGCAGTACCTGCATCAGCCCTCGCGGTCCAGGGCCATGACGTCCATGGACTCTGCCATCAGCCCCACCTCTCCCGGCCAACTGGTCCAACAAGGCTCCACGTACAGCCCCCCCACTTCACTGGGCAATATCGCCTACTACAACAAGACCAACAATGCTCAAAACGGACACCTGTTGGAAGAGGACTACTACTCCCAGACCCAGCCTCCTTCACTTGGAAAACTGGCCAACGGCTCCCGCGGCAGTGGGGACATCCTGGAACGGGTCAGCCAGGTGCCCACCTACCCAGATGTGAAGGTGGCGAGGACTCTGCCAGTGGCACAAGCCTACCAGGACAACATGTACCGCCAGCTCTCTCGTGACTCCCGGTCCCAAGGCCCGACTTCCCCCATAAAACCAAAGAGACCATTTGTGGAGTCAAATGTGTGATGGTCCGTCTGTGATCGGTTGGTTTGACTGGGCTTGTGCATTGGAGTGAGAAGAGAAATATATTTAGCTCAACAGCAACAGATGCTGCTGACCCAGGTGTATGTGACATGTATGAACTAAAGAACTCATGAGAGACAGAGTACACTCAGAGAAAACCTTGAGGCGGGCACACACACACTTAGGGTATTAGACATTCTTACAAGATAAACACAACTAACAGTGAGAGGGGATTATTTCATTATCATATTCTGCACACAGGTAGGATTACAAGAGGGTCCTAAGTTCTGATCTCACACCGAATCAAATAGTTCCCACAAGTGAACACAGAACGTGGGACAGTAAAAGTACTAATCATTCGACTCTACTTGTGGACTATGTATCCATCTTCTGTTCTTTCAAAGTGTGCTCTTAACCAAGGTTGCTAGTAGGCTCTATTCTATGTAATACAATATTATATGTTCAATACTGTACATTGCTCAGAAAATACAAATGGCTCAACAACTCAGTACTTAGAGAAAAATGACAATATTTATAATTAAGTTATATATTGTACATAGAAAATAAAACAGAACATAGTTTGCATTTGAAATGTATTCTGTTAACCCAGCCTTTGTGTCCCACTGCTAGTCATATGAAAGTGAAAATCTGACTCGGGTAAGGAATGAGGGACATTGACCAACTTTGAATGATATAATTACCTCCATTGTGTCAAAAAAGCTTTTGCTGTGGTGTGATGCAAGGAATTTTTTTTTTTTTTTTTTTTTTACGCTGCAGTTCTCAATCATCTGAACCCCCTCTACAATGAGATGTAGACTGACCTGAATTAGACATAAACCTTGCTCAAAACCTGCCTGTTGGGCCTTTCAAAAGTCTAGTTTTCAGCTTATCGAAACAAATCCTTATCCATTTTGCATCAGCATTTTTTTTTGTCGACTAAATCATTTTGTTAGCCCATCTTTTCATTCTTGTAATATTTAGAGAAATTGTGATCTACTGTATTTCCTTTAGTATCATTACTGTACCATTACAAACCTCATGGTATGTGTCAGTGTGAAGTAAAAACCAGGCAAGGCTGAAATCTCTAACCTGTTTTGACATATTGGACATGTTACCTGTCAATGACCAAGTATGAATACTTGTTTAACCATGTGCTTATAAAAATAAAAAAAAAATGTTTTGTTTTGTACAAACTCATAAGACAAATATTTCGCATAAAGCTTATTTTAAAAGGACAGAGTACTGTATTAGACGTATAAATAGGTCATGAGTGCAATATATTTGTCTCTAGATTAATATTTGGCTGCAGATATTTCAAATAATGAATGCATTACCCTGTGCTACACGATTTTTTTTTTTATCGTGTGACATAGGAGTATCAAAGTTCGCCTTTGTCCCTCCTCTGTACATAATGATACTGTATGTTTCCAAGCGAGAGCAGAACTTACAGTTCATATATGCTAGTGATGGGGGTAACATGGATAGTGCTCAGCGACTAAAAGCAAGCAAATGCATACACAACCACTGTTACAGACGTTTCCCTTTCTCCTGCATTATTTTGTGCTTTTTCTTTTTACTCATACAGCATTTTTATCACGCCACTTCTGCACTAAAATGCCTGTTAAGTTCTAAACTAAGGGTGCACTTTATGTATTTTACTTACTTTGTTGTTATGATTGTTGAATCTGGAGAAAGTGGGTGTGTGGTCGGTCAGACGCCTCTGACCAGTGATACCAGACTATCATAGACACTATTATATGATTTACAAAGCAGTGATGAATGACAATATGAAGAGCAAACGGTGTTTTTAAACTGGTGAAGATGTATAGACTTTCTAGCACAAGTTGTATATACTGGCTCAAATATTCCAGCTCGGGGTACGGGTTAGAGAAGCAAGGTTGAATTTAGCCAATCACATTTTAGTATTCCACATCCTAACAAAAAAAACAGCATCGTAGTCCTCTTAACGTCAGATCAGCCGTCTAATCCACTGGTTTGCGCACATTAAAAATACGTCAAATCTACTGCAACAAAATAAAGGATCACTGAGGTTTCACTATCCAGCAGCTCAATATGTAATTTGGAGTTTGGGTGTTAGACAAAGCAGCATTATAATATTCAAGATATTTGTATATGTGGAAAAAGTTATAGACCGTGTGTCTGTAACCCTTTATTTTGGTTGTCTGATAAAGAGTATCTAAAGAGAGGCAGTTCTTCTCTCTATTCACCCTCAGTTTTATCTGCAACAAGAAAGATACCCGACTTATCTTTACAGAAATGAAGGTATAAACTGTACTATACTTGATTTAAACAAGACTTCTCATTTGAAGATATTTGAGGGTGTATGGTTTCACGCTGTCTGTGTATATTAGTTTGCTGTAAATAGTCTGATGCATGTTCTATTCTTTCCATGAGCTCAAGCAGAAACATGTATAGCAGTGTCCTGACTCTAGTGTGTGATACAAATGTTTGGATAATGGGATCAAGATAAGGAGACTGCTATCCCTGAACTATCCTTATCATTTTCCTTCAACCTCACCAGACAAAAGCGAAAGGTTCTTTTATTTTATTTTAATGTATTTGCTTGCTGAGCAGAGTTCTCTTGTCTGTAAATGTGAGCTTTCAGATCGCTGTGATAAAAAGTTTAATTAAAAACAATAAAAAAGAATGTGTTTTTATCTCATGATAACTGATTGTAATCTGTACAGTCAAACCTATGTATTGGAAAAAATAACATTTATAAATGGTTACCAACTGAACCACGCCCTGCATGTCAGTTATTTAATTTATTCAACATGTGTACAAAATACATTTATTTATTCTATTTATTAATTATTTCTGGTGATTTTGGTCCACTGAACACCTAACACAACTGTGTTGACACAGTAATGCAGTCAATACCCCTACAAAAAGTACTGCCTTGTAAAGCTCACAGTTTCACTGAATTGGTTTATACCGTAAAGTCTTTGTGTAATTACAGTATATTGATCAATTAACACAGGTATGAGTACCACTTTACAAGCAGTTGATAACTGACATACCATTTTTACCTTTCTGGAAAACTACCTGAAAGATTTTTCATGGCCGACAAGCCTTTTTTCCAAATCATACAGTATGCAAAATACCTCAGAATGCACTTTTCCAACGTAAAACCATGTAATTATGAAAACACACTGAAGCAAAATCATTAGTATTTACAACAATTTCAAAATGTCAGGCCAACATGAAAAGAACAAATGCAGCAACTAACTGACAAAACGTGCAAGGGCCGCTTGAACTGTAAAAGAAAAAAAAAAAATCCACTTGGAGTGACTACCTTTACGTTTTACCCATGACAGTACCCGTAAGACAGAGTAAACAGACATTCAAAGAAAACATGATATGAAAGACACCTGTAACCAGTCACTAACTCACTGAACCAGTGTGTAACAAGTCCTGAAAAATGTTTCTAGTCCTTCTTCGTTTTGTGGGTAAAAAGATGGACGAGCCCAGGCACAAAGATGATGACCAGCTGAGGCACTATTACGAACTTGACGAAGAACAGGCTGTAGAAGAGAGCTTGTGGTCTGATCGGCAACGGCAGGCGATTGACGTGGTACAGTCCCATGGATGAAATGGCCAGAGACAAAGCACGCGGAGCCCAAGGCAAAGACCATCCGCCAGGCTTCCAGTACTGGGCCAGTCCCAAACCCAGAAGGGCCCCACAGTCTCGAGTCAGAGAGGAGAAAGGTGCTGTGTCCAAGCGGATCCACTCAGCGCGGCTGCACCACTTCTTAGCCAGAACAATAGACCTGCGGCGTATATCAGAAAACAAGTATGTCACTTATAGCAGCAGCTTTCATAAGTCAAAAGACAGAGACACGGGTTGAATAAGACGACCCACCAGGAGAGGTCGAGTCCCAGCTGTTGCAGTCCAGCATGCAGCACCAGAGCACTGAGCAGCAGACCAATGCTGATTTTAAAAAAGAACACCAGGGGGCGACCTTCTGGTATTCTATGGCTCAGAACAATCCCCACAATAAAACCTGTCAAAACATTAAATGTGCTGTGCAAAAAACATACGATATTGTCTAACTGAACTTCTGGTTTATAAAGTTCAGGAATAAATCTGATTTTTGCAATTACGACAAAAACGTTCCTTTAAATTATTTGGATAAAACTGCATTCAGACCTGTGATGGAGCCAGCAACAACTTGGTGAGGGAAGTGAGCGAGAATAAAAATCCTGGAGAGTCCAACTGCAACAAGTATCACCACATAGAGCAGGTAGGGAGCAGCCGCTAACAGCACACTACAGACAGAGAGAACAGATTCATTAAAGATACAGTGGGTAACTAACCAGGATGCGATCCTGTGTTGTAATTTGTGTATTTTTAAAGCCACAACAGCATATTCATTTGTTTGAATTTAGGGTCATACCTGCGAGTGCGGGAGTAAAGAAATGACCCCAGTGAGGACACCACGACCCACCACACTGCTGCAGTCACCATTGCGTGTCCCGACGGACTGCCTGAGAGAGACTTGCCCTTTAAAGTCCTGAATTTGATCTGTATTAGCTGTATTATCAATAAAAATGTGTATGGCAGAGGCCCTCTCACCTGGGCCCGTTTCACACGTGGAAGCAAACTGGTGAACTTGTGGTTGCTTGTTAACAAACAGACGAGATTCACCTATCCACCAAAACGGTCTTTCTCCAAACAGCATCCTGGGAAAAACAGATTAAAGAAGAAACACACATATGCATATGTGTAATAGTTATGAACAAGCTTGCTGGATCCAAGAGACTTTTTTTTCTTGGTTGCAGCAGTATCATTAATTATAGTCCAATTCTTAGATGTTCTTTAAATGTATCAGATCTTTTTCCATTTTATGTCCATATTTCATATTTTATGTCTTTATTTTTTTTTTTTGTAATTACTTAAAGTTTGTAATAAAAACACTTGTTCCGCTTTGTGTCTGTTTCACGTCGGACAGCACACAAAGTGGGACTGCACTTCCTGTCCCGGAAGCGGTAACGTCAACAGAATTTACAATTGTGACTTTTTTCTTGTAGCTTCTTTTTTCATATGAAAATGAAAACTGCAACAGCATGACAACATGAGAAAAACAGTTGTTTAACATTAAGCAACTTGTTAATATGTAGTATATATACATATAGTTATCTATAACGACTGGTAGCAGAAGCACTTATAAAGGCTATACTTTAAAAACGTTTTAAAATGTCTGTTGCTTCTTTTGCTCTTACCATTTGAACACCAAATTTAACCACTCCGATATAGCTGCTACCCAAAGCACCGCTACACCGGCTCGTTTGTTAATGAAATAAGTAAAAGGAAAGAGGAGCAGGAAGGCTGCTTTAGGATCCCCAATGTGAGTGACAACCAGCCACATTTTCTCTTGACTCCTCGTACTCTGCTGAAGACTTTCCGCCATCCATATCCCGTGAGTGTAGATGGCCTCCATTGCTAAGTCCAAAGCATATAGTATTTCGATGGGTAAATAAAAATGAGGGCTGTGGCTATGTTTTGTTATTAGTTGATGTGCTGAAGAAAAGCCCGCAGTACCGCCGTTTCTCCTGTAGGAGGAACATTTAAGCGGTTGAACGGCAGACAAAGCCACATCTCTCTATTCTGCCGATTAAACGGTGTGTCCTTCTGATTTAAATTAAAACATAAATTCGAGAGCATTTAACGTTACGGCGTTCGGTTGAATGAGAAAATGCAAATATTTCTCATTGTATTTTAGTAAATGACCAGAAAACGACGTACTTCGACACGCCCAGGTTTCGACTGAATACGACATCGCGTCGGTTTACGTAAGGCAGGCGCTCCGGTTTCCTGGCGGAGAAGATGGCGGCTCCTGGACCGGGGGAGTATTTCAGCGTCGGGAGCCATGTCTCTTGCCTCACCTGCTTGGGCCAACGTCTGCAAGGAGAAGTGGTCGCGTTTGACTACCAGTCCAAGATGTTAACTTTGAGTATCCTTTGTTTGTTTGGGGCTGCGGATGGCTTGCTGGCCTGCCTGGCTGCAAGGGCCTGTAGGGTAACCGAAAATATGTCAAATAGTGATCCGCGCAGGCGTAATTGGTGGGAGCTGAGTTAGATATCTTTGTCCGTCTTAAATATTTTAATTGACGAAATTGTTGTCTTTATGTTTCATATATAGTTATAGGCAGCGGTGGTGTTGCCGGGTTATTTCATGAGTTCTCGTTATCTGCTGGGGGGGTGCATGTGTTTTGAATCATCTCATTGTATTGCCAGACCTCAACATGGATCACTATCTGGCAACGAGTCCTAGTAAGGCATCATGGCTGTGTGCTCTCAACAGGCACAAATCGTTGCTAGTTAGCAAGCTAACTGACATTCACCGTATTTCGCTCTGGCCTGCGTTTTTATATTTGTCTTATAGTAGTTTGTGGGGAATTCTCGAAGATGCTAACCATTTTAGCTCGAGGCTGGGGATGAATGGACAGCGAGTACCCGTCCACACTACAACCAAGTTGCTGTTAGCTCGGCTAACGTGCTAAGTTTCGGTAGCTTCAGTCAACCCCACTCTGCCGCTTCTAGTTCGATTAACGGTTTTCGCATTCCCACGCTATCAGTCGGGCTTTTTTTTTTTTCTTTTTTTCTTTTTTTTTTTTCTTTTTTTTTGTACCATTTCACATCTGAATCCGATGGCAGTAATTATCGGGTGATTGTGTAAGGAATCATCGCAAGCCACGATTCAGTTTCATTTTCCATGCCTGGACTGCACGAGCATCATTAGCTTAGACCTAACGTTAGCTCGCGAGTGATCCACCAGTAACATGTCTGCATCAATGAATGAGTGTGGGTGTGTTGTGAACCCCACCACGGTGGCATGCTGGCCGGACATGACACGAGTCACTTCTAAACGTAGCCAACGTCAACAGGGCCAAACGGGGTACCGAGAATATGTAAGTTAATACTGGAGTGGAGGTTTGACAGCTGAAACTCAAGGCCTTAATGTTTCCTGGGTCATACTGACAGGCCAGTTGATCTTGGAAAGCAGGGTCATTGAAGTAAAAGAAGAAAAAAAAAAACTTTCAGTGTTAATAAGCTGTGCATCTGCACTGTACTGGATGTAAACTCATATTGTCGATATTAGCACTTGGAATTTCAATGGTAGAGCGCTTTTATTTTCTGCGGTTATAGCCTGTAAAAATCATAATGTCACTGTTATAACAGGTCACAGTAAACTAACTTGTGCATTTAACATTTACACAATTTCAGATCTGAGCAAAACACCAGAATCAAGTCTGACAAGCCGTGCCAGTACCGGTAACGTGGTAAACCACCGGTGATGTATGATATTTAGGGCTGTGCGATATGCCCTTATAAACCTCGCGATGTTAGAAAAATGTCTCTTGTTTCATATTATGTTGTTTTTATATATTGTTTATATTGTGTTACGAATCCCTCTCTTTACCATAATATTTTTCATCATTTGGATGAGGCTTAGCGTTTTTCCCTCCATATGTAGGCAGGACATTCATACGAAGGCAACTCGGCTACCATGAAGGAGAACGAATGTCATGCAGAACGGCGTGATTCTGAACGGGAATTGTTTGCATGTAAATTTCAAATAGAGAAAATAATCAAATGTGATCTTGACGATGTATGGCGTGGTTATTTTAAACCACTTTTTCATTTAAGTTTCAGATGAATTACTGTATCCTGCCATGACAGTAGATTTTGTCCATATCGCACAGCCCTGTTGATAATGTATGAAGATACATTTTCAAAATTTTTCTTAAAATGTCACCCGTCCTCACCAAAGTTCGGTAACAGGATGATGGAGGACTTAACTGACAATTAATGCACCTAAAGGTCAAGAACGTGGCCACAGTTATTATGTTTTATAACATGGGGGCAAAGTGTCTGAGTTAAAAAAAGCTGCTATTGTGATTCCCTTTTACATTTGTGCTGCTTATGAATGTAAAAACTTTACTTTTAGACATTGTCAGGGATGTGAATGCTTAATTGATTCCTTCCTCCATGGCTACTATAGGTGGCAGCATTGCCTTTTATATTCACTTGCTGTAACTGGTACTACCTCTCACTGTGTTGTCAGTACCACAGGCCTCTCTGTGCCATCTAGCTGATGGATTTGGGTCAATTACAGGCCTGTACTACCATGCTCTGTTGTTATACACTTTCATAAGGTTACTGCACCTTGACTTGAGTTCCTCCACAGAATGTGCTTCCTCCAGCGGTAAGCCAAACCTCAATGACGTCATCCTGATCAACTTAGCCTATGTTTCTGATGTGGACATAATAAATGACCGCACTGAGACTCCTCCTCCACTAGCATCACTGAATGTTAGCAAGGTAAGTACATCAACTATGTTCTCATCCTTTATATTTGTTGGTTTGTGACTCCATTGATAAAGTGGCGTGTTAATGATCTCAAGTGCACATCGAAGGTAACTAAGTGTAAGAATGAAACTGGAAAACATGTGTATGTAATGACTCACATCCTGAAAGCTATGACTCAGTTCATAGCTTTGATGTCTCTAACACTAAGACTGAGCCTAAACATCTCCCCAAACAAGACTGTCAAAGTTCACTGATAAAAACTAAATGTGTATTCAGACTAGGGCTGGGTATCATTATAAAAAGGAGAAAATTACATGACACATGGTGCCAAACTTTACTTTTATTTTTCAGCTCATTTGTACTTGTCCACTCAAAGCAGTTTTACAACATAAAAAGCAAACTATTTATTACAACTTGAAGTTGTTAACATATTAATAAAAATGTATAAAAGCCGTGCCTACATGTTACTTGATGAGTTTTACACTTTGTGTTGAACATTTGGTATCAAACGATACTAAATACCATCAGGCATTTTTCAGTTAAAGTATCATATTAACCAATGACGCAACACATCGATATGAATAACCTGTTAAACATGACCACGTGACTTAACGATTTGACAAAGATCACCTAAACGCTCCAATAAATGTACTTGCTACAGTGGAATTTGGTTTAAAAACAAAGAATCCGAAGTTTGTATCCTTCAAATTCAGATAGAATTGTAGTCTTTGACATGGGATGTTGGTCTCTCTGTTAAGGGGGGGAATTACAGAGTAACTCATGATACAATACTATTACAATAAGTTGCCCATGATAACAGTTGTATCACGTGCAGAAAAGTTCTTTTCAGGTCCAAACTGTGGCTATTTCAGATGAGCTTTATTCACTACGTAGTGGAAACAGAGGAAAAAACACAGCTGCGACATTCTCTCTCTCTAGAGTTTCTGTCCAGGAAGTTTACAGGAGACAATCGGTTGAACAAAGGCTGTGACCGGGGCTGAGCTTATCTTGTGAAATTGAAATGATCGGCAACAATGATCAAGTGTTTTCTGCCCAGTGGGGGGGTTTCTGAGAGACCCGCCCCACAAGTCTGGCTGGATGGATTTGCATGGACTCACATACACTGTATTCCTAAGCAAGGAGTCAGTCACAAAGCACCAAAAGTTACAGGTCAAGGTGTGGATCCTCACAACAAAATGTCTGCTCACACAGACTTGTACGTTAATGCAAAATAATACTTGTTTAAAAAAAAAAACACACAGGTAAAAGTGGAAGTACTGATTCAACTTCTCAACTCAAGTAGAAGTACAAAAGGACAAGCTCTGAAATGTACTCAGAGTAAAAGTAGAAAGTATTTCTGGTGGGTGTTTCTGTGCAAAGCTAAATGAACCTCACATTAGTATTTATTCTCCCAGTCTCGGACGTCTCATCAAATACCTTAAGTCTTCGTCTCTTGTCTGTTTTGTCTAGTTAGGTCTTTTACGTCACTACGTACGCTAATGCACAAAAACGTGCAAAGAGTTTGAAGTTGAAGTTTAATAATGTCCGCATGGGCAACAAGTAGTGTTTAGTGTTCCTGTATGTTTGAATAAAAAAATCTAAATAATGACTGTGTTTCTAAGAAGAGGAAGTAATACAATAAATCCCTGTATAGATGTTTTATCCCGCCCCTACTTTCTGTTATATCTTTGGGGTCAAGCGGTTCTGAAATCGGGCAGTCCGGCTCCTGAACTGAGACGGTAAATTAGATCGGGTCCTTTCCTGTGATTAATCGATGTCACATTTGTCCCCTCAATTCAGATTTGCCTCAGCTTTACCTGTGATTCTACAATGGCGGTCAGGCAGACGGAAGCGTGAAGTGATTCCTCTTTTTGAATTTCTGTACCGACGTTGCATGTTAAGACGGCTTGTGCTTCTCTTCACAGCTTGCCAATCGAGCACGGACGGAAAAGGAGGACAAGCTGTCCCAAGCCTATGCAATCAGTGCTGGGGTTTCTGTGGAGGGCCAACAGCTATTCCAGACTATTCACAAAACGTAAGAAATGTTCTGCTTCCGCTCACATCCCAGCAACTTATCCATAGCTTAGAATATCGAATGAAAATCGAAAGCGTCTCACTCTGTAAGACTCTGTTTGCTTCTTGTGTGACGTTAGTTGAACTTCACTTCACTTCACTGTGCGACTGTGGAAAGTCTGTGCTCGTCTTGAATGTGGATTTGCTGCCTTTAAAACGTTCTGCCTTTCTGGATGGCTCATAAAAGTTTGACGACATCAGATTTTAGTAGTGCCAAACTTTCCGATATCTGATTCCTTCCTCTTTTAGCTGTGTATCTATTATTGAGACTATTATTGGACACCTGCGCTGGGTGTTTCTCTGCCACATGAGACACATAAACCTTTTCCACTTCAATCAGATATTCCAGAGTCACGGACAAGCTTATTTTGAGCCTGTTTAGTGAGAAATACCAGTATTTCCATTTTAATAAATGTACCTAATGTAACCAAAATATTTAGTATAACCGAGCATTTACTAAATACTTCACAAACGTTTCTACTAAAGCTTTAGGTGAAACTTAGATTTACTTAAATAATTTCAGTCATTTTACAGGAAATTTAAATGTGCTCAATAATATCAAGTGTCTGTTTTGTTTTGTCACATTTATTTATTTTTGTTCATTGTTCGTAAGATTTACGCAAATTGTGTGAGCATTAACAACTTTTTTATCCATCAAAATGTCATTAAACTTTATTCATCAAATATTTCCAAAACGCAACAAAATCAGGTGGAATTTCAAAAATAAATCCTTTCACTTCCTTCTTCTCAATCTTGTAAAAGTTGTTTAAAATTGAACCAGTGAATGATTTCAACGTTTAAATCAACGTATTATTTGCTGAAGCCTGTTTTATTAAGTAAATGTCGACATTTATGCATGTATTTACTGACTAAGTATTAATTCACCCCAGTCTCACTTTTTGCACCTTTCTTTTTTTTAAAAATTAAAACAATTGTGATAATCCATCTCAAATTCCTAGCTCTATCGTGTTCCTTTTATTGGAAACGTTCTTTGACATGGAGGCGGACTGTTCCCTGTGAACCACGTCCACCCACATGACAAACATCCTGACACTGTTTATTCGCCTGCAACATAATGTTTACTTTTCGTCGCAGCATCAAAGACTGTAAATGGCAGGAGAAGAACATTATTGTGATGGATGACGTCGTAATCTCGCCGCCTTACCAGGTCGAGAACTGCAAAGGCAAAGAGGGAAGCGCTTTAAGTCATGTACGCAAAATAGTAAGTAACCCTTTTGTTTCTACACAAAACTGTATCTTACACAATGCATGGAAGAATGATCGCACGTGAATCGCGTCTAATACGAACTCTTCTCCACACCAACGGCGACGCGTCAGTGCAGCTGCAGCAACTGATCGACTGTCAACTACACTCACACATTCCAGCTTCTGCAATATGAATGAAACCAAACAACCAATCATTTAATTGAGAAAATAAAACCAGCTCATAATTGACACCGAAGCTCATCGTCGGCTGCAGCTCTACGCGTCATTTTTAAGAAAAGCTGTATCAGGTATTTGAGAGGGAAAAGGAAAAACTGCAAAGAAAGTTGAAGGCAACCGAATACGTCTGCAGTAGGAAAGTATTTGAAGGTCCTCAGTCACGTGCAGCCTTGTGAAAATCTGTTGCTTCTATGCAACAACCTGAGGCCTTTGTTTTTAGATTCATC
>JAPQRN010000012.1:13068608-13096475 GCA_037367275.1 Coranthus polyacanthus
TTGGGATCGTTACTTATGGGGGTGGCTTTTTATGGGGATTTTATTCATTAAACAGTCCCTCCGGGAAGTTGCGATGTCGCAATCGTAACAATAAATGTAAATTCAACCCTCCATTCATTCATCCATTTTCCGTGCCCTGATCGCGGGTGAGCGGAAGAAGATCGATGGATTGATGGTTGAATCTAAGATAAGACAAGATAATCCTTAGTCCCACACTGGGGAAATTTATTTGAGCTATAAAAATAGTAAACCTATTAAAAATAGAAGAAAAGAGCAGAGCAAGATAAAGTAAACCAAAAAAACAAATAATTTCACATCACTGTAACATTATTATTGCACATAATAGTAAACATAGAGGATATAAATAGAGATATATGCCCATGCGAAAAGAATGGTTATTCCATGAGAATAGAGTAAATGTACATTAATTGTTGCGATTGAAACATCCCAATTTAGAAGAGGCACTGATTACTATTGATTACTAGTATATATATTAATGTTTTTATTTATCTGGAGTAATCTGGTCTCTTTCTATGCCATGGGGTGTCTATATTTATAATTTTATACATTTTTCTGAAGACAAACCCTATAACAATGTCCTGGAAACCGTCTGTTTAAATTTTTCCTCATGAAGGTTTTGTTTCCGAAGCTCACAGTGCAGAGCAGGGTAAAATGCAGCCAGCAGTACAGTTTTAAGTGATTCCAGATGCTTTAGAAATTGGACTCATGTGCAGGGACAGAACAAAAAGATGTTCCCCTTTTCCTCATTCACTCAAATCATTCTATGGTTCCGTCATCCTTTTTTTTTTTCTCTTCCTTAATACAGAAGAACTTAGAGAATGTAGACTGTACTTTGAGCAATAATTAGGCATAAAAAAAGAGGACAAAACCCTGTCCTCAAGGTATGATATCAGATTTCACCCAGATGGAAATCCAAAAAAGTTAGACTTGCCTAAAATTTGGAACAAAAACAATCAGTTGGCTAGAAGTGGGAGGAGTGCCGTGCAGTGGTAATCTTTTCTTAAACTTTACTGCTGTGAACTGAACAATGAAAGCTTTTGCTTACATGACAGCTACTAAAATGCAAAATACTGCACAGCAGAAGAACGGATACAAATACTGTAACTTATTCACACTTCATCATCTTCACAGTACGAGAAGACTAAGGAGGGACAATTTATGTATTGTGTTTGTAAACGTATTAAAACTCCTAAAGGGGCAGCTGGGAGAGGCCGGGAGAGGCAGGGCTGGGTTTAGTGGGTGGGAAAAGGCGGAGTCTGATGATTATGATACAAACACATGGTCTGCACTCCTACCCCGTGAACTCTGCACACAGGACGCCCCGGGGTGGCTGTCTCCTCAGACCGGGTGCCTTTCCCCTCCCACTGCTGAGGGATGTTAAAGGGGAAGCAGAGAGGGGGTGTAAAGAGGGATGAAAAAAACCTCAGCAATGTGTAAGGCAGGTATAGACAGGACAAAAATTAGAGAGAGAGAGAGAGCGAGCATGAGAGAGGACGAGCAAATTGTGTTCATGGAGGTGGGGAGTGAATATGTGGCATGCATAGAAAACAAATGTCAGATCTAGAAAAAAATGGCAGAATTTCCATTTAACCAAAAAACGAACATGCTTTTTTTTCTGGGTGCAACATGAAACCCAGACACATACAGATAATTTGTGCTGGTTGTATTCAAGTATTAAACTGTATAGGCACAATACACATGGTAATGATGCCATGTTAAGGATCTGTGCTCTGGAGAAACCTCCCCTGTAAAAGTTGCTAAGCCTAACAATGAACCAGGCGGCTCTGCTGTGGTGTCTCGGCTCACTGAAGTGCTGCCATTAGAGTCAGAGGGGTCTGAAGGGGCAGGAAGCCGTTGATTGTCTGAAAAGTGGGTGGCCACTGTCATTATCAGGTTAAGTATAAGCATTAAAGTTAATGAAAAGTCTCACTTCTCTAACTACTACTCACACGTGGAAATGATGCTGAAATTGGGAGGTGCCGACTTCATAATCTCAAAAACTCAACATCTCTTTAGGTGCTTGGTTTATTCTTCAGATACTGTATGTATGTTGGATAGTGACATAATCTGCAGATTAATGTACAGGATGATTTCGTCATCTGACTTTAAAATTCTTTCCTTTAGAGGTCAAAGGTGTGAACATTAAGAGCAGATTCATCCACCATCATTATACAAACTCAATATATCCAGAATGGACTGCCCCTCCCTCTTTTTCCTTCCCTCTGTGGTCGATTCTAACATTTTTTGTCTCGACACTGTTTTTGTTCCTCCTCTTTGCACCTCAGCCAAGTATACTCCCTTTGTTGATGTGGCAGGCCTGGGAAATGAAAAGTTGATGCTTCATGTTAGGCAAAGCCTTCAGAAGAAGAAGAAGAAGAAGAGCACCTCCTCTTTTTCTTCCTCTTTTGCTTGCAAACGTGGACAGGGCTGAAAAAAAAAAAAAAAACAATTTGGGAAGCTAACACGTTGACACAGAATCATCAGTTGAACAACTGGGCAGCGGTCACCAGCAAAGAAAAAAGATGGGCTCACTCTTGGGTCAAAACGACTCTCACTGTAATCAAAACTAGGACAGTGAGCACACATATTTGTCTATAATGTATCTCCAGCTTCACCTTTTTGATTCTTGTAGACTACAAGGAAAAGACACATTAAAATGACCATTGATTCATGATTGGATTTCCATTTATGACACTGATCCTGAGCCAGGAAAAAGAACACCGTTTTCATGGTCGTCATTTTGAAAACCGACTCCTCCAACATGTAGATGTGTTTGGAGAAGGGAAAGCTAACAGATGACAGAGCAAGGTGTGTTTCAGAGCCAGTGAAAATGCTCTCAGTGAGTTTCCATGATGTGATATGGAGAGAGTGCACCCAGACATCTTCCATTCCAACACACAGCTGAACACAAACCAGGGAGGGACATGACACTAATCTAAATATGGGCAACCAGCTGCAGCCAATCACAGCCAGAGCATCCACTGGCCCGCCCACTCCCAACTCACCCTAAACCCTCTACCATTCCTCTATTGTACTTAACCATGTGACGTGGAGATCTTAAAAGCTGCTGTTTCTTCTAATCATCCCTGACCCTTTTGTCTGCTCTCTTTTCCTTCAGAGTTTATTGGTATTTCCTCTGAACAGTCTGTATCGCAGCTGAAACACTAAAACTGTGCTCCGATCTGTAGTTTTACCCACTTCATTCTGTTTCCTGTCAATGGTGTCATATTCCCTTTATTAATATTAATGTTTGATAATAGAACAATTGATAACATTTCTCCTAGTTCCTTAGAATGAAACAACATAACATGAATATACGTCACGAAACATAATGTAAATATAAGTTTAGTATTTTACCTTGTCTGTTAATGTGATTTGAATTCAAGTCAGATAGATTTTTGTTGGCTATAGTGGTGAAAACATTTCCCATTTCTACCTCAAACATGACCTATATTATTTTCAGACTGTTTAAAACCCTTTTAAGTTCAGTAGGAATCCAATTTAATACCTATTTCACGGCTATACTGGCAAAAAAGGACAATCAGAATCTGGAATACAGAACATTATACAGGCGGCTTTATGTTTTTCTGACTTCCCAAGTGACTCTAATGCCTTCATACCAAAGTTCCTAATTTGAGCATTTCCACTGCCGGTATAAGCTCATCTTGCCTTGCCTCGGCTTTTTTGCCGTTTCCACAGAGTGAGAGCAGGGAGCACCTAATACCAAATCAGATACGACTTTTAGTATCACCTTCGCGCTGCCGGCCAAACCGAGCTAAGCCGCGCCGAGTCGGGTTGAGCTAATACCATCAGTGGAAAAGCTTCATAAGGTGCAGTGGGCTTCAAACTGGGCTTCAACCGAACACTAAAGCAGTGCTCTTGAGCCAGATTGAGTTGAAATTTCACTTATATTAGACGAAAGTAGTGTTAAAAGAAATAATTTCAACTCATTAGTTCTATGCTAGAAATAGCGCATTATTTGATAAGAGGAGACTGGCTGCATTAGCCCACACACCGCATCGCAGCCCAGTAGCTGGGTGTACTCTGATAAATACTGACCGAGCTGAACAGTTTATAGTGGTTATTGTTTCCATGTTGGTTTTACCACAGCATCATCCGTACAATTTGTTTTCCAAAACACATTTAAAAGCGAGACTGAAGTTAATGCAAGTTTATAAAAGTAATGCATTTTTGAATATTTCCATATTCATCGTGTCATGAAAACATTATAAGCTGAAAAAAGTGAAAAAGGTTCAGAGCCTCTGTGAAAAATGTTTTAAAAAATGTCAAGTTAAAACTGATAACTGGCATTACTGCACCCATCTACGGAGAGCTTTGACATTGACTTCCAACCCAGATCATGCCGTTTTAGCCGCATATAAACGTTGTTACGTTCTTGTAGTGTTCATCTTTAAGGTGTTGTCCAGTTTTATATGGACACCCTTCCCCCAAACATGAGCATCTGCCAGTGTCCCATAAATTCTGTTTCGTCTAATAACCACCTGAAGGCATTTTAAATTGCTTATCTGGTCCGATATGATACCAATTTGAAGCTCTTTCACTGTTGTGAAACTTCTCACTATCATCATAGTTTGTTACTAACCACCTAATTTACCAGGTTGTAAGGATGCAGTCACGTCAGCATCTCATAAAGACTAATTGGCAGCTTTTTTTGTGTTGCACATATGAATCTGCAGCCCCCTGCTCCAAGAGGTTTTGCACAGGCAGGGGGTCAGGGTTTACAGATTCATGGTTTCATGGAGAAACTATCTCATCCTATTAGAAGCTGTGTAAAAGCGACCGCCCATTTTTGGTACCCTAACCCTGCTACCTTCCGTATGCTACCCATTAGCTAAGGGGAAGCAGGCTACTTTATGGAGTCCTGTCAAAGCGGGCCTGATCCTGGTTTAGTTGAATCTGCTGAATAACCAGCAAAAAGCCCAGTGGCAACAATCAGTGCTTTTAGTAAAGACCCTAAACATCATTATAGTTGCCTTAGCTTTTTTTTTGGCTACAGGGGAAAAATATGGACATCGCTTTCCTCTTCCGTTTTTATTTAAAGAAGTGCAACAGGAACACGGAAACAAACTCAAACAGTACTGGATCGCTGTGTATAACACTACCAGTTGAATCTGATGTCTGATTAAAACACAAATATTCTATCACGTCAAGTATATAACTAAGTATAAAGAAAACCTCAAGGCTCTAATAACTGTTTGACCATGGCAGCAGAAACAAGCTATAAACACAAACCTGGCACATCATTATCACACTATCACTTTTTAAGTTGATATGGTGATGACTACTGGCAAAGGTTTACCAATATAGCTAAAACAGACAAGTTATGATATTAGCAATTGTTTCGGTATTTCAACATCCTTTCTTTCCACCGTAGGAATAGGGGACATTTGGGTTTTGTTAAAGGTTCAATGCGTAATATATGTTAAGAAATGTACATTATGCACAATTATACACAATATATGAATCATTTTTCATTTTCAATGTGCGAACGGATGATATCCTGCCTTAGAAAATAAGAACCTTCCCCCAATGTCTCTGATTTCTATGCAGCGTGTCAGTTTTCCGTGAAAATCCTCCTCATTGCTCCCGAGTGCCTCTCTTGCAGCAGTGTGCGACACTAGCTACTGTTAGCTTGTATATGGAGTTAGCGCTAATGGTAACATATGACCAGGTCCCAGCACAACACGGACTCCAAGCACACAAACATATGCAAATGTTACACACCCAACAGTTTGGTTGTTTTAAAGTTACCTTCCATATTGGTGTCTATATATCTTTGAAAAACATGAGTAAATGCAAGAGTGAACAACACTCTTAACGCCACAGAATCATAATGCAACATGCGTGCTTCAATTTACAACAACAGTAATGAGAGGGGCCACACTTTTCCATGTACATTTTCCACAACCATAAAACATTACAATACAGCTTCTTGTAGCTCTCAGTGAAGCTCAACCCCTTTCTGTACATTTTGCAAGGGCCCCAAACTGGTTTCTGGCTCCCCATAAACTACAAAAGCACCTAGCGCTATTTTAAAACACCCAGGGGTGCTTAAACACCTTGCATAAAAAGCCCTTGATCTTCTCTGTTAGTAAATAATGAACGTAACCTCTTTTAAAGGGGGACTTGCTACCGTGAGGGCCCTTGTATATGAATCTCAGCTTACTCTAATAAACACGTGTAAAAGCACCTTTTTCCTTGGAACAAACAGAAGCTGGTGTTTGATCTGGCGTTAAGATAGCTTCAGTGCCTAGACACAGTTTTTTAAAATGTAATATCAGAACACACTAGCGCATATCGGTCTTCCCCGAGGAAGAGTTCCAGAACAAGTCGTGTTTTCGTCCTATCGATCACATAGTTGGCTGCTGTCGAGAAGATGTTCGCTCAGGTTGCAGCACCAGCATCCAAAAACATCTGGTTTTGTCACTCTTGGACACATTCATGGCTCAGCCATTAAACGCATCTTACTAAGAAGTGACTGGAAAATAAGTTAGGGAGAGGAGAACCTAAATGAGTAAAAAAGTGTTTAGGGAGGTTTTGCAAGGAATTCCGTGCCTGTGTCAAGATGAAACATAGTGTCTGTCTTTATTTAAGGAAATATGAAATAGAAAAAGCTCAGTTTATGCTTACTGCATTTTAACCTGTTAGTGTGCTTACAGTCTCAGTGGATCAATCAACTGTTCATATTTGTTTTTCATAGTTCATCAATTAACCATATTGATCTCTGGTTTATCTACAGTATGTATAGTATTCTGGAAGACAGATTGAAACAAGAGCTCTTACAAAATGGCTGCACTTCCCAAATTTTCTACATTTACTCTGTCATCCAATGCCTTGTTTAAACACAGGCCAGAACAGATGGAGGAGGAGGCTTCACTCTTTCTTTCCCTTTTTCCTCTACCACTCCCTGCCACTTTTTCCTTCTTTGTCTTTCTCTGGCCTTTCTATGTACCTCTGTCTGTCTGCCTCTGTCTGTCTTACGTCTCCCTTTATCCCTCTCTTTCTCTCTCGACTCATCCCTCCGGTTTTCTTTCTCTCTCGCTCGACCAGGCAGAAGACCAGGAATAATAGGAGACAGGAAAGAAACTCCACTGCGGCCATGTGCGTGGGGCCAAGGACCAAGCCCAGTGGCCTTTTTTTTCTTCCATGCTATAACCCTCTAATTTTGCATTTATTTTAGGATGAAAGTTTATTGAGCCAACAGTGCCAAAAGCCTGAGAGTTAGTCACTGTGATATTCACTCACTCCTTTCTCTCCACGTACCTATGACTTACTCATCTGAAGAAAACTGCTTAAGTTAACTGCAAACCACTGTGGTGTAGACATACCACTATAAACAATGCACAGACAGTTTAACATAAAAATAAGACTCTTTTGACTAAACAGGTTACTGCATTAAGGGATTCCTTAAATTGAGTTTTCCTTTGGAAATGACAGATACAGAAAGTATCATACATAACAGAAAAGAGCATCTCAGGAAGATTCGGTGCCACATGGGTGACTGTTTTGTCTTTACAAGACATTTTAACACATACAGTTAAATGCTGAATTGCAGGAGGCACCACAGCTTCTGTTACAATACCAGTCACAACATTGCATAGTAAAAATGGGAAAATCTGGTTTCAGAACTATCCAGGTGTCCATGCAACATAACTGCATCTGCAGATGAATAGTAAGCAGCAATAATTACAGTTCTCAGTTTTAATGACAGTACAGGTCTACAGTAAGCATAGCTGGAACTTTTCCTGTCATTGAGATAAAAAAAATGAGGAGGAATTACATGAGCTCCTCATCACATTGTTTTAGAGTGCTTTTAATTTTACTTTAGTAGGCATCCAGCCAACCATAAGAAAAAAAACAGGGGAAGTAAATGAAGTATCTGTTTGATGGCATAAAACATGATACTGTAGATATGTTGGGGATGCTCTTGCAGGACTCGTAATTTAATAAACACTAGGTGCAGGATGCTCCCCTCTCATGTAAAATGATCAACAATTAAAAATATAAGAATGGTAGTATCACTGGCATATGCATATAAGCGGCCCTCCTCATCCTCCACACTTCCTCCCCAAACAACATCTGAAAGCTGTTAGTCCTGCATTTTCAGGGTGACACAGGAGGCAAGCATAAATCTTGCACCTCCTCCTCGTCCAGCAGCAGCAGCAGCCATAGCTTTAGAACATGTGGCTGGCACCAGGATACCTCATCATGCATGAAATGCCTTCTCCTGGGGCCTCCGTGATAGAATCACAACAGGGTAAACAATGCATACAGTTTCAGAAAAAGAGGCCAATTAGAAGACGAGAATACCTTAACAACGCAGAGGAGTCACAAGATGAAAGCACTAATCTAAACAGACTGACAACTGATTAAAACAGCTGTATTTTAAAGGTTATGAAGCCAGGGATCCTTGGAGGGATAGAGATGGCACACACAGAATTACACACTATCAAGAAAGAAAGAACTGTATGGCAACGGGAAAAAGAAACTGGACGACGTTGGAAACATTAACAAAACCTTACTGAGCACAGTAGGGAAAACTTTAGATTCATGTTGTTGTGAACTAAAATTACTCTGCAGTTGTAGCGCTTTTTTATGTCTGCTGAAGATGCCACCAGCAACAACTTTGTTTTCTTAAAGATGTATTTACTAAGTGAGAACAACTGTGTGGAGACAGAGAGAGAGAGAGAGAGAGAGAGAGAGAGAGAGAGAGAAAATGTTTAACTCATAGGTTTAACGTGGCAACTCGACTGACATCCTCTCCATGAAAAGAGGAGGTGAAATAAAGGAGCAAGAAGAAGAGAGAGAAGGCGGCTGTGGCCATTTAAATGGCTAAAGTCGTATACACTCCCTCTACTAAACAGTAGGTTAAGAGAACTCATTTTTGCCCGTGCTGGATGTTAGGGGAGGGAGAACAGACCACACTACATTCTTTTGTATTGAGGTCACTTTTTTCTTCTCAACTATTCTAAAGTACTCAGCAAACTTCGGCCTGGACTGCAAAGTCTATCTTCCCGAGGAGTGAAGGATACACTGCACATGCTCAGAAGTGACATTGCCTAATGGTGTTTCCTCTCTCTGACACAGACAGAATTTCCCAAAAGCATCATGATGGAATATTGTATTAAGAAGCTCTACTTGGAGCTGCACAGGTCTTTAAAACTCTTTATACACTCCATCCATCATGTTTCTTTTCAGTTTTTAAGCTGTAAGAAAAGGCTGTACGGGATATTTTGTACAGGCTGCAGTGACCAACACTTTCCTACCAACCTCAGTCTGAAAAACTTGTGAATGCCTGTCTCATGTGTCAACACGCAGTCTAAAAGTTGAAGCTTCGCTGAACAACATCCAACTGATGGTTGACATTACTATATTAAAGCATACTGTATGTAATACTATTGCTAATTTCACCACCACGTTCTGTGTATAAAATATACACATTTTACAACGCGAGTTTCAAATAAGACACCAATCACGGGGTAGGACTGATATAAATAATGTGAAAAATGATTTGGCCCAACAACACGGACGCTTAAATCTTAAAGAGTTTTTCTCACACAAATTCACAGTGTCGTTTACCTTAGCACATGATCCCTGTGGTTTCCTGCTCGGTCCTGGAGGGAGTCTTAAGTCAAAATGACATTTTTTTTCGTCCTTCAGTGCCATGTGCTGATGTAATGTGAAGCACTGGGATTTGGGGCCCGAGTTAACATCAGATGGCTCAGGTAGACTGCCACAAAATACAAATAATATTGTATAATGACAAATGTTTGGGTTGTGAGGAAGTCTGGTAAGAGCACTGACATATTTCCTTTTTAAAATCACATTTGAATGTTGCATCTAGAACTGGAGACTCACAACATTATTTTCCTCAATAAATTCACCTTTAGCGCTGATATGAACCCATATGGTGCACAGATGATTGTGGCCAGTCCAAGAGTGGAGTGCTGTGAAGAGAATGGTACAACAAAAAGAAAGACTTATAAATAGACTAATAAAGTGTCGGGAAATACTCATCTTTATGAGTAGCACGCTTCGTATCTGAGGTACATGAGAATATACAGTGTATAATTCCATCTCTGTGTTACACTAAAGTAAAATGTAAGCTAGCCCCGGGATGTATTAGTACCAGTTTAGTACCAAGACTGGATTCAGAAAGAAACAGTCAACATCTGCCATGAGACAAATTAAGTATAAGACATATCTGCTTTAAATGATGTTATTTGTATGTTGCATACAAGTGCTAGCTTCACAGAAAGCTAGAAAAAAATAGCTACACAGCGTGGACATTTTTTTTTTTTTTTTTACAACGCAGTCTGTAGTTTTCGCATTAACGTTAGCTAGCAAACTACGAACAGCATAGCTACCAAGTTACCTTGTTTACTAACTTGGTCTAACTAGCAAACGGGTTAGCCAGATAACATAGGAGTTACCGTGCTGTCGTGTTAGCTGGCTAGCGACTTGAAAACCGACGCTAACACTGACGCTAAATCCTGATTTTGCGCTAGGAAAGTGTGCAAAACTTACACGCTACCTTCAGGGAACAGAAAGAAAAATATGAAGAAACGGATGCAGTTAGCGTTAGCTGGGCCAAATGAAAAAGCTAACTGCTCGTTAAACCTATTGTCTGTCACTCTGTGGACAGAAACGAGACAAACGAGACGGTTTTAGAGATATTGGCAATTATTTGACTGAAATAAAAGTAGCCATTTCCTCCTCCTTACAAAGTAGGAAACTCACAGACAGACTCCAGGTAAGATTACATACATTCTCATACACACTTGAACACTTCTTTAAATGTATTAATGGCAGGAAACCTCTTTGGGGAATGTCAATTAAACCTAGGTGCAGCTAAGTGGTATTTATTAACAACAGCTTTTTCCAAAATAGCAATACCTTAGACAACAACACTATAAATATGGGTATGTTTTGTATGACTGATACAGTACAGATATAAGTAACATGATGTCTTATTTAGGAGTGTAGAAGATACATGCTTTTAATCACAATGAAGGTTTATGAAGAGGTAATGGATTTAAGGGCAGCAGGGTTACGTTGCTCTTTCTGCTTTGTGTTTTCCAAAAGAAAAAGAAAAAAATTGAAAGATTGGACAGCATTGTAGCCAGGTAGACTAATGCCTATAGCTTCTGCTCATCTGTATCTTGGAAAAAGTTATTGGAAAAGAATAACTGAACAAGATGCCGACTGCCAAGGCTGATAACATGAGAGCTTGTACTTCACGCTGCCCCCCAGCTTTTACTTCCGTCCGTGATTTTCACTGATCGTGCTATCAGAGGAGAGTATTAAAATGCGTTTAGAAATATTCCTCCATCCCGTTTCAAAAATATATTTTTATTAGACATCATACATTACAAATGGCAATATTTTAAGGTTTGCCACCACTTCATCAAGAATGTTTTCCAAATATTTTCAGCTTATTAGATGTTCCATTTTGTCGAAAAACTAATCCAAAATATCATTGTCTTAGCGGGGTAAAAACCAGGAGGCAGTTAAATTTCACTTCTGTGGCTGAGGGGAGAGTATGAGTCATCCGGCAGATGGGAATTTTTTCCCTAGCCTACATAGTTACAGGCTTCCCTATTTCCATTTCCAGTCTCACTTGGTTTGAGGTTACCTGTTGTCTAGTCTGCCCCTTTCCCTCTATTGTTGGTTTTAATATAAATACTGAAACCCCTACTATTCCTGTTAATCCACCTGAGAACGTAATAAACCTTTCTTGTTATTGATGCTTACTGTCATTTTTCTCTCCTTTTATTGTTTGCCCCTCTTGTTCTATCTTTCTCTTTTTCCATAGTTATACCTGCACGTCCTACTCTCCTCCATTTTCCTCGCAAGTGAACATCTCTGTAGGTCGGAGTATTTATGAGGACTTGCAAAGGGGCGGCAGACAGCTGCAGTAACGACATTTCCAGACGGGATCTGTGAGCTCATTTCCCCCCCAATCATTCCTCGCAAACTCACTTTGTGACAGAGGCTGACTTAAGGCTCAAATCCTGGTTCCCTGCACTTTTAGACATTATTTAAAAGTATTTGTAAGTTTGCAATTGGTTCTTGGGCTTACGTTGACTCACAACAAAACACAGTATTCTAAGTGTGACTACAAAATAAGCAGTGAGGATGTTAAAACAAAAGGGACTGGGTCCGATAATGTACATTTTAGCGTTGGAGTATTATAGTCACAGCTTGATCTTCTTAAAGACATTATTTACAGATAATATGGAGGGGCAAATGGGGAAACTAATGCTAAAAAAGTCAAGGAGTGGGTTAAAGCAGAACCACTTTCCCAGATGTTAGGAAAGACCAGCTTCAAGCCACCCTAAACAGCCTGCAGGTCAACTGGAAAATACATTGAGAGAGAAATGGTGAGAAAACCCTTATTGTCTCAAAGTCTCCACAAGACATCAGAAATACCACTTAAGTTGCTTCTCTTTCAAGACACATTAGAAAATACATCAGTAATTGGTAACAATAGCTGAGTTTGATGAGTTTAAAAAGCGATTTTGAGTTGTCTGTTCAAGATAGCCTCTGACATGTGCATCCAATAGAGAGACACAGATGAAAAGTCGTGTCACTTTTTCCTTTTTTGTGTGTGTTTCTCCCCCATCCAGAATAGAATATTCCATCCCAACATCATTGTGCTCTGCCTGCATTGCAACAGGCTCACTCACAGCTATTGTGGCAGGGAAATATGACACCCACATGCACAGCGGGTCCTTTGGTTTTAGTCTTGTGGTCTCTGACGTTTTGCTAACGTGCAGATGATCAACATAAACATCGTCAGACGAGGGGACACAGAGGGTTTCCTGCGACTCTCACTGTCATAACATTTTCATGGTTACGTACAGAAAAAAGTTATTTGTTCAGAAGCATGTACACATCTGCTGCTGTATGGATAGTTACATTTTCAGCCCCAGTTTCACTGTTCGCATTTGCCTCAGAGACGTAGGCTCCAAAATGCCTTAAGCTAACCAAAAAAATGAACACTTTAGTCTTTAGACTAGTACTTAGGATAAACTTTAACTACCCAGCGTGCTCTCTCTTTTCCCTGTTTTTAGTGGTCCCACACTTTGCCAGTAGTCTTGCACATTATCTGAAGTCAGGGAAGGAGCCAGTCATATTTTCCATCCACACTGCGTCTGACTGGATGTCTGCACTGGTGGGGGAGTGGAAGGATGGGAGAAAGGGGAGCAGGCAGAGTAAGAGGGAGGGATGGCGAGCCGGAGCACGGAGGGGGGCTGGGGAAGTGGAGAAAGCCAGATGCAGAGACGAAAAGAAAACCAGATGAAGGAGAACGGAAAAAAGGGCCTTTTGCTGAAATGTGTGTTCTGTAAGGGAAAAGAAGCCAAGGAAAGTTCAACATTACAGATAACACACCCCATATAAAATCCTGAAAAAGTCAGTATGAGTATACACTTGTAGTTTGCCTTTTAATCAGAAGATGGGCTTACTTTAATTTGAGTGGGCACACTGGGATGAGGGCAATGGGTTTTTAGGAGTGGGTTCGTCACCATTTTCTCTCACGCCCCAAATGGGAGGCGATGTGTCATGGTGGGTGGAGCTTATGAGAGGCTGAGCTTTAAGGGTAGCTCGCTCTAGTTACAAAAAGATGTTTATATCATAATATGAGACAAATATATTTCAGTTTGTGTTTCAACTTAAAATGGTACAGAACAGGTAATGCAATGTATGAACGGAGATTTATAAATTTAATTAACCATATACTTCTGTGACAATAATTGTAATACAAACAAATAAAAAACAAATGAATAGATGTATATTTAAAAATGTATTCTTATTCTTAACCGTAGTGGCCAAACCTCTTTTGTTACATTTCTTTACAAAATCACTGGTTCCTTTACAGATCAGTGCAAAACAAAATGTTCTGTCTTTTCTCCCAAGCTTGGCAAACGAAATCTGCAACCACAAGCACAACTCAAGCTTTTTTGTCATCATCTATTTATAAGAACTTGATGTAATTGGAGGAAGTTTTACTGAAGAGTGCATCCCTTACGTTGACAGGACAGTAAAACAAAAAAAAAACGAACCTCACTGTCAGTTTCACGTAGCTCACACAACAAACTCTGTCTTCTGAAGTGGCTTTAAGACCTGCTGGTTCCTGAATGCAACTCTTTAAATTATACATGAGATGGATAGGGTCAGTACGTTTGTAATGTCGTATATCAGCAGACCATTTCTCTTCACATGAGAAATATTTTGCTCCTAATTCCCTGACAGTCACAAAGTAACCTGTTCTGCAAAGTGCATGACAACTCGTTCAAATAAAACAAGAATTTCAAGTCGTTAGTCCAGGGATGACTATTCAGGAGGTTAAATATCGTTTTAGGGAGAGTCAGACATCTTCACAAGTGGAGTTTTAAAGGCCCATAAAATAATTATAGTTTGGAGCCAGGAAAAGAAGATTATTTTGCCATTACCGTATTTTCAGCACTATAAGGCGCACCTAAAAGCCTTTAATTCTCTCAAAAACCGACAGTGCGCCTTATAATCCGATGCGCCTTATATATGGATCAATATTGGTTCATTATGGCTACCGTAGTCAGGGGGCGTCGCCGAAGTAACAGCGGTAAAAACGATAAAGGGGAGTTCCAGTCCCACACCACTTGTGTGTAGAAAGACCCCAAAATGACACCTTTCAAGAGACACGCTTACGACGCAGAGTTCAAACTCAAGGCTATCAGTCAAGCAGTAGAACGTGGGAATAGAGCAGCAGCGAGAGAATTCAACAGTAATGAAGTTTCTATTCCATGCGCCTCATAATGCGGTGCGCCCTATATATGAAAACAGTTTTAAAATAGGCCATTCATTGAAGGTGCGCCTTATAATCGGATGCGCCTTATAGTGTGGAAAATGCGGTAATTGGCCAATATCAAAAATAAAATCAATAAATGTTGACACTGAAAATGCATACACGTGTCTAAAATGAACTGTCTTTTACTTTATTAGAAACCGGATAACTGTGGAACTGAACATCAAACTCAAAGGACCGATTTTGATCTTTTGAGCTGTTATTTTCTCTCATAGTCAGTATTTCCAGTTGAAGCTCTTGGCCTCCATGTGCTGATACTGGTAGTTTGCGAAACGTCCTATCTCTAACAGGAACCACACTGAGCCTTGAGATATGTATACCGTCAGAACAGTATTTTATCATAGAAGGCAGTTTTCCATTGCCTGCTAGTGCCGAAAACCACTAGCCTGAACGAAAATGACTACTGTGGTGGTGAGAGTGGCAACTGCTTTGACTGAAGACAAAAGCAGGGCCTTTATGAGATGATTGCAGTACGCACAGGGCCCACGCTCGGAGCGACAGTCAGAAGAAAGCTCAAGCATTCACCCTGTAATCGAGCAGTTCCTCATAACGCCGTGTGGAAGTCCCTCTTTTTTCTTTTTTTTCTTTCTCAAATGATGCTGCTACGTTGAATGAGCTTGCAGACATTGGGCTGAGGCTGGGAGGTTTGTTTTCACAGAGGCGACTGCTGTAGTCACACTAGTCATTTGCTCGTCTGTACACGTACGCGGCAGATTCTCACTGTCCTTGCAGTGCGTGAGGATCTCTGCTGGAGACGTAGGGCTTGACTCATATCTGGTTTTTATTAAATGAGTGGAGGTAATTGCGTGGCATGGAGCCAGTATCGTCCTAGGGCTTGACTTGTATCTGTTTTTTATTAAATAAGTGGTGGCAATTGTGTGCCGAGCTATAACTGGTCAGTAGCTGAGACTTTTTAAGTTATCTACGTTTAAACGGCTTTTAAACAAACTGTAAATTGGGATCGTGGTATCTTGTAGATGGTTTCTATGCAAAATGAAATGACCAGATATTCATTTTTATCACGAATATTCACCAAACGTACATGTGCTATTTGAAAACATTTAAGATAAGTGGTGCATTTTGGTAGCACACTTGATAATAGACATCTAGAAATTAAATATATACTATGCAGCGACTGATTTTATTTGCAATACTGTACAATTTTCTTCATCATACCCTGTTATTTGTCTGAAACAGGTGAGTCTATAATGGGCGAAACAAAGCAGGAGACCCTGTAATTGAAAACAATTAACAAAAATCATAATGGCACGGAACTAAAGTTTAACAGAAAATAATAGTGCTCCTAATTCAAAATTTCAGTCTGACCGTAAATCCCAAACAAATAAATGCCCCTCAGCACCTTAAATAACATGGAAGACGTCCAGGTTCAAATTAAGAGAAATAATAAGTGAGAGAGGGAGAGAGAGAGAGAGAGAGAGAAGAGTGCAGAGAGGATCTGGCTTTGTGAACGTTTGGAGCAGGTCTAGTGAAAGCTCAGAATCTTACAAGTAGAAACACGTGGACAAGGCCAGGCAGATGCTACGTTTTGCTGGCTATGCTTGCTTCGGGAATGCACAGTTTAGGCCTTTTTCGCCACTTTGAAAATGGTAAGATTTTAACTTGTGAAACACTTTTCTCTCAAAAAAAAAAATTTTACAGATAACTTCAGTAGATGAGCTCTTTACTAAAGAGCTCATTCTGCTGATGGCCGAAGTCATCTGACATCTCCTCGGAGGTTGTGCGCCACTTTGAACAAAGTCGCGATCCCCTCGTCATTAAACAGACACAGCTTCGCTCCATAAGTGCTTCTCCAAGCAAGGCTGGTTAGGTTTTCACTGTGGAAAACACTCACACTATTGTCCTAAACAGCAAAATCAAGACTGAAAAAGCTGTAGCTGTAGCTGTTCCTGTGAAAACATAAAACACCTTTTCCCACAACCTGTTACATCTTCGGATCCTGTTCTTCCCCAAGCTGCCAATGACAAACTTGGAATTTCCTCCCAAAAGTCTCCAAGGCTCAGTGGCTCCAATTCAGATATTTTCTTTCTCTTATGACACAAAGCCTGTTTGACATAGGAGTATAAAGCGAAGCTTATCTAGTGCTTACCTACGCTGACAGTGATGTAAATGGATGTTTTAAAGTTATTTTTGTCAAGTAAACAATGTATTTTATCCACCAGTGAGAAAATACAGCTTCAAGTGGGACATTTGAATATAACTAAAATGCCATGAAGTCTTTCTGAGCGCTTCAACCCAAACCACCAGTCTGAACTCTGAGAGACTCGCCACATGAAGATATTATAGATTGCAGCAACTCGAGTCCAAGGCAAACACCAGAAAATTACCGGTTCTATTTAAACACTGTGCTGTGAGCTTCAGCTTCATTTCACTCATGGAAAGTCACTCTGAATGCGCTGCGCCGCCTAAAAGGCAGATTTAATCTTTTTATTTATTGATGAAAAGGTATTTATTTTAACAGCCCAAAAGTAAGAACAAAGAATACAAATGATGTGTCACTGAAAGTGTTTTAGAGTTAGTTGCAGCAGTGACGGCACACAGGCCCAGATCTTATCAGGTAGGTTTCCTCTTCGTGAAACAGGACATCCCTATTTTCATTTTGTTCAAAACACACTGATTTTTTTGGGATATTTGAAACTTCATCAGTTTCTTACTTATCCTCCATCCATATTGTGTGTTTAAAAGAGAAGTAACACCAAATGGGTGTGTTTTTTTGGTTTTTTTTGTCTTCAAGTCTTATTTACATACTAACTGTGCACATAAGTTGTGGAGTTAATCACCTCATATCTGCAACCCTCATTAATTCACTGCAATCCATCCATCTGTGCTCAAATTAAATTAAAACCAGTGAACAGGTTGAGATAATCAATTGGTCATTTTATTATTTGTAATTCAAAGTGGTTCATAATTAGACCAACAAAAGAAGAGTCATACTGTGACAACAAGACTGCATGTCAACACCTTCTCTCCCAAGGAAGGTGATTTCAACCTCACAAGTGCACATCATGATTCCCCCGTGTGTGCTGCGACAGGCTGCAGAGAATAAGCTGCTAAAAAATGCAAATGAAATGGTGATTGACAGCTGTCTGCATGTTAATGCCATGTGTTTAAACATTCCCCCAGCTTTCATTAGTCTATGAACAGGTGCTTAAAAAGTACCTGCTGAGTGCAAACAAAATCGCAAACCGATTTCTCTGCAGCTGAAGCCATATCATCAAAATGATAGAAACCAGATGATTCCTGCACTGTATAAATGTTGATATCTGCATTTCCTCAGAGAAAACCTTCATTATGTCAAATGTCTCAATAAGCATCTGAGTCTTTACATTTTAGAGATTATTACCAAAAGCTTTAAAGTTAGAATAAAAACCCTATTATATATATATTTTTTTGTATTGCAGCTTAAAAAGACAACAGCAGAGAGTAAATGAAAGGTCAAACCGGGCCACTCTGTAGTTGTAGAAGCTGCAACGTGTCCACAGTATAACCAGACTGCTTTGTGGATGTGCCAGATTTTCTTCTCTTTTCCTCCCTCCTTGTCTCTAACATCGTGGGATGATCACGATGTTAGAGATAGGACTTGTCGAAAGGTGATTATCACACAGGTTGTTTTACACAATTTTACCTCTGTTAAGTCTGCCCCAGATTTATTGACACTGTTGCTTCTAATTCGCGCACGGAATGCAGAATTCACAAGCGTTCACAAGCATTTACAGGGTGAGGACGGCAGAGGTAAGGGTCAGACCTTATGAAGAGACGAAATACAGTCACGTTCTTGGATTTGTTTAGAAAAGACTCTTCCCTTGTTCTTTACATACAGCAGGTTTCTATAAGGCAAAGTTATGGATATGTCAGTTCCAGGTGATTGGTACTCAGTGTGTGTAGGCCCATGGGAAAAAAACATATAGAACAGTTAAAGGATTCCTTATAAGGACGTTTGGAAAAGGAGACATTGGGGAACTTAGAATGGTTTTAGGATTGATCGCCCCATGCGTAAGTGCGCACTACTTCAGTTGAACTGATCTTCAGACATAATTTATAAACATTCTTTATTAAAATAAGTGCAGATGCTTAGGTGACCTTAGAACAGAACATCCCGTACAAACCAGTCCTGAGGCGCTAAGCATATTCTTTATAAATCAACCACAGTCAGTGTCTAATGAAGGCTAAGCTGTAAGAGATAATATCATCCAGTATCCAGAGGATTACAAGTCAGCGACCACATCGCATCTCATGTTAAAAGCCCAAAGATTAAAAGCAGGCAAAAAGTTTCAATTAAGAAATTCCACGGAGAACAAGAAGATGATAAAACGCGTCTGAACGGCCCAGTGCCGGCGCGTAAAATGATGTCTGCGCTCATCATCCACGTTGGAGCTGAAACGTGAACTTGTTTGACATGTTTTAAGACGGCCCCTCTCAATGGTGAAGGAGGGACTCTGCGACTGAAACATGTACAAGTTATCCAGCGCGCACAGGACCTCCCCAAAAGTTTTGGCATATAAAAGCCAAGCTAACTCATTTGTTTAGGCAGTAGGGAGTTTCTGCTAGGGTCTGGATTGGAGTAACGCACAGACCGGACCCTACGTATATGAGTGGTGTCTGAGGAGAAAAACAGGATTCCCCTTGCCGCAAAGAATCTACATGTCTAATATTTAGACATGTTCAGCTTTGTGGATATTCGGTTAGCGCTTTTGCTCAGCGCAGCAGTGCTTTTGGCGAGAGCTCAAGGCGAGGATGATAGTAAGTATCACTTTCAAACATTGATTTGAGTAGTTTTGGGACTGTGGCACCCTCAGGATGTGGATAGCCCGTAAGGATGCTGAGCCACTTTGCTGGAACTGATTGTGCTCTGCGGGATACCTGACTCCAGTGGGCAGTGATGGGGAAAATTGTTTCACAGTGAGGCGTTTTGGTGTTTTTTTTTTTTTTTTTCTCTCTCGGAGATCTGGAAGCGAATAGGAACGTATAGAACGGGATTTTCTTTATTGTTTGCTGCTCTCAGCGACGTGCAGATACTTGCTCTGTGTGCGTCCTGCTGGAGTGCAAACCGGAGGGGAGTTAGAGCAGCTGCACGATCTCTCGTGCGTAATGACATTTGGGTTCAAACAGAGCTGAAGCAGAGAACAAGAATAAAGGCGCTGGGGAAAAAAAAAAAAAAAAAATCTAACAGATGTCGTTTAACACACAGTTTGTACAAGGAGTTCTTAAAAGCATGCATCCAACATGTGCCAACTACGTCTGCAGCATCGACGCAGAAGGTTTTCAATAGTTTTAACATTAAAGCGTCTGGATTTTTGTAGGCAGTTTATCTGGAAATACTACATGATGAGTAATACATAACTTTTTTTTCCTATGGTGTTTTTTTTTCCCCCAGTAAAGCTACACAGAAAGTTACGCTCAAATTACCGACATTTTAAGTGTTTGTGCGTGCAAAGGTAGAATGAGATTGAAAAAGAAAAACGGTGAAACGATGGAAAAATTGCTTTAGTCTGACGTCGCCACCAAAATTGTCTAGACATCAATTAATCACCAAACGGAGGAGGGTGCGGAAGACCTCTTTCTGTAGGTCAACAGCGCCGCTACGTGGCTTGCTTTGGAACTGCACATCCATCCTCCGAACCGCGGCCCCTCTCACCACTAAGGCCCACATCCACCAGCCCGAGATGTGATCAGGCCGCTCGAAATTTTCCACTCACAGACAGTTTTTATCTACTCATCTGACATGAGATCAACAGTAATAAAGAGTGACACAAAGTATTTTGGTTGTATTCCTACCAAGGCCTGTATTCTGACATTAGAAAATCCCCGCAGCCCCTGTTGATGTTGTATGACATGATGAGATCTACTCCTGTGCACAAATGAGTGAACAAACACCTGATTAACTACGGATTTACTTCATAAACTGCCTGTTTGCATGACTTTCACACATGTAATAGAAGAGCAGTTCTTAAACAACATACGCTGCTGAATGGTCTTACATTAGAGGACAGAGTTGTTTGATTTACAGTCGAGAACATAACGTATATAGTGACAGATCTGCGTGGTAATGTTGTTTCTATTATGCTGGATTTTACTGGTTTGTGTGAATTTTGGAAAGCGTCTGGCCTCGGCCTACACATCTGTTTTCCATATGATGCCATCCTGTGCAGGTGTAGCCGACACACGCGCTATATGAAAGCAGGTTGACGGCAAACTTTACTTTTAAGTCTGCATTAGGTATTACGTCACAGTTAGCAGCTCGTTCCTTGGACATTTTTCTTTTTGTGACCACGCTCACCGTGTTTTCCTCCCCTCAGGCCCATTCGGCAGCTGCACATTAGGCGGACAGTTGTACAACGACAAGGATGTATGGAAACCAGAGCCCTGCCAGATCTGCGTCTGTGACAGTGGAACCGTCATGTGCGATGAGGTGATCTGTGAGGACACATCCGACTGCGCCGACCCCATCATCCCAGATGGAGAGTGCTGCCCAATCTGCCCTGATACTGATGGTACTTTACCTTGATCCTCCTCAACATTTCTGTGGTTCACTGAGCTTTGTGGCGCCCCCCAGTGTGTCCTACCTTACATCAGTCTTTGGCCAGAAACGGGATTGAGGCCTTAAGCCTGCCTGCCTGCCTGCTTGCCTGAGGATTTTCATTCACAAAAGAAACACTTGGATTTACCCCTTTTGCTCATTTTTTTTTACCAAATGCATTTTTGGATTATACCTGCTTTGATGAAGTGTGGCAAATAATATGTAATTTCTCAACACAGCTAAGTACAACACGACTGCAGGGAGACACAGGGCCTACATAAGCTACATGCCTTTAAAAACATCATTTTTATGCATTTACATACATATTTTACATTTAAATCAACATGCCTGGAATGAGAAATTGCAAATTACTCATTCTATTACTTACTATTACTTCTACAATTAGTGAAGAATCAGTGTTTAAAATAATGGTTTCATCATTCCTGACTTCCAGTCTGGACTTTCTATAGATAGTTTTGGCATGCAACTTAATTTTAAATGTCCCAAGTTAGGTCTCATGTCTCTTTTAAGTGTTCAAGAGGTGTTTACATTTTGTTCCTTCTCCTTTGGTTCTGTAGGAGTCCAGGAGCCAGTGCTTGAGGTATTTTGCTTTTTTTTTTTTTTTGATGATTGATGAATGATTTTTGATTAAACATATAATATAATATCTGTGTTAAAGACGCATATTCATGTTGTTTATATAGACTCGAAGTTTGCAGTGGTCTCTTTTAGGGAGATGCTGTCATAGCCCAGAGGAAGACGATGCACTTTGTTGTTTTACACAGCTGCGAGGCCTAACTCTGTTTTTCCTGTCTTTTCTTAGCCAACAAAGGGAGACTCTGGCCCCAAGGGAGACAGGGTAGGTTCCAGATAACGCTCATCCTCACGCACACTTAGCTTTAGCTGCTACGTCTTGCCTTTAAAAAGAATGTTTCTTTACTTGAGCAAAGACAAAGGGTCGCTAAATTGTTGTAGGCGGGATGAATGTTTTAGTGAGTTTATCCTGTTCATGTTGTGCCAGAGTCACTTTAGTTGCAGAAATCACACAGTGTTATACGGTTCTGTTTGTAACAGTGTAAATGAAATGCATTGTAGCAAAGGTTCACACAGTCTTAAAAACATTTTAGTAAAGATCCTGAAACTGTGCTGCATTACATGTATTTATGTATATTTTAAAAAGATTTACTGACATGTATCGATATATAAGACATTATTAGAGGCCTACTTATGCTTTGGTACTTATTTGTTTACATTTTTAGCCTGTAACATACAGGCTAAAAATGTAAACACGTACTGTATACATCAGTCACGTATATTTGTTGAATAAGCAATTAAAACATCTAAATCCTGTTCAGGCCGCGATGACGTAACTGCTCTGGTGGCGTTTGATAAATAGGTCAAAAGGTCACAAGGCCATTAAAAGTTCAAAGGTCGGCTAACTATATGATGTCATGTAGATAAAAGTAAAAGTAGTGAAAAAACATATAAAACAACTTGAATATGAAGCAATTTACATCCTTTTTGGAGATTTTCAGGATTGAAAATGTGCATCGCCGTTGTGTTACTTTTTTAACTTTGGAGAAATCACAAAGTGGAAAACAATGTTAAACAAAGCATGTAACTGAAGATGTACATTTCAGCAATATGGCATATTTGTTATCTTTAAATTGTTATTAACTTATGTAAATAGAAGTGATTATTTTCTTACCGACATGGTTGTTCAATGGGTTATGACTCTTTCTGGAAAGCAAATGTTAAATTAAGCACATATATGACATAATAAGTGAAAATCTTGCTGATAGACCCCCGCTTGTTGTCCTTTGTCTACAGGGTCTTCCTGGTCCTCCTGGCAATGATGGAATCCCCGGACAGCCTGGCCTTCCAGGCCCACCCGGCCCCCCTGGCCCCCCTGGCCTTGGCGGAGTAAGTGTCTCACTAATCACAACGTCCAGGAAGTCGGAAATTAAGTGCTGTATTATTAGAATCTTAACAAATGAGATGGATTGTAATGTATGTTGTTCTGGCTGGTTTTCAGTTAGTTTTTTTAAGCCAGTTCTGATTAGTTCTGCTCAAATCCTGTACCAATTCCAGACATTTTCCTCCATGATTTTTCAGAGAAAACCAGGCGGTGATTCAATAATTCTCAGGTTTAGGTTTGTAGGGAAGGTTAATTCGATCAGTGCTTTAAATTGACGTTGAAATGTCACATTGGCACTAAATTGATAATGAAAATGTCAGTGTAAAGTAAGTCTAACCTCTTTCAAATGACTCAATAGTGCAAGAAGACATTTCAGCTGTCTGATGCAAGGTCTCAGGACCAAATCCCTACAAAATATCTAAAACAATGGTGATTTAATGCATTCATTCTTTGTCTTTTCCACTGACAGAACTTCTCTCCTCAAATGAGCTACACCGACCACTCCAAATCCAGCGGCCCACCTGTTCCTGGCCCAATGGTAGGAAGATTCTGCTCTTTCTTTGAACACTCGTATTGATAAACACGCTGCAACAATGCATTCACGTGCAGATGTGGACTTGTAAACACAATCTAAAGGCTTTTCTCCTCTTTCATTTAACAGGGTCCTATGGGTCCTCGTGGTCCTCCTGGACCCCCTGGCTCTTCTGTAAGTATCACATAATCAGTTTCCACTTTTCTTTAGATAATGATGTATTCTGTTCTTCAGTGTTTCATCTTATACAGTTTGACTCTCTATCTTGAATACATGGATAAACATTAAAGAACCGTTGTATTTATCTGCTTCTCTTGTCGTCAATCAGGGTCCTCAGGGTTTCACTGGCCCCCCTGGAGAGCCTGGTGAGCCTGGAGCTGCTGTGAGTATACAAATTGCTCTGCTATGATGCAATGGAGATAACGAGTTTGTGCAATATCTTCAGATTAATTACGAGCTAATGAAACTGGGTCTTGTGTACTCCAGAGTACTCCAGAGTAGAGGATTCTGTTTAGAATCTCTATCAGTAAAATGGGAATTTCTCGTGGATAGTCTGCTTTAACATTCTACTTCCTGTACCTGTATTTACTGACCCACTGACACAAAACTGCTCCGACTATTAATTGTCATGACAATTGCGCCCTTCATTTAGTACATAAACACACACTCACATGCCAGTGTCACATTATGGTGCATGTTTACAGCCATTTACTGCAAATACTTTACAGTAATTACTCAACAGTTAATCCACTTTGTTTGTTTATTGTATTTTTAGGGTGCAATGGGTTCTCGTGGACCTTCTGGCCCCCCTGGAAAGAATGGAGATGATGTAAGTAGGCTATTGTTTATTTGATCCCATGTTTGTCTCTTTCCGTGGAATTTTTTCCATAGTACAAAATATAGTGTATGTTATAGTGTTGATGGATAATGTACAGTCTGTCTCACAGTATCCTCTTGTTTTATTTCTCAAATCCCACCATTGACGTAGCTTTCATTTAGTTGTGACATGTCTGCATATGTTAACCTGCCCCCCTGTGTGTCTCGATAGGGTGAGCCCGGCAAGCCTGGTCGCCCAGGTGAGCGTGGACCTGCTGGCCCCCAGGTGAGTGACGCCCACCGAGAAACAAACAGACACAAAAAAAAAATACATCTTTCATTGTTTAAGTGTTAGTCAGCATTTACATCTGCCCATTTAGAGGATCATTTCAAATAGTTTTTGGACGGACAGGAGATCAGACGAATTTGAACCTGCTTATGATTGCCTTTTAGTTGCAAAGAAATCCAGTGTTCAAAGGTTGTCGCTGAAACTTCCATTCCATATTGCTCCTAAATATTTTAGCTGAGCGTTCCTTCTCTTTCTCCTGCAGGGTGCTCGTGGATTCCCCGGAACTCCTGGACTGCCCGGCATCAAGGGACACAGAGTAAGTATGGAGGCATTTACGGGCCATTTTTAAATTGATATAATGTCATTAAGAGTTTTGTCTTACCTTTTTGCTGACTCACTTTGCCCATAGGGTTTCAACGGTCTGGATGGAGCTAAGGGAGATGCTGGACCTGCTGGCCCCAAGGTAATGTTCAGATGCTGCTCACTAAGGAGAAATGGTTTGATGGTAAACTAGTCAGGTGCAGTCATTCCATTACACGTGTTTCAGAGCTCATTGTCTCTTTTTGCTTTTGTCTGCAGGGAGAGCCTGGTGCGTCTGGTGAGAATGGTGTCCCCGGTGCCATGGTATGTGTTTATTTTATCTCAGATGTTATGACATGAATATCAGCTTTGGTCCTGACATGACATTCATTTCAACATGCACTTCTATAGGCATAGAAGGTGTTTTAATGGTAGTACAGAATGAGATAACAGTCTTGCCTTGTCCAATTTATGTCTATAAACTATAAGCTAAAATGATTTTTTCCTCTTCCGCAGGGTGCTCGTGGTCTTCCTGGTGAGAGAGGCCGCCCTGGACCTCCTGGCCCTGCTGTAAGCTTTGCCATATAATTTTAAAACTCTCCACTCTTAGCCATCATACATATTTAATATTGCTTGAAACGTAGCATTGTTTGGCTCATATACTCAGTTGCTATTGGTCAGAACTGTTAATAATGTTTAAAACATCACCTTGACCTAATCTTGCTCTGCAGGGTGCTCGTGGTAACGATGGCAACACCGGTGCTGCTGGACCTCCTGTAAGTATTATATATTGTACTGTCGCGATTAATTGATTGCATTCCATCAGCTTATTCAACATTTTGTGCATTGGGATTGTCATTAACATCGGCTATCTTCATTTTCTAGGGACCCACTGGACCTTCTGGTCCCCCCGGATTCCCCGGTGGTGCCGGCGCTAAGGTAGGTCTTCAAGCGATCAAGACATTATTGTATCCAACAGATCAACGCTAGCTCACTTAATTGCCATTAGGTGTCGTAAAGTAGTTCCATCCTGCTAATTTTCTTTATCAGCTCCTCACATCCTTTCCAGTCTCTCTGACAAACTGCTTCCTCATGTCCTCTTGTTGGGCATTAATGGGAAAATTAGGAATATTTACTGTCTGTAAGGATTATAACGCCCCATGTTGACAATTTTGAATCTGTGGGATTAACATTAATAGGATTATTCCATGAAAATACTAAATTGAACTCAGCATCTGCATTCATCTTCACTCTCCAGCCTCAGATACAGGTTATCAAGATATTTGCTCTAATATTCCGAGTCCCACATGAACCTTGTAGCCACCAGATGGCATCAGTACACCTCTAATGACACCTTGCTTCTGCTGCCCCTCCCTCCTTTGCCATCAGTGACGGATCCATTACCATAAAGTCACACACACCTGAGTTATTTTAAGAACAAATCGGGGTAGAATAGAAAAAGAGTCAGCGACGTGACAGCAGTCAGAAACTAGGCCAGCTACATTCTTTATTAAACTAGAATGTCCTTATCCTTATTGAGACTCATCCAAAACTCAGTTTGTTCTTCTAAATAATTGATGCATAAATAAATTAATTATAATTTCATAAAACCTATAACAAATGTTATTATACCAAAAGGGGTTCTTTGTTTCTGATTTATTTACAAGAACACACATGATATCAAAACTGCAGCTTTTGGTTTCCTCTTAGGGAGAGACTGGTCCTCAGGGAGGCCGTGGATCCGAGGGACCCCAGGGAGCCCGTGGTGAGCCCGGTAACCCCGGACCTGCTGGACCCGCTGGACCTGCTGTTAGTATACAATCGATTTGTCTGTAGTGTCATGTTTAGGCAAGAAAACATTCAAATGCAGTTTTAAGCTAATTTTATTTTTGTAGTTTTTGGACTTGGCCAATGATATTGTCTTTCTCTAACAATAGGGTTCCCCTGGATCTGATGGTTCTGCTGGTGCTAAGGGTGCTCCTGTAAGTATTGAGCACATTAATTAAACTCAACTACACCCGCAGCAAAACAAAACCCGTGGACAAAGTGTTCTGACCCTCTGACTCTGCACCCCATAGGGTCCCGCTGGTATTGCTGGTGCCCCTGGTTTCCCTGGTGCTCGTGGTCCTGCTGGAGCTCAGGGAGCTGTTGGTGCTCCTGGTCCCAAGGGTAACACTGTAAGTAGACAATACTTCTTTTTCCATTTGGATTTCAACTCTATTATCCCTTCAGGGCGACGTAACAACAGAAATATAATGTGTGTGTTTCTGCCGACAGGGTGACCATGGTGTTCCTGGTGCTAAGGGAGAGCCTGGTGCCAAGGGAGAGCCCGTAAGTTTAAAAATACTTTGATTCTGCAGCAATTCTGATTGCTTCTTAACATTTGATTTAAACAATTTTCCCATCTTTTTCCCAGGGTCCTGCTGGAGCTCAGGGACTTCCCGGTCCCTCTGGTGAGGAAGGAAAGAGAGGACCTCGCGGAGAGCCCGGTGGTGCTGGACCCCGTGGACCCCCTGGAGAGCGTGTATGTTCATTTGTCTCTCTAATCAACTACGTACTGTTCTAGACCTGCCATTGCAATGAAAGC
>JAPQRN010000012.1:13096575-13152781 GCA_037367275.1 Coranthus polyacanthus
CAATGAAAGCAGGATATCAGAATTCTGACTCATGAACCACCTGTTCGATGACATTAGCAACATTTAACATTAGCTCACATTAGCTCATGTGTGCAGATATATGCAAAATGTGAACCATTGTATCGTATATCTTGTAGTGATGAGTAAACCTGTAAACTGGTGTCACCTATGTAAAATGACATATTTACATTGTTAGGTAAAAAACAATCCGATCTTCCTCTTGCTGCTTTACAGGCCACTCTAAATTTTCAAATTCCCAGGAGAATTCACCTTATGCCATTTGATCAGAGTATTTTATACCCTACTTAGTGATGTGGTGTGTATGTTTTTTCTTTCAGGGTGCCCCTGGTGCTCGTGGTTTCCCTGGTGCTGATGGAGCTGCTGGTGGCAAGGTGAGTCCATGCAAGAAGTCTGCAACAAGGAGGAAATACATTTGTCAAATTTGTTTCTAGCTCGCAAAATTCTTCATGTTCACAACCAATGTTAACAAAAACATTAGTAATGATTTACTTTTCAGACCTTCTAAATCAATAGAGGCAGTTTAGGCTAGAGAGCTTCACACAGTTAGGTCTCTTAGACTCTCTTCTTGTGTGTCAGGGAGCCCCTGGTGAGCGTGGTGCCCCCGGTGCAGTGGGACCTCAGGGAGCCACTGGTGAGTCTGGAAGCCCCGGTGCTCCTGGCGCCCCTGGATCAAAGGTACGTTCTGAAACATATTTACTCAGATGCAAGATTTCTGTCTTTTTATTTTTGTACGTCAGACTCACTGGCATGTACTGCAATATACAGCAATATTATGTCTAATATGTTTAAAATATATTTAATATACGTTAAATTGTACTAATATGTGGCATTCTTATCCTAGGGTGTGACTGGTAGCCCTGGCAGCCCTGGCCCCGATGGCAAAGCTGGACCTGCTGTAAGTAATGACTTAGTAGTTTCAGATTGTATTGGCTGCCTTTATGGAGCATTTTTGTATCACTAAATCCAGTTTTCGATACAATTAAGAGCAATTGCAGCTTTAAATAATCTGTCAAATCAAGATATGATCGTCATCATTGTCATGCTTTTTAAAAATGTATTTAGGGTGCTGCTGGACAAGATGGCCGCTCTGGACCTGCTGGTCCTTCTGGACCCAGAGGACAGCCTGGAGTTATGGGATTCCCCGGACCCAAAGGCGCTGCTGTAAGTTTGCAGTCCTGCTCATTTTGCTTTCAAATGCTAAAATAGCTCTTTGGAGGTTTGTAACTAAGGTCATTAAGTTTGCCAATCTTTTGACACTTCTAAAATATACAATTTCTGCAGGTAACAATAGTCATTGTGGTGTTAAAGAAAAACATCCCACCAACAAAATCACATGATTGCAGAAAGATCATGCTAAAAAAATGTTCTTTTTCAACAGGGTGAGTCTGGTAAGCCTGGTGAGAGAGGACCTGCTGGTGCTACTGGCGCTGTTGTAAGTGTTTTAAGATGTTCTTTAATCAGCTTAATATCCATATAGAGAAAAGTTGTTGATAACTGGTTATGATTTTGTTCACAGGGTGCCCCTGGCAAAGATGGTGACGTTGGTGCTCCTGGACCTTCTGGTGCTGCTGTACGTAATTTTCTGTGCATTATTTTACCTACATGACGTGACATTGCCATAACTTAAATCCAACCATAGTTGAACTTTATTGAAAAAGAAAGTATCACAACACCAGTATCTGGTCAAAGGCTTCTGTTAATTTTCTTTTCTCCTTTCTGTTTAGGGACCTGCTGGAGAGAAGGGAGAACAGGGACCTGCTGGACCTCCTGGATTCCAGGTAGGTTAATGATAGCCTTGTGTTATTGTTTTTCATATATTATTGATCTGTGTAAAAGTTGATTTTGTTAACTCTAAAGTTTCTTCCTTATTTTTTGTGCAGGGTCTTCCTGGACCTCAAGGTGCTACTGGTGAGACTGGCAAGCCTGGTGAGCAGGTAAGAGCCTCAGGAATTGTGAAATCACAAATCTTCATGTTTCATAGCTTAATTTTCTCCCACTCCTCCTGCATTCCTGTGCTCGTGAATAAGACATTCTTAATCTTGCAGTGCACTGTGCTCTGATATGAACCACATAAAGTTCAACAATTTATTTTCATTATTTTCAGTTTCCTTTGTCAATATATATGTATATATATGTCATTTTCTTACTGGAGATTCAGTTTCTGTCAGAGTCACAATAACTCAGATGCTATGATAACCTTTTCCCTGTTCAGGGTGTTCCTGGTGAGGTTGGTGGTCCTGGACCTTCTGGACCAAGAGTGAGTATCTCTCACTTTCCCATTTAAGAAAAAAAAGAAGATTTTAATTAATGGTAAACGTTGAATGTGTTTTTTACTTTACAATTATGTGTCCTTTCACTCCTCTAGGGTGACAGAGGTTTCCCTGGTGAGCGTGGTGCTCCTGGTGCTGGTGGCCCAACTGGAGCCCGTGGTGCTCCTGGCCCTGCTGGTAACGATGGTGCTAAGGTAGGTTGTGAAGCTCTTAACAAAGAAGAAATAATGAAATCCTGCTATTTTTAAACTTTCAAAAAACTTCAAAAACCCGATATCCTTAAATGGAAATGTTCCTGATATGAACACATACCATGCACAGTTACAGTATTTTAAAAACATGTTACTCACCAGAAAAGCTCTATAAAACTATAAAAGGCTCCAGAATGGAGTCCGCCATGTTACATAAGAAACACTAAATATATACACATTGTTCAAATCAGTAATCCAACATAATAACACAAGTGTGTGAAGCTTTCTGCTCTTACACCACAACAGGATGATCACCAAAATTAGATATTCAATAAACCCCAAACTCCTTCATTGTCTACATTAGACCATCAAGCATGCAACGTGATGCATTTTCTTTTGAGTGAAGGTTGCTTGTCAGACACAGTTGGACCAAAATCTGCGATCACTAAGTTTAAATGCTAAAAAAAAAAAAAAAAGATATGAAAGTCAAGTCAAGTCATTCATACGTAATTTCCAAACACAGTAAATATATTTGTCTTTTTATGTTCAGTTCTGCTAACATTGTTGTCTATGGATTACTATAAATATTCAGTAATCCATAGACAACATCCAATAGTCAGTTGTTAATTTGCAGCAGATTTTGTGAATGCATAATAATATATATTTCTGTCTGTGTGTGTGTGTGTCTGCAGGGAGAGCCTGGTGCTGGTGGTGCCCCCGGTGGTCAGGGAGCTCCTGGTATGCAGGGAATGCCCGGTGAGCGCGGTGCTGCTGGTCTCCCCGGTGTCAAAGGAGAGAGAGTAAGTAACGTTTTTCCTAATTTTGTTTTGCAAAATAAAAAAAAATTCAAAAATGCAATTTTGCTTTTTTTCATTAGCAAATAAGCCTCATTTTATTGTGCTGGTATCCCATATGTTATAACTTGGGCAAGAATATTTTATACTCTTACTCACTTATACTTTTATACTTTGTGAGGGACAGGAACCTAAGGTGTATATAAAGAAACACAAACTTTAAAATATTAGTTACGTTTTAAGTGCACAGAAAATAAATAATTAGTATATGGACTTGGAACACACGTAACTTTCATGACTCTAAATCCATGCTGTGTCTTTGCTCAGGGTGATGGTGGTGCAAAGGGAGCCGATGGTGCCGCTGGCAAAGACGGCGTCCGTGGTATGACTGGTGCTATTGGACTCCCCGGACCTCCCGGTGCTCAGGGTGAGAAGGTGAGACGACCTTTAAGAACACTGGAGTTGTTTTTTGATGCTTTACTTGGTTACGTTAGATCTCAAATTTCCCGTTTGCTGACGCCTTGTCCTTCTTATCCTGTTCTGGTTTTAGGGAGAGGGCGGCCCCGTTGGCGTTGCTGGACCCACTGGACCTCGTGGTGCCCCTGTAAGTTCTTTTTCCAAAAAAACACCTGAATAGAAGCTGGAAAACAAAAACAACGTGTAGTCTTTAATGTTTTATAAAGCATAACACATGCAGTGAACTAGAAACTGGTTAGAAAAAAATATTTTTTTACCATCAGTACATGCCATTTGCAGAGAACTTTGACACCCATTATGAATTTTGGCAAAGTAAATCATAAATCAGTATGTACAGTGTTCTAATTCTTTTTAACTTATGATTTCAGGGTGAGCGTGGAGAGACTGGACCTGCTGGACCTGCTGGATTCGCTGGACCTCCTGTAAGTATTTTTGTATAATAAGTATTTTAATGGCACTATTCTTTATTATATTACATTATATTTTGAATTAGATATGTCACATTATAGAAAAATACAACTATTATCTTATAACTCCTGTCTTATACTTAATGCTTGCATTTAATGAGAAAACTTGCCCTGACTGGTTTCTGTTATTATCCCACCCTAGGGTGCTGATGGTCAGCCTGGTGCCAAGGGAGAGACTGGTGACACCGGACCCAAGGGAGATGCTGGTGCTCCTGGACCTGCTGGACCTGTTGGAGGTTCTGGTCCTCAGGTAGGTTGACCCAGATATAACATTAATAACTTCCCATATACATTGTAGAATAATTGAAGAAGGCAAATTCAACAACAGTAAACACTGGCCTCACTAGTTTTGTTGAAGGGAGATCTTTGAAATAGTTTTCCAGGTTTAAAAAACAATAATAGCTGATCATGTCAATATTGTGCTTCCTGTCTGACGTACAAATGTTTGTGTCAACAGGGACCTGCTGGTCCCACTGGACCCAAAGGTGCTCGTGGTGGTGCTGGACCCCCTGTAAGTATGACATTAAAATGTTAGATATTATTATGAACAGTGTTGGGAAGGTTATTTTACTTCGTAAGTGTAATAAGCTACAAATTACTAGTTGCCCTGTTAAAAATGTAATCAGTAATTGAACTATTTGAATTCCATCATTAAAGTAATGTAACTTATTATATTTGATAACTTTTCAAACTGAGCATACATTTAAACCAGGCATTGTAAAGTCAACACTGATTAGTCAAACTTTTAATAAAAGTATGGTAATGTTAGAGCCTTTTTTCTGATTTCAGAGGAAAATATTGTATTTTTCAACACCAAAATGCACTCTGATTCAATGGAAAGCTTCAAATAAGCTTTTTGCCAAAAAAAACCCCAAACATATTTGAATATTAACTCTGATTTGTAACTGTAATTTAATGACACATTATAATTTAGTTACATAATGCCTTTACATGTAACGACGTACTTCCCTACGCAGACTATGAATACATTACATTTCACTTGTGATTCATTGATATGTGTTTCTGTGCTTGTAGGGTGCTACTGGTTTCCCAGGACCCGCTGGTAGAGTTGGACCCCCCGGCCCTGCTGTGAGTGTCCACACTTTGCACTGTCCAAAACATAACATATGATAAAATTCAATAAAATTCAGTAAAATCTATATATGGTTGCCTCAGTCATTTGAGATTGGAGGTATTTAACTTCTCTGTATGTTTCCAGGGAGCTGGTGGACCCCCTGGACCTGTTGGACCTGTTGGCAAAGATGGAGCAAGAGGCGGTCGTGGTGAGACTGGTCCTGCTGGTCGCCCTGGTGAGGCTGGTGCTTCTGGACCCCCTGGACCTGGTGGAGAGAAGGGATCTCCTGGTTCTGATGGAGCCCCTGTAAGTGCCTAGAGCAAGATAATTTGCAATATCAGGGATGAACTCTACTGCTATAGAGAGAGAGAGCCCCAGTACTTTGCTATAACCTAACAGATACTTAACTGAGCTGTCTCGTACATGCACCTGCTAACTGACGGCTGTGTCCTTTTGTGCAGGGTGCCGCTGGTATCCCTGGACCCCAAGGTATTGCTGGACAGCGTGGTATCGTAGGTCTGCCTGGACAGCGTGGAGAGCGTGGTTTCCCTGGTCTGCCCGGACCATCTGTAAGTCTTTGAATACAATATATTTACTGTCGCATTGGTATACTTTTAAAATTCTCATAATTTTAGTGTATGTAAATGTAATACACGACATATGTGCCCCTGTAGCAAGAGTGATATTGTTAACCATGTTACCTATAAGGGGATATATCATCATACATCCTCTGGACATATGAAGATATAATTTTATAACATACATGAAATAATCACAATAAACATGTGTATATGTACATATATTAAAAATATACACATACATACATACATTATATATTACATTTGCTTATGGGAAAGCTCTCCTTAGAGCTTTTCATTGCATACAAACAACTGACAACAACTGACCTTTCTTATTTTTTGCCCAGGGTGAGCCCGGAAAGCAGGGACCTGGTGGACCTGTTGGTGAGCGTGGAGCCCCTGGACCTGCTGGACCTCCTGGACTGTCTGGTGCACCCGGAGAGGCTGGTCGTGAGGTATGAGGTCTCAGTAAGCTGTGTCCCCACTTGGAATTAAAATCAAACATTTGGACTATTTGAACGAAGAATGGAAAACATTACAATTAAAACATATCCCATGTGCACAGGCACATATGGCACTGCAATAATACACTGTGTGGTTTACCACAGAATGGCTTGCATGATGCTTGAGTGGTGAGCACCACAAAACATTTGACCAGCTTCACTTTTCTTCCACAGGGATCTGCCGGTCACGATGGTGCCCCTGGACGTGATGGACCTTCAGGACCCAAGGTAATCCTCCTTTCTACCATGTGGACTGATTGACAGTAATTTGCAGGTTAACAATCTCATATTATTAATGTGCAAGGGAATGGCCCAGTAACTGGATTTTAAAACATCCAGTGACACCTGGAGTAATTTTTGTGAGAGCTTTTGAGTCTGCCTCAAAAAACGGAGAGTTGTGTGACGTCACAAAAAGGGGAGCGGTCAAGCTAGCTCATGCTTAACGATATGTGTATATGTATAGCAATGCTAGTGCTAACAGTGAGGTTATAAATATAAATGAATACACTTAAGACAGATCACAACCTGATTATTTTGAGCATGTGGCATCAAAGGAAAACAGAACAGATGAGAATAAGGAGAAATAACCTTCATAGCATGCACCTATTATGTTCCTAGCACTATCTCATCAGAGATATCTATGTTTGATGCTCCTATAGGGAGACCGTGGTGAGAGTGGTATGGCTGGACCCCCTGGACCCCCTGGTGCTCCTGGTGCCCCTGGAACTGTTGGCCCCTCTGGCAAGACTGGTGACCGTGGAGAGTCTGTAAGCACTCTTCCTGCTTATTTTCACCAAATAAAAATTGTAACGAACAAAAACTGTGTGTATCGTTTGATTTCATTTTGACCTGAGTTGCTCATTATCTCTTTCTTTAGGGTGCTGCTGGTCCTGCTGGTCCTGCTGGCCCTGCTGGTGTTCGTGGTCCTGCTGTACGTTAATCACTACTTCTTTGGAAATACTGCACAAGTCTTACCAGACAAATGATAATATATACCTTAATACGACATGTTAACCTCCTTCTGCTTTTAATCAGGGCCCTGCTGGAGCCAAGGGAGACAGAGGAGAGGCTGGTGAGGCTGGAGACAGAGGCCACAAGGGACACAGAGGATTCACTGGCATGCAGGGTCTGCCCGGAACTGCTGTAAGTAACTGTTGCACGTTAGCAGAGAAGGAAAATGTGGGAAACTGGATTGGTGTGTTGCTACTGCTACCATTAGTCACCATTCATTATCTTGCATGTTAATTCAAGTCTATTCATTAATTCAAAAATGAAACTTTTTAATGCAGTGTTAAAACCTTCATCTACTTCTAGGGCCCCGCTGGAGAGAGAGGACCTGCTGGTTCTTCCGGACCTGCTGGACCTAGAGTAAGTATAGCTAACTGTCACACTGAAAACATTCATTAACACACTCACTATTAATTCTTTTGTCGGTGGAGTCAGAAGAGTTTGCTTTTGATCTTTCGGTTTCACTGACTGGAAAAAATGGTCAATTCAGACGTGATTCAGTTTGTCTCTCTTGCTTAGACACTTTTACACATGCACATAATGTCAGTATTTTTTAATCATCTAGAACTTTAGAATAAGACAAAATACCAACACCTTGAGTATACAATTTGTGAAATACAAGGGGGGATTAACATCAATTATTATTTATAAAATAATTAATATTTTTGCAGCTTTTTTCTTTTGTACAGAGTAGAAGATTCATGTCATAATCAATAAAAACAAATAACAAAAGTAAATTTAAGGTAAAACAAATCAACAATAAGTTGTTTAGTATGTAATGTCAAGGTCATCTGTTCCAAATCGATTGTTTCCGTTTTTCACATGAAGTGATCATGACACTATTGTTTCACAGGGACCTTCTGGATCTAACGGTGCCCCTGGTAAGGATGGTGTGAACGGCATGCCTGGACCCATTGGACCTCCTGGACCTCGTGGTCGCAATGGAGAGATGGGACCTGCTGTAAGTTGATCTGCATTTTACACTTCGACAGTCATGTGACTGTGGATGCAGTTTGTAAAACCTTGGTCCCTCCAAACAGGGTCCTCCCGGACCCCCTGGACCTGCTGGACCCCCTGGACCTCCCGGAGGTGGATTCGACTTCATCAGCCAGCCTATTCAGGAGAAGGCCCCTGATCCCCTGCGTGGAGGCTACCGTGCCGATGAGCCCAACATGATGCGCGATCGTGACATGGAGGTCGACAGCACTCTCAAGACCCTGACCCAGAAGATTGAGAAGATCCGCAGCCCAGACGGTACCCAGAAGAGCCCCGCCCGCATGTGCCGTGACCTGAAGATGTGCCACCCTGAGTGGAAGAGCGGTGAGTACAAATCTGTGCCCAAACGTGGTGGCTCCTGACACGTCCTCCTTGTTGTTATAGTTTATTTTTCCTTTTATCTTTGGTTCCTCCTGGTTATCTTTGTTTAGTACAGTTAAGCCCCCTTTTGATTGGTTGAGAGGTCACAGAGGTGTCGCATACTGAGTGAGGACCCAAAAATTACCTTTTTAAATAATTTTATATACAGACTTTTAATTATCCACTGTGTGTTATTATGATTTTACTTAACATGTGCCACTCAAATTTTGACAACCTCAGAGCACACAAAGCCTCATATACCCCCTGTGATCTTTGGCGCCCCCTTGAGGGAGCCCAGACCCCAGGCTGTGAACCATGGCCCTTACAGATCCTTCAGATAAATTATCAAATGAGGATGAGCTCAGCTTGAAACTGTTTATTGTTTCTCATTATGCACAGGTGCATACTGGGTTGATCCCAACCAGGGCTCTGCTCTGGATGCCATCAAGGTCCACTGCAACATGGAGACTGGCGAGACTTGCATCTACCCCAGCGAGTCCAGCATCCCCATGAAGAACTGGTACCTCAGCAAGAACATCAGAGAGAAGAAGCACGTCTGGTTCAGCGAGTCCATGACCGGTGGATTCCAGGTGAGAAGACAGGGGCAAAATTCTATTTAAACTAAAATCTTCCTTATGACCTAATATACTGTTATTACAGTGGCACTAAACTCTGCAAACTTCTCCTTCCTCTTTGCTCTGCAGTTCCAGTATGGCAGCGATGGAGCTGATCCCGAGGATGTCAGCATTCAGATGACTTTCATGCGCCTGATGGCCAACCAGGCTTCTCAGAACATCACATACCACTGCAAGAACAGCATTGCCTACATGGACTCCGCCACCGGCAACCTGAAGAAGGCTCTGCTTCTCCAGGGCTCCAACGACGTCGAGATCAGAGCCGAGGGCAACAGCCGCTTCACATACAGCGTCAGCGAGGATGGCTGCACGGTACGTTTTCTGTCTTTGCACTGAAATGTTGATCTACTGAAACTTCTGAGGAAAAACTTCACTGTTTTCTAAATGTGTTCCCTTTTCCTTTTACCCACAGTCACACACTGGCACATGGGGCAAGACAGTCATCGACTACAAGACATCAAAAACATCCCGCCTGCCCATCATTGACATTGCTCCTATGGATGTTGGTGCACCTGATCAGGAATTTGGCGTTGAAGTTGGCCCCGTTTGCTTCTTGTAAAAATGAAAGAAATATGGACATGACATTGTTGTTTTTTTTCTAGCAGTCATCTCTAAATCCTTTTTCTATGCATTCAAAACTCATTCGGCCGCCATTGGTCCACATGCTTAAAAACCACTCTACTGAAGACGGTGTTTGTCCAATCATGAGAAGTTTTGGGACTGCTACTTTTCAACAACCACAAGGACACTTTAAAAAGAATCTTTTGTTTCCACTGGCAACAAGAAAATAATATATACTTGTGTAAAATTTCCCCCGCCCCGGATATTGAGAAAAAAAATCCAGACACGCAATGAAACACAGGTGACCTTTGCCTTTTTCTACCACTGCGGAAGGACATTGAAAACAACAAATGATATGTACCATTTTTCTGGTGTTAAATAAATTGTAAAAAGTGTGAAGTGTCTTCTTGTTCTAAATTCATGAAAAAAAAAAAACACCTGAATGTTGCTCAGACTTAAGTGACGACCAAATGAGCAGGACAAAGAAACTCACCTTCATTGCAAAATGTAGATGGCTACCTCAAAACAAGAAGTCACCCCCAATTTTCCTTAAAATGGTATATTTCACACAAGTCTATTAGGGGGGAATCAACAACATTCAAAGGTGCTATTACCAATTCAATGAGGTCCAGTTATTGGTGATTGACAGTGATTTTTTTTTTTACTGTCATACTGTAATCATTGCCACTAATGCCTGCGGAACCTTTGGTGCTAGTAAATTGACTCATTGTCTTGTTGTCTATGCAGTGCAATTGTTTTCTTCTTAAGTGTTGGTTTGATAACGGAGGTCCTCTGAAAAGACGATCACTGCAGATGTAATGCATGCAAATCATGTCTTTGTAGATAAAAGCAAGTGACTCTGGTTCAGTATCATTTCCCTGCCCTCGTGTTCAGTGTTGATCTTTATGTCTGTTTGCCCCTGTGGAAAACTCCTCTTCACTAAAAAACAGCACACATCTCCCGCCCTGTTGTTTATGTTGTTTGTTGATGTCTTTTTCGCGAAGGGTTTCTTAAAAAAGAATTTGAAGCAGACCCACTTTCATGGTTTAAAAGAGAGATTCTGTACTTATTTTGTACATGTATAATAAATCAAGATGTTTTTAATTATTTTGGGTGCTGAAATAAAGCATGTGAAGTGGTCTACTCAGTGGCGGAGTTTTCACTGTCCTGTTTGCAACTGTTGTGAAACTTAAGGATATGAATATTACATTAAAGCTAGATTTCACACATTTTGATACCTTCTGATACATGCGATTTAGTGGCTCTCCTCTGGAGCTAAAATAGGTTTAAAAATCAACTGTTCCACAATGGTTGCTCTGATTAATTCTGCAGTAAGCAGCAGTGAAAACGAGCCTGAAACCTGGCACCAACCTGGCTTTGTGTGAGCATTAGTGCTAACGTAGTCTTGAAATTTGTCCTCATGCAGGAAAAGTAAAAGTAGCTGCCAGCTGTAATCAGATGGTATTCAGACATTGCAGTTTATTTTCATGTTTGGTGATTTAATTTCGCTCCGTCAAATCTTTAAACGTCTCTCAAATTCATTTTAATTTGTGTAAGAATGTTGTCCTCAGATCAACCTTTTAATGGGAGAGGAGATGTGTGTTGGATTCAGAAAGACTCGTATCAGACAGAGATACTCCAGCGACCCCTTCTGGAAAATCTGTGCAACAACAGTCTAAAGTTATCAAGACAATGTGAAAGTAAAGTGAGAATGTACACACGTTAACCCTCGTATGGTATTTGGGTCAAATTGACCCGTTTCAAATTTTTACAAAAAGAAAAACGGTAAGTATACATTTTTTCTACCTGAAACTCTATGGTCTTAGCTTATTTTCTGTGATAAACATGTACAAAAAATGTAAAATTTGAGCACACATGCTGCTATACCACACACATTTACATCCTTCATATGGTCTTCAGGTCAGTTTGACACAGACACACAAACATGAACACACACAGATAATGTTTCATTGTTCTAATCTATTGTTTGATCTCACTCTTTACCCTCTGTCATGTGACCACCTTCAAAGGTTTATCTTTTTTAACGACTTTAAGATTGATTTTGAAGTAAACTTGATAGAAGTCAAGACCAGAAGAAGGTATGATTCACAACCACAAGGCTGCCGTGATGCACTAGGTGAGTGCCAGCTCTTTTCTCATTTTGTTACTAATGTACAGAAAGGAAAAAAAAACTCAGGGAAAAACTTTTATTTTCATCTTTATTAATAGTGAAAGATTTCTGAAATACAGTACCTCGGTAACAATTCAAGAAACCGCATGCAATTATTTGTGATGGCACTTAAGAGGAAGATAACAATTTTCCACTGCAAATTTAGAACAATGAAATGCTGGAACAAGTGGTTTTATGAATAATGTTCAGTCAGTTCATGACATTTATTCATCGCTGCTCCTACTTCTGGCAAAAACAAACAACACGATGAGCCAACACGCTTTCAGTCATCAGCTATAATACATTAGCATTAGTTGCAATACTGAGCATAATTGTTGAAATGTGGCAGGTGAAGCCAGGGCGAACGCTGCTGTGTAGGTTTACCTGGGCAGTGTGTCACTGTAGGGATCACTATGAAAACAGAAGAAAAACGTTACGTTAGGTGTCAGTTTGGCTTATCCACAAACAGTTGCACAAGACTAACAATAAAAGAACAATTACTAATGCATCCGGGACAATAACAGATCTGGAAATAAATCCCAAGATGCAGTTGGTGGATGTAAGGGCCTTACTGCTGGGCCATGATGAGGGGGATGCTGGGACTGTCAGACTGCAGAGGCATCGCCCTCTCCCCTGTTCGGCTGTTGAACATGGGCAGCGTGGACAGAGGTGGAGGCGCGCCGCGGTTTCCAGCCATGTCTCGCAGCTCGTCAGTGTTATCGTGAATGGTGTGGTGGTGATACAGCTGCATTCTGTAACACAAGAAGGGTTTCAGTGAGATTACTGTCCACTGAGGGACTCGAAGAGCTTCTTGAGAGGGTTGTTTGTGTGCTATGATTAATGATACTGCGGGGAAAACTACACAGGTGGAGGTTGGCGTTCGAGGTGGAAAATGGAAAATGAAATGGTTGTCATAGCTTAGCTGTCAAAGTGTGGCCATTTAAAAAAAAAAAAATGTTTTATCGCATCATACCACATCCACAATAGGATTCATAAAAAGAAGAACAGCAACAAACAGACACAAGTAAAAGAGCTCAATGTACTCACTGGTTTGTCCTAGCATTCCTTTTTGCACTATGAAAAATACAAAGGAAGAAAGATGTCATTTGTGTATCCCAGTACACTATGTTCAATGAAATGCCTGTTTATTATGAGGATAATGTCACCCAAGTTACAAAATTAATATATTCCTATTCATGGTGACTAAGGGCAAACTGAATTGTTATGGCAGTATCTCTTTTTGTATTTTTATGAAACGACCTATTAACCAAAATGACACAAAATCAATTTTGTTATTCATTAGATTCAAAAAGAAGGATACGTACACTCCCTCCCGTCGGCCGAACATTATGTAGGCCAGCATCAGACACAGGATGATGGCCAGGATCAGGGGCACAATGACTGTCACCATGTAGTCTGGGAAATAATCTCTGCTCGGAGGAGACTCGGGAGGGTTGAAGTCAACTCCGTCCTCCAGAATCCCCGAGCCCATAGTGGGAGCAGGTGGAGCCGGCTTCTCCTTTGACAGATCGAACTGGTGGAGGAAAGGCAAGAGACGTCACAGGGATGTTTCTCTTTATAGTACCCGTGACATACAAAGCCAAAGATGACATTTTCCTGCTACAAAAAAAAAAACAGAATCGTAACACTTTATATCACGTGTATTCACCATTAACAACTTGCTCATCAGCATACACATTAGTAGCACATTGGCTCTTTATTAGTGAGGTGATTAACTAACAGTTTTCCTTCAATAACCTCCTAAATACTGTCTCTTGATTGTAAGTAAGGAAGTTGTAGTACATGAATTATAATCTTAATATAAATTAAGTCCAAATTCTAAAGTGAGGTCTCACACATAACCTCTAGTGAATTAGACGAGACGACACTCAAGAACGGCCACCATATTCAGAGTTAGAAAGACTTCAATTAGACGTCTTTGGAAACTATTAACGCTTGCAGTTTTGTATTTTGTTACATAAGAATAAAAAACATATTTATTAAGTGCTATTCTACAGCCAAAAGGCCCACACTGAGAAACTGAAGTACAATATGTAACATATGTGAAAAAATGTACATGTATTAATCATTTTCATTTCCATTATGGGATTAGATCTAACATACCTTAAAAAATGAACACCTTCCCCGACTGTCACTGTTAATATGATTTTTTCTATATCAATAAGCAGTAATTAGGAGGTTATTGAGGGAAAACTGTTAACGGCCAAGTCATTGTAAAGCACGATTAAGCAGAATAAGGCATTAATAAGCCATTTTAATGACTAATAAAGATGCAATATGCTCCTAATATAACCTTAATATGAAGTGTTACCCTGCATGTTAAAAGGAAAAAAAGCTGGAAAACATAATATGATATTTCAAAGTAAGTGAATGATTAATCAAATTGCTGGAATTCGTTTTCTGCTAATTCCATTTAAGTTCTCTGAAATGTTAGATAACCAGTTCAGATGCATTGCATTAACCAAGGCCTCACCAGCTCAGTCTTGCACCAGGTGATGCAGTTACTGGGGATGCTGCAGAACATACAGCCACTCCAGACCTTGTCTTTGCCCCCTTTGTCTTTTGCACTGCACTGCTTTGTGTGCTCCAGTGTCAGAACCCTCTGGAGACATTCTGAGAAATACTGCTCCGATCCCACCTTTACATACACACTGAAAACAAACACAGATTTCAACAGACATACAGTCATTCAACTGGGAGAGAGCTTGCGGTGATTTCCTCTGATGTAGTCCACGGTTTACCCTTCAAAGTGTCCTGCGATAGGTAGGGGAACTCTGCCGCCACGGTCGAGAGCATTAGTGATATTGACGATTTCCAAAGCTTCTGTGTTCCATAGCTTCTGCATATCCGATTTGATCTCATCCTGAACAGAAGAGGGCAGCACCTTCTCAATCTCCCTCAGCTTGAAGAAGAACTCTGCTTGATAGGGTAGGATCTTTTCTGAGGGACAAACAATGAGTCACTACCGCTTCTTGCTCTGCATTTTCTATTTGCCCCACGGTTTCATCGCTATAACTATTAATTATTCATACCTGCAACGATTTTAACAACCAGAATGTGTCTGGCTGTTTCATAGCTCCTTTTGTTGATGGCGTAGATCTGTCAAAAAAAAACAAAAAAAACATGAGACTACGATGTATAACTGACCAGATATTAAACACCCACCTTCTTACACTTTTTGTTACTTCCTTTTGCATCGGCTAGTGATTTCCTACATTTCCCAGAATACCTTTTAACAACGCCCCAGAAAAGTGCTGTGGTTTGTTACTGTGTGATTAAGTCTGCGCCTCAAAATGCTGCATGTCTTAAATCAGATTTGTATGTCTTTAAACTAATTGTAACTTTTCTATTTTATGAATATAACATGATTAAATAATTAAAATTAATAAAAAAAACAGCTCTTGAGAGAAACCAAGGCTTTTTTTGGCTCTACATCTAATTATTTCAGTCAGTATTATAGTCATTATCCTCTTTTTGAATAGCAGTACTTCCTTATCTCCCTCCCGTTTTACTGTAATATTGTCTTAATAGATGTTTATATCTTATTTGATGTTTTTAAATATGTTAATATCATATGTGTTTCTGTCATGTCGTGTATTTTTGCTTTTTGTTTTGACGCACACTGACTCTTTGCTTGGCGTATATGAAATGTGATATGCAAATAAACTTGATTCAACTCGCATACCTCAATTATACTTTTTCCAGGAGATGTCGGTGTGCCGTAGAGGAAGCCGTTATCAAAGGGATGCCTCTGAGTGAAGCGAAGCCACTCTGGGAGGTCTGGGAAATTCTGCAGGTTGCACTTAAAAATCATAGGGTCATCATACAGGCGCCCCGCTTCATAACATGAAAAAAAAGAGGACGAGAGCATCACACACATGGCACACAATCACATACGGGGTTATGAATGCATCCAAATGTATTTATTGCTTCAAGTGTAATAACACAACAGTCGATTAACATGATTAAGCTCTCACCGTAGAGTTTCGACAAAGGTTCAAAGTCATTCTGGAAAGTCTCTCTCATCAGCTCGTACGTAAATAACTTCCCAACAGGAATGGTGAATTTGATCTCTGCATTGGCCCCCAAAAAACTGACAGCACAAGCTGAGAGGAGGCAAAGAAAAACATTTCTAACTGATAAACAAATCACGCACACGAGGAAACATATTTGACTTTAAAATCTGACCACACACACACACACAGGCCAACAGTCTTTTATGGTTCGTGTCAGGACAAAATGTTCACAGCTCACAGCAGACACCGGCACTTGCTCCCCTTGTTTTGAGGAGTCCTGTGAAAGCTCATCATACTGTATCAAAAAGTAGTTTAACAATTGTATGAATAAACTTGCCTGTTATAAAGAAGAGCCAGCTCCCGCAGCCTGCCATCTTGTTTTGGCCTGTGATTGACAGAGCCAAGCGGAGAGGGGCTTGGTCGCAGCAAACGACATGTCAGAGCTATTTTTGCCTCACTCACCTAATAACATCCGGCAGGCTGTCGGGTAGTCTGTGTGACTGTGTACAGTCAATCAAGAGCTCTGTCATTTCTTTTGGCCATAAAAACTTAAGTTCATATTTATGTATATATGTTCTACTTTTTGAAAGTGCTTCACAGGATTTTCAACGTGTGCGGAAAAATATTCTGGTCCTTCCAAACCGTTTTTGCGACCGTTTTTTTTTTCACCGTTCCCCACAGCCCTTGACCCTCTTTCAACAAAGCAAATCAACGGGTTCCAGCAATTTCAGATAAACAACAGTAACCTAACAGCAACACCTTTGCACTCCTTCTTCTTCAAGAACTTAAGTTAGTAGCCTTCCAGCGTTTTCAACCATACCCAATGCGCAGTATGAATGCTTTCGTCTTAGTAGTTTAGTTTTGGTCTTTTAAGAATTCCAAATCTCAGTTAACTTACTATAGCTTTCTCCAGAGCTTTCAATGGTGTATCAAACTATACATGGACTATGACTTCCTTTGTGTTTTTTTTTCTACTATAGGAAGGCTATGAATTCCATTATAACTACAGAGCTCACGTTAGCTGATGACATCAAAGTGTTATTTAAACTTTTTGATTAATTTCCCTATAGAACCGCAGGAGACATACACTAGTTTTCAAGCTGAGCAGCACTCATGAGGATTATGACACCGAATTCAGGTTCATAATCCCAGAGTGCTCATTAACTACCGTAATGAGAGATCTAGACAGCATCTCAGCTCTGCTTCAAAGTGATATCCTGTCGACGACAGATTTTAGTTTATTATGAGAGTAGGCAGCGGTGGAATGCCACTAAGTACTCAACTACTTCACACCTTTAAGAAACTTGTACTTTACTGGAGGATTTCCCTTTTCTGCTACTTCATACTTCCACTCCAACATCTCAGGTACTTATTTTACTCAGTATTTTACTTCCACAGCGTATATCTGATAACTGCAGACTCATATTATTCACATAAAATAAAAATCTACCGATAAATTATGATGTATTATTATAAACTCATACATAAAATGAGACCACAATAAAGATGAACACATTAATGCGTCAGTAATTCTAATCCAAGTATATGCTAAATTATTTTGAAATGAGCCATTCTGCAGTTTTACTAATAAGTAAGTAAAAGCCTACTTTTGTTGCCTACCTTTAATTAAATACGGGTTTGAATGCAAAACAGACTGTTTTTACCCTGTGGAATTTGTATTATTTTATATTTTTTACTTAAGTCTACTTCCTCCGCAAACTGAGAGCAGGCCTACAACTGCTGTGTCAGAAAAGTACCTAATGTGATGAAGATTGGTTTCTACTTAGAGGGGGAAAAAAAAACACACACACACAGCAGAATGAATGTCTCGGCCTTGCAGTGCCGCATCTGATCTACCCCCGTAAATTTAGAAACCGAGAAAGCGTGGGAAGAGTTCAAACCAGCTCTCGCCAAAAAAAAAAAAAAAAAAAGGGAAATGCTTTGTCTACCTACAGTGATAATATTTAATGTATCTATCAGCACAGATGCAGAATGCAGGAAGCAACATTGTGGCCTGCAGATAACGGATGTGTTATTGGCCAAGGAGGTTTGACGTGAGTGGAATTTTACTGGGTCTCAATGCGAGTCGGATTCTCTGACACGCGCCATGGATGGACAGTAGACTCCGCCACAACTGTAGAACTGAGGATAATAAGGTCTGAGCTCGACCGTTTAATGAACTGAATCGCTGGTAACAATAGTTTGGAGAGGAACTCGTGCACACGCCGTTCAGATTTTTTTTTTTTTGTGAAAAGTGAAGAAAAACAGCGAGTGAGGTTTTTTTTTTTTTTAAATAAATAAATCGGGCGCCATGCGTAAAAACGCATGCCGACAAAATGTGTCGCCTGGTAACGCATTTCTTCTTACCGTGATCATTCAGATGCAGTATCTGCTAACGGAACGGGTTCTTGCTCTTGCGTCTGAAACTGGCACTATGACCCAGCGGCTTCCTCCTCCATGCAGCAGCACACTGCCGCTACGAGAGGAGGACCAGAAATCTGCAGCTCACAGAATGAAGAGATCAAAATGATGCTGTCTGTAAAAAGGGATTAAACGTAAGCAATCTGTCGTCCGCTGCGGTAAATCCACGGCTCATTACTGTTCTACTTTTAGTGCAAACAATTTTTATGACTAATGCAGTTATCTGTGTTCCCTCAGGTTTAGATATATGTGGTTGTAACTGCAGGCAGCAGTGCTAATGACAGATGCATCGTGCTCACTTTCTCCGTTGCATTGGACGAGAATTGCAGCGGATGCAAGCGGCCTATAATACGATCTGTTGTTTTTGTTTCTCCCCATCTGCCGGTCTAGTCTGGGCGCCACCTCGCTAGGATCGGCTGCTGGTGGATAATAACAGATTTGCACCGCCACCGGGAGTTGAGAAAGGAGACATGCCGTCGCTGAGCATCCGTTGTGACGCTTGACTGACCATGATGAAGACCGAATCCACATCCAAGAGCACCGGCTCTGGCTCTACGCTCAGGAGCCCATCCCCGCACAGGAACGCGTACGAGGCGGGGATGCAGGCCCTGAAACCCGTCAAAGACAATGCTTCAAATGGGGACATGCAAGAGGGCCCCCGAGGGCGCAGGTACGGGTCTAACGTGCACCGTATTAAAAACATGTTCCAGCAGATGCAGACCACATCCCCAGCGGAGGCAGAGGGAGAGGAAGGTGCCAGGATCAACGACAAATCTGTGCGCCTCTCCCTCCCCAGAGCCGGCAGCTTGAACGAGAACGTGGACCACAGCGCGCTGCTGAAGCTGGGGTCCACCGTGTCCGAGCGCGTCAGTAAGTTCGACACCAAATCGGAGAACGGGCACCAGCGGGCCTCGTCGCCCAGTTACTCCAAACTGCAGGAGACCCGCCGCATCTTCGAGCAGCAGCAGGAGAGGCAGGAGAAGCTGGCCACCACCAGGGTCCTGCTGAAGACAGATAAGGCCTCAAGCTTCCAGGATGGCAGGCTGGACGTGGTGGCTCGCTTCAATGGTAGCACTGAGTCCCTGGACAGCCTGGACACAAGTGAAGCCGTGTCCCCTACAGTCAGTCAGCTCAGTGCCGTGTTTGAAAGGGCAGCCGAGCTCCGGAACAACCTCCATCGCCTCTCCTCTACTCCACCGCTGCCCTCCAGGGGGGTCAGCGCCAAGGTTGGTGTTTTGAACTCCAAAATAATCACAAAGAGGGTTAGTGCCTTTGCAGCAGGCAACCAGGAGGAGGAGATAAGCAATCAGAAGGGCCAAGAGGGGCCTCCAAGGGGTCCCAGGGGGAAGATGGCTCCCTCATCTGAGAGCATTAATGGTAGTCAAGACGGCCCAACTACTGAACTTTCCAGTATTCTAGAGCCAAATGAGCAAAGAGGAAAAACTGTTTCAGATGCAGGTGTTGAGGCCAAAGCAGAGGCCAAACCTGAGGATCAATACGGGCCCATAGAGCCAAACAGCACAACACTGCAAAGCGACATCCACATCTCTGTTGAAAATGGAGAAGCCAGTGCTGTGAAGGAGCACCGCATCTCTCCGAAGGGCAGCGAGATCATAAGGCAGGAAGGGGAGATGAGAAAGGATGCAGAGGAAGAAGAAGAAGAGAGAACTGTCAGAGACGAGCAGTCGGGCCGAGACTCTGTGGATATCAGCACGTACAGCGCAGTGGGAGAGGACTTTGGAGGAAGCCAGGTGGACGAGGAGGAAGATGAGTGCGACGACCGCTATGAGCCTGAGTCCAGCTGTGTGGAGATTGCCGGATTACCTGCGGAGGAGGACCCACCCCTTTCTAGGAAGATCCGGTTCAGCATTGAGCCCATTAAGGTGAGAAAATAAAACACTACAGAAAGAACATTTAGTACAAATATTCTGGGAAATGAATCTCATTATGATTGTGTTATCATTTCCATAAAATGTGTTTTACAGGCTGACTTAAAAAAAATAAATAAACTGTTCTGATTCAAATGGATCTTCATTTGTATGATCCACTATCCATCCTTTTCCATGGATGAGTCAAGCTTGAGCTTTAATCCTGTTATTGGCTCTTGTTGGGTCACATTAATTAAACTGTAACTGGCTTGAGGTCAGTTCTTAATATAAACATTAATATGTTTAATAACGCACCGGGTTAGAGGGTTCCTCGTACAATTCACAGCGCTCTTTCTCTCTTTTTGTAACTGAAATATTGGTATTGAACTCACTCAAAATTGAACTGGAAATTGATCTGAATCAGGACTTTGTGAATCAGATTTGTCCAGTTATCAGTAGAGATACCCAGCCCTATTAAGGATTGTTGCTCTTGACCTTACAAAGCTCATCGGCTATGATTTAGCCATAGCTAGCGCTGAAGTCAGCTGTTTTATGAACTCACTCAGCCTCTGCTGGTGTCACAATGATGCTGACATTTAGATTTTACTCTGTTTCAACATGGGGCTTTGCACACTACCAACACCCTCCCTCCACAGTAGCCAGTTGCTAATGGATGCTCCTGCATTCCAGCCGAGCAGCTGACATGGCCCCCAGAAAGCCGCTGTGTAGATACTTATCTGTAAATACTGCTTGCGTAAATAATATTGGGGGAGGACGAGCAAAAAGGCTTGGATAATTAGTCCTGTGTTTAGAGAAGCGGATACTCTGCCATAGCCAACGAAAGGTCAGTGTGCCGGGGTGCTAAGTGGTACACATTGGCACATGAGAAATGGAGTGTGTTTGGGAGAGGAAAGAGAAAGTGAAAGAAAACAATTATTGTGATCCTACCTCCTGAGTCAGTGAGAGAGAGAGATGCAGGAGGAGGGAGGAGAAGGTAGAGTTGATACCAAGTGTCTCTCTGTGTCTGGGGGTGGTGTAATGATCCGGAGAAGAGCATCAGATCCTTTGCTGCTCTCTTCTGCCTTGAAGTCTGAGGCGTACACAGACTCAGTCGGCTAAAGTGGGCCCTGACACTGCACATCACACACATTCTCTCACACGCTAAGCAATTTCAGTGACTCAGGGCTCCTGGGCCGTATCATGACCAGTCTAGTTGAAAGTTAGGCTTATTTTCTCCTCCCCGCTGCACACTGGCCAGTAGTGCATACTTGTCACTAAAGTAAGTAAATAAGTGCAATTTTATTCATATCGCGCTTCGGAAAACATACACGTGTTTCACAAGAGAATAAAGCTTCATATGGGATTCTTGTAGTAAATATTTTCAGGTTAAAATTCAGACAGTGACATACAGTGTCAGCTGAACCCACCTGACCTTGAATTTGAACAATTATGATTATGTAACATTATGTCTCACAAAAGGTGTAGCTGCCTTAACGTCCCCAAAGCTTCAGTGCTTCTCACTTGTTTGGTATTTTTTGTGGTGACTTAAAGCTATAGTGTGTAAAATTTCTAGTCTAGGCCTATGTTATATATTTTGTTTATGTGTAACAAAATCAGACGATATCACTTGCATTCGTGGTCCACCACTACTGTTGTTACCTTTCACAATAAAAGCCCTATTGACACCGCGTGGCTGAACTCAGAAAAATAGATTACAGCTTCATTCACATCATGTTTAGTGACATATAATCACGTTAAATCATTTGAGTAAAATTACGGATTTCTCCGAATTTGAAAATCATCCGTAACATTTGATATAATCTATCTATATCTGAGTACACAAGACAAGAACATATAGAACAAAGCTGTTTTTAAATATTTCAGTCCAAAAGTGCTACATACTGTGGGTTAACGGCTCATGTCATTTGGTCACCTGTCAGTGGCGTCTTCTGGTTAGCTAACGCTACTTGTGGCTGTTTCATTAGAATGACATGACATAAATACATGAATATATGTCACTAAACGTAATGTGAATAAAACTTTTTACGCGTTACGTCGTCTGTAAACATGATTCCTGCCTGATCACGTCGTTTTTTTAAGTGAGAGACCCTTAGTGAGGAAATTACATATCGTTCGTATACATGGGGCCTTACATGTTTTACTCTATAATGTGGTCAGATGATGAATATTTCTAAATAAACGCACACAAACCAGCAGCCAGTGGGTTAAACCTGGCAATTAGTTTTAATAAATTCACAGCCTGAAAATGTATCTGCCAAATACACTCCAGTACTGTATTTTTAATCATAAATTAATTAGTGCAGCAACTTTGAATTATTTTCGGTTTTTTTCCTGTGAATTATGCCATCGTGTGGCTATTTGCCCATTTAACTGTTAAAAAATCAAAATAGTTTACATTAATATAATAAAAGGCCAAACAGAGATGAGTTTATTTGAGAAGTTAGATCAGAAAATGATGGACGTTTTTGCTTGATAAATGACCTCCGCCATTTATTCTAACCCTAGCTCAAGTATTGCATTATCAAAACTTTTGTTGACTGGTTTCCCGTCTGCGGTAGGTGAATTGACACGGAAGCCGATGTGAGTGTGACAGTCAAAATCCCATGATCCCTTTTAAATTATGTCGGAGCTCAGTGTGGCTGCCGGGCATTTTAAGGAAGGAAGACAAAAAAAAAAAAAAAAAGAAGAGACGCTGTTGTATTACATTATTTTGTACCGAGGAGATCAAAGATGGCTACCGGCAGGAAGCATTGGTGTGATAAAGAAGTCATAACTCACAGCCTTTGATAAAAAGCCGTATTTGGTCGTGACCCTGCAGTCGTCATCGGAGAATAACCCTCCTACTGAGTCCCTTCACACTCTATCAGTGTAGTCTTTGTTATGGAGATTGATGCAGGGGTGGATGAGAGTAAAAAGGGGGAGCGAGGTCAAATGGGAGGGGCGTTATTATGCGGCTCAAATGTCATGCTACAGTATTACTGCCAGCTCTTAAGTCACATTGTCAGTTGGTTTCTCTCTCATACAGGAAGTGCCCAAGTCTGGCCATTTTTAGCGCATATTTCCCCTCTGTGCAACAACTCAGCTTTCGGCCATAATTAAGTCTTGCTGCGGTGATGTCGGTTGGACGTCTGAGCCCATGTCTTTCTTTGTGCCTGTTTCACATTGAGCACTCCTCTCACTCACTCTGTCTGTCTGTCTGTCTCTCTCTCCGTCCTCAAACTGGCAAAAATAGCAGTTCTGCTTGGGGTAGAGTTCACACTAGACCCTTTGTTTGCTCCTCCTGACACTCTTTCTTTTGCTCCTTCTTTTTTCCCTTTCGCTCTTTGTCACCAGTCTCCTACTGTTAGTAAAAATAGCAGCATTGTTGTTATCGTCACAGACGTGCCTCGCTTTGCAGGGCCGCCTCCTTGTCGAACAGAGGAAGCTGCCTCTCATGTCTTATTTATTTGTTTGGTTTGTTTGTTTTGGCTTTTTTTTCTATGAGTATCAGTATAGTTATTTCATGATGTAGCTTCCTGACATGTCATTATTTTTAATAATTTATCTGAAGGACAGTTTTTTTTTTTTCCCACCAAAAAGCGCTAGACAAAGACACCACAGCTGGATTCGCCCTGTGTTCATCGCAAAGCAGAAATAATCAGATTTATTTTTTGTGCTTCACCTTGCTCCCTCATCACCTAGCCTACTCTAACACTTTTTTATCCCCTCCTCATCATCACCACCACCACCACCACACACGCTCTTTCTCATGGGTCTCTGCTGCCTACGCAACTCTGAACAGCAGTCCTGCCAGGCTGCTCAAAGCACACCTATGATTTTCTTTCACACTATGTCATTAGCACAAACACTGACTGTTATAATGTTGCAATAAGCTGAGGGTTTTGATTATTGGCAGAAGGAGACATTGCAATTTTTAAGGTTGCTACCATAAAAAAAAGTGTATGTTAGCACCCAAAACAACCTTTGGGGGTTTGTGTTCACCGCTCAGGTCAGTCGATGAGGGATTGCCCAGGGAGAGGTAATACATCACTATATGTCACTGTATCCTGAAACTGTCTATTACTTAGATGCCGTGTACTCAGCGGGCCTGCAGTATTTCATAGAGTGCATTACTCACAGCGAGGAGGGGTGGGAGACCAGACAGATTATCAGCAAGGTCACTCTGCCCCACTTCTCAGTCCTGCAGTGGTTGTAGTGGTGGTGGTGGCTTGGAGAACGTGTATGTGATGTGCCCACTCGCTCAGGTTACTGCGACAAGCCACGTTATGCAACGTCTTGCTCATAACGTCTGAGTGCTGTTTTGTCTTGTCTAAAGCAGCCATTGTCTTGTCAGTCTTCAAAAATAACAAGCGCTGAGTGAGTGCTTACAACTATGTGTAAAGCTGCACCTGTACAGTGTCTAATCTTCCTTAGGTCTTAAAGCTTCTTTATAGCTCCTGATAAGATTAAATAATAATCTTAAATAATGCTATTGATGTTAAGTGGCGGGTACAGATGAAAATAAACACACACACGTATGCTTGTGTGCTTTCTAGGGCAGCAACTAATGATTGTTTTATTGTCAGTTAATCTCTGGATTAGTTTCTAGATGAATTGATTAATAGTTTGGCCTATAAAATGTTAGAAAATGGTTTCCCAAAGCCCAAGATTACGTCAGATTTCTTGTTTTGGACCACAACCCAAAGATATGCAGTTTACTTTCTTAGAGGAGAGGGAAAAAACTGAACGGAAAACAATTAAAATTTAACAACCTGAAATCAGAGAATGTGGATTTTTTTTCTCTCAAAAAACTACTCAAGCTATTGTCAAATTGTTAATTGTTACAGCTCTAGTTTTATGTGAAGTTTGCGCCGGAGTCTGTTTTGTGCTGGGAGTGGGTCTTTTGTTAACGTTAGCTAACACCATTTCTAAGCTAACAGCTGTCTTGGTTGCCTATATTTATCATTACAGCCTGTACATTGATTTCCGTGTTGAGGAATCACCTCTTCAGTGCTTCTCTTCTGTTCCTCTACAGTGGCAACAGTGAACAACGCTGGCTACCGTTAGCTTAGACACGGAGTTGGAGTCCAGCGCAAACACGGGCTCCAACACAAAACCTCACATAGGCTTGTGGGAAATCTGACATGCTGAAGCTTTATAGAAATATAATAAACCATATTTAAGTTATGTCTGTGACTAGAGGATACCAACATATTTGATCGGTGAAATAAAGCGAGAGAATGAAGTGTAGATATAGGCTTGCTAACTAAAGGCTGTTTCATTTTAAAGGCGCGCTCCATTCAGGAAGGTCACTTTATTTATCGTGGTTAGTACCACTCAGCCTGTGAAACAGAGTTGTATAACATCCTCTACGGCTGAGTAAAGAGCTTTCAAAAGAACAATCATCAGGGTTACCTCAGTGGGCTTCACATTTAATAGAAACTTAGAAAAATATAAAAACCTTATTAAGCTAGTGATGTGAAGTCATACAAATAAAATACCTTTTATTATTTAAAATAATATAAAATTAATAATGTTTAAGATACAGTGGTCTAATAAACATACCGAACACTGTAGCTGCCTTCCACATACGCATGGTAGTTCTGTTCGTTCCGTCACTGACCTTATTCTCATAGTGCCGTGTCTCTCTTCAGGGTCAGCGCTAAGCCTAAACATGACTGCTGACCACGGCTGGCCTGCCAAAATAGATGGACTCTGGTGCCATGCAACTGTTACTATGACAAACCCAGCATATCCATTTTATTGGCTGGAGGAGAGTAGTCCAGGGCAACGGCGGGCCGTGGCCACATCCCTTTTTTTTTTTTTTCTGCCTGCGTGTTGCACATCTGGGATATGGATTAACCCCCAAGGAGGATTTAGAAGCAATTACCTGGCACTTCGGCCCTGGACATGTTTAACCTGTGAAAGTCATTAATGGTGGTGTCATTAATCTGTTTAAGGGGGGAAAATGCAATCATATATGCATATGCGCAGTCTTTTTTGCGTCACGTAAGCACACTTTCTGTCTGCATATCGGCCACCCGAAGAATGTAGGAGCAGCAAGTTTTAATATGTTTTAACACTAAAAGTAAAAATTAGTGCTCACAATATGAGCGTGAGTATGTATTATTTTTGATACAGTTATTTTCAGGGCCGTATGAATTACATACGCAGTAAAAATGTAAATATTGGTGTCAAAATTAGTAGAGTTCAGTCAAATTTCAACAATATTAATTTTCAGGTTTCACACTGAATTGGAGGGATTTTAAGTAAGCGTTTTAATAACACGCGTCGTTTTCTCATTTCAGTGTTAATAGGCTATCGCTTGACGTGTAACCAGTAACGTGTGGGTGCTGTGGGTGGGACGTTGCTTGAGACTGCGTCGTGGTGGCTACACGCAGAGGCAGTATCAGAGCCAAAGTAGAGTATTTTTAGATCATTTTTAAAATCAAATATACTAGATAGAAAAATATCAGCATTTGTAGAAATGCTAATATTGGATCTGATAAACATCCAGGCGATAATCAGTGGACTTGTAGTGTATTTATTGTAAGTCATATCATCATCTCAATTTTGAAAACTGTTCATATGGTTTAGGCCTAGTAAAAAATAGAGAAAAGCGATGCAGCTTGAACAACCTCACATGCCCAAAACCTCTAGTTGAAAAGCAAGAATAGCACAAGAGCCATGAAAATGATGGAAAGTCGGGTGCTACATGGGGGAAACAAGAGTGTAAACAGTCATTTCTGTTGTATAAACCAATGGCACCACCTCCACACATCCTATTGGCCGAATCCAAAATTAGGCCTGTTTTTGGAGAGTAAAAGTGGAGAGAAACACAGCATGCTGCTGTGGGCAGTGGTGGTGGAGTGGGAGTGGGGGTGGAGTGTGGACTTGCTACTTAAACCACCAGTGTTACCCAATCGTATCCTAGCCTGAAGGCCATCAAGATGGAACCACAGTTTAGGAGAGCAGAGGCCTCCACATCAGCTCTGTCATTTAGCCATTTCTTTGTCGCGATAACCGTTTTGTTAAATGGTACTTGTCACTTACTGGCTGTTTTAATACCTTTTATAGCCCCAAGTGGGTGCTCTTTATAGACACAAACACAATCTGTTAGCTGGTGAGTAGCTCTAGCTAGCTGCCCACAGAGCTTTTGTAGGACATCCCAGGCGGCTGGTTGCAGGAGGGAGGGAGGAAGGGAGTTTCCTGGCCATCTGTTAGCTCCTCTGACCTACTATCTGCCACAACTGGAACAGCGTCCTTCCCCAGCCCTGCCCACCCCCACCATGCTTTAATCCCAATGTTTGTCTTCCAAAGACAGCCACCTCACCGTTCACAGAGTTCATCTATCTTCGGTATATGCTAACAGAGGTGAGGTGGGGGTGAGAGATTGCATCATGCATGATCACATTAGCCTGTCTGCCCTGCGTGGGATGATCCCACGCAAAGACGCAGACAATCTCCTTTTTGGAGTGAAAGTGTTAATTATGTGCTAGTGACTGCAGGATTGTAGCCTGCATCATGGCACAGGTCCTGGGGGCGCAGGTCGCGACATACATCCAACCATGGCTCTTGCCACGTTTAGCACTGCTGAACCCTGTTTGATCTCCGGCAGCATCGTGGGCGTAAAATGAGGGCACCACAAGCCACCAGCTGTGGTCTCTTGATCTTTAACTCAAGGAGTGAAGCAGTGCCACGTGAGAGCATCACAGTGGGCATACTGGCTTGTAGTGCTCTGTTGTTGTTTAATGCGTGGTTATAGTGGTTACAGTATATTTTGTGTGTCAGTAATCCACATTCTGCTAATCCCTCTAAATACAAAGGTAACCTAAATCAAAAGCCATTAGACTTCCGTGCCGTACACATGCTATTGGTCATCTGCAGTAGGATTTGGTTTGATTCTGCAATTCACATTATGATGTTGTAGCTAAACGCGTTTATTTAAGGTGTCTGACTTTTGACTTCTTACTGTAACTCTGTAACCACAATGCATTTTTTTGACTTTTAGTTGAGTTTGAGAAAAAAAAAGTTTGACTTTACTATTACTTGTGTGAGCCTAGAGTGATTTGGCTCAAGGCCCTGAAATGTAAAACTCTATTTTTATGTGTAAATGACAGCTTGAAAGTGGGATAAGAAGCTTGTTCAGTGTTCAGCGATGCATGAAAATACAATGATACTGAATACATTTCAGAGAGGAGGGGTTTCAAAAGGCACTGTCAAAACTGACAAGCTCTTTACTGTGGGGTTGCCAAGGAGACCGGCCCAGTATTACTGGAGGGAAGCACGAGAGCAATGAGATGCTACTTTGTTACGCAGATGGACAGACTAAACTGCAGAGAGAGGGAGCGAGAGAGAGAATAAACTAGACCGAGAGTTGAGAAAAAAGTGTTAAAATGTTGTAGCAGAAGGACCGGTGGATTGTTGAGAGAAAAGTGTGTACATTAAATGAAGTAAACCAAAGGATTTGTGAGAAAAGAAGGCTTGAGTTAGTGTGGCTGGTGGAGCACACAAGGTGGCGCATGCATAATCACCTTGGACGTCTAAATGCGAGGCTTTTAAAGATTCGGCTTACTCTGTGTGTGTGTGAGGCCTGTGAGCAGCAGCTGCAGAAGGCCTCCATTAGCATGCTGGAGGTGGTTATGTAAACTGCCATGCTGTTAGAGCCGAGTGAATGTGGGAAGTTCGGCCCTGAAACGGGGCCTCTGTCTTCATAAGAGTGCAGTGGTTGTAATTGATTTTCCTGTGTGTTTGATCTACATCACAGCTGTGAAATGATACAGTTCACAGGCTCGGAGGAAATGCTGCGGCTGTCTCAGTTGAACTGGTCGATAGATTTGAATTGCGTTACATCTGCATTATCAGTGCAGGTCAGTTGTTGTCAAACCATTATCTAGCCATACATCTCCGCAATCTCTGAGTGTTTGATATAGAGCTTGGCAGAACATCAAATTCAGTGCACACACTGGCACCCTTGCAAATGCTGTTTTTTGTTCTTGTTGCTGTCTACTAACCTATTTAAATTATGATTTCATTAATCATGTTTTGCCTTGAGTTCATGCAGACAAAAAAAATTGATAACAATCGTTAATTAATCTGCAGTTGGTCAAAATTTTGTTCAGTAACTTCTGTTTGTGTTTATTGTATCACATTTTTTCATTTGTATCAGCATACCTTATTTCAGGAATTTAACTGAAACACTATTACAGAACAGTTCATACACACATACTAAAAAAAACCTTTTCAGTAGAATGGCATTTATTTGTCAGTGATGAAGTGGCTATCTACAACATTTCCATTTAAATGAAAATGCGTTGCAGCTACCTGTTACCCATTGATGCCATGTTCCCCCGGGTACAGGAAGTGATGTGTTTTCAGTAGCAGTTGAAGCACGTGAGAGAAGAAACACAAGAAATGTGTGCAGCAATAGCCTGTTTTGCCACCACGTCTGCAAAGATGGGAGGATCATACTTTACAAAGAAGAAATCCAAGGAGACACACATCTCCGTTATCTGTGACTATTGATTGACGGGTTGACTTCTGGGAGAAGCAGTACAAAAACACTACAGCAAAGACTAGTGACGACAAAATGGTATTATTCATTTTAAATTCCAATTATTAAGCCACAAAACTCAATTACAAGCACACAAGTCCGAAAAAAGGAGCGTGAGTGAACAGGCTTTAGTCCTATGTTCAGGTATATTCATTGGCTTCCTCGGTGTGATACGCTGTCTGTGTTTCCCTCTGCAGGTGTTTGCCACCTATCCCAACGAAGACTATGACAGACGTAATGAAGACGTGGATCCCATGGCTGCATCCGCCGAGTACGAGCTGGAGAAGAGGGTGGAGAGGCTGGACCTGTTCCCCGTGGAGTTGGAGAAAGGTACTAAACATTACCCGTGGAGCCTGTCTCTTCTCCCAGCGCTCATCTGCACCCGTCTAAATTCTGCTTGTGCAAAGCCATTTTTCAAAAAAAAACCCGAGCCTGGTCATATTGGCAAATAATTATTCACATTTATTTTATTGCACGGAGCTCTAGGTGGGTGATCGGCACAAAACTGGGAAACAGCATACTTAACGTTTCACATTTTAAAAAAAGAATGTCATCTGTGTGCTCAATCTTACGCTGGACAGTTGGATTCCTACTTTTTTTTATCTTTCTCTCTAACCAAATATAATTAAAAAAATGCTTTATTACTTATGTAAAAAGGCCCTCAGTATCAACTGGCCACCTTCTGCCAACCCTCCTGTTTTCCACAAGGCAAAGGGAGTGCAGTGGTGCAAGATTCCATCTCTCCAGAGTGAGATATACTTTGAACATCCCTTTAACATTATGGTTCATTAATATATTTATAGAAAACTATATTTTTAGAAATGTGTACAGGGCAGGTTACACGGGATTACCGTATGTGGCCACGTCTTCACACATGATGCTCTGAGTACAGTCAGTGGTGGTAGGAGTAACTGGATCCTTTACTAAAAGGTCTAATACCACACCGTGAAAATAGTTCACAGAGTTGTGCATTCATAACCTTACTTCAGTAAAAGTATGTATTGTTAGCAAAAATGAAATGTAATTGTGCAGTAAAATGGTCCTGTAAGCGTTGTACTCGTACATAGGATATATTTGGATTCATATTGTTTCAGTTTGTTATTTTTGTTTATTTATTTATGCACAAGGACACTAATCTCATAAGACAATGCATTGTGCCAGAGCTGCTAGCTAATTTCCATCTGTAGTCCCTGGGCTCTGAACAACAGCCCTGCTTTCAGCTTTGTGACGGTGCATTTTCGTGGAGTTGAATGTACAATAGTATTTGGCTGTAGTGGAGAAGAGCTGGTCTACATTAACCGGATAACGAAGCAGTGGTGGCATTTCAAAATAAAATGTGTTCTAGATTTACAGAATTACAAATACAGATTTTGGGTTTATTTACACAAAACTATGTTGATTGTTAGTACAGATACTGAGTAACCAGTGCGGTGCATAGTATGGGATTTCAGACAGAGCCTTAATGTTATCTTTAATATTAATATGGGTGAAATGGAAGAATCAAATGATTTCTAACTATTAATTAAACGTTTCAGTTCTTTTGTAAAGGATGTGCAATTTAAGGTGCTTTACACATTTTATTAAGTTTAAGATTAGCCACATTTTCTTTGTTAATTAAATAAACGGAGGCTCCGGACGCAAACATTTTCTCAAAAGTCCCAAATCATTTTATGTTTTTAAAAGAACTTCATTCTGACTGATCTGGCAAACTGCGTTTAGCTTGCGAGCTAACGTTAGCTGTGTTTCACTCGCTTGCTAATGTTAGCTGATTTGACTGGGGGAAAAAAAATTATATGTAATTGGTAAAAAAAAAAATCGTATATTTTGTAACTACTAAAACCAAAAGTAATATTTATATCCACTGTCTTTAAATGTACTGTGAATTACACAGTATTAGCGGTATTTTTCTACACATGCGCAGAACAAAACGGGTGTCCGGTACGAGGGAAACTCTGCACGTACATTTTTAGCTTACACTATATCTGCACATAAGGCAGGAAATCTGAGAGTTATCACCGATTCTGATCGACGCAGTATGTACGGAAGCTAACAAATAACAGCGTAGCCTACGCAAATCTTCAAGGTGCAAAGAATCACATCTTTCATTTCTAACAATCCACGTGGCTTTTTGATTCCAGACTTAACTGCTTGTAGTTCTCTACTCTATAAATCTATAAAATCTCTACTCTGTGAATCAATTTTTGCTCGGGAAGGGAAGCCAATTTTAACTGCTATAGAGAAAAATGTACACATCGATCCTGCCTTTAAGTCCTCGCACTGGGCTTAGGATTGATTTTATGATCATACGATGTGCTTATAAATCTTTTCATTGATATGCACCTGATGTGGTTGATATCCTTGGCAGAACTCATTCCCATCATTCTCATTCACAAACTCATTGCTGCTCTCTCTACCAAACACGAGGGTGAAGCTGCCTTGGTGCCTTGATTGCTTTAAGCCTTTCTTAAATGCACTTGTTCAGCTTCTCGGATGTAAATGTATACTTAGTGTTTTTCTTAGCCTGCCACGGGAGTTCATTATCTTTGGATTATAAACTGTTGTTTGGACAAAAACAAGTAATTTGAAGAAGTCTCCTCAAGACATGTGAGGGTGTTACTATATTTTTACATTTCATAGAGTGATTAAACAACTTAAAATTTAACAATATTGGCAATTTCATGTCCAGACAGTGATACATGGCATGATATCGCACATTTAGAAATAAATTCAGTGAACAGTTTATATAAAATGGACACATTCTTGTTACATTTTCAATTATATGCTTGACAAAGAAGAGGTACTTACTCATATTTGGTTATTTTTTTCCCCTTTCAGTTAGAACCTTTGTGCAAATTCTCAATTAAGCATAGAAGAAAATCTAAAATATTAATGTGTGACACATAAAACGGTAAACAGATCAAACTTTTCAATTATAGTTCAAAATAAGTCTCACAATATAAATACATAAAATACAACAAGTAAACAAAACATGGCTGCATCCGTACCATTTATATATAATATTGTGATTTGTGACAAAATGAAATAACCAGCAGAGCACGATATGGAATGATTTCTGTCGACACACTATATATATCCTCATATCACACAACCCCACTTAAACCTGTTAAAATGCACATTATGTGTGAATGTAAGGATGTAACAGCACACTGTGTGATAACAGCTTGTCTGGCATTCCCTTCCCTCTTTCAGATGGCGATGGCCTTGGCATCAGTATAATTGGGATGGGTGCAGGGGCAGACATGGGCCTGGAGAAGTTGGGCATCTTTGTCAAGACAGTGACAGAAGGAGGAGCAGCGCACAGGGATGGCAGGTACGTTCTGATTCCTCACATTGTACAGACGTGAGCCATTAACGTACAGACACGAGAGCCTAAATTTAGTTCCGTGGGACTGCTCGGCGTTTAGTACTTTGTGATAGTCCAGGAACTTTGGGGGTGGGGGCTTGCGGCGCTGAACATTTCTGATTGGTCAGTACTCGCGGCGTTTTATTTCCGCTACCATTTTTAAAAAGCTGTAGCTACGGAGTTACAGAAGAAAGCATGTGACGGATGGACTGTTGACAAAGTCCAGGCCTTATTGAGCGAGTCACAAAAAAAATCACATCTGAAAAGTGCTGTTGCTGGAAACATGGCTTTACAGCAGAGTCCAGAGTAGAAACAATGAAATGGGTTCAAGTTTTTTTTTTTTTTAGGTGTAAACACATCAGTGTAAGGTTAGCTGAATATTTATTATACGTCAGAATAAGACTGAAATTTTCATGGTATGATAACCTCTGAAAATATCACAGTTTGACAGTTATTATTATTAGTAGTTACAATGACACACGTGCTTTATTGAACAGACGCTTTAATTGTGATTAAAATGTGAAATTATTTTTTATGTCTAAAATGTCTCCCTTTTGAAAGCTGCACATCTCCCATTTTAACAGAAGAAGGAGCTTTAAAGAGCTTTAGCAATAAATAAACTGTCAAACTGTACTTCCTTTTGAACCACATAAATGGGAGAGAAAATGTGTATGTACAGGTGAGATTCGGTAAATTTTTAGACCACAGTATACCTTGAAATGGTGTACCGCTGCAAGCCTGTCTCAGAGTAAGTGTTTGAATGTCCGTGGATTTGCAGATAGTTCTAGCTGCCAAGAAAAGTTACAGTAGGCTTGTGTGGGCTTATGTACGAAAACGACGACCAAAAACGCCAGCTGAGCTAATAATATAGATACCAAACGTCCTCTTTTAACTGTCTGTTCCAGAATCCAGGTGAACGATCTGATTGTGGAGGTGGACGGGACCAGTCTGGTGGGAGTAACCCAGAGCTTTGCTGCCTCCGTACTCAGGAACACCTCAGGAACTGTCAAGTGAGAGTCCCTATAAATAGACACCGTTTTGTTTCAGTTACATCAGTATTGTCTGCATTTATGTCTACGCTCACTTGAACAAGATCTTACTCAGAAACGTGCCCCAACATAATGCTAAGTGCTGAAATGTTATGCCGTTCCCTTGGTCTTTCTATATTCTTTAGCTGCGACCAGAACACGTGGTTTCTTACACCATTTGTTGTCACAGGCTGCTATGACATCCAGCATTCGTGCTTAAAGAGATGGCTTCCTCTTGATATACACCCATAGTCAGTCTGACACACAGGACTGGCTTCAACCACATCCTGCCCATTTAGATCACCACTGACTGAAGATTTGTATCTCAACTCACATGGGTCATGATTATACCTTTCGGCACTGAAAAACTCCTTTTGGAGACACGCTGAATCTGGTCCACACTGGGACTACGCACAGTGCGGTTATCAGAAACAAATACAGTTGGCATCACAAGTATTAATTTGAAATGCCAGAAGCGCATTTGTTGCGAGGCTCGTTGGCTTTTTGGTGGAGCTGACTGTTCCCTATGTGCTCCTTTGTCATCTAAGCTCATTCATAATTCAGGGTTTAGTGGTCAGCACTGTTGGGGTAATTGTTAGTGTTGTGTGACTTGTGAAGATCAGAAGCCTCCATAGATAGCTCATACATTATGTATCTGCCGCAGAGAAGGCAAAGGGCACAAGAGCTTAGACCTATTCATAAAAAAAAATGTGAGCCAGACGAGCAGACGGGGGCAGGAAGTGTGTTTGTGAGTGTTTAATTACCCGGTCGTGCAGGAGGAATTGAAAGGCTGCAGCGGCTGACTTAATAACAGTCTGTGGCTTCTTCGTGATTCACTGCAGTTTTCCCTGCTTACTGTTTATATCGTTGCTTTAATTAGACAGAAATGTGAGCCACAATCAGAAAACCTGTAGCCATCCATAATGAACTGCACAATGAGATGAAAGAGATCAAGACCAGAGATGAGAGATGTTTTTTAATCTTCGAAGAGAGAAACTCCATAGAGACTGCCTTTGTTCAGCTCTAAACAGGAAGCCATTTTCTGTCTGGCATCAGAGAGAGACACCACATTCCTTGCTATATTAATATATACATCATACCAACTGTAGATGACTCCGTATAGTGTATTAAATATGAAAAATAGTCTCTTTGTGCATATGGAGCCAGTGTTCACGTTCCTCTGTGGTCATATTCAGCGTGCGCATCGAGCATTATACTGTATAAACTCAAGCTTTGTTTCTGCTTTCATAGTTAGTGTTCTCCTTTGGATGTTGTGTGATTTACATTCCTGAATGTCCGAATGCAGGTTTGTCATTGGGCGAGAGAAGCCAGGGGAACAGAGCGAAGTGGCCCAGCTCATCCAGCAGACTCTGGAACAGGAGCGCTGGCAGAGGGAGATGATGGAGCAGCGTTACAACCAATACATGGATGAACAAGAGGTTTGTTTGTTTTTTTTTTATATCTTTAGGGATTACTTTTAATGTGGGGCCACGTCTAAAAGTGCACAATGCACCTCCTTTCCTTCACTCTTGAATCTGCACAACAGGGTTATTATAGGTAACAGACACTAATACTAAAACTATTATTAAAAAATGTTTTTCGTTGACTGGAAGCCAAAACCAAAGAGGATAAAGAACAAGACGTGAGTGTGATTTCCTGTTTCAGTGTCATGTTGGTTTCTCCACTGTCCCGCCCCTTTAGGAGACTAACGGCAGATCCTGTCCCATTCATTCCATTCTGATATTAAAGTGACATTTTTCAGACACACTGATCTGGAGAAAATTGACTTTGTTTGAGGCCTGTCTCTGTCGCAGCAACAAACTCTCATGAGATCTGGCGTAAGGGAGCTAAAAACGAGTGAGAAAAGTGATATAATTTTATTTAGACCTTATTAATCTACAGCGTACAATGCAACACGAAGCAAAACAAAACACAGTCAGCTTTGTTTCCTTCAGTGTTAATGACGCACAACTGGCTTTGCAACAATATAGAACTTTGAAAGGTTCAATATGTAAGATTCACACTTGTTTGTGTGCTTCCGTGAAGTTTGTGTTGGATTCGATTTTTGAGGTGAAAACTCAGAAAACAGCCCGCGAGGCAAACTAAAAATAAAAACTAATGAAAATTTCAAAACTAGAACAATTCTGGTGCGCACACACACAATATACTAATCCCACTTAAATGACCTTCTCAAACACAGACATGAAACTATGTGTGAGTTGCGTGGTCGGTTATAATATTAGATTGGATTATAATATTTAGAGAGGATACATTGAAATGTTGGTCACAAATGCGTCTGAATGTATTTTAGGCATTTATAGATACAGTCTATGAAAAGCTTCCTGACAATAAAAATACTGCTACAAAATATTTAAGTGTGTATTAATTTGAGGCTGTTCAGGCATGAAACTCAGCCTAAAATTAGGAAACTGCCTTTTTGTGTTTGCTCTTCCTGTGTGTCCTTATTTCCCCTTAAAGATTATGAAATACAGTTTATGACAAAACCATCATTAACTGAGTTGACCCTATGGGTGAGATTGTGTTGTAGCTTATGTCAAAAAGCTGAATCCGGCATCGCGCATAAGCTCGATCAAATGATAAGCTCCAAAACGGGGACAGATCAGGAGGATTCATATCGGAGCCCTGGGATGCCCTTTGCATTGTCCATCTTTGTGTCTGAACTGTTTTGGTTTCACATTAACCCAGCGTGTGCACAGAAACGGCCACCAGTTTCATTACGGTGACAGGGAGAAAGTTGCCCCATTCATACCAGAGGTGGAGTTTGGTGGTGGTTCTTGAGTTTTGCACCATCTAGTGTCCATTTGGTGTCATATCATTTTTAACCAGGGTTATTATATATTTTGAAAATGTTATGAATTATTGTTGTTTAGTTTTTCAGTTTAGTTTTAGTTATTTTAGAGTGCACAAGTAGTTTAGGTTTTATTTTGAGGAACTGGATAGTTTTTGTTTTGTTTTTACTTAGTTTTAGTGCTAGTATTAGTTTTTCAAGTATTATTGATTTATAGAAGCTGCAAATGATAGGATGAAAGAATTCTTGATATCAAATATGATTTACAAAACCACTGTTTATTAAAGGTCCCATGAACCTGAAGCTGGTTTTACCTGCAGTTACTTCTCATTTTTGTTCATGTTGCATTGTTCGCCATTTTTGTTGATTTTTAACAAAAAATGTACTTAAAGGAAGTATTTATTCACTACTAGTTTTAGTTTAAACGTAGTTTTCATTATCCGTAGTAACCCTGATCCTAACACGTAACTGTAACTAAAATAATGCTTTCCTAAAAATAAAAAAACTCATTAACTTCAAATCCAAAAAAAACACACTGCACTGTACCTTTAATATCTAAAATATCTACACTCATGATGCATCTGCAACATCTGCAACTTCCATCAAGAGCAGCTTTCTTTTAACTAATATTTGTTGGTTGATTTTTGCATTGTACATTTTTGGAACTAGTAAAAATAATGAAACGATTAAGTACATTTCAGTAGTATGGGATTTTCTAACCTTGACCTCATCCCTGCAGGGTGGAGAATATGGCACAGATGAGGAAGAGGATGATGATGAGGAGGTCAGTCCACCGTATCCCAGTGCCATTGAGGTGTTTGATTTGGCAGAAAACGAGGACATGTCACCCCTGGAGACAGACCCTGAGAAACTGGCCCATAAATATAAAGAGGTGAGCACGGATCTCCTTAATTGGACCATGTAATCTGTAATCACAACCATTCTCCAAGATGTGCTTAACATTAACGGTTGTGTTGGAAATTGTTCTCTTTTTGCCATAAAGCTCCAAATAAAGCACGCTGTGACCCAGGCTGAGATCCAGCAGCTGAAACGAAAGGTAAGGCGCTGCACATTGTAAGACATAAAGGTCTGGATTTATTAAATGCCTTCTATTAGATAACAGTTCATGATAAACATTTCTTCTGACGTTCAGAGGCGTGTCCCTCTGTGTGATTGTTGCTTTATCTGTCTTCCAGCTGCACCATGCAGAGCAGGAGAAGCAGCGCTGGCGCATGGATAAAGCCCAACTGGAACAGACTCTGCAGGAGAATAAAGAACGCATGGAGAAGCTCGAGGGCTACTGGATGGAGGCTCAGAGCTTGTGCCAGGCTGTTGATGAGCACCTGAAGGAGACGCAGGCCCAGTATCAGGCCCTGGAGCGCAAGTACAGCAAAGCTAAACGCCTGATCAAGGAGTATCAGCAGAAGTAAGACGACAACACAGATGACAGATTGCTTCTGTGACGTATTGCATTTGAGCTAAACGGTTTTTGTGATTCCTTAAACAGGGAGATTGAGTACCTGAAGAAGGAAACCCAACGTTGTGCACAAGTAGGAGCTGAGGCCTCCCTCCTGAAAGAGGAGTCCGGGCAACTCCAAGAACAGGTACGAGCCTGGAGTTAGGATACTTTGGCTTGTCTAGACTACAGGCAAAAGTAGCCCAAAATCGTTTGTTTTGCTCATATATGACTCAGATCTGTTTTTTTTTTTTTTTTTCATAACAGTGTGAACAGCAATAAATCTCATGGAATCTGACAGGGTATCTTCTCTGTGAATCGCAAGTGATCAGATCAGATTTTTGCGTGCAGACATTACACAACCATTTGCATACATAGCTTCGCTGCTGACAGCGTCGTGGCTTCATGTTCCATCCAGCTTTGCCTGCACAGAAGCCTCCCCCTTCAAGTGCCAACAGACGATTTATTTCATTTTTTTTTTTTTTTGTCCGTGGACTGTTGTTTTCCATGTTGCTCTTCGTAGCGTTCCGCAAGTAGAATTTCCATCACTCGGGATTTGACATCGTTGTTGTGTGTCACATTGCGAATGACTGAAAAGGCAGTGCTAGACAGAGACATCGCCTGGACTGAGATGCATCTGCAGAAATCTGATTCGCACTTCAAACCACCTCCAAATGTTGTTTGTATCCAATTCGCAAAAAAAAAAATTTCTTATTTCGTGTACTTTTGTTTTGGTTTCTGTTTGCTGTTGGGACTTACTAAAATCAATCAAGATACAATCTGGATATGCCAAAAAAATTCAAATTTGGGCAGGAAGTTGGAACAAATCCTTCCATATGTAGTCTCAAATCAAATTGCAATGTGACATCAGTCTGAACAGTCATATTGGAGCTCACGTGTCTTTTGCGATCGTCGTTTGCCACAATTCTTCACACATGAATGCGAACGCGAAGACAGCTCCGATAGGGGGTAGTCAGCAGAGGGACGGTGAGCTCTTAAGTCATAAGTATTTGGGGTGAAACCTCTGTACGAGGCAAAAAATTGGGAGGGGAATTCTAACAGCGCCTGTGTTTGAAAGCATGTTGAAAGAAATGGCGGTGCCGAATGTGACCAGTTCACACCGAAGTCTGATCAGAAAATAAATCAGACGTGAACAATAAATCCGAATTGAGCATCAGTGAATGTAGCCTGTGAAACTGCACGTAGCTTCTGTTTTAGAGATATGCGTATGATTCATTGAAGACGCTGCTCTGACTGCTTCTCCTCTCCCCTCTGTAGGTGGCTGACCTGGAGTGCAGAGTCGAGGAGCTGAAATCTGAACCTTTATAAAAGCCTTGATCCGTTATGTATCTCAGAAAGCAGAACTTTTGCTAGATGAAGAAGAGGATAGTGTTATTGTACTTGCAAATGAACTGCAGGGTATTTCTTGTGTACAACATGAGCTTGGTTTCTGGTCGCATACTGTATATGTGTCCCAGGCTTTGTATTTCAGCCACTTAACCCTTTTAACCATGATTTTCTGTTTAGGGGAACGTGAAGAACAGTTTTATCATCGCGATTAGACTCGACCTTTTTTTCTTTTTCTTTTTTTGAGCTCTAGATGTACCGTTCCTTTTTCATTTTCAGAGTTCAGTATTTAATCCCTTAATTTGTGGTTTTGTGAGAAACCGGGCTGTTGCTTTTAATTGCCAAAAACCATTTCCTTTCCTTTCCTTTCCTTTCCTTTCCTTTCATTTTTTTTTTTTTTTTTTTTTTTGCCTAGTTTTGTGACCTTTTTTGAGTTTGTACAGATGTGATACTGTGTGGTTTAACAATCAGTTTGTTTTGTATAAATTTTTAATGTGTATAACATTTAACATAATATAAACTAATGACATTGAGGGTCATTGTATATTTTATGTGATGAAAATGAAGGAAATTGGAAGGACATTGCACTGAAGAAGACATCAGTAAAGGAAGGAGCTTCACTGGAGTGGATGAATGAACAGGAACTGAGGTGTCTTTGATATTGTACAAACAGTAACTCATCCTTTGTAGGGGTCTTGTCACTTAATCCTGAGAACCACCTGCTGCCTACCTTATGAAAGTGTTTGTGTTTTTTTTACACACTGACTCATTAATGAGCGACCAATCCTCCGGTTTGAACCCATTGCTTCTTTCAGAAAGGACCACAAAAACAAGCCTCCACAACTGCTGTGCCACAAATGAAAATGGATCTTTTTTTTTTCCCTAAAAATGGATGTTGTCAAAGACTTGTGTAACTGATATTAGTTAGGACTACTGATATAAGAAACATTACTGGACTGGGCTGTTAAGCCATTTACCAGCAGCAAAGTTATAGATTTAAAAAGCTTGTGTCTCTAACCAGCAGCTGCACTTGACACCACTGTGTGTAGCACATTGAAAACACTGCCAGGTTTATACCTGTTTGAATTTACGCACAGTTTAAATGAAATTGAGTCTACTTGTGTCAACTGTCATACCAGTATGTTTGTATAGTTAAGGTTAAGACTGAAATATTTTAATTTTACTTAATATTTATAATATAGTCAAGGTGGAAATATGAGCTAACGGGACAAAAACTGACAAAAAGCAATGCAAAAGCAGTGTTCAATAGACAAAGTTATACTGTGTCATGTAAAAAAAAAAGAAAAAAAAAGTAGATCTGGATGACTACAAAAACAAAATTATGAGTACAGAATTAAAAAAACAGGCATGGTTATGGGTATTTTCATGATATTAAGGCTTGTACAGTGCACATGCTTTGCATTGTATGTTTTGTGGAATAAATGGTCAACAGTGATGGTCGAGCTAGTTGTTTTTATTCATTTACAAAGATTTGAATTAGACATGATGCACTATTGTAAATTACAACAGTTCGTTTGCCATGTTTGAATTTTTTCCTCTCTTAAATAATAGCACGTTGGAATGGATAAATTAATGTTATATACAAGACATTCAATGCTTTATCTGCACCGTGGTGAAAATCTCAACCATTTAGTGCAATGTAGTGCACACTGACAACACCGAGTTGGGACCGATCCGATCCAATATCAGTATCGGGTGCCGATACTAATTCACTCATTGGACTAATGTCACCGATCCACATACTGATCCAGATTCCAGTTTGATGTTTTTAAGATTTATGATTATGTAACAATGCAATATTAAGCCCACTTCCAAAATGTTGCGGCACAAAATAATGAATCAGTAATTTAACACTTCTACAAAGATATCCAGTATAGTCCCCCATTTTTTTTTTTTTATCTCCAAGAGAAATCTTGGACATAAAGGAACGTAAAGGTGGAGCTTACATTGGGCCACAAACCCACCTTCATGCATCCAAGTAAAATAACAGCAACAGAAATAACAGTAGTTTGCCGTGTTGATAAAGATGTAAGAAACACAACGGCTATGGGGAAACAGAGTTTGACACAACATCGGCTGTAAAAACGCCACTTACAAAAACCATGCCTGGAAAGAATTGTTGGTGCACACTACTTTGCTGTCAGCCATTTCTTTTGGTGCTGCATTTTCTGAAATGTAGAGGTTGCGTGTTGCTAAACACCCCTGTGCCGCTCACAGTGTGTTATGCTGCAGATCAGCTGTGTCGGTCACAGTTAGAAAGGGTTGTCTGAAGACAAGGAAAGCTGTGAAAATATTCTAAATATAGTGCACACTTTAAGTGATTGCTTTGCTTCTATGCTACTACTCCTGTGTGCTTCTCCAAAATGGGTCATGCTGACTGCCATCTACTGCAGGTAATACACGGATTAGGAATAAGTACTTCACAAAACCCCACTTCAAAAAATCCAAACTATTCCTTTAAGCATTTGAGAATCTATCACGTGAAAGAACATGGTATCGATATGAGCACATATGAATATTCAGGTATTGGAATCGGATCAGAACTGAAAAAAGTGGGCCGTGCATCTCTACAAGGATTACAGCTCTTCTACAGTATTGCCAAAGTACTAAACTTTCTGTGATTACAAGTGCATCTTCTGATGGTGTCTCCTGAGATGATAGTTTCGGGAAAAACTCTTTCCACACTGGGTGCATTTGAACATTCTCTGTCCCAGATGCAGCATTTGGTGAGCTTTAAGGCTCTGCGGGCGGCTAAAGCTTTTACAACACTCTGGGCAGCTGTACGGCCTCACGCCCGTGTGCTTCCTCTCGTGCCGCTTCAGGTCTCCCGACTGCCGAAAGCTCTCGCCGCAGTGGGTGCACAGGTACGGCTTCTCCCCTGTGTGAGTTCGGAGGTGCACGTTGAGCTGACCGGTGTATGAGAAACTTTTGCTGCAGTGAGGGCAGCTATATGGCTTCTCGCCTGTGTGAATACGCTGATGCTGCTTGAGACCATAGTGGTTTGAGAAGCCCTTTCCACAGTCCGTGCACAAGTACAGTATCTTCACCTGCTGGAAGCATGTGTGAGTTTTTAAAGCTTTTGCATTTGCATAACTCTTCCCACAGTGGGGACATATATACTCTTTTTCCCCTTCCTCTTCCTCCTCCTCCTCCTCCTCCTGCTGGTACATTAGGCCGTCTGACTCGCAGTGTGACAGGTACTCAACAGGGTGGTGCCTCCTGACGTGCTTAATGAGATAGCTTTTCATTGTGAAAGAAAACTGACAGAAGGAGCATGAGAAAAGCTCAGATGCACAGTGATACCTCTCACAGGTTTTAGTCTTCTGATGCTGCTTCAGGTTTCCAGATGTAGTGAACACCTTGCCACAGCGATCGCAGCTGTAAGACTTTGCGTTACCGTGCGCCGTTTGCTCATGTCTTTTCAGGAAACCAGATTTATTAAACGTTGCACCGCACTGACTGCACTTGTGCTGTTTTAAAGCACAGTTGTGTGTTTTGAGATCACCCGGGGTTGTGTATGTCCGTTTGCAGCGACTACAGCTATACCACTTGTATTTTGTTGACTTTCTATTTCTGACATGAGGCGCCTCTGGTTCCGAGAAGCTCTTCTCCGCAAGAGCAGTGCTGATTAATGACTTGTTGCAGGTGACTGTCCTTCGTTTTGGAGCTATGAGCTTGGTTATGGCAGAAATTTTAGAGCGTGCTCCAAGACGTTGTGGCCTTTCACAAGCAGACTTTAGCAAAGATTCAGCCTTTTCAGCCTCTGGGAGTTGTGGACTTAAGTCTGGACCACAGTTTGGATTGTTACCAGTTGCATCCTCTGTCTGATTTTCCGCAGGGATCTCCTCTGAGTGATGCTCATTGATGTGCTCTTGAAGGGCATCTACTGAAGAAAAAGTCAATGAACACTCGGCACAGCAAAAGGGAGAGATGCCAGAATCATCTGCCACCTCCTTTCTCCTTTCTTTCTTTTTGCTTTGATTTTTGTGACGCTGCAAGTGCCTGGACAGGTCATTGTACTGACCAAAACACTTCTGACACACGGTGCAGACATATGGACGTAACTTACCATGGACGGTCATTTTATGTTTTTTAAGGTATGTTTTACTAGCGAAGCCCTTCCCACAGTCTGAACACTTGAGGGACTGTTCTTCCAAGCTCTGAGATGTTTCTGCCTCTTGTGCAGAGCTATTCTCAGTTTCCTTCACATCCAAAGTTTCTTTTAGATTCTGACTTGCATTTACTTCCTTTGTTTCAGTCAACTCCTCAATTATCGGTGGATCTCCAGAATAAGACCTAAGAGGCGAGTTCTGCTTTTCACTGAGGATTTTGTCCTGATTAAGCACTGTGTCTGTGTCTGTAATCAAATTCTGCTTTTTGTGAACTAGCTGGTGTCTGATTAAGCCAGAGGCCTGGCTAAAACTCCGCCTGCAGTGTGGGCAGCAATAGGGGCGCTTGTTTGAGTGGACACAAAGCTTATGCCTCCTAAGGTGAGGCATTTGCTTGAACGTCTTCCCACAGTCAGAACATGTTTTGGAATCAACAGGATCTACAGAAAACACCTCTATGGATGCTCCTGTGTCAGCCTTTATAGAGGGATTTTCAGGTTCATCTGCTTCGACGTGTTTTGTTAAACTGTCCCCTGTTGGCTGTACATGGAAGTATTCTGTATGTCGCTGTAGGTATGTTTCCGTAGTAAAGGACAGCTGACAGTGAGAGCACAGGAAGATCTGCGTAGAAGCAGTCGCATTGGTTACTATAATTAAGACAAAAAGACAAAAAATAATGTTAGGCATGTATTTTACCAGATGCTTTACAACTAAAGCATTCTGTATCATTCTCATATTCATGCATGGTAGATGTACCTCTAGTATTCAACTTCATCAACCAGATTTGTGTCCAGGCTTCACTGAACTGGGCAAGAAGTTTGCTGCTGGGCCACACCATTAGTTCATCTCCAGGGTGGATGGTGCGACAGCAATGAAAAAGGATGCTGCCTTTGTACTGTACCGCCAGCAAATTGGTCTCATCTTTATTACGAGCACAGTTCACATACCTGTGCAGGAGAAAATTAAGAAAGACAAGAAAGGGAAAGTAGCGCATCAGAGGTCGATTTTAAATGTACACCATAAAAACATGTCAAAATAATGCCATTCTTAACTAATAATTATGCTGTACTAGACTACTTTTAAATGATTGTGTTTATTTAAAAACTGACATGGTTAAATACTCTACCTCATCCAGTTTGAGTGTGTTTCTCGGGCAGCATCAATGTACTCGAACTCATCTTGTCCTTTGTAAATCTGCGGAACATCAGAGCATTTTTACCACTATATATGAATACACAACTTTAAACAGGATAATTTGTCAAAATAAGTCAGAAGTACAACATGATACAGGTGAACGTTCACTTTGACTTGTCCAGACTCACCTCCCAGGAGAAGTCACTTGCCGTAGCATTTTCCCTTAAGGTCAGTTCACCCTCATATGGTCCAAAATGCATTCCAGGAGACACTGTTGGTCCATGATTTATAACCCCTATGCCTGCAGTGGGAATACTAGATCTGCCTATCATTAGGCCATAAGGTAGTGTGAGGAGAGCCCTCTGTGGCACACCCATGGCTGTAGGAAAGTCAAGAACGAACGATGGCCCACTGATGTTAGAGGGATCACTCTGGTCTTGGAAGAGAGTCAGACACTCCTCGCAACCTAGAGGAAATAAAAACACACTTGAGCTTTTAGCATTAAATATTCAACTCTAAATTTCAGATTCCATTTATAATAAGCAATACAAGTTATTCTGCTAAAGGAAACACAACAGGTCCTGAACATACAAAATACACCACGGCCTCTGCTGTTTTAATATTCAGAATTGTGGCACATGCAGTAGTAGAATTTTTCTAAGTTGGAAAACATGATGTATCATCATACATCAGTTATTTGTCTGTCTGTGAGAAGCAGGTCTATTGCTTACAGAAAACATCATCAGCATCTGAGTTTTCTCCCTGCACCACAGTGCCCAGCAACTTCTGAATAGGCGCTTCTGCTGGCTCCAAAACTGGAATCACTAGAAGAACAAAGAAAATCTTTATGGAAAGTGTACATTTTCTAACAATCACATACTACTACTGAATGTATGAAAACAGCTGTGATACCTGCATGAGTATTGGTATCAGTGGGTAGGCACTCCTCTGTTATAACGACCTCCTCCGTTGTCTCAACCCACTCCACACTGCTGTTCCGGTCCGACATGAGTGCAGACTCTGTGGAGTGACGATGGAAACTGCTATTTTACCAATCGTTAAGACAGCTTATCACACACATAAGTACACAGTGCTACATCAAAACGCTAACGTTTGCACGTTGACATAGCTCGCTTGCTAACTAAGCTGGCTTACGTGACATTTTATATAGATGGAGAAAAACCCCAGTCCGATAAAATTCAGTGCAAAACACGCTGTTTCGTTGCTCAACCCGGTATTAACTCATTGACTAAAAGTAATGCACCAACCTTATCCTTAGCTGTCTTTAGTGATGGTGAGTTAGCATTAGCAAAATGAAGAATGGCATTGCAGTACAAAGCAGTTATTTCCCACTTATTATCGGCTACAATAATATAAACATTTGAACTAACCTGAATTGCGACTGCTAGCCTCAGTCAACTTTTACACTATCGTTTCAAATTGGTTTTAATGTTAGCTAACATATGATGCTGCACAAGAAACCAGAAACATGGCAATCCCCGGAAACACATCTTGGTAATTTCAGTGTAATGGTCCCTACTTCCTTTCGTCTCAAATAAAAGTTTTACTTAGCGTTATGTTACGAAACACATTTCCTTTTCAACGCCTATGGCTCCTGTATTACTGTATATTCTCACAGAGATAATCTAAAAACATGAATATTAAAGCTGACTTTACCTACAAAAGCATAGACCTTCAAAACCATAGAAATACCAGTTGATGCTATATGACATAAATAATGTTCTCCCGGAATCTTATCAACGGCGCCGCTGGTGTAGTGGTATCATGCAAGATTCCCATTCTTGCGACCCGGGTTCGATTCCCGGGCGGCGCACGCTTTTTTTTTTTTTCCTCCCCATGCTTCAACTATGTGGCTTTCCATGTGCATCGTACTTATTCCCTAATGATAATGATACGCAACTTCTGTGTAACTTAAAATACTGTAAGAAATGGTTCAGCTGCATTTGGACTTACGGAATGGCTTTGGAGCGAGCTTTGTTGTTAATATAATTTAATCTACAAAAGTATTATTGCTAAATACAGTACTGCGGTGCCTAAAGCTATCGGCGTGTTGAGATCACCGCAAAAATAAACTGGACGCACCTGCCGCATAGACTCGTCAGGTGACTCCCACACATGGAAACCCGTTGCCTGGCAACGAAATACATAGCCAAAAGTAACCAAAACAACACACCTGCTAACAAGTTTAGCTAGCGTTAGCTACACTTTAATATCGAAATGAAGTCAGTGAAATTTAGCAGAAACGTCTCGGTATGCGAGGTAGACTGTAAAAGCGTGGAGGAATGTGCCGGAATGTGTGGCGTCTGTCCATCTTGCGTGTTTGCCCCAAAGAAACCAGGTTCTACACAGCATTTATGGAAGATGTCGGACGGATTTCAGAGGCGGTTTTTAGTGGACCTGCTTTTACGATGCAGAAGCGTCCAGGTGTTCGAAAGCATTAAGCGTGTACTGGATGTAACATCATGGACGTTGTTTACCTACTCCAGGTCAAGGAGTCCAGCTTCCCCTCAGCAGCACCACCTATGTCGGAGTTCCGACAGAGGGCTGGATGGGAAACCTCTCGGCATTAACGTGAAGGAAATCTGGGAGTGGTTCAGTAACAGTCCTGACTGGATTAAATCACGCTATCTGTGCCGTCTTTTCTTACTTTGTGACACGGAGCTCTTGCGGATGCTGGGCAACTTAACAAGTGTGCTACTGGTCAGAAGGAAACGTGGGTTTTTGCATTTTAATGGTAGGATTTGTGTTATGTTATTTGAACTAACTGTGGGAGAGTTTATTGTTAGTGTGAATATACGTCCCACTGTAATTCGTATTGATACCGCTAGATGTCAGTAAAGGACAAATTACAGTGACAATAATCATTTGGCACACATGTACAGTTTTATTTTCTTGACTGAGTAACACGTGACCTTTACACTGTCTGAGCACTTTGCAGTGAGGACAGTTATATTTATTAGTGTTATCTCCTGTCTTGATGAATACCCTTTTCAGCAGGAATTTGCAATGCCAAGGATGAGGAAAACTCGGAGGACCCTGCTTTTATGGTAGTACTTGGATCCTCAAAGTCTGTCTCTGGTGTGAGCCGATACAGAGACTTCATAGGTTGCTTACCTGTGGATCTGGCCAAGAGGATCTTAGGTAAGTCTGCAGATCCTCAACACTATTTAAATACTGGCTGACTTATTTGCTGCTGTAAATTTAGTATTATTTTTAGTCAGTACAATGGCGTTTACTTGAAAAACTCAGAGTGTTCACAGACTGAAGATTGCCAGGTGCTATGCTTATCACAGTACTGGTAGCAGCTACCTCTTATGCCAGGGGTATGCCGTGAGCCCTGCATTTCAAAGAAACGTGTTCGCTTTTATCTGCCATTGAACTGTGTCGCAGGTTTAAAAAGTACAAAGCTGCAAAGACGTCAAACAAAATGTCTAATTTACCTGACATTATACGTGTAGATATGGTCTATGTGTGTGTGTTTTTTTTAGGCCTGTTGGATGAGCATAGTTTGAGATGCTGCCAAAAGGTTTGTCTATACTGGCAGCTCCTCACAAAGGAAACCATGGAGGAAATCAAATTCAGAAGAATTTTTGATCAAAAAGCAATGAGGATGATGAAGGTAGGGCATTTGATTATATGCACTATGGAACTTATATTATTATTTAGTAAAAATAGTGTATTGAGTGAAGCCTCTTTCCTCTTCCAGCAGAACAAAGATATTGTCAGTCCGACCTATGCCAACATCGTTGAAGTCCTTGTGCCCGTCATGGACACTAATAGAGAGGATATTCATTCTAGTGTCCACAAGGTTAAAACATTACTTCTCGAATGGAATAAACCATACATTTGTGTGCCTGGAAATGATCGCCAGCTGATAATATTTCCTTTCTTGGTATTACAGGCCAAATCTTTGCAAACTGCCTGTGCCAACGTCAAAACCCAAGCAGTGCAAATGGAAGAGCGAAATGTTTACTGTGGTGCATATTTTACCACGGTGCTGTTGAACAAGTGAGTTCTTTGATTTTCTTAAAAAGGCTGATAAAGCTTGTTAAATTGCAGAATTTACACATTTTGCCTCCAAACTCCGTTTTAAGAAGCAGCATAAGAATATTTATATAGGAGGTTTTTTCAAAAAAGTTTATTGCTTGATGTAACTAAACCCTACACAGTAGAATAAAAAACATATTTATGTTCTCCAGTTGATGTGGTTGGGTCTATCTTTTGGACAGAGAGGATCCTTATCGCGTGGTGGACTATGGAGGCAAATCATTCATGGCTGTGGGCTCCAAGGACCGCATCGCCAACCTCATTTATGTGGCATCGGAAACAAAAGTTGTTGCAGTGATGAAGGGCCATGTCGGCAGCATTCGAGCAGTGCTGCTCTGTGAGGACAGAGACCTGGTGATAACTGCCAGCGGCGATGCAAGTATAAAGTGAGGAGAAGAGTAACTGATTCAGACTGAAGAACCTCAGATAATTCGTGAAGATGCCAATGATAATGACTTGGGTTTTCAGTGTGTCAAATTCATATATTCTTTTTTTCTAAAATATCCAGACCTTCTCTAAATCATGTTTTGTGCTGGCTGTTCCGAAAGCTGTCTCTCAATTATGTCTAAGAGTAACAAATTTTCTAATTCATTCTGGAGTCGACTGATTTTTTTTTTAGGATCGATACCAATTATTGAAACCATGGAGACAATAACAAATTCAACAATATCTGCTGTCTTACCTTTAGAGCACAGCTTTACTCACTCACCAGCGCTGGTCTAGTCTGCAAATACATTCCTTTGTAGTGCATTATTAAATTAAATTAATTAATTGGTAGTTAGATAAAGAAATGCTGATTCCGATAACTGCACAAATGGTGATGGTCGGATCTGATAATTGCTCAACCCTAATTTATTGCTATCATTTCATCTGCATCGCTTCTTTTGTTTCAAATGGATTTGAGAAGACTTTAGCAACTTGACAGCCTGAATCCTTGTAACATGATTTTGCCTTGCAACGCGATGGCCTTGTATGCACGGTTTCATCGAACTATCAAACTTGCAGATGTTGGAACTTAAGGACAGACAAGTGCGTGATGGCGCTGTATGGTCACTCTGGTGCGGTGAACTGCCTGGACGTCCATGGTGACAGACTTGTCTCAGGGGCTAGAGACCGTATAGTAAAAGGTAAGCACCCAATAAAGACTTTTTCATCATTTGTCTTTCCAAATGTCTGCATTAACGGGGTTTCTGCAGGTCCTTAAAAAGTCTGTAAAAGTCTTTTAAAGACATTGCACTCAATTGTCTTTAAAAATGGATTGGATTCTGTGCCTAAATTTCAAGCCCACTGGACATTATGCAAGAAAACACTCAGATTAGAAACTTTGGGTATAAAGGAATTAGAGTTGCATGGGAATTCAGAAAAAACATAAAACCATCATAAAAAGCCTGTCATCAAGCCTGTTCCTACCCAGCGCAACAAGACAGGAAGTAATCCTTAAATTGTCTTCATAACATTCTTAAAAAGTCCTATATTTAATTTGTTGAAACCTGTAGAAACCCCGATTAAAGTGTTAGGACTTTGGTGCGAACTTTTCCAGATATATGACAAAAGAAAACTAAACAAAACTTTCACACCACCAGTGTGGAGTCTACAGACAGGGAAGCAATTTGAGGATTATAATTTCAAGCACCACAGTTGTGTCAGGTGTGTGAAGATCAACACAACAAGAGTCTACAGCAGCTGTGACAGGGGCCTCGTCAAAATATGGGACATGGAGAATGCGTCACTGCTCAGGGTGAGAGTGTTTTGCTACGAATTTTATTTTTCATGACGCATGTGGAGAAACGTCACTGCTTTCCTACATGAACGTACTCTTTGCGTGATGAACATTTATTTTCCCGAAGGTGATTGATGCCCACAGGAGCTCAGTTAAATGCCTTTTCTTCGACGAATGGTACCTTCTGTCTGGGGACTCTAACGGTCAGGTCATGGCATGGAGCATCAACTGTGATGCTAAAGAGTGTCTTGTGACATTCAACCACCCAAAGTAAGTACCTCACCATCATGATCTTACTCATATAGGGACAAGTCTGCAGTAAAATGTATAAACAGGAAACCACCCCTAGTATCCTTTTATACTGTTAGATTGCAAAAGAGTTACTTACAGTACCACCCGATCAGAACGTGAAGTGAATTAATATACTATATGCCTCAATATTTTATCTAGGATACTTACATTTTCAGTCTCTTCACTGTCTGCAGGGAGATAAAATCTCTGACTCTTACTTACCTTCGTGTTGTCACCGGATGTGCGGACGGAAAGATTCGCATATTTAACTTTCTGACTGGAGGCTGTCTCCGAGAAATCACAGCAGAGACAGAAACAAGCCGCATATTATCACTGCGTTTCCATGAAAACAGGTGAGCCTGATGCGAACTCATCAAAAGATTGTAGCTTTCTTTAAGATTGTTGAGCAAGTCATAATTGTGTGATTCTTTTGTTCTCATAATTGTGACGTTTAAAGGGTTTCTGTGGGTCCCCAAAAGTCTAACATCTAATAATCTGAATTGTAAGACTTAAAGTCCCCATTAATCGGCTAGTGGACGGCTGTGTCTTTTAAAACAGGGATCTAGGAAGGACCACCCCCCCCTCACCTATGGAGCAACAACCCATAACTACTTGGCTAGCATGTAGGTCTTGTGCACTAGTTAGTAACTAGGGAAATTTGTAGTCATGGGGAAGAAACATAAAAATTTGAGAAAGCATTTCATTGGATGCAAAATTCCACCGAGTGCAGGAGGAGTCACCTAATTTTTATGTTGCGAATAAAGGCATTAGTGTCACATGGGAAGTCAGAAAAACGTAACGCTGCTGTAAAAAGCCACCAGCAAACCACCCGATGTTCTGTATTCACAACAAGAGCATCACCATCAACCTGGCCCTAGCGCTACACACTCTGCTACAACAACTAGGTCTTATATTGCATTAATAATATCCTCAAAGATATCTCGAAAGTCTTCCATTTAACACTTAAGCCCTGCAGAAACCCTGTTTTTAGATGTAGACTAGACTGCGCTATCCATAAATGCACATGACATCTTCCTTTATTTGTCTCCCTGCTCTTGTCTTAGTATATTAGTGAACAGTACGTCTAGCGTGAAGCTCTACCAGTTTGGAAAAGTGTACTGGGATTACACAGAGTCAGCAGACCGAGAACAAAAAGGTGTAGTCCATGAGGTGGATTTGATTTCTGAGGATTCTTGCAGATTTGTACAGAAAGTGAACTTCTGCCTCTGTCCCAGCAGATCACACGGCACAAGAGGCTTTACCCACCGGCAAAATGCACCGCTGTAACTTTAAAAAATCAGACAGAACCGACCTAATTCACCACACCCGCTTCCTGCCTACCCCTACTCAATGTCAAGGTAAAGTCTACTCAGGTGTAAAGAAAAAAAAAGTTAGACATCTTTTCTTGTAGGTTAATTAATTTACGATTATATTCCCTCATAATCAGGATCTCATAATTATGAGAAAGGTTAACCCTAGTTATCAATCGTCACATAACACAGAACCTAATGACTGATTTTAACATAAAAATATTAATATAAAATAGATGAAGCACTAATAAATAAATAAAACAATTAAAAAACACACCTTTTCAGTAGATTCTATGTTATGTGATGATGATTCATAACCTTGCTTAACCTTTTAAGATCCAGATATGAATTTTTTTCTTTAGTGAATTCAGTGCTCTTCTGTACCAGTAAGTAATAAGTCATTTGTTCTTTTAACATTTGCAGTTACAGAGCGCTGTGAGACTGCGAAAAAGTCCCTGCTCCTGAGTGAGAGGGCGACGTGTGAACGAATTACGGAGAGGGGTCCACATCATCCGCTCACACGCGACTCCATCCTCCTCAGAGTCAACGCCATCCAGAAAGCTCAGTGCACGGATGAAGTCAGCATCAACATGGAGTGCAACGCCAGGCTGAGGGATTCCTGGGGCCCTCGCACGCCTCACGATCACTTGAACTCCGTCATCCGCGGTTTACAGCCGAAGGGCAGATCAGACCTGCAGACTCCCAAATGCCCACCACGGTGCGCACATGCCAGTCACGCCAAGAGGGCCAAGACCTGTATCCCATTTCTGAAGAGAGCGGTCAGTCGAAGAAGAGATGTTTCCACTGCCCCTGACAGAATGATGAGACCCTCTGTCATTTCTGAAAAAGCACAGCCTCACACTGCTGACACACAGAGGAAAGTTACAAGTGCCTTCACCCAAAGTGCCAAAGCGGGTCCACGTGCTCCTGAGCTCATGATGGTGAGATCACTACCTAATCTAGAGTGCTGCATGAAAACTACTGCTGGCTTGCCAAATATCAGCCCTGTGGACCCATTCAAAGAGCAGACAGAATTTAGGCTGCTCACCGCAACCCAGCTGGAGGACTACGTCAGAGCCACGAGCGAACACATGCAGAACTGGGAGAAAAAGATGTCCAAGAGGATTAAAGAGAAGAAGATACTGTGAAGGAGATGAATGACATGTGTCCATCAGTTCAATTTAATGTTATAGATGTCTGACACAAGAACGTTTTTGCAGATGCATGGTGACCATGACTCCCACAAGGGGTCAGTATTGTGTCATCAAGTTGAGGGCCCGGGGTCGTTATATGTCGGCAGTTTGCATTCCTTTTGTGTGTAAAAAGTGTAAAATGAATAATCCTTTTTGAGTTTTTTTCATTTTCATTCATTGAAAGTATGTTGAATTCTTTTCATGTATAATTTGGGGATAGAAAATGTAAAAAAAGAGGACATGAGAACACTTTTTTGAGAGTTTCTTTTCTTTTTTTGCTTTTATTGACTGATCGCATGGAAAGCTGTAAAATAAAGGTGAATACCAAATAAATAGTATTCTGTCTCTTTCACCACAGAACATAGGGACATCTTTGTGGCTTTTTAGCTTCTGCGGCACTTCAAACACGATTAATGAAGTCGTCAGGGTGAGGGGAGTTTGTCTCATCCAGCGAGACCTTTCACCCTGCCACCTGCCCTCTAGCCCCGGTGCCTAGGGGGCATCATTAGGAGCGAGGAGGTTGAAGATCAGGGAGAGAAGGTCTACTGCTTTGACAACGGCAGTACAACAGCTGGGCCAACCGTGAATAACAAAAGGGTATAAGGGGAGCTCACAGGGTTAAGACGTCCCACTTTTGGAGAATCTTTCAGAAGCTGCTAATTTGATTTGGTCTGCAGAAAACTGGGGATGCTGCTGCCCCCCCGTCGACTCCTTTTCTCCTGTGGCAGAGTGACGTAAGGAACCAATGACGTCCCCTCCTGTCACTCCAGGCTTAGCTTAGCTTCACCGGGCAGCACAGCCCCGCCATTGTTTCATCAGGTACGAGTCCCCTTGTCCAGGATGAGCAGAGCCGCGGTGCGGATAACGAGCGCAAAACTCAAAGCAAAGTTAGAAAAGAGAAAGTCTTCTTGGTAGAATTCTCTGAGACCTTCTGGGGTCGATTTCATGAAGGTGTTATAGACTGGTGTTAGACATCAGTCGCACCGTTTCACAAAAGTAGAATCTTATTTTAAAACCTAACTTTTTAGTCTTATTTTAAATCTAAAAGGAAGAAAACGTGTGGTTTAATAATATTCTGGAACCGGAAAAGAGATGTTTTTAAAGATGGCAGTAACCACTGGAAATATAAAGCGATGAGGAGATTGTCAGTTATTTAGATAAAGGTAACCGTCCTGAGCCTGACTTAAGAGTTATTAGAAGTGCTAAATACTGTCACATTAAATGTTATATTTGCATGTGAGACTGTGTTGGAGCCTGTATTGTGCTGGTCATTGATGTTAGCCTACGCCATTTCTAAGCTAACGGTAGTTGGTGAGCGAGCAGAATGATGATGAAGACAAATTCAAGTCTTCTACATTGTAATCAGTGTAGAGGCTGTTACGGATCTTATATATTAAACCTGCAAATTGTAGTGTTTTAAAATATCTTGTGATCAAGAGAGAGCGAACTGAGCTGAACGGTTTAAAGTTATAAGCCATGTTTTTTAGATCGAAAAAAAAGTCTTCATTTACCCAGTCAAAACAAATGACTTAAGATATTCAAGAACTAAACACCTTTGTGCAACTAATCTGTCTGAAGTCTGACTATTAGTTAGATCTAAGCTTTAGTCAAGGTCTGTCTTTGTGAAAGTGGCCCCTGCTCCCTTGGGCAGACCTGGGGATTGTCAGGGGAGAGGAAGGTACAGGTTTATTTATGCATGAGGGCAGGATCTGAGGAGGAGCTTGAAAAAAAAAAGGCTCTTGCAGTGAATGAAGGTTTTAGTGGCTGGAGGATGGGGACAAGTCGACAAAAGACGGTTTAGCCTGACCTGGTGGACCTTTGATCTATGTCGATCTCCATCTCCAAAGGCGCATATTTGCATTTGTCAAATAAATTTTTCAACTTTTGTCATGCTGCGTCAGTGGAAGATCGGAGCCCTTACCTCCGTCTGGACTAGAGCCTTCTTTCCGAGCCAGGTCAGTCCAGGCCAGTCATGGTATACAATGTGATTAACCACATCAAGATTTTAATTATTTTGTATTTGCATGTCACTCAGACGGGTGGCTGACTTGCCCTGGAGCTGTCCAGATATCACACCATTACCAGGTCTAACGAGATGGGCATCAGATGCAAACGCTCAGTGAATATGCAAATCGCTCCATTCACACGAGGAAATGATTCGTGATAAGAATAACAGTTTTTCCTGAACACTAAAGCTTCGCATTGAGTGAAACATTGTGTGGTTTGTAGAGAGTCAAGATGGACATTGTTCTGAAAGACTCACATAGGCCTTTTCCACCAAATTAGCTCTGGGTCTTGAAGCGGTTCTATTCAGGATTCTTGGGTCGTTGGTGCCATCTAGCTAATTGGCCCGCGTTTCCAACATTTTTTT
>JAPQRN010000012.1:13156806-13178398 GCA_037367275.1 Coranthus polyacanthus
TGTTTCAGTGTGTAGGCTGTTATTTTAATGTGCCAAGCTGGATGAGTCAGGAATTGAAAACTGTTGTGGTAAAAAAAAACACACACACACACACACAAAAACTATTTTCTGACTACTGACATTCTTTTGTATGTTCTGACATTTGGACTATTTCTCTCCTGAGCACATGTCTTATTACTGATGATTGCCATTTAATTTGATAGTATAAAACAAATAGAGACTGACAGAGGGAGGGAAAAGGCGCATGTATATTCCGTTTCAGGCTTACTGGATGATACGGCTCCTCATCAGTGTGTTTAACTTTTCTGTAGTAGTATTCACGTCCTTCCAATTGCAATAAGACCCACTGTGATACATCTGTTTGGCCCCAGTCAACAAGTCTGATATGCATTTCATAAAGTGTGAAATGGATATGGAGGGGGGAAAAACTGAGTTAACATGAGCGCAGGCAACTTTCCTAAGAAACTATGGTTATTTTATGGGCTGAAATGAATTAACAGGTTCTCCAAGATACACACATTTCTAAAGTATGTTCCTTTCGGTTTCAACCTGAGCTTGTATGGTAACTCACACGTTTTGGTTTTACATTTTCGAGAAAGGCAGAATTTTGGATAATAAATTGTAAAAATCCTATTTTCAGATCGTTTTTCAAGCTCCACGTGAAACATTTTTGTGTCACCACAAAAAAAAAATGTCGACATGATATAATGTCAACGTTTCTGAACCAAAAATTCAAAATGTCTTGATACTCAGTGCGACTCAGGCACGAGAACGTTTTTCTTTTTCGTCAACAGGCAGGAGTTGGTTTGGGTCGATGGTGGATTTTGCCGCTGGAGGCCAGACTTTCATAAGACTTCCAGAAGTTTTCAGGTTTACACAATAAAAACAAGGAATGTGATTGTGTGCTGTGCTTGTGTGCTTACATCAAGTTTGTGTTGTTGTTGTTGTTGTTGACTCCACTTCTAAGCTAATGGTAGCTAGCGTTGCTGCTGTAGAGGAGCAGGAAAGAGGCACTGAAGAACTCGGGAATGAGCATGAGGATGTTTGCAGGAAAAACCAACCTAAGACATAGAAATCAGTGTAAAAGCAACTGAGAAATGGAGTTAGCTTGAGTCAACAAACCACCAGCTCCCGGCACAAAACAGACAAACTTAATATAAGCACATGACCATGTACGAATCTTACATATTGAACCTTTAAATATTACTGTATACATTATAAGTCATCTTTGTGGACTTTTTCAACTCGCCTCGACTCGACTCGACTAGCTGGGCTTTGTCGTCCGACCTTGTGACATGATGATACACAAACGTGTCGATGCAGCGACGATTCTGGACCGAACAATCTGTGACCTGCGTGATTTTACATCACGTTTGGTATCGCTTCGGCTCGCTTGGAACCTCGGTGAAGGTGATATACCTGGTGGACGCTGCTCTCGCGCAGTCGAGGTGAGCTGAGCTGATACCGGCAGTGGAAAAGCAGCATTAGTGTATTAAAACCCATCCCTGCCGTCTTTAACCAAGTCTTTTCAGTGCCTTAATCGAACCATACAAAATACAGCAATAGTTGCAATTACTGAATTGTAAAATATGAATGCAATAAAACCTATTAGTAAATCCTATGAAGAAATGTCGACATGATACTTAGCGTTCAGAAATATTGAGATATATGCAACATTTTATTTGATTGGTTTGGTTGTTTTTTTCCTCTGATCTCTCTCTTTTGTTACTCTCTTTAAATGTTAATGATTGAGTGATTTTCTAAAGCACTTAAAGGTGTTTATGTTACTGTAGTGTAGTTAATGACTAAATGAGTATTAGAGATTTAACAAGAAAAGCCTGGGCCGTTCTTTACAAATGTGTCTGCCAGTAATTTTTCTCTTTTCTTTCTCTAGAGCACCGGGAGTCTGGTTTTGGCTGCTTTCTCACTTCGCTGGTGTTTTATATAACCTTCCCCTGTAGACCTTTAATAATTACAGCCCCCTTTTTTTTATTTCTATGTCTGTTAACAGCTGTGAGAAAATTAATTTGAAACCAATGTGGGAAAAACAGAAGATTAAAAAAAGGACACAGATACACAAAACGGCCGTTCTTGAGCGGCACAAGTCTGAAAATTTATGGGTCTCGTTGTGAAAGCTCTATAAGGTGAGATAAAGAATGTAACCGATCCTCATGCAGCTGCGGCGTTTAACAGTTATGCGTGTTTAAAAGGTGCTCTGCGAGGCATTGGGTTGGTGAACTGTTTTTCTTCAACAATAAAAGCATAAAGTAAAAATGACATAGTTGGAGTTGTCTTTCCCGCACAATCTGCTCACAATATCTCACACTTTGCAGGACATAATGTGCATGTTGGATAGGACTGTCATCTAGTTACAACTCCTGTCAAGGGCTTAATTTCATGTTTGGTGAGTGGAATGGAAAAGCACGCCGACTCATTCTATGTACGCGTTACACGGGCACATACACACACATACCTATAGTACACACAATGTCTAAACAACATTTTCAAGGTTGCAGCCAGTAAACTGAGAGAGGCAGAGATAGAGCATGCATAAATCTGAGTTACAGGAAGAATGAAGGATATCAGTTGCAATCTTTTGGCGGATGACATTGAAGGAGAGTCCACGAACATTTTGCTTCTTTCCAAACACCAAGCCACTACATATGTACACAAAGGAAATCTGATACCATGTGATAAGTTGGAAATGTCAGACCGCACTTTTCATCCGCAAGTGTCTAGGTTTGTGTACTGTGTGTATTGATGTGGCTACATCAAAAGCCATTTTTACCGTGAGTTTGAAGCGCATGCAGGCTCGCTCTCTTGAATGCAGCTCATGTGTTTTGAATCAGCCGGATTCCTTAAAGCACTCTTCCAAATAGGCAATGGAAATGAAGTCCCCGGTACTGGTGTCGCAGGGCAAAATGCTATTCTCTGTCTATTACATCTTCAGATACGTGTTCCACTCTTGCGTGAACACTGCTCTATTGTAGGAAAACAAATACCATGCACGTGATTATGTCCTTGAGAAAATATGTACATTTTAGATCTAACTGGTTTCCATTGTTGGGGAGTGACACAGTAACATGCAACAGCGTTACGTATTTCAATTAAGTAAATTATCATTTACAGTTGCTGAGAAAAAATACGCAATTCAATTATACACTACTCAAAAAGTTGGTGATTAGAAAGAGTTTACATTCACGTATATTATTTTCAGTAAAAAGTTTATATGTAGAATATCTTGTTGCCAACAAGAACGCATTTCAGAGTTGAATATTTTCCTAATGAAATCAGAAAACTGCTTTGACATTACTGTGCATTGTTGGTTTAAATTGATGTTTTAGACCCAGTTCAAATCATTTGGGAGAAAAATAACCAAACACGACTGCGTTGAATGCACTGTATTGAACGCATCGACTGTGTTTGTAGCAGGCGTAAGAGTATCTTAAAAAAGGGATCTTTCACATTGTGATCTTGACAGTAACAACATTTTTGCTACACTTATTTTTTTTTTGCATTTTTCCACGATACTGTCACAAAGAAAAGGTGATCACAAGAAAAAGAGGAATTTGATGTTTTCACGTAACAGCTGAGCTATTATCTTGAACAAAAGACGGCTCAATTAGTGCTTTTTACACAAAAATAAACTCTTGCGCTCCTACGACAATGCAAGTGCCATGTCATCTGCCACAGTGATCACCAAATGTGACTACTTTTGTCAATGTCATAATAGCAACAGTAACATGACAGCTGCGTTTAGTCTTGCTTGACGGGCTTATATTCATCGGAGGGAGCAGGTTCAGCACACTGTTATATTGTTAGGTTGTGTCTTTTGGATAGTGCACGACTTGGATGGCAACTTAAGTGAAGCAAATTGAATGTAAAATTCAATTTTATTTGAACCGAAGGTAGAATTAAATAACTATTCTAGGGTTGGAACTAAAAACATGCCGTTTTTATGAGTAACTTTTTTCCAGCTTGATACAGACACCGTGCCATCCAAAATTTAGAAGAGCACACAGGATACATACATATACGGCTTACAGAGCATTTTTAGAGAAGAAAGGCCTTTCAGAGCATGTAAATTGATATATTTATATAAAATCGCAAACTCCTGAACTGAAAGTCTGGTTTGTTCAACAAAATCAACAATGCTCTGTGATGCGCTCCTCTCTCACAACAGAGAAGAAGTGATATGGAAGGAACCGGCGACAAAATAAACACACAAGTCTAGTAAATTGAATTTTCATCACCAGCCCAACAGTAGTTAGTCGTCTTGTTTTACTTAAATTCAAACATAGACACGAATGCGCACACACTGCACACATACAGCACACATCACTGATGGCCCCTCCTTTTTTCTAATCTAAATGAAACCCAGCCTCAAAGGGCAACAGTGGGACTTCATGGAGACTGATGTTTTGAAAAAGGGGTGAGTCACACTCAAATCCATCGGAACTGCTCTCCATGGCTAATTAAAATAAACTAGTGGGCTGCAATCACGGATCCAGTTGGCACCGGCCGTATAAACAGCACTTGCTTTAAAAAAAGGAACCCATGATTCTTAGGACCAAAACAGTGGCGTGTATCCCAGGCGGGTAGAGCATGAGTGCAGGGCTGGACGACAGCACAAAGGCCACATCTGGGATCACTGTGTCATGAAACAAAAAAAAAAAAAAAAAAAAGGAAAAAAAAAAAAAAGAACACAGTGGAGATGTTGAGATATCCACGCAAAACAGGCGCCCGGAATATTTCTCCAAACATCCATGTGAATATTCCATATTTGACTGGCTTCCACTCAGTTAAGTGTTTACCTCTGGAAATGTCTTCTCTCAAGTGGCATGAAGACGTGACAGCGGATTCTGGCATCACGCTTGATCCGTCCCAAATGGGCTAGCTGTGAGCATGACAGTAGGTGAAAACAAATCCCCTCAAATCTCATGTGAGGTTAAGTTTTCCCACATGGAAAGACAGACATTCCGGGAAATATTGGCACGGGCTGAACCATCAAACCTGAGATTTGGGTAACGATACTGTATACTGGCAAACGATCCACTCCTCCTATCTCCTCCTCATTCCACCGCTGGAGTAAGTGTGTGCGTTGCCACGAATTTAATCGTCCGTAATTGTCTGACTTTTCTGAAAATGCCGATTCATTCTTGCAGACCTTTTGTCTTTCCACAGTTTATTCATTTTTTGTCATTTCGTATGCATACCTTGAAATATTCATACAAGCACAGCATATACGCTGAAGGAAGAAATATTCAAGGGCGCTCCCAGACACAAAGTTGGCCTGGTCTCAATCTTTCCTGCTCAATTTGCTGTTTTTGGTCTAAACTTTATTGAACTAACTCTGTATACCTGGCTCACACCCTCTTCATTCTCTGCAACAATAACACAACCGTGCCAGGAAGTTCCTGTTCCCACTGTTCAGGCTTTGCCAGTGTCGGGGGAACAAGGCTAGGCCTCAAATTCTTTTCATGTATGTTGATGTGATGTTTGTGGTTTCCATTTATTTTGAGAAGGAAGCGTGCCACATCCACTTCATGTTCCACTGTCAACACAGAGCTCTTTTCTGAGGGCTCGTCAGCACAACGAGAGCTTGGTTTCAGCATCGAAGAAGACTATTCATCAGTTTGGCATGTCGTACATGTCATTCACATCCGTGTGGCTCCACAAATAATGTCTGGGGGAAGCCAACAGGAATCAAACATGGTTTTTAATTATGTCCTTATCATTTTTTTTTTTTTTTTTACTATCCACTGGCATTTCATCTTCATCCACGCTTTCAAACACGAAAGCGTGGAACAACATACTGAATATCAAACTACACTGAGCGATATACATGAACAGACTGAAGGATAAGGAACTTCTATGCCTATTCTGATATGTAAACAGTTCGCTGTAGGTCAGTGACTACAGCACTTGTGCAGTAACAGCACATATAAACACACCCTGAATGATGAAAAAGGTGCTAACAGAGATCTAAGCACGGAAAGAGAACAAAAATCTATTTTTTTTTAGTCTTCTCTTACATCCTTTCTTACGTCTCATTGTATGATGCATAAATGTGTCAGTGTTTAAATAACAGAGACATAATAAACAACAGTCGAATAGTCTTAGTCCTAGTGTTGGGACTGTTAAAATGTATTTCTCCACAAATTACAGAATACACGCCTTTAAATGTAATTCGTGACATATCCCCTTATTTGAAGTACTTTGGATTACTTTAACATTGCCTTATACTTAACTGCAGACTACATATGATCTTACTGTTACCTGTTGTATGTAACAATGTGAATGAAGGTGACGTTGATAAAGTCACTCGGATTAACACCTGCTGTAGTGATGAAAATAAAACCAGGTGAATTCACGTAGACGGTTTTGAGCGTTTCGTTGCCTTGCAATGAATCCTCTTCAAATAAAAATGGCAGAAGAAAAAAGCAGTTTTAATAATCTGCTGTTTTCTCACAGCATGACACGTGTGAAAAAAGATCATTTACTTACAGTTGAACATGTAAATTGATTTTCCGTCCGGATAGTGGCAGCTGGGGCGTTAACAATCCTGAAGGAAGTTAACCACGTTTGATGTTTTATTTTGACAAAAATAATGATCAGATTTTTTTTTTTTGTTTCTTGTGTCAGAGGAAATAACTTTACCTTTTGACTTTTGACAATGGATCTTGTAGAAAGTCACATATAAATCCAAATCACCTTCCAGAGATGATCTCAGCAAAGGTTCCAGACCAATGTATAGAAGTTACACATGGTCTCTCCTGCTTTTTATGTTACTAAGATCATCTTTTTTTCAAAATAATCACCTGGTCCTTCCTGACTAATGAGACACTTATGCTCAGTGCCCACTTTCCTGCCTGCATACTTCCTTCAGAGACAGGACTACAATCACTGAGGGAACAACCCCTAAGGGTGAAGCAAACAGCAAAGCCAACCATAAAATTGACTGTATAAAAGGAAACTATATCTACAGACCCACAAAGTGGGAAGTGGCCAGATGATAAAAGCAGCTAATGAAAAACACAGATAGATGCCATGGCAACACGGCCGTTTGAGCAACACAAACACAAACAGCAACAAAAAAACGCGGAGTGAAATGAAAATCAATGCACATCCTTACAATGACAACAGACAGACATGCCTCTTATGCAGGCTTTGTTAACATCACTGTGGGATGAGACTTAATGACGTGCATGTCTCGCTTTTTGGAAAAGGCGGAGGAGGAAAAGTCAGAGCCAAAGAGAGGTGTGAGATGTGGTTTCCAGCTGTGCTTCTGAATCATCCAGGAACAATGGGATCAAAACCTGCTGCTGTGCGAATAAGTTGATAGACCTGCCATGTTGAGATGAAGGTGAACAGGTACACATCGACCACTCTGTGAAAACCCAACCCAGGTGAAACAATATCTATTTAATGTACAGGGGGTGGGCAGAAGACTGGCTTCAGAGTCACTGGGTTTAAGCGTATTTTGTGTGTAAATATGGCGCCTAACCTTTGAAGTACAAATAGAGGTCTGGAGAAAAACCACAAAGGACCCAAAGTTAATATAGTTGAATGCGATTTGAGCTGTGGCACATTGCTCATTTATCTGTGATTTCCATTTCACAAATAAATCCGTGAGTCTGTTTTCGCTTAAAAGTAGCATTAAAAAAAAAGTTCTGTCTGTTATTCTGGAAGAAGGACTTTCTAACGTTAATGTTGTGAAACGGTCTATTTTAACCACAACCGTGATCTTTTCCTAAACCTAACCCAGTAGTTTCGGTGCCTAAACGTCTAAGTCACGGGCAGGAATCAACCCCAGGAAAAACATGCGTTCACTCACGGCCTCTTTGATTCATCAGAGACTCACATCACATTTTTTTGTGCATGTGCTTGGATGTAAATAGTTGAATAGCTGCTGTGTCTATTTGCATCTGGGTGCAAACTGACAAATCTCCATTAAAAATCTTTAATCAAATAGATAATGTGGGTGTTGTTTGGGAGGATAAGTGGTAAAAGCAGGTTGTGATTAAAATCGTGGACTTCATCAAACACAAAATGCTTGTTTTAAATTAAATACAGTGCTGCACTAAAATTCTGGGGGACAACAAGACATCTCGGAGTATAAATGGGCTTCTACACAGCAGGGCGATTGCAAATAACACAACATAAATTCAATGACTGTCATTTGTTGTGTATTTTTGTTTTGTTTTTGTCTTTAGTTTAAAGCACGTTGAGTCTACGCTTGTTAAATGTGCCGTATAAATAAACTTGACTTAAACCTTTGTGCGGTTGCTTGTGCTTTCAAAGTTGAAAGTTATTACGCCTCACTGAAGTCCAGTCAGTAATTTTATGCACCGTTTCTGAATATCTTTAGAGATAAGAAAGTACTATGTACGTTTAAGTCAATTCCAATTCAAATATAGACTTGCCTCGCTCCTGTGACGAAACACTAACCTGGCATAGGACGTCACCGCCTTGAGCCACCTGTGCACATTAAGAATAACTCTGATTATACTACTATCTTGAGATTCAATGCCAAAAAAGAGCTTTTAAAGGGACTCTGTGAGGCTCGCAAGTCTTGAAACAGGATGCTTAGCAGTGGTTTAGGGTCTTTTTTTGCTGCCATGTTCCCCCACGAAGGTTTATCCCTCCACTTATCATTCCTTAGCCATCAGCAACTCCACAGTGGAACGACACCAGAGCCCCTTTGCCTAATACAGTACACAGAAGGTGATGACAACACCCACTGATGAATAGGACTGCATACTGTGGAGATTAATGGACAACCCATTAAGCCTGTAATTCATGTTGGATGTGTTTATTTTGACTGTTTTCATAGCTGTCTTATGAGTCTGATTCATGAATTGCGCTCGGCATCATACATCTACATGCACTGGGAATATGACCTTTTTACACAATGAGCATATTAAAGCTACATCAGGAACATTTCTCTGCATCTCCTCAGTGCCACGCTCCAGGAAATATTTAGTTCACTCCAGGGCTGATTGGGCATATAGGGCTTAAAAGTGTGGGAGACATTTTGTCTATGACTGCTCTCAACGTGACTTTCTTGCACTGTGGCAGGGATCCAAAAAGACTGCTGTGACCATAAACTACTCTGCTTCAAATAAAAGGATAGATAACCCTGTCTTTTTATAGCACGCAGTGTGTCCTCGGAAGAATTAGAGCCGAGTAGATGAGCAGAGACAGGGAGGGAGGTTGGGGCGTTTCTTAAGGTGATGCTCGTCTCAGTCACCTCGTGCAAAGACAAAGAGGAGTTTGAAATAAAGCAGTGGAATGGACAAAGCAGTTTGGATTGAACCTGGAAGTCGAGAACAATTTGAGTTCAAATTATTTAGCATTTGACCGTCTTGGCAGGGCTGAAAGATGCTGAGTAGATTCGTAACAGTCATAATATTTCAATTTATGATCCATATGGGGCAATTTCCAGGTGTGCCTGTAAAAATGCCAGTAAAACGCAAACTATGCGTTTGTAAATTTTGGCATTTCCACCAGGAAGGGATCAAAGAATGCTTTATGAATAATTCTGAACAGACGCACATCAGTGGCAATAAGATTAGCAGAGGAGAAAGGCAGAGTTTGGTTCATATTAATCTCGTGTTGAAAGTTGGCTTCAGTTACACATGAAGCTATGCCATCTTTCATAAAGTGGCACAAGCAAGTGCCATATACAGATGGAGCTTTTGATGCAGTTTTACATGGCACTGGGTCTTTTCCAACATGTTGGGATCAAGCAGGGCTTTTGTGTCACCATCCTGAATGTAGTGAACAAAAGCACAAGAACAAAAGGATATGCTACGCTATTTTTTTTTCTACTTTTCAAAGGTCATCATTAAAAAGAGACTGTATTTATTATGAATTCTTAATGAACACCAGAGGAATTCCTCGGTGGCTTTCAGTGTTTTTTCCCAGCCATTTTTTAACAGCCTGATGGCAAACAGTTCTGCATCACTCTGACTGTTGTATTCGTTCGCAGTGACTTATTTACAATGAAAAGCGCTGAAGGGCAGACTGTCTGCAACGGCTGGCAGACAGAGGCGTGATGGGGTCAAAGGTTCAAAGCCCAGACACCACAGAGGACCTGGTTTGTGCAACAGCACCTAATGTGACCGCTCACTAATGCTCTGACATAGAAGTGGTTGTACTTCTATACTTGTGAGGACCTGCACTGACATAATGTGCTTCCAACAAGCCAAGCCTAACCCTGAACCGGTGGCAGAAAGTAACTGAATGTTCAGGTGATTGTACTGAGTGGTTGTGGTGGTGCTCAAACGTAAAGGTACAATTAGAAGACATTTACATGTGTTAGTGTTTTTTTTATTTCCAGTGTGTGGGCAGGTTGTAGTATGAGTTGCCTACATCCATGATACAACAACATGTAGCCTGATTTCTTTGCAGAACTTGCAGGTTGGATTTTTTCCGTAAAACCCTTACTTGAACCCTTACTTGAAACGATCATTTTACAGACAATAGAACTTGCACTGTTTAAATGAGGCCACACTTTGGACTCGGACTTGTTGCAAGTTTCCAGCGTAGACCCATGAGTTTGACATCATTGTTTTGCAATGTGCAACCATCAGAAAAACATGCCAGCTTCGATAAAAGGAAGCTCGGAGGCATGCGATTCCGATGAATCTGAAATTTTGGAACTGGTTCTCAACTGGAACCAGTTCTCGATTCCCATCCCTAAACATGAATATTGACTTATGAGTTTAATTCAAACCCCACCTCTAAAATCCAACCTTAACAACTTTCAGAAAATGTACATCTCCCGACAAAGATAATACAAGAAATACAAATACGAATCTAAAAAATGCAGGGTTAAAACGTAAATACTAGTTTGTTGGATCCCTGACTTTTACATTGACAGATCCATATGGAAAAGACGCCTCATTAAATCTTAGACCCATCAAATGGATGGCTGACTACCCCTCACTGTGCGTGACACAAATGCCTTGTGACTCAAAAAAAGTCACACATTGTTGACATTTGACAACTGAACAAAAATGACTGCTGAATCATTTCATCAATCAATATCGAGTTGAGATCACCTCCAAACATGTTCAAGTTTTAAATCCAAGACATAAACTCACATTCAGGGCCCTTGTTTATGTAAAGAACCGTACAAACCTGTCAGCCATACTTTTGAGGAGACAGACAGACTGAGGAGTCCTGACAAGACGCTGAGACAAAGAACATACCTGACACTGACACTGGTTCATAGGAGACCAGTCTCTTTCACTTCACAGCGTGACTCTCCCGGTCTGCCGGTGACATGGGAGATGAATGGCACTGTTCGCCGGCCAGCTAGCGCAGGGTGTCAAAGACAAATGAGAGCAAAACCCACCAATCAGAGACAAGACGCCCCTGTCGTCCACAGGGCGGTGGGGGAGTGAGTAATTTGTTACAGGTTTGAATATATCACCGGGACTGACGTGAACGTAAGTGGAGTCAAAGAGCAGGAATTGAGGTCTAGTTCTATATGGACTCCAATGAGCTCATTATGTATTTTCAACATGCCTTCAAGAGAACAGTCGATTTTTTTTTTTATTATTAAAATGAAATTTGACAATTCGAGTCATTTTTTATATAAAAATTAACTTGTTGAGTTTTTAATACAAAGAGATGAAAACCGGCAGGGGTCTCTTGTGTTCACAGGGTTTTCCCGCAGACATGGTTCTGTAACACGACATGGTACACGGAGATTAGGAATCTAATAACACAGCCACAGCTTTACTTTCACAAAAATATACAAAGTCCCTATAAAGGCTCAGCTTATGGGCACATAAATGAGGATGAGTCTTTGCGAGAGTACGGCCACATCCCATTCTGCGATGATGTGTATATTCCCGAGGACATTTATGACTCTCTGTAATGGATTGTGGCCCGTTAAAGATTCCCTAACTGTTCTTCTTTACTGCCAAGCAGATCTGCGTTTGGCACAGATATTTCCTCTTGAGAGCAGTACGGTTTCAATTAAGTGCTACGACCAGTTTCGAGTGTCTCCTAACTTGGACATTTTAAGTATTCCTCACTTGTGCCTGATGTGACTTTATTTTTTACTCATTTGATGAGTGAAAGTAATCCCCCTCCTCTGCCTTTAGTAATAATAGCCTTGGAATGAAACCGTATTCATTCTTTATTGATTTGGAAATGCTCGTGCTGGAAAACAGACAGCTCCCAATCCACACCTACATTACTCAAACATTCTCTCACTCAAACAAAGGCTTGCTCTATTTATTCATTTGCAAGCGCACTCAAACTCCACTTCAACAAAAAGGCAGCTTAAAACATGCAAGAGTGCTGTATGTTCAGTCACATATACATCATAAAAAAACACACATATACACACTCCAGTCCAGTGGCCATTCATCAGTTTGTTTATATCAATAATTTCACGTAATTACAACTCTGTTTTGTCAGGGTCTACAGAGTTGGAGAGTAAATGCTTGCTCTTGGCTCGGAGTTATATTTCTCATTCCAGGGGGTGGGGGGGGGATGTGAGAAATGGAGGGTTCATGAATAATGCCTCTTGCCGTTGGCATAACAAGGACAAGATTAATCCCCTCTCACAAACACCACAGCCCTTTTTCTGATTAATTTCACATTTATAATTTAGTAATTGCAGGACTCGGACATTTGGATATACAGCTAATGAGATTTACACATGCACTTTGGACCCAGGTCTTGCTCAGCTGTATTCTGCATTGTGCATAAGTGGGTAGGCTGTCAACTGAGGAATGTGCTTCCAATTCCGCTGCAATTTTGCAGCGTTAATATGAAGGAGCTGTATCAGCTCCTTAATGATATTATAGTATTAGAGTGTCCAGTAAAAAGCAAATATTATTACTTAATAGTTCATTTATTACCAATTTAGGGAGGATCATTTTTAAATATTTGCAATTTGAAAAGAGTTTGAAGGAACGGAATTTGATTTGATCGCTCCCTATCGCCCTCGCTCTGCCAATACTATTGACTGCTGTCAAAAGAATATATCCTTTTTTGGTGACATGACTTTGTAGCTGCTTTTTCCTTCAACACAGAGGAGAGAACTGTATCCTAACATTGGTCTGTGCGTGAACGGAGGGAAGTGATTAAACCAGTAGTATTAGCTTGCCACCCTTTTAATATAATAGTGTGTTTCTGATTCATTAGCACTGACATATCACCAAAAAAACAAAAACATTTCAAGCTCTTCTTTTTTTTTTTTTTAAATTTCGTTCAAATTGGACACTCTCAGTCAAACGTTCAGCGAAATAAACCCGGAGCACGAAACATGGAACAAACTGGGTGGTGAAAAGAAAAAAAAAAAAGACTGGATGTATACTATCCATACATCTAAGTCAAGGCAGCAAGTATTGGAGCCAGTGTTTTTGGCACTGATTAGTCCCACATTCTTGTAAAAGTAGACGTGTTGTTTTTATTTTCATGCTCCAGCAGAAGGGAAGCGAGGGGAGAGGCAGTTAAAACGACCATGACCAGAACCATACGCCATAGCTGTGACTTTCACTGCCTCGCATATCATTTCAAAACTGTCCAAAAAGCACTTCTCTTTGGACACTTGAACCAAGTGAGCAGGCTTTCATCCCCAGATCTGCCTAACAACCCTTTCTGGTTCTGACCAATCTGGATTTTATTCTCCCCTGTGTCTCTTTCGATGAACAATGTCTTTCTAGTCACTAACATCCCTGTGCACAGCCTTCATGTCCACTATTTAACATGTACCCAGTGACAAGCCAATGAAGTAACCAAGAATGTTATACACTAGTTATTGGCCCTGAGAAGCAATATACAGGTCAAAGGATTGGACAGCTTTCTGAGCTGAGACCCAGCGTACAAGGAGTAATCAGGCATTTATTAGAGCACAATAACGTGAAGAATGTCATTGTCAAATTCACGAGACTTGTTACAAGAAACTAAGTTTTGAGTATTATCCCAAAGGGACCCTATTAGTGCCAAAGCGCATTTTTTACCAGTATGAAGAGGGAAAGCCAAACCTACTGACTCACAAATAGACTGTGAAACTGAAATGTGAAATCCATCACATCATTGCAGAAGCCTCTGTTCAGACTTATGGCTGAGCAACATTAATGGTGGCATGTTCCCATCTCACACATCTGGTTCACATGATCAAACAGGCCATTAATTCTCCCATTTCCAGAAGAGGGAGCAAAATGACCCGATAACTTCACTTGTAACACTTTTAGGGTTAAAGGTACAACGCGTGACTCAAATGTAAAAGTTTTGAAAGAGCAGAATTTCTTTCTTTTTGTCAGAAATGCGCCGAAAGGTCATTGGGGAGCGCTGGGATGAACCGCGAGATAAAACACTGCGCATAGGTTTACTTTTTACAGCCGTGAATTTGAAGCGAACTTTTGAAATGTCTCAAAAATAAAAAAAAAATACGATGAGAATTATGCACATTTCCATTAACTCGCTAGTCTTGTCAGAAGGTGGTGGTATAGGTTATGTTACGCATGGCTATAAAAAACAGAGTAGAAGAAGTTTTTCTGGTCTTTTCAAGTGTCGCAGCCCAAAAAAAGGCAGATCCTGCTGAAAAAAGACGCCGCCACATACGATACAATTGCAAAAAGACGCTTGTGCTCAGAATAAAAACGCGATGCAGACACAGGCCCTTACAACCTGACATGACCTGACCATAAAAACACGGCAGACAAGGACACAGAGAGATTCAAATTTGCCAGGAAACTTAATCATGAGTAACTTCACATCTGTAAACACATCTGTGAACATCTCTTCACTGCTCTGGATCAGTCTGCATGAAAATACCACATGTAATGGTAATGTACAGTATGGTCAGGGTCGGGAGTGGTTTAGAGGAAATGGCCTACGATTACTTGTCCTCATTGACTCCTCAATTTTGTGACTCAGTTCTCTGCTGAATGAGAGTACATTTTAAGCGTAGACACATCATTAGACAAGCATGGGGATGGCTACGCACCACGGCATCAGATGATGATACGTCATGGCATGACAGACCACACATGTTGCTCTTGACCTGCAGCGCACAGCACGTAGAGGAGCAGCAGCAGCAGCCCTGTTGTCTTCACGGTTTTAGTTCCTTCCTCATCTCCAAATGCCCTTCCCAAATGCCCTTTGTAGCAGACAAAAACAAATGGGATTCAGAGGACAACTGCAGCAGCCGTGATAGACAGAGATTTATTTGGAGGGATGAGTGGAGAGAGTGATGGAGTTGTCTACTGCAGATTCAGTCCCCACATCTGTCCGGTTCTACTTGGCAGCACTTCTGAGCAATTCAGTTGGGAGAAAGATATGCAGGTGTTTTTTTTTTTTTTTTTTTTTTCCCCTCTCCACAAACAGATGCATCAAGCTAAGCCGCGCCAAGCAGCAGACGGGCGGCAGTATCAGGCGTATGAAAAGAAAAATGTTTTGTTCAGGCCCAAGCTGTGCGTTTTGGGGAGACGTGTTTTTGGGAAAATGTTTAAACAAAGTGTTTTACATTTAGAAAAAACAGAACATCCTCTTTGTTTTGCCTCCATAGTGGAAGTTTCCCCTGAAGCGCTTGCTTGGAGGAAGAACTTTTTAGATTTATGAAATTTTGAATAATTGAAATACACAGACATGCTTGTTGAAAACACACTGAAAAGTGCCTCTTGTGTTGTTTATTCCAAAAATCATTTTATAGTGGAAAAGGTTGTTTTTTTTTAAGTACTGTACTTACAAATGTTACCAATATCTCTCACTCTGTGAACACAAAATGGCTCTTTTTCTCTTCATCCTCTTTATCATCTACTCACACATTTGCTGGCGTCCACTGCACATCATCTTATAAATGAAACCCGGCTTCAGTGGCCTCCATGTTGTCTTTAGCGTGGTGCATGTGATGTGTTTGTTATTGTTCTTTTTTGCTTGCAGGTCCCTTCAGGAATCATACTGGAATCTGAAATTGGCCATATTGAAAAAAAAAAGAAAGAAAAATAGACACTTGAATTATGCAGTAAAGCTTGCAGTGTGAATGTAGCCCATTTAACAATTTTTAGCGGGTTTAGGCGTTGACAGTGCTTGGTTATTGTTGACTCTCAACTCAACTTGATTGTGTAGGCCTTTAAGACTAGTCAGAGTTGGGATGCGAACTCCCCACTCCAACCTGCCTTTTGAGGAAAGGCAAAAAAGTTTGGTGACTGTGTTGTTAAAACAGCGTAACGCTGTTATAAATCTAGAAATGTTGATTGTTTTGGTTCGGAAACATTGAGTTTATTTAACCATGGTTTGCAGAAATGTACAACTGCAACATGTTATTCTAGTGACTGGGTTTGACAAACCACACGTGAAATGGTGCATCTCTAATTTTTGAAACCAGTCAGTCATTTATATGAATAACTACACAATGTGGAAAGCACATTTGTTTGTGTTTAAAGTGAATGGGCAGCCTGTGCGACACATTTGAGCTGAAACAAAAGGGGCACACACCCACTCAACGTGCTCCTTGTAGCACTGCATCTCCAAACATAGACATTCTTTGTTCCTTAACAATGTCTCCTGCCCTCAAAATCTGGAGGCCAACCCAGCAAGATGCTTTTCTCTATCCTCTATTCTCCAGCTGGGTTACAGGGGGAAGTCATGTAACCGCCTCATACATGTACCTGGCTCTGCCAAAGGAAAGGAAGCAGGAAATGCTCACCATAGCAGGGTTGCTTTGTACACTATGGGAGATAATAGGCACCGTGTAGAGCAGCGGGGATGTGCCCTAAGCCATGTTCCACATCAGCACATCACACCACATCCACACTGTCTGGACAGGAAGCTGCCCTTCCTGTCGTCCCCACATCCCCGTGTTCCCCTACACTGAATAATTGCTCAAATACTGTTCCCGTATTCTGTGCTGGCTTATTTCCAATGCGGTAAACAGCTAACTTTTTCAGATCTGCTGTTATTGTTAACCTCTGACAAAGTGATTTGTTGTGAGAGAAGCCAGTGTGTGATGTGAAAATGAATCGAATAATTTTTGCATGCTAATCGGCACGAGGTAGACAGGACCTTAATGCAGCAATAAAAGGGGTCAGGATTTCATTATCTTTCACCTGTGTTGCAGACAAAAACAAAGACATGTAATGAATCATAAATTGTATTCGTATTCCGCAGATTACACCTTGACCTGATCCAGCTCCTGCAACGGCCGCCTCGACAGATTTGTAACACAGGTCTGTCAGACAAACATAATCCATGCAGTGATCTCATCAGCGTTACAGCGAAAACAAACAAATCTAATAAGAAAACAGCTGCTTCCCAGTGGCTTGCGCTGCTTGCAGACTGACAATGCTCTGGCCTTCCTCCAGGGAGGCGATTGCATTTTTTTTGAAACTCTATTAGTGCAGAGTATAAACAAACCCAGGTGATATCAATTCAAATATTCATCAGCCACAAAATCTGAATCACTTGAAAGACATATAATAATGGCTGTTTCATTGTCTAGTCTTGGCTGTGCGTGTTTGGCGTACATGATTATCTCTAAAAATCTTTACGGGGCAATTTTTTTGTCAGTCGGGGTAATTTGATTTTTAAACCGTTGACAGTTTAATTCTTGAATGGCTTAATAAATCTGATGTCAGCCGCATGCATGTCTTGTCTAAACAAGCTGGTGGGTAATTGCTCATTTATTGGGCCAACACTCCTTCTACAGCTTTTTCATGGCCTTGAAGTTAGAGATAGAACAGATTAATGCTGCATCCATTTTATCTCAAATGGCAGTAAAGATTCTGCCTTCAGGCTCGTAACTGCACAACCATCAAAGCTTTTAAATCAGCGATGATGCGAAAGCTATTCTTTCCCATAAACAGGTTTTCTAACTGTAGCTTTAGTTATCGGCCCACCTGCATTCTGTTCATTCACATTTCATAATGCTAAATGCGCAACATAGATGAATATGCACATGGGTGTTTATATGCTCTTATTATGATTACGTAAATAGACGTAAAAAGATTTGATCCCAAAAGGCCTGAACCTGACAGTCAGAAGTGTGTGAATTCATGTACTAATGAGTCGTGATATCTCTGTGGATATAAACGACTCATTCTAAGGCAATGAAAACACGCCGGTTCACTTATTATATTCTGTAATTTAGATACATTTAAACCATTTAGACACTAAACTTTAAATTAGAATTCTAATCAAGTTTACACTGCATGAATCTTACCTTTTGTACTGAATAGTAAAAGGATGATAAATGCCTTTTAAATCCTGGCACTTTATTTTATGTTGGGGAATACTAAATTGTAAAATAATGTAAATTTTGCGATAATGTTTGAATAAAAGATAGACTCATGGCAGAAGTTTATTGGTAACTTAACCGTAGGATTAACCAGCTACTTAGAAAATAATCAATTATTATTTTTTTGAATTAGTTATGGTATTTCTTTATTTCAAACGTCCTCGATGACTGTATTCTCTCTCTCTCTCTCTCTGTATATATATATATATATATATAAAAAAAAATTCTATATATACAAGTTAAAAAGTGAACGACTTGTCCCTTGATGATTCTCAAACTAATAACTTACCGTTGGTTTTCCCTTTCTTGTAAAAAATGGAAACGAGACACAGCGCATCACAATGAACCCGTTCATTATAGAAGCTTTAATTTTCACTTCAGGGCCCATCCTTGACACCTTATTTGTGTGCACTCCTACGTGGTTAACGCAAACATCTCCACAGGCCATATATTGCATTCAGAGAAGAGAAAGCTGCAACATAAAGCTGTCATTATGTTGACTGATGGAGAAAACACAGTCACTGTACAAGAAGACGAAGAAGGCTGAGATTCTACTTTTTAAGGAAGGAGTTGAAGGGACACAACTCCATTTTAATTAGCACCTCAGAGTCTCTGAGCTGTAATAAAAACTCCCAGGATGGTGAAAATGATATTGTGCCATTAACAGAGACAAGTGCCTTTCCAGTCTTGGGCTGAAATAAAAATAGGCTGTGTGTTGGAGCTCCAGTTAATGTTTACCTGGCCTCAAGCCACTGCTTTACTATATGATGTTGTCTAGACGTAGGCATTTCAACACAGATGTTTACAGCCCTTGACCTGGGCCCGCTCCTTCTTTTTTGGGTTAATCAATGAAGTATAATGGACATGTTCATTTTAAAGTTTTAGAGGCTGTTTTCCCAGCCTAGAGCCCTTTTCAAGCCCAATCTTTGTTGACATCTTGGAACAGTAGATGGGGCAGTGTTGGTGCATCCTGATGCCAACACAAAATGTGAGGCGGATGTGTTGAATGTGTCTCACTGCTCCATAGAGGGACGTCCACTGTGATGCATTGCCCAAGTGTCGCATTGAAATTCTTCTGCCAACGTTCCTCTGCCACAGACTGAGGAGGAATGTGATGAATGCCCCTTCATGTCACAGACATAAGTGCTTCCATAGATTACTGCAACACATCGGACACCGGCTGACACAAATGTGTTTCGATGATGGCTCATCTTTTTTTCCCACTCATATCTCTCTTTTTTTTTTTCCTTTCCTCAATATGCCAAGGACCTTTGGATAAACAGGTTAAAAATATCATCCAATCACTGTCTTGTTAGGAGAGAGACGAGACTGAGGGAGTGAAGGAGGAGAAGTATGTTTTGTAATTCTGAGCATACTGAAGGACAGCCAGAGAGAGAGGGGATCTACCGGGTAACATATAACACACCCACCTTGAATTAACGAAGCTGTTCCCCTGGGCATATCTGGCCCATGCCGCACCCTGTAGCATCAAATGCACCGCTGAGTCTTCCTGACAGTAGTCTCAACAGGATTAGGCAATCACAACTCTTCTTCACCACATCAAACCAGAAGGTGCATGCGGAGAACGTCTGGTGGCGGCTATCAGTGTCTTGACTTGTCAGCGCAGACCCACTGAGGGACATTTGTTCACTCTCATCAGTTGAAAATAAATACATACGCCCCTTCCGGTCATTTGGAGGGGATGTTTAAGAGGGTATTATTAAGTGTGATAAGCACTTCTGGCTCATACTGACTTGTTCAAATGTCTAAGCTATTTAGGTATGCAGCACCCCTCTTCACTCCTACTGAATTACACCTTCACTCCCATATGACCTGTGGCTATCAGTATAACTGGTCATTTTTTAGCTAACCAGGTACCTCAAGCCTGTGGTAGTTGTTGGCTTAGACCTAGTTAGACCTCAACAGGACAGTAGTAAGTATTACTATCTTGTTTTTTGTGGAGCTATTAGTGACTATATTAGAACAATTTTAAGACAAGAAGGTGGCGCTGGGAAGGAGCGAGGGGGGGGAAACATGTCAAGCTAATGCTAATGCTACTACTGACTTAATTAAAACATTGGCCACACTATAACTAGCAAATGTTATGTTGAATGCCTCCAGGTAATTTTAGCTACTTCCTAAATGCTAACACACATAGTTTTGTTTCATAGCAGTAATGTATGCTAGGCCTACTTGAGTAACGTAATGTAAAATCAGTCGGGTCAATTTAAGCCAAATTGTTTTAGCCAACATCTAGTGGCCGTCAGTGGAACTACACTTTTCTATACATTTCTGCATTGGCTTTAGTTTCAAGCCATAGTTATTGCCTCTTGAGCAGGACATATCTAGTTCAGACACAGTATTCACAATACCCAACGTCAGGGTCATATTCTTCTAAACTCCAAATAAAGCGTTCAGTATTTTTCGAGTACTTTTTAAGTTTCACGAGGGAATACTTTTCAGAAGGTTGTGTGTGCCATTTTTACACTGTAGCAGCTTGAGTTGTGGCCCACCCGGTATCTGTCTCAGCCCAGAAACGTATCAGCATGACAAAGCAGGAGGCTGAATTACAGCACACATCCTATTGATGTTAATTACAGTGGGAGGAGGAGGAGGTCTGTTCTAATTACAAAGGAGGGCTGACACAGCCAACACAACCCAGGGAGTGCAGGGAGAATGAATCCTCCCTCTGCACTCTGTGGTTTGGCTTTAATGAAGACCCACTGACTTCTCCCCAACCTGCTGCTGTGTATGGCTGCTGCTGGTGCTACTGTTTTCCTGTAAACCAGGAACACATTGTCCAATTTAAAGGCTGATTATAACCCCACTTTAGCCATCATAGCATTTTTTTTGGTGGTCTGTACTGTTCGGTCACTAAAGACCGTCTGCCTCTTTTATTGTGTAGTGTAGAAAGGTTTATGAGTCAAACCTCCCAAAGAGCAAGTCTAATTTTCTGAATAAGGTCGTGGGATACAGTTCAAGTCTCTGGAATCTCTTTGGTTTTTACTGTTGATTAAAGGTTCAATATATAACATTCGCTTGCTTGCTTACATACAAGTTTGTGGTCGTTTACTGACGTTAGCAGACTCCATTTCTAAGCTAAGTAGCTAGTGTTGTACACATAGACTGTACATAAGTGGACGGAGCTATTGTGATGTCACCCATCAGTAATTGAACAGCCGATTTGAAGCTAGGAGTTTACATTTTGGCCGTTGCCATTTTGACTTTTTGGAGCCAGAAGTGACCGCATTTGGACAAAAACGGCAGAGCTGGGAAAGAACAAGGGATGATGGTGGAGCTAATGTTAAAAGCTAGTTTACTGAC
>JAPQRN010000012.1:13178713-13190683 GCA_037367275.1 Coranthus polyacanthus
CATTTGGACAAAAACGGCAGAGCTGGGAAAGAACAAGGGATGATGGTGGAGCTAATGTTAAAAGCTAGTTTACTGACACAATAAAACAGTTATGTAACAAAATTAATTGACAGTCTTGTTAGTGTAACTTATTAACCACAACAGTTGAGTCCTAAAACTAGTCCTAAAACCTTAACGGATGAGTAATTTAAAGATGGACTACAAGAATACATTAGGGAGTCCAACTAAAGTGAATGAGACCAGAATGACACATGGAAGAAAATTATTAACCATATATTTTTAGAGTGAAGTTGAATGTAAGGCTCCAGGCCTTTTTGGAGCCAGCATCTAGTGGCCATCAGCGGTATTACACTGCTTCTGCAGTGGCTTCACTTTCAAGCCATGGTTGTTGCCCATGGTTGTACATGGTATAGAGGGTCAGGACAGAGGCACTGACAAACTATGATGTAAGCATCAGGATTTTTGTGGAAAAAACAGACTCATGTCCTCTGTATAGAAATCAGTGTACAGGCTTAGAAATTAGGTTAGCTAACATCAACAAATGACCAGCTCCTAGCACAAAACAGACTCCAAACCTCACATAAACAAATAAGCATGCACAAATCTTACATATTGAATCGTCAATGCTGTTGTCTATTTTGTGCACCATTAGTAAAAAATGAATAACTTACATTTTTATGGCAGCTTCATACCTGTGTCTCTCCTCTTGGTTCATTTATTGTCTCTGCATGCCCCTTAATCTCCTAAGACTTTTTCACCACTCCCACCCTCTCTCCTTCCCCCTCTTAGTTTGTCTTTCTATCTGTCAGTGGGACATCAGCATCCTCCATCTTCTGTGTGGTTACTTTGTGATAGGGGTTAATGGATTGGGCAGGATGAAGCATTGTGTCCCGCTGTCAGAGATTGCCATTTGTTTTGTGTGGGATCAATGAGGAGATCCAGGGTGCAGGACTGTTGGAGATGATGGACTAATGTTCCACAACAAAAGAAGAAGAAGCTGTCAGTGGGATTACACTGCACATCACAACATCATCTCTGCCTTAATTTTACAATTGTATTTTTTTCAATTTTAGGCGATTTTGTGTAATGGTGGAAATGGGCAAAATACTGTTGTACTAACCTTTCTTATGGGACTTAATACATGATTTACATGTAAATATACAGTTAGTCTTCCAATATATTTTGGATGTATCTGTACTTGGAGTCACAGTCCATATTTTATTCGATTTGCTCTCTCAAGATTCGAGTGTGATATTTACAAATTACTCTACTTCACATCAGTCTGCACATATGATTCCCCGTCCTTGATGTCCCATTGTTGGTAGCCTACTGGAAGTGGTAATAGCTTTCTTTCAAGCTTCTGACAGATCAAAAAAAATTTCCACATTAAAGGGCTACTTTTGGGGGAAGGACAGAGGGTGTTGCATATTGTACATACTGTAAAGCCCTTGGAGGCAAATTTGTGATTTGTGATACTAGGCAAAATAAATAATAAATGACCTGAATTTTAAGGTTAGGGTTCACCACCTGTTTTTGCATTTGCATGCACATTTTCATGCAGATTTTTTAAAAGTAGTGCTTGTGTGGATGGAAAAATTGTTTTTTAAAAAAAACCCTGTGTATTTGAGGAATAGACCTCACTTCACGCAGATATTCATCTAAGTCAAGTGTAAATCAATAGTCTGGCCCATGAGCTCAGGGGACATGGCCTCTAAAGTTTTCCCTGCACTGCCAACATATGAACAGCTCTTCTACCCACAGCCTATCTATTGTGCGCCCCACAAACAGACAGCTACTGGTTCTTTAGTCTCTTCCAATGAGGTATCCGCCTTCCACCTGTTCCCTCCTCTTGATGGCCCAGGCCTGGCCCAGCTGTCTGAGAGAGGCTGCAGAGATATCTGGTCATGTGAGAACCGTGTCATATAAAGCAGAAATCAAAGAAACTGGGCCCTGTGCTCTTCACTCCTCCAGGGTCCTCAGTGTGGGATTTGACATACCCTAGGACAGCCGGATTTCCTAAAGCTGCCATGCAGAATCAGGATCCGCGTGGGGCATTATTCAGCTGGGGTGGGGTGGGACTTATTTTACTTTGTTTATTTTATTTTGTCTTGCATCATTATCTCAAGGACAGCAGATTTTTTGGTTCAATTTGATGTTATGAGTTGCTGCTTCTCTCTTTTTGCACACAATCAGCTGTCGATGTTCTCTACAGCAACGTCTTCTGTCCAACATCATAAACACATCATATTTAAACCCAGGAATGATTATGTGTATGAAATTTCAACCCAATCCTTGCTCCATTCCTCCCATTTCCCCTCCAGAGCTTAAGCTAGCCCACCAGGCCTTTAACAGTTAGTCACATTTATCACTTCAGAAGATTTCAACTTAGTTATGAGATTGGGCAGCCTGCCATCACCTTGTAGAGCTCTGATTGAGTGTAACTATTCTCTAACCTCAGCCTGCCCCTTGTTAGGTAAAGTGAATTTTACTAATGCCTGGTGTGGGCTAATGCCTTATTTTACAAGCCTAATAAGAATAATGCCCGGCCATAAATTCTGAGTCATCCTGATCTTATGAGACAGGCTGTAAATGAGATATGAATTATATCTCTGCTGTATGCTGTGCATACAGTAAGCACACTTTGCACAGACGGCTGTGGGTTTCACAGGACTGTGCATGGATTTAGCAAATCAGACCCCTGAAGCACAACAGTTTTCCTCATTTTTTTAATCAAAAATGTCCTCATACCTAAATGACACAATAGGTCGAATGCCAATCACCCCGAAACGACATACGCATGAAATTGTGGACACAAAATACCACAGATTACATACCTGTTGCATGTAGGTTGTAGTCATAGTTAGGTTTAGATACAAAAAGAAGTTGGTTAAGGTAAGGAAAAGATTGTTGTGAGGGCTAGGATGAGAAAGTGACATGACAAATGTTTCAAAAGTAAACACAGAAGTCAGAAATGGGACATGAAGACTGGCATCCTTTAAGTCTACAGAGATTGTTATTCTGCCACAGCCATCGCCTGCACTTACAACTGCAGGAGGTCACATACTCAAACATAATCACCTTCAAAAGTTGACCAGTATTGTCGTTTTTTTGGTGAGGCCAGGCTGACAGCACCAGTATCATACGGATACAGTTTGTACTGAGGAATTCAAGCCAATGCACACATGCAAGTGTAAACCCTCCACTTACTCCATATGGTGAATACATTCTGCCAAGACAGAGTGTGAAGCCAAATTAGAGGAAATGAAGAAAATAAATATTTTTGTAATTGTGAAGGCATGCTCCTTGCAGCATTGAGAACTGCTACAATGACATAATTGAGTCTGACTGTGGCTTGGTCAGCGGACCAAAGCCAAGTGGATTAGGGAATCAGAGAAAACAGATGAATTATCTGATTGTACAAAAAGTCATGAACACAACTCAAGGAGAGCATCAATTTCTTTTCAATTAGCTTCTTGTACTCGTGTATGCAATGTGACGGAGGGCAAGGGGTATTTCTTTATCTAAATTGGAGGAAAGTGAGTTCAAATCATCTGTTGTTACAGAAATTGAAAAGTAATCTGATTATTAAAACCAAAACCTTGGAATAATGTGTAGCTGCACAGAAGAGAAAGCTGTGTTTGACATTTTCAGTAGTGACTAGTGTGGCTAATGCTAAATGGGGTTTTGTTGTTTGGGTTGGCTGTCACTGTCACCTCAAATGGCAGTATTTTGAGACATGGGATATTAAGGCTCAACACCTACTTTTCTATTCATTGCCTTGCTGGAATGTTATGCCATCTGTGGTGGGCCAGAGGTGGGATTTGTCAGCATTGCTTAAAGGTCTTGCTTTCACTAAGGGCAGAATAGTCCAATTCAAATACTGGGTCTGGCCTGGGTTTACCATTGTGTTTATGTCTGTCACCCATAATTTAACATCGGCTTCTGCATTTAAATGGCGGCCACGAAGGTTTCTGAGTGAATACAACATCCCAAAATAATTCTGTGCTAATTCCTCCACTCAGCTCCCATTTTGCAGAGAAAACAGGTACATGAATGATATTTGGAGAGAAAGGTCTCCCATCACTGTGGAGTTTGAGGACTTGAGACTAATGTTGTGCTTGGTGGGCTACAAGACATCTTGGCAGGGCAGAGTGCTGATGATTGACCATGGCACTGCAGTCTGTGCAAGGGGAAGTGATTTGTAATGAGATATATTTAGTAATATTTAAACCAAACCAATTTTTTTCCTAACCCTAACCAAAGCGCTTCTATTGCGAAAACGTAAAAACTTAACGGTTGGGATGTTAGGACGTGAACTCTGCTTTCTGGTGGCAAAGTCTTGGATTTAGTTTACCTGCTATCTACCTCTAGGAAGAAATAGCAGGACCTTCAAAGACAAATTATATTGAGATTGGTTTGCAGAAACATACTGTAGCAATATTTTATTCTGGTGACTGGCTTGTATATGCCACAATCAAGTTGTTTTTTGAAACCAAAAAACAATCTTTCTTCAGCATTGTACCCAAACCTGTAGCAGCCAAACCACAGATGTTTAACTTCACGAACTTGTGCTGAATACCAACTACTTTTTCATCAAACCTCAATCAATTATTAATCTCTCTCAAAAGGCAGTAATATAGTACACACTTAGTTTGCTTTTTGAGGGAAATTCCCACACAGGAAACAACTGGGAACAGGGATGGTGATACAACAAAGGTCAACCCCAAACAGGCATGTAATGAAATTGAGGCTCTCTTGGTTCCATCCAGCTTCAGTAGTACCTGTCCCTAGAGGTCGTAATAAGAGGTTAAGCTACCCTTCCATCCATCCTCACAGTTCAGAGGGTAAACTAGCACAGAAATTGGACACTGGTCCACTGCAAGTTTTCATTCAGTTCAAGGCTCTTGAGAGAAGGAGAGGCGAGGGTTAAATTCAGGCCAATCTCCCCTAATGTTGAAGAGTGGCCTTTGATTGCCCTCAACCCATGTGTAGTGTACTGCTGAAGGGGAACCTGACACTGACGTTGTTATTGAAGCAGTGAAGGAGGGGCTGATAACTGGTCTCTTCGGCACAGATCCAGTCTACAAGCCGCCTCTCAGCCCCTATAAAAGACAGTGGCAGGTGTGTGACAGATCTGGGAGTTAAAGGACGTTTGGGACCCCCCAGAGATGACAGCCTCTTGGCCTGTCTCGAGAACTGATTAGGGGCCTGACTGTTGGGGATGCCCAGCCACATCTAAGCTTTTATCTCCCACCACAATTTTTCCGCACGGTATTGTTGTCAACCCGCAGAAGCAGTTAAGCTTCTCTGATTTCTCATTTTTTGGGGAAGTAAAGTATGCGGCATGTGGAGAATGAAACTAGATGCATATGAACCTGTGCATTGCTTGGAATGTTTAGTCAAAATGTACCAGGTCTCTCGATCAAAACACCAATAAAAGACATAGTTTGATGATGTCATGAAGTAGCGTAGGATCATGGGAGTCGTTTTCACCAAAATGTATGTGATGTGATATATCATAGCTGCTTTCAAAGCAAAGCGATCAAAACAAATATTAAAGATGTAGTAGTAGATGACCTCGCAGGGTAGTGTAGGACCATGTGAATTGTTGTTTTCACCACCACATTTGATTAAAATCTGATGTAAATTAGGTGGGTGACGAGGTAATGTATTAAAGTTTTATTTACAATACGTTAACTGGCATATATTCACGTTATGTAATTTTCTTCTATTGAAATAGCTGCAAGTAATGTTAAATGCTAACACTAATGTTACTAAAGAGGATATGACACCACATTTGATATATTGTAAGTAAGTAAGGCAACAAAATATATAACATAGGCCTCAATGAATCATCAAGCATCAAGAGTGTGTTTTGTGCTGAGCCAGTTCTTTGTTGACGTTAGCTAACTTATTTTCTAAGCTAATGGTAGTTAGTCTTGTACAGTGCTACACTGTAGACAAGGACAAGACAGGCATTGAAGTACTCTGGAGTGAGAATAAGGATTTTTGAGGAAAACACATCGACGTAGAAATTACTGCAGACAAAAAGCTTAGAAAAAGGGTTAGCTCTCAACAAACGACTAGCTCCCAGCACAAACTTCACATAAGCACATGAGCAAGCACAACTCTTACCTACTGAACTTTTAAACATACTCGTATGTTGTATCTTATGGTTCAATAAGGTCTTGGCAGCTTATTCATATCTTATTTCATTTTTTTTTATTCGATAATGTTCCGTTAGAAGTGTCGAACCTACCTAGAATGTATTGCTCTTATGTCATTTTGCGCCTTATCTAAAGCACTTTGTAACTTGTATCATTAAAATAACAATATGAAGTGCCATGTGTAGGCTAAAGAGGGATGGAGAATGTTTGAGGTGGGGGCTGAAGTACGAGGGGGAAAGATTCTTAAGTCTGCAACTCTACCACAAGTGGCATCATTGTCATCACCTTGTTCTGATTTCATTTCATCTCTCGGCGCCACCACTGCAGGCAATATCTGGGTATTGAGTTACAGGAGGCCCACCTCTTATTATTTTCATGGGAACTCAAGGACAGGCAGTCTTGTGCAGAGATGAGAGGATATTTATATGAATGCATATAATGTTGTGTTCCCAGTACTCAGGGACATTTAGCGCCTATCTTCGAATAGCATCAGAGGCTTTCAGCTCGACAGAGTCATTAATATCAGAAGGGTTTATGTGTTTCATATTGCCCCCATGCCAGCTGGGGCCGCATGTCTGATGAGGTGGCTAGTGTAGTGGAGGATGCAACGTTCTTCTTCATAGCTTCATTCACAGTATGAATGCAGCACATACCACTGTCCAGAGATTGTCATTTTGTCTCCATAAAGGTCAAGCTATTGGCCAAAAGCTGCCTTCTGACTTCCAAACTGACAATTTGGCTTGATCCCCTGACTCAAATCTTAAGTGTGATGGGACAGATATACTTTATTTTTGCGAAAACAACTCTTGTGTTGTTGCCATTTGACTTAATTCCATAGGAATTTGAATTTCTTTGGCAGGGCAAATTGCCCGAGATATGTCTGATCGGTTTAATACCACTGTGTTGTGGGTTGCCATGTCTAGCCATGGAGGATTAAGACGGGCCTCTGAACAGTGAAAGAACATTGTTGGAGCGAAATGTAAAATGTTGGCAGGTTAGCAGGGCTTATAAGTAGAAAACGACAAGGCGAATTTCACCAGAGGAGGCGAGAGAACCTCATAAAACATAAGGTGAAGGAAACAAAAAAAAAACTGGCAACCATTAAAATTAGACACACTAATCAACCTTTTAAATGTAAACCATCAACCTTATGGACAAATGTGCTCTGACACACTGCCTATAACAGACCCCTCTGCATGTAACGCAACACCTTTCCCGTCAAGTCATTTTACTGATTGTTGGGAGAACTGGGCTAGAATAAGACACGAGATTGTGTTTGATCCAAATGTTTCTTCATCTTGGAGGGTGAGCGATGCGACAAGCTCCGCATCTGTAATCCTTGGCTGTTTTTGTTTGGGAAATCCATACGGAGCACATCCATCACATGGAAAGGCCGACATTCCAGTTATAAGAGTTATAAGAACTTGAAGCTTCATCTTTTAGGTTGTTTTTATTTTTTTCAACAAAAAATATATATGTCTAACTAAATTGTAAATTACAATTACATTTCCTCCTGCATTATCTTTTGCTACACGACCATAATTTATTGAAATGAAATGTAATTTCTCTGTTAAGGATCCATTTTTTTTAACATTCCTCAAATGGCAGGAGGTGGATTGCAGATGTAATGAATTTGTTTGTAGGTGTTTAGGTGTAGAAGCTGAATATAGGATTCATAATTATGCTTTCATTGGTGTATAATTACTTGAAAATAAGAATTGTTTTGCTTTTGTTACGTTACAATGAGCCATGTATATCTATAGCGGGAGCAGTTCCCCTCCCAACGTCCGCCATGTTGTGCCACCATGCTTCAACAGTAGTGTAGAATGCATGTTGTCTTCTTCTTCTTTCTGTTTTATGGTGGGTGGCATTGAGGGCTCCAGAGAGGACGTTTTTGCCTTTTTTACTGACCACCGTATGGGAGGATGAGGCGAGAGGTATTCAGTTGGATGCAATCTGCAACCTCACGGCTAGATGCCACTAAAGCTTGTGCACAAAGAAATACATGAATAGAATTTCTAAGAGACAGAGTTGCTTCGAAAACACATTTAAGACTATACTGTTTCTCCATTTGAATACAGATGAAGAGTTAAAATGCAGGTGCTGAATAAATTCCTCCAGGGGTCGAACCATAACTAACGTCCCATAGGTTGGTTACCATGCAGCTGCCAGCGTACCCTAGCAACAAATACCGTAACCCTGAAGGGCTGCAAAAGTCGGCGGGAGAGTGACTCACAGTCCATGTATCCCAGCATGCTTTGCCACTGTGGTACCCTTCACCCTGTGACCTGCCATAATGGCGGCATGGAGAGATGAAAAGAACCATGTGACACGAGTGGACACAGTCGCTTGGGCCTCATGCTGCTCGCTGCCTTTTCAAACAGAGCTCACATGGAGCGAGCAGAGACACGGGGCAGCTTGGGCAACAAGAGTCAACACAGTCGGCCAGAACAGAAGTCGTGTTCTTTTTTCATCACTACAAAGGTTCGGTGCTTTTGGGTGACATATGAGCATTTTTAATGAGGCAACATAATGTATTAATTTTACTGACTATTTTCATTTTCCACTTCAGTGATGCAGAATATTGCAGCCTCACTTTTGTTTTTGAGGAATAACTCTTCAAAACAGATTTCAGGAGAAATTTACTGGCCAGAAGGAGCCAAATTAGAAAAGAACCAATCTGTTCGGCGGCACACACTTTCACCTTTATTGTCCAGAGCACAACATTTACCCAGAAACATTTACTTTCTGAAAAAGCACCATCTGTGCTTGGAGCCAGAAAACCAGCATAACTTAGTCATCATTCCTACAGTCCCTGTGCATTGTGACGGTAATGGGACTTTAAATCAGTGCCTTGCACCCTCAGGGTTCATTACAAGGTGACAGCCCATTGTGGCTGCTCTGTGACGACAACAAGCGGCAGTGGAGGGGGTTGGAGGGGTGGTCAGAGAAAGTGAGGCAGATGGTATGAGGAGATGACAATGGTGCCATTTCACAGCGTATCGTCCACCTGTGGCGTGACGGAAGCTGCTATCGCAAGCTTTTGATGCCTGCTGAGACGAATGCATGGATGAAAACATCTCTTACTGACAGCCTCCGTATCATTGCTGATTGAGATGTCTAGACAGAGTGTTTTGAAAACAAACTTTGGGAGGCATTGATCAACTTAGTGTGAAATATAAAAAGAGTTATGGAGAGAGTTACTGAGCTGAAATGAATGTAATTGAAGAAAGTATTGAAGAAAGTTTGTTAGCGGAGTCAAGATGTCTCTTTTAAAACAAGCAATGCAACAACACAAACTCACCATCAGGGTTATTATGGTTAATGAAAACTAAGACTAAAACTAGTTTACTTTACTTTTTTTTAAAACTAGTTCATTTTACCTGCAATAGATTTGCTGCAGACTGCAGTTCATTGATGCACATTAGTTCTTCACTCCACGAGACTTCTTAAAGGTTCAATATATAAAATTCGTGCAGAAGATGGAGTGTGTTGATGTCCCACTGACAGATAGAAAGGTAGAAAAAAGGAGAGAGCAAGAGAGAGGGTGGCAGTGACGAAAATGTGGAGGGAGAGACGTTATACGAACAGAAAGAGATCCGGCGTCATTGAGAGACAAATGAACCAAGGTGGGAGACACAAGTACTATGAGTATGAAGCTGCCATAAAAATGTAATTTGTATGATCCGGTTCATTTTATACTGTGCTTCACCAGATTGAGCAGTAAAAGTTCATTATGATTCGTGCAGGTTCATGTGCTTACGTGAAGTTTGTGTCTGTTCTGTGCTGGGACCTGGTCATTTGTTAACGTTAGCTGAATCTTAGCTAACAACTGTCTTGGTTCCCTACGTCTGTGATAACAGCCAATGCAGTGACTTGTATGTAGAGGACTTGGGTCATTTCTCTGTGAAAATCCTTGTGGCTCGTTCCTGAGTTCCTCTATTAGTTTAACACTAGCTGTTAGCTTAGAAAAGGAGTCCGTTTATGTCAATAGGCACAGAAAAGATTTGGCTTCTTGGATGTTACAGAAACAGATTTACACGTTCACATTTATTTTGTGTCCATTGACCCTCAGGTAACGTTCCCAAACAATTCACTAAGCCTTTACTACACTTGCTTTCCAAAGTGCAAATCAATAAAATAAAGTATGAGGCTCTTCACATCTCATAACATCAACATAATGAAATTCTTTAAAGTAAAGCTTCAGCTTCAGCAGGAGAATATGACCACATAAAAAAAAAAAAACATTCACAAATTCCAGAGCAACACATGAAACAATTCTCCATGTGAGCATATGTTATAGTGGTGAGCAGCAAAATAATAAAAAGCCAGACAAGTTGTTTTAAGAGAGAGCAGGTGGTTCCTAGTTCAAAGAGTGCAGGGATGAGGTTGTGTTTTCTTTTCTCCAGCAGCCAGTGCACTTTTTTTTTTTCTCTTCCCTCTGCTCTTTTCTTCCCAAACGGTCTCGTCCTGTGAGTCCTCCTCCCCGGTCCGCCGGCTTCAGAGTTGCATTATTATCAGCAAAGTGCTTTTAAATCCGCTCCTGCTCAACACCAGGATGTCTTCTGCATGCTAATCCTTAGGGATACGGATCCGTCACTCCTCTGTCGTTCTCTCATGCCTGGCGTGCCTGAGACAGCTGGGAAAACAGTCTCCCCTCAACCATCTACACATACAGTGGGGATCTCAGGCCACCATAGCACCGCTTAGCCGCTGCACACTTTACAGTAGTGCATTGTGTGCAGCAAAAGAACAACACACGCTTCTCCGAATGTCAAGGGTTACACTCTTGTGCAAAGAGACATATCTTGAGTAAATGCTGTTATCTAGACCACTGCTGAAACCCCTATCACTTGTTGTTGTATACTGGCTTTACTAATCCGTCTTCTCTTTCAAGCAAACTTGTGTGTCATCTGTACCTTTAAAAGTTTAAATGAAGCCACGGGAGTTCAAGGTGCTAATCTCTTCAGGACTTCAGAGAAGTGAACAGCATCACTGAGACCGAGGCTTATTTTTCTTCTACAGAAAGAGGATGAGAGAGAGAGGGCTACAAGCTGTAGCCAGGAAGAGAGTGGTGGTGGTGGTGGTGGTAGCGGGGGGATAAATATAGAGAACAGTGATAAAGAGGTAATCATCTCTACTCAAAGCATATTTTATCCAGTGGGGTTATTAGGAGGATGGAGATGAGTCAAATCCGCACAGACGTCTCTCTCTCCCTCTCTGTATTTACCCACTCTTGATCCTCTCTCCTCCTCTTCTCCACGTCCGACCGACCTGCCTTGCCTTGGCACGCTGCCCGGCTCGCTCATTCTCAACCATTCAGCGCAATTTCAATGTTTCACTGATTCACACTAATAGCTGATGAATGGGGCAGCGCAATATGCATTACATACAATATGAAGCGATGGTTTTTAATTAAAAGTTCCACTTAAGCTTCCTCTCTTCTCCTGTCATCCATCATATTTGTTCTGTACCGGCAGAGTTTTCTGACTTTACACACAGAAGTGGAGTCGTTGCAATATAGTTTTCAAAGAAAGGGGGCAGTGTTCTCAAACACAAAACGCAGTGAGGAAGCGCAGCTGAAACGCATTAGAAGTTCACATGTGGAGCAATGATTTCTATTGCAATAAAGGCAGTAGAATAAACGTATTTATACAATATGAATCTATACAAAATAGCAACGCAATAAGTCATTTTTTGAGACTCCGCCATGATGTGACATATATATCAAGCCTCAGCATTTCACAGTAATTAGTGTACTTAAAACCAATCTGTCTAAAGTATGAGTCTGCATTATTTCTGA
>JAPQRN010000012.1:13190783-13207578 GCA_037367275.1 Coranthus polyacanthus
ATTTCTGATCATGCTGTTTGAGTAAGTTATGAAATAATACACTGGAAAATTCTTCATCAAGTCAAGTAACAAGCAACAAAATCTGCTTGTTCTTTGCAATGGAAATGATGTATCAGTCGTAACTGTTTGAAGTATTTCCTACAATCGAGCTGTTTTTCGTTTCATTTTTGTTGCCTTGTTATTTCTTGCATTAGGATACATACACTTCAAAAAAATTAAGAAACAAAGATCAAGACTTTTTATACAACGTAGCAAAATAAGGGCTTTAGGACTTAGTTGCGGTCACTCATTTTTCTGCAGTGGACAGACTAAAATAACACTCTTTAGCATGAATTTGTATGCGAGTACCGAGTTTCCGCTAGCGCACTGTGCTTTTTCAGTTTCTTTGAACTCGACCTGCAGATTTTCTCAGACGTTAAACAACAATTTCGTTTACAGTAATCCACTTCTGTCCTCTACTTGTTTCTTCCTGTTTAGTTAGTGGACAGACCAGTGTCTCCACTCTAATTCAGTGTCGTCCTCGGGATGAATCTGCCTGTGCATCAAGACAGAAATAGCTCTTAATAATGAAAGATTGATGTGAAGTAAGCTTGTCATTACATGCTGCAGTAGACAATTAGGTGCCGCCCAACATACAACCCTCTCTGATTTGACTCTTCTCTGCTGGGCTGCATTTTTCTCCCACCTCCTCTCACTCCCCAGATCCTCACTTCTTCTTCCACTCTGTCAAAGTTGCTGAAGTCATTTGTTGAAATTTGGTTTGTTCAGTCCTTAAGGGGAAGCGCAAGAAGCAAGCGAGCTGACAACAAATACTTGATGATGGCCCCCTAAAGCATGTTTCAGACTTTTTTCTGCTGGGAACATGGCTCGTTAAAACAAGGTACACTTGTGGTCATGTGGGGACAGGCTAAGTAAGTCCCAAATAAGAACCACTTTACAATAACACTAGCCTCATAGGATTTTTGTTGTGTTTATTAATTAGGTTTACTAGTCATTTATAAATACGTTGGCTCGGGCTCACTATTTGGCAAGCTCCAGGTACTGCTGCACTTTGTATCTGTCTCTTATCTGTTAAATCTCACATGTAGCTCGTTGCTTGCTTTATCTTGTCCCTTTATCAGTCAGCATGTGAAACCTTTTACTAACGACTCACTACCATTAATCTCTGCCAAAAGGGAGCTTTATTGTAAAGTGTAACACATCGCCATTTATTAATAAGTTTGTCTATTAATTATTCATTTATTTAAAAGGATCCCTAAGTAACAATGAGATTTGAGACTTAACAGCAAAGATACACGTGGGCTCACTTTTTGGCAAGCAACAGGTCACGGTCGACCTTTTCTCTAATGTGCTACAGCTCATTAATGATTTATAAAGTGCTTCAACCTAATTAAAACCTAATTATAAACATACTAAGTAACTAACTACTAACTAACTAAACACAAATTCTTTGTTGCTGTACCTTGTGAGTTTTCAAGGATCTGAACTTTACGAGCATTTATTTTTCCGACTATTTTATTTTTACTCACCCCATTTTAACACAAATGCCTAAACTTTCTACCCGTACATTTTGAAAACTCATTACTCCTTTACTTTAGTTTTAATGTGTTTGAGGGAACCAGCAGTTATTTTGATTTTGCATCGTATAAATATGACATGAAAGGGAGTCCTGTTACTGACATTGAAAACTGATTTGCACACCAGAGCAAAGATAATGTTAATTTATATTTATATATATTGAAGTTGGAATAGTCTTTGAACTTTATTAATATGATTTGTGGTGAATTAAGTTAGCTTTGCACAGATGCAGCTGGTTGAAATGTCCTTCATAAGGGCCGCTTTTTACTTTTATTTCAGAGCCTGTACTTTTTCAATTTTACTTGAAGAAGTTGAATCAGTCCTTCTGCTTTTACTTTCTTTTTTTTTTTTACACGAATATCTGTACTTCTCCTTGAGTAAAGAATGTGTGTTTTGCTACTTATCATTTATAAATCCTTTATAAGAGTAGTCGTATTGTAAAGTGGTACCCAAACTTTCCCGACAGGGATTCTCATACAGTGCCCATATGTCTGATCGATCTATAGACAGCAGCTGTAACATTGCCCCCAACGCACACACTGACAATTCTTTGACCATTTCACTGCTCCAGGTGCTCTTATTAAAATCATAGCTACCTCCTCTCACTCTATCAACCCTTATGCTGTTTAGGCTGCACCCGTGACAGTGTATGAATGCATTCATAAATAGTGGGAGGACTGACATCTCAATAGACTGCCTATTCCCCCACTATCAGCTTACAGCCTATAATTATGGCCAATCATCTTGGATCAAGCATGTCTGCGTGAACAGGCCAACGTAACATCTGCTGCCTTGGCCAGCAGGCCAAGAAGGACTTTTATACTGAAAGGTGAGCTAATTGTGGTGGTGGACGGGAGAAGGGAGTGTAATGTTAACAGATACGAAAGACTATTCAAAACCCTGCACACAGGGGAGTTTTTTTTCCTTCCTGGGAGCAGGTGCCCTGAGGTATTTCTTATCTTCCTTTTGCCAGTGGAGCATTCTTATCTGCATTAAGAAATGCTCAAGGGCATTGTGATAAATCTCTAAGGAGTAACATTTTGAGTGCAATAAAAGAAGTACTGGAGGTCTGCTGGTTTAAAACGTCACTGAAGTGACATTCTGCCATGAAGATCACACTCTCGGAGACGATAAATAGAAAACACTGCAAGTAGTTTTGTTACTGTTTTGTGCCTCTACTAATGTTAGTAATGGTCTTATTTTGTGAAAGACAGGGATACTTACTCCTCTTTAATGAGAAACCATATTCCTCTTTGTGCTGCAGTAAAGAAAAAGGCTGCCATAGTCCAGTGCTACTCACATGTTAATAAATTTACCACATTGGTTTACAAATAGTCACAAAATCTTTGAAGCTATCAATCCAGAAGACAAGAGAAGAACCAAGAGCTGCGTCACACCGACTGGAAAAATGTGATTGGCAGCTGTTAAGCCTATTTTGTGGGTTATGGTGCAGGCTTTGGTTTATCTCATCTGCAAACCCCAGACCACAAAACAATGTTCTGCAGGGAAAGTCTCAGTCTCTTGGCCAAAGATGCTACACAAACACCTAACAACTTGGACTGAATGTCAGCAGTGGAGTTTGAGGTTTTAGATACAGACATACGACATCTCATCATTCTCTTATCTCATCCAAATGAACAACATGGTGTTCTGCTTTACTCTCCAAAATGTGTTCTGTGACACTCTCCAAAAGGGAGGCGTGATTATTGGAATCTACATTAATATAGACACTTTCTGTCCATTTTGCCTTCCGTCCAAGCTTCACATCTCTCATACGCCTACACCCATTCCCATACTCTGTCTGCGTAAACAACTTAATCAGACTCAGAAGCCTGTGGGCTCTGAAGCAAACCCCAGCCCTATACGCTGGGCCTTTACAGCCATCAATCACTTCATTTCAACTTTTGTGGAAAACCAAGCAAACACATACAAAATCACACCCAAAACAAAGCTTAGTTAGCTAGTCTCCCTTCTGAACTCAGAACCACAGAGCTGGCAATGGCGCAACCGGCCGCCGTAGAGCCTAGACCCAAGAAATAAATTGACACGATGGGAAAGTGAGTAAGACAGTGGTAACCAAATGCTTTACCACTACAGACAACAAGACAGCGGAAGCAACATGAGCAGTCATGTCTGCAGTCGTATGGTTAATTATAAACCTCCTAATTGTGTAAAGACTCTGGATAAATGGAGGATCAACACTAAAGGCAGACACAACAGAAACCAGCAAGGAGTGTTTCAGCCCCAGTTTTACCATAGAGTTGGTGAAGACCAAAACAGAGCTATAAGGAGAGTAATTCTGTTTCAGTTTTATAAGACATATATATTTGATGTGACAACATGTTCACGGCTTGTTGTGCTGCTGTCAGGTTTTGAAAAACAAACAAAAAAAATAACAGTTGACTTTCACTTTTAATATTACTACAGATCATTCTAAAATAACGCATCCATAGCCTGATAGTTACAGTATAAACCACATAATCACAGTGTATTTAGTCTTTAGTTTTAGTTAGTTTTACAAGTGCGTAAGTAGTTCTATTTTGAGGAATTGACTAGCTTTAGTTTAGTTTTTATTTAGTTGTTTTCAGGTATTTTCACGTAAGTTGAAACTTGATTTATTGAAAATGACAGAATGAAAGAAACATGCCACGAAATATGATTTACAAAATGGTTATTAATCATCCCATATTGTGCAAAGCCATTTTATCCTTTACAACAAGAACCATTAACGATGGGGGAAATCATTAAATTTTTATACAATGATTTCCCCCATTTTTCAGCTAATGAAATAATTTTTTTATTGCTGTTTTTGTTTTAGTCTTAGTTTTCATTCACCATAATAACCCTGTAGCCTCTCATTTTTGTAACTGTCGAATAAAATGCCACAAAAATATATTAACCAAACAACCGTTACAATTTTAACTAAATATTTTAGAAAAGCTGCAGCAAGTTTAGTCCTTCTGGGCCTCAAAAATCACAAAAAAAAAAGTATTACGTGTAAGAATGGCAAAAGAAAACAATGGCAAAAGTCTTTTGTTATTCTGGTTTGAATGGCTTCTTGGGAGTGTGAAGTAGTGTGGTGTATGTGGTACCTGGAGCGTCTCCAAAGTCATCAAACATAGGCTTTTACTTTCTTCAGTGCTTATTTCATCCATTATTTTACAGGGCTGTAAAGCTGAACAGCTTTAGACAGTATGCAGGTAGGAGAAATAGTTTATGGTAATAGTAATATAAGTAGGGATCCTTTTACTCTTAAGAAAATCCAAACATGCCATTCAAACATGACCAGTCGAAATGAGACATCATTCTTTTGCAACTAAATGTCATTATAGCATAGTGGTGTAAAGGGGTTTACTATGAACTAAATCCCCCCCTTGCCTCTCCTGTTTTTGTGTCCAGGCAACACCCTGCTTGACCTCATGTTTAGTCTTAGAAGGGGTCATTAAGGGCTTAAGCTGCAATGTAATGAAAATGTTGTGACAACAGCAAAGGGTGAAGCAAAAACAGGCTTTAGGAGACAGCTGAGCCTCCACTCTGGGGACCAACAGGAGGGTTTAGAGGGAGGAAAATGATGGTTATCTGCACACCCTTGAGACATTGATATTAGCCTTGAGACTGGCGGATGGACTTGATGATAACCCTCAGCAGTGCTGAAAGCCTGTCATAGTCCCGGGTGTTGGTGTTATTGTCACAGCGAGGGGGTCAAGTCAGGAGGGGTAGCTTCAGTTAAAGCCTCTGGAGACCTAAACACACCATAGCCTTCTAACTATGTCATTTTGCAAACATCAAAATGCATGAGAAATTATTTTTAATCCAAATCCCAAACATTGTCATTTAAGTTCTCGCAAATTTTTGAACTGGGTGTAGTTTTGCTGGAGATTTATTATACATATTAAATCTGTGAACCAATCATAAAAGTCAGCTTTCCCATCCAAATTTACAACTGTTAGCTACCAGCTTCTAGCTAACTATCTAGCTAGCTAGTTAGCCGTTCTAAAGGCAGGACATTTAAGGTTATCTCACCTTAAATATAGTTTTATAGTTTAAGGTTATCTAACTTTTGGATTTTGCTAACACATGATCATTTGTCAAACATTACCGGCTACTGAGATGGCAATCAAACTACCATCTGCCACACATACACAGTTAGCTAAGAGCTAATCTAAACACCAAAATGAGCTGTTTTTGAAGTGTCCTAGACATGTATTTTCACTCAGATTTTTGTGGATGCTTAATGAGACTCAACTTTGGTATCATATATGCATTTTTACTATTTCGAGCCAAATTTCCAGAGGCTTCAAAGGTCAGATATTTTAACAGTGGCTTGTTGAATATCTGTTGAACAATATCAAATGAAATATGACAGGCTGTCTAAAATTATACATTTCTCACCAGGAACAAAAGCAATAAGAGGATGACTAGGAAGAGCTGAGAGGAAATTTGATTAATTTGGCACCAGCTGTAATCTAATCTAACATGGACCGCTCTGAGACTGCTGCTCCCTCGAATGAAACTAAATTTAAGGATTGTATGCATGCAGCTTGTTATGTGTTAGCAGCCGCTTTCCCCTTTTGACTGCATTCATCATAATTCTGGGGCTTGTTGTTTTTCCACCGTATGGTTCCTGGCAAGTTGAATGTGACAAAAATGAAGAGTAATGTGCTTGGTCGTAGCTGCTTTATCCTTGCGCAGAGGCTGCTTTTGCCACTTTCTTTTTTTTTTTTTTGTTCAACTGGTAGAATCTCTCCAAGCCAAAAGCACTTCCACATGCTGTACTAGAAATGCAAAGTTTGGTGCCAGACTGAGAGTTAGCCTCAGCTTTGGACTCCAGCCGACTCTAACCTCTCTGTTTTGGAGCAGCTGCACCACCCTGTACTTTGCAGTGAGAAGAAACACCACAGGTATGCTGTACGCTGGCCACTCACACACCCATTCACAACACAAACCTGCGTCAGTGCTGCAGAACATGACTAAAGCTAACTGCTTTAGGGAAACTTACATAAGATATCCTGAATAAGTAATAGCTGTATTCTAAGTCTCTTTGATGACAAATTAAGTGTATGCTATTAAATGGCAATATAGAGATGATGTATAGGGCTGACTGGTGACAAGTCATGGTAGAAGTACATGTTACTTAAGTAAAAAGGTCTGTAAGTAATACCGCCCTGTCAAAAAATACTCTGCATTCTACATTCACAGTAAACATATCTAAGTATTATCAGTCAAATGTACTTAGCATTAGTGTGTATGGTGCATTTTACTGCTGTAGATGTTCAAGATTAAGCTCATTTTTCTGCTTTATATACTGTTGGGTAGTTTAATCGACAGTAATGCATCACTTTCTATAAGATCATCATTTGTAGGGGTGTACTCTTGTCTGTGTTTTGTGATACCGTATTGGTTCTCAAAAGCACTGATTTTCTTAATTAATTGTATGCATGCAAAGATTCATGGCAGAATCTTTTTTGTTTTTATTATTATTATTACTATTATTTTTCTCATATTGCACAAAAAAACGGTGCTATGTTACAGGGACTGTGATACGTGTAAATTGAAAATTAGATGGTGTGTTCTTTTTACTGTGTTTATATTTATACTAAGTTTCCTAAAATTACATATATTGCTTGCAGTATCACAACATACGGTGCTATACTGAACTATAACTTATGTATCGTGATACGTTCGTATCATATCATATCACCAGATTCCTGCCAATACACAGCTCTAAACTTTGTTTGAAAAGTCACCTTTTCACGAGCTCAGAAAAACAGCACTGGCTTTTCAGCTTCGACAAGTTGAATTTTCCAGCGAATCCAAGAGGGTTTTAAAAGATTTTTAAACTCAGTTCGTAAAGGAACGCTTAATCCATAACTTCATCACAAACATTCAAAATCAACATATTTGGAGATACAGTGCATGGTTTTCAGTACAACTACGTCAAATTTGCACTTGTGCTTTGTACAGTACTTGAATAAGTGTATTTACTCACATTCAACCACTGATTAAGTGGCAATACATCACTCAACGTCAGTCTAATGTTTATATAAGGATAAAAATTACAGACAATGCACAGTAAATAGGTGTAAATGGGTACAGGAAAAAAAAAAATATTTGGAAAATCCTGCAGCAGCTTGTTTTTTATGTGATTGTTAGTTAATTTATCACTTTGGCACTGCTGTTACTTTGAGTTTTTATGTTTATTATAATATGTCTTCATCAAATTATTGCAGCACTGTTGGGGTGAGTCATGATGCACAATCTGAATCGTAGTAAATCTCCTGGCTAGGTTTTTATTATTATAACAACTGGAGTTCAGACACAAGGGCCTGAGCTGGGGAACACAACAGGTGAGCGGTGATGAGACACACCTGCTAGTTCTTATTTTCTACATCCTATGGTAACCTTGACCACTGAATTGGCAGCCACGGATGTAAACATGCAGTATACACCGGTTCATACAACCATCACTTTGACTATCACCACCAGCACCACAAAACAAGGCATGAAATACTGCCTCCCGACTGCCAGCGCATGAATCATGGCGGTATGACATTGTTCAGTGCCCGAAGCCAGAATCTCAGCACCCCCTCTCCAATCTTTTCATCCATCCCTCCAACACATCAGACCACCCCCATCCCCCTCCACCCCACACACACTTTCCTCCTGTCTCATAAATGGGCCAGTCCTGGAGGAGGGACAAAACTATTATCTCTCACACAGCAGCAGCTCATGCAGGAGCTCCAGCACCAGATAGGATTCGCAAACAAGCTGCTGTCCTCTCTCAGATTGCTACCCAGCCTGTCCTTGCTTCATCACTTTCTAACACTTCTCACTAGTTTCCAGAGTTTCTCCCTCCAGGAAACTGTTGTACTTAGACACGCAAACTGATTTTCTAGGCTACCGTGTGAGCATGTCTAGCAAAAATATCCTATTTTATGTAAACCTTGCCAGCCAAAGCATGTTTGTTCTCATCCACAAAAGGGGGGAAAAGGAAACGCTCCACAAGAATTGAAAAACCCGAATGTGAATTGAAAAACCCTGACCCAACCAAAAGAGCTAGGTACCGTAGCAGCTGATCAATGAATGCACAATGCTGCATTCATTAAAATAATGTCAAACGTACTGTTAAACTACCAGCAGCAGTTTGTACCGTAACAGTACCAGACACGCTGTTTATACCGAACTATACACAGCCACTAGCAAACTGGACAAAAACGGTCTTTTTCCTACTCTTCAGCCAGATTTGGTGTGCTCACTCTGTCTTTATCCTCTTACTGTTAGCTGACAGCTGGCACCGTTTCCTGCTGCAGTCACTTCAAGGTTTGACGAGATGCACACCTGCACATACTTTTGTACTAAGCTCTTGTTTGCATATATTTGGCCTTGTTAATTAGAAAAAAAAAACAAACCTCAATCTGATGTTCATTTCTAAACAAGATTTTTGTTCCCCCCTGAGGATAGGATGTTTTCTGTGTTTTGGCACAGTATGCACGGTAAATTAGTAGATGCTGCGGCTATCATCAGACCAAATTAAATTATCAAAATTATCAAATTAAAGTTAAATTCAGTTTCTTCCTTGTATTTTACCACTAGTATTCTTATTCATATTATTTACTTAAATGCACAGTATGTCATTTTTGCCGCTAACAAAATATGAAGTAGTGTACGACATAAACATGGCATGCGACCATTTACAGACGAGGCAATGTATTAAAATAATGTAGGGTTTTGTGCCTACACTTACTTTTCACAAAAAAGTTTGAACTGAACTTAAGCTCACTGAGAGCATTTCAGTAAGAACTAACTCTAAATAAAACACTAAACAGCTAATAGTTTTATTCACATTAAATCTAGTGACATATATCCATGTTTTGTCATTTCATTGTATGGGAAATGCTGCACGTAATGTCAACATTAGTAAAGGGGATTTGATTTATTAACTGGAAACTTAATGAAATAGGCCATTACATTGAATAAAATGTACTCTTGAACGAACTTGAATGTTCAACAAAATATATAACACAAATCCATTTTAGATATTTTAATGCAGAAAATTACAGCTTTAATGAGATGTTGAAAAGGTAAAGATCTACATAAATTCTTAGGGAGTAATGTTACATAACTGCTGCATTGGTATGTTTCTGTTTGCATGTGCAGATGTCCTCTTGTTACTTCTACCCAGCAGACACTCTGTTTCTGCCCCATTAACCCCCATTACCAGCCTGCAGCCAGCACAAATGATAAAGTCAGACCTTGGGGTTGATTTAGGTCTGTTGGGTCAAGGCTAGGGCCTCCTGCAAGGTGTGAGGATCATCAGCAAAAGTTGCAGGAATCAAATTCCACAAAACTTAGTGCGTTTCATTAGATCGACTTTTAATAGGACACCAATCAACATTGTTTTGTTGGTGGAAGCACAGGTGGTGAATGTATAGCACATCCATCATTTCTCTTCTCCCGAGCCACACATATCTGGGAATGATAAAAAGTTCTCAGCGAGGCATCTATCGCATGAATTCCGGCAACCTCCTACGAATTGTAAACTAGATGTCTGGATTGTAATTTTCTTTTCACGGGAGAATCAATAGATTCTGCAGTGTTCCTGACTGAACCTGCTGAAGCGTGCTTCTCAGCCTAATGGACCTACAAGTTCCCATCTGTTAGTGAAAGAGATCTCAGCGGGTCCTCTCCCCTTGCAGTGCCCAAACACAGGATACTGAGTACAGACAAAAATGTGATGACTTTTATTGGAATTCCGAGAGCCGTCTGGAAAACAAGTGCAGGACAAGCACATGGCAGTTAACCTTAGACTGCAGGGAGCAAAGAAACAGTTTAACAAGCAAAATGTTACAAGGCTGTCACTTTCTCGCCAGTTTCCTTGATCAACCCACCATGCCACATTTATCCCTCATCAAAAATCACACTTCCCTCATGGAAGTGTGATTTTTTAATTGACGTTAAAAATTCACTATACTCAAGGCATCGTGACATATCGAGCACCACTCGTGTCCCTTGGTTTCTTTCGGCAGCTCCTCCTTCTGGCTTCCCTGTATAAATTTGCATGATCCTCTTCCACGTCGCTGCGCGCCCGACTCTCTTCAAATATGAGCTCTAAAGCCCTCGGACAGCTAAATCTTTTGGTCATACTGAGGGTGGAAGATTCTGTACTGTTCAATATGTGGGAACCTGGGAGCTGGGCGTCTTTTGACATTAGCCGCCTCCATATCTAAGCTAACTGTAGCTCACTGTTTCCCCTGTAGAACCTGGGAGCGAGAATATGGATGAGTCCTCTCTATAGAAATGAGTGTACTGGTATGAACATAGGCCACAAAGAAAGGTGCTAGCTTTACTAAGGAAGTTAGCTAATGTTAATAAACGACTGGCTATGTAAGCCAAGTCCAGTCGGTTGAATGCACACAGATCACTTCCACACTCTGATAGTATTACAATGTGTTTCTCGAAGGAACTTTGGGAGCCCTCAGATCGTGACCTTTCCAGTTGCACACAGGACTGCTTGGTGATGCGATGTGTATTTGTCCTATCAAGTTACAACTAAACAGTAAAATATGGATTCTATATCACTGTCTTTTGTGCCTTTTCAAATCTGCTGTTTAACTCTGACACACCTCAGTCCTAGAGATGTCCAACCAAAGTTTGAATATACTGGGAAAAAAACTGAACTTGAAAACTGATTCATTTTTTTGTAGGATGACCTTCATAAATTGTGCAACTGTTTCTTCAGTTTTTTGCTGAGGAAAGCAAAGAACTTGCAGTTTTGTAGAAGTTCTTTGAAGGCTGCCAGTATTTATGTCCTTCTCACTTTTATTCATCTCTGGCCACCGGCAATGCGCAAACCCTCCTCCCGTTTTCCTGCATTAAAACATCCTGCAATGGCACATTATGAAACACCGCTTCTCAACAAGATGGAATATCCCTCAGTGATCGGACTAATGCGGTGTTGTCTGCATCGCCTCCTCTCCTCTCTGTCTCCTCCCGAACCCGTTCCCCGTGTAAATAATGAATGCTTTCTCCCAACAGCTTTACCCAGAGTGTGGCTATTTAACCGAACATTTAAAACATTAGCCAGATACTTGGAGCGTATGCCATCAGAGGAGGATAAATTGAAGTAGGGAAACAGGAAAAAGGAGGCAGAGAGGAGGGATCGGGGAGAAGAGGGATTATACATGGGAAATAGGTTGTGGTTGCTCATAAAATGGTGAAAGCAGGAAAGAAAACATGTTCCTTCTGACCGCACAAGGCTTTGATGGGACTTGATGAACTTTTGTGTGTGGGCGTGGGATGGAGACAGAGACAGAGAAGGCAAGAGAGGTAGGCACCAGGAGGACTTTAGCCAAATTCATCACCCACATGGTTTAATCCAATGTGTTGTTTGGCGGCGGTGTTCATTCATCAGTCTGCTCTATGAGCTGAGTAATGTAGCCCATCAACAGCAGCAGTCAGCAGGAAGACAGTCCCTATGTTAATTCTTAGAAATGTTCTTTTTCAGAGTTTCCACATTTCTATTAGCTGTCATTCACTGTCAGAGCTTTTTTTTTACACTCTTTGTGCTCCTATGAATGCCTAGCTGCCATAAGTGTTTAAAAAAAAAAAACAAAACCAAAAAACAAGGCTTCGACCAGAATAATTAGTCCTTTTCAAACATACACAGCGTTACATAAATGTACTGGCAGTTCCGCATGTTGTAGGTCGGACCTAGAAATATTTAAGCATTACTTTCAACACATCCAAGGTTAGAACTGAATGCAGTTAACTGAAGCCACAGCAGCTGATCGTGTGTGATCGATTAATTAGATCCCAATCGAAAATCTAAGATATTTCTCAAAGATTTGCTGGGATGCCTGTGATCAGAAAGACCAGGATTATCTTCATCGCAGAAGACGGGTGGATTCAGGGTGGACTTCAGGAACAATAAAGAATGAAACTCACCAAATGCAATAAAATTGAATAAAATTGGTTAAATAATACATCATTAACATCATGCTGCAAATATACATTCATTTATATTTTGCACTTGTTTATCCCACGTTTTACACATTTCAGTAAAGAGAATAATGTGTGAAAGTAGTCAGGACAAAATTAACACATACACTGTGCAAATGAATCGCATGAAAAAATGCTGGAGTGCAAAGCGCTCTCCAACACCACCATTAAAACACCAAATGAGGGAATATCTTTGGCTGAAGGGAGTTTTATTCCTCTAGCACCTTCCCAGAAACTTGTAGATTTACTGCCATGGAGCACTGAAGCTGTTGTGGAGGCATGAGATGATCCAACTCCTTAATAAGAAACTTTAAGTTGCCATTAATCTCCCGCCTGTAGATGTCTGTATTAAATGCTACGGCAGAAAACAAAAAATCACTACAAACCAAAAATGTAAGTGGGGTAAAAGACGAAGTCAAGGGACCATCAAAGTTATCTTCAAGGATAATAATGCATTAATGTAGTTAAATAATAAACAAAACCCCTAACTTTAAATGAATCTAACAATCATCCTAAAGATCCAGTGTCTGGACGTAATGAGCATAATGAGCCTGAGAAATCCAGGAACTTCACGATTTGCAGCTCCTTCCACCGAGGCCCCAGGCATGACAGACCGCTCACCTCTGCTCCGTTATATAATTAAGACACAAAACCCAGTTTATTTAGACGGCGCTCCAAAAACAGGAAGAGCTATGAATCAGCAAATAAGATAACTTGTCACAGATGTGCTGGTGGGTAGGTTTGATGGTCAATTAATTAGGGGCCATAAAAAACAGTTCCTGTAGCGAGGAGGGCTGGTGTAATGGGATCAACCTCTCAATAGAGCTAGTCAAATTACTTAGATTTGGTCTGTTAATCTGATTTGGGTGTGTCTGCCCTTTGCATGAGTCTCCTAAACAACTGCAGCACTTATCACATAACTTTTCATTTAGTCTGAATCCACTGTATCTACAGTAGGTAACCGATATTGCATTCTTCCCCAGTTGACCTTTAAATTTGGGACTACCCCTCAAGTAAACACAGTAATCAGGTTTTCTGGCCCTCAGCAGAGCCTAATTGAAGGGCCTCTACTGAGAACTCAATTGTCTAAGTGTGATTTAGTTAGTGCCTGGCCTAATTAAAGTCCTAGAAATGACCTCCAAAGTTCTGTGTAGCATTAATCAGCTAAGACACCTCATCAGCCACTTGAGGAAGGTCTTCGAGGGCCTGGACCAACACAGCATTAAGTCAGCATGTGTGTGTGCTGTGAGACTGATTTCCTGGTCGTTAACCCCCGGCACAGGCCTGACAGGATCAGACACACTGTGGACTATTGACAGCCCTAATCCTACCTCCGTGTTCAAACCTTCATGGCCTGCCACTATTCTGATACCGCAGACGTTCCTCATTTCCCCCCAATGTGTGGTCGGCACACAGGGACCCGGAGTTGTTTTTAGCGTAACATCCCCCGTCATCCTCACCCAACTGGCTTATATGCTCCCCTCCTGCTCACCCTCTGCAAACGTTTGCCTAGGTCTGCAGAGGTAATGCATGCAAGTTTTGATTAAAGCGCTCCCTTATGTTTTTTGGCTGAGAGCTGCTCAACCATTAACGCCTGTGCCATGAACAAATGGATTGTGTGCGGGTGCCAGGGCTCTGCCTCCCAGCCTGCTCCGACTTGCTCCCATCCAGCAACACATTCAAAAATACACCTTTTAGTGCTTCTTAATGTTCTTCTTCCCTTTGCTTGACCTCGTTGTCCATATGTTCCCTTTGACAACTTTTGAGCAATTTATAGCTCTTTGGCCATTAACTGATACTTCGCAATAACTTAAGCAAGGCTCTCATTCTGAAATGACTTTCGACTGTCTATTTGGAAATACAACACACATTTAAGGTGCTGTCACACCTAACTCGTTTGTTCCGGACTTTCTGACTTATTAGTTTGATCCGAACCAACATTGCAGGTGTGAAACCTGTCCGACCTAAAAGAGGTGGTTCCAGTCGAGATGGTTCAGCTTGTTTACAAAAAAATGTATGGATGGTTTGGAAGCTACCGTCAGCCATTGATCAAGGAATCAATAAGAAGAACAAACAGAACCGTGAGAAGGAGCCACAGTAACACAAGGGGAGTGGACGTTTTTAATAGAAACATGGTCTGTTGAAGAAATAAAAGGCCAACTTGAAAAACACACAAAAATACCAAGATGAGACGACGTTCATTTGATGAATTTGATCTTGTCTTGAGTACTGCTCAAGCTGGTGCTGCTGGTAGTAATACCATAATAATAATAATAGTATAGCAGCACTGAAATAAATCTGTTAATTCATTTTTCTCCATTTAAAGGCTACGGAGGGTACAGCCGTTACACTGAAGCCGTTACACTGAAGTACAATGACTAGGATGTTTTTTCATGGATGAAACTGGGGAATACTCCCCTCATCAGTCCACACTACCTGTTTGCTACTACCAGCCAGGTTTTCATGGGAATATACGGTAAGATGCCGGAGAACCAGAGTTTAATGTTCACTACGTCTGAATTCACTCAAAGAGGTGTTTCCATTTCCCCATTAAGCAAATTATGCAAGTCTGTGAACTTTATTGCGAGGAAACTTCATGCTAAATGTGGAAGAGTTTTTCACTAATTACATTTTTTTTTTTTTTAAAAACAAGCGCAAAACCTTCAAAAATGTGATTCAATTTAATTTGATATTAAATCATAGTTACAGCAACTCTAAATTAAACCGTTAAATAACATATCCTCATTCCCTTTCAGTCCAATTTAGTCACTGCCACACCTCATGAACACAGTCTGCCAAGAGTCAAAACCAGAGCGGTCTGTCTTTCTACCTTCCAGGGTCTCTTTTGTGCCCTGGTGCTTAGTGCAGTTGTTTTGTCTTATCACATTTTCACACAGTCCCCTCTGCCGCTTTGACAATTTTGAAATGCTGCTTTTGTTCATAGTGCTTGAAAAGGGAAAATGAGAGGAATGAGGCCTTAGAGAATCGCAGTACCATCAGCGTTAATGCAGGCGCTCTCCATCTGTTGTCGAACGCTCTTGCGCATGCCAAGGAGCCACCGGTGCACCGAAAGTTACGTACGTATGTGTGTGTCTGCGCGCGTGTAAGCACACTTCTGCGGATGATAAGAGCATGCAACATTTATGAAATACTGTGTTTTTCAGCTCGTCCAAAAACAGCTCAGCGATTGGTGTAAAACACAGATTTCAGTCAAGTTCACACAAACTGTAGTTCGTTGTGCACGGTTAGCTTCACTGCTCCTGGTTTTCCATTTCCACATGTGAAACTTTTGAGCTTTATATCTATGACTGATGTTGTGGGTAAGGCTTTATGGTGGGAGTAGCCAAAAATGAGAGAGCCTTAATTGATTTGTGATATTATTGGCAGTTTTTTTTTTTCGTTAATGTATGAGTCGATTGAGAAAGACGGAGTAAAAGAGAACAGGGGTGGGAAGGGCAGGAAAGTGTCTGTTTGTGAAGTTGATAAAGAGAATATGAGGTAAAGGAACATTAAATCATCAATGGTCTCCTCACACTACCTTAACAGGACTTCTTAAATTTCTTTTTCTTGCTTTCATGCATGACACGGATTTATAAAGAGGGTGCTGCTAATATGTTGGTCATAGGAGACATGGAAAAACCTTGGAGCAAAGTGTTTCCACAGCTGGGCTCACGCTGGGGCTCGCGGAGGTGGATTGTGGCCACACCGCGGGATCCACCATCAGTCATTAACAACGCGTGCCAATCATACGTTCAGTTTTCTCCTGTGTGTCGGTCACGTTTTCGGTCTCCTGCCCTCAGACATGTCATTCCTTTTTACGTAAGACCATATTTCAGCTCAGGGTCTTTAACTGTCTGGCTTGCATGTGAATCACGTTGGCTTCTTTTGTAGTACATAAACACTACATTAGAACATTTTGGGCGAGGGCACGGACATTCACTGGTGTAACCCTTCGTATATTGGAATGATGTGACCTAATGTGCAGCAGTAGTAAAATAGATTTCTTCCCTACGTTTTAAGAGATTATCATAAAGTTTGCAAGCTGTCTTGGGAGTAGCGGAATACATTAAGGATATGTACTTGGAATACAAAATATGGACTGTATTTAACTGTATTTAGTTGCAGTTTAAATAGGGGGTAAAAATAATACTTTTTGATTACTTAAATGACTACCTTATTTGCTCTGATTTTAAAAGCCATAACTAATTTCCCATAAATC
>JAPQRN010000012.1:13230951-13252080 GCA_037367275.1 Coranthus polyacanthus
AGATTTTTCAGCTCACACACTCAATTTGTGTGAAGCATGTTTTGGTGCCTCAGGTCTTCTGACGTCCATCAAGATGCCACAGCAAATCCTAGCAAAATTCTGATAGGTCTTATGATACTTATGCATCAGTTGCACAGTGCGGCATTTCAATTTCCATTTGAGATGCAGTGGTGTAAACATCGGAGATGCAATCATTCGCAAAGACTATCAGAAGACACATCTGGCTCGGTCAAATATACCTGTTCTATACATGTCAGAAATGACTTCTCAATAATGTAGCTTTGAAGTGCCCACACTTTTTCATGTGCATAATTGATTAAGATGCACTCCAACACTGTTGGTGAAACATGGTGAGTGTAAGTCTGTTAAGTCTCCATTTTAATTAACTGAGATGCAGAGCCAATTTTGATTATTGCCTGGAGTCTGAAAAAACCCACACAAACTGAAAGAAGACATGAGGCCATATTTTGCATTTAGTTATCCATGTTTCCTTAAACCAAATTACTACAAGACCTAACCACTAAATATAACCCAGAGAGGAGCTCTGTATTGTATCTCATCTCTACACTGGGGTGTACAGTATGTGTCTGCTCTTTGAGGAGGATCTCAGACACAGTGTGCACATTACTTTTTCATATTTCTGTGACCCACTTGTTCAGAGTTTCAGAGAGCATTGTGCACATGACACACACAGTGAGATCGGCTTTGGCAACAGCTCCCTGCTATATATTTTTTGTGCCAAGTCAGTTTTTAGGGACTCAACAGCTCGTGGGAGATAAGACAACTAAAGTTGAGTTTAATACCAAAGCTCATTTTCAAGGTATTGTGGTGCTTGAATGTTAACTGGAGCTTCATTAGGGAAATTTAAGTGGTCTCTCTATAGTTGCTGTTTTATTCTAGCCCATAGTTTCTGTTACTGAAATAATCCACGGGAAAAAATCAGAGAAAACCAACTGCTTCAAAGAGAAACCATATGAATGAGTATTTAAATTCTACATTTAAGCTTGATTTGAATAAAGAAAAAAAAAAAAAACCCTGTGTCAAACGCATGAGAGCAAAATTAAATGTGAATTTGTTCTGTGCCAAATGGAAGGCTTTGAGAGGACCGCTCTGCGATAATTACCCACGACAAAAGGCTAGGGCTTTTGTCTTTGGGACCATTACCATGGTGATTTTCAAGCTGCTGAAACATTCAATATAAACATTTCGGTCTGCTGAATATGCCACATAGACTGTCACTAAAAAGATATTCGTTATGAGCCATATTTCTGCTGGCACGGATCCCGTCTGTGTGACTGTGTGCCTGCACTGCAGCTCATGTTGTTGAAAGAAGAACAAACTCAAATATTAGAGCTCAGAAAAAGACATAAAAGCTTGCGATTTAAAAATACGAAGGCTCAAGACTGATAAGTAAAGCCCGGCTTCAGATCCTTCTGTGAACACGGCCACAATATGATGTGCTGGCAAAAGACAATCCAACCCCCTACTCTCTTTGTGGACTGAGAGACACACTGGTCTGAACATTTCTCCAGCTCAGCGGTGGTGGTATTGATTTCACCAGCAAACACTTATCCCATCTGACATTTTCTCTTTTTATTGGGGTGCGATCCCCATCCCAACCCCCTCATCCCCACAATAGCATGCAGCCTCTTGTGTATGGTGGAGCACAGTACTTTCATTTTTCTCCTTAAAGATTTTTTTGGGGCAATGTTCAATCAAGAAACAGCTACATGAGGACATAGTCGTGGCTTTTAGAGGTTCTGTTTTATTCCCTTCTGTTGTTCCGAGGGAAAGATATTTCTGCACAGGCGCTGCTCCACTCAGCTCTTCTCTATGATCTGTTCCATTAGACGACTTATTAAACGCAGTCTTGTCAGAGTTCATGGCTCAATTAGTTATCAGTGCAAGGGAAAGCGAGCCAATATAAGAAGGTGCCTCATACACATGAGATTTAAACGTGCTTGGAAGTTGCTGTTTAGCCGGCAAAAAAATGCACTGTGGCACTTGTCTGTCGCCATCTTGATTTTCTGGAGCTAGAAGTGACCACATTTACACAAGAGGGTGCAGCTGCAGAGGAGCAAGGGCTGAAACGTGCCACGCTAACGCAATCTCTAAAAACACTGACCACAACACTGCGGTTTTACATGCCGCCATGTAATGTCAGCTACTTGATTATGTTAACACATAGAGTCAACTTAGTGTAATACTGTAAATCTGTACATATGTTTATTTCTGGTGTAAAGTTTTAACATGGGGGGGTCTATGGAGATTGACTCGCATTTGGAGCCAGCCTCAAGTGGCCATTCGCGGTACTGCGGGTTTCGACACTCCCATACTGGCTTCATTTTTCAGGCCTGGATGCTGCGGCTCGGTTGCAACACTGCATTTTAAAAGCTATATTAAACATGACGCATCTTGCATGTCTGTTATCATATTAATTTAAAACCAGTATGATTCTTATCAAGGGTCCCTCCATTAACCTATCTTGCCATAAACACCTCAAGACGTGGAGGTGACGATAAATTGCAGCTTATTTTAAACTCTGGCAACGAGACAGTCAGCAATTCTAATCCGAGTAGCTTTGGTTTTTGCCTGCATCTGCTTTTCATTATAAGAGACATAGCAGTAGGATGGCTTGTGTTTCACGAGTGGCTGACACACATGCAGTGGGAAGCTCATGTAAAAATGAATGAATTACTGTCATGGATGTCCACAGGGAACAAGGATGCGTAAGAAAGATTCACTGCTGTGTTTCGTTTACATTAACAAAGGGTGGAGACGGAGCTTCATTTTAAAACAAACACAAAACAATAGATTCAAAAAAACGCTGTTTATTCAGGCTTATTGACTGTAGTGAAATTGCCAAGATTAAATTCAGGAGGTGTGAGGAAAGGACTGCTTAAGGAAGGAATGAAGAAAGACAGTTTGGCTGGGACATATTGATAATTACTGATACATTTTAATGTCCTATATTAGTGGAAAAAAGGTTGAATTTACCCATTTTATTTAAAAATTCACCGCTTTAACTTGAATTTACCCACTTTATTAGATGTTCGTACTGCAAAGGACCCGCCAATAATGTGTCATCGTACCACTTAAAAGTCACATTTAGTCAGCTGAGGTGGTCGTTCATCTCATCATTTGGTTAATGTCAGTCACTTCAGTCTGGAAAGTGAAACTGAAAGTTGGTACCTTGTCTCTCCTTTTTCTGGCTCACTGTTGGTTTTTTTTGTAGCTGCTGCCCTTTTACCAGCTTACACGGACCTTAACCCTTGTGTTGTCTTTACTTTTGAGACACTCTGGTTTAACTTGGGTCAAAAATGGGTCATATCTCTTTATCTCTTTTATCTCTTTTGTCCCACCCCCTCGATGTGCAGGTGCGAGGCGTATAGTGTGAGAAAATGTTTGATGTTTAGAATGTTATGGATTGTATAACACTGTTCATCACAGAAAATAAGCTAAGGCCATCGAGTTTCAGGTAGAAAGAATTTATACTTTTACCCTTTTTCTTTTGTAAAAATTTGAAACGGGTCAATTTGACCTGATTACCATACAAGGGTTAAAAAAACTTAACTGATTTAAAACACTAAAGCATATTGTTAACACAGCAAGCTTATTTAGCTATAACTTCACAGATATTTTCCAGTGATTACGTATGCTGCAGCTGTGTGAGACTCACGTTTCACTAGCAGATATTACTTTTCACCGGCATAGTGATGGAGTAACCGAACGACACACCTGTTAAATGATTCGCTGTTTGTTGTATGCTCCTTTTTCAACGGATAGGATGGTGTGTTTATGAGCCAGGAAGGGACCACACTTGGGGTTTGTTCAGGCAACCAAACTTTTGTGTTTTCATTGCAGTTTAGTGCATAAAAGCAAACAATCAAACACACTATTGAACCATTTACTTATTGCTATTGATTTAATGTCTATAGTCTATCTTTTTTTGCTATTATTCTATTGCCTGTAAAATGGTAAACCTAGTTTGTTCTGTCATTTTACCCACAGAATGTGTATGTATGTATAAGATGAAACGCTTGTGATTACCAAAGTCACTGTCAAAGTATCCAGTTTGATCTTCAAAAACATTTCTACCCTATACCCACAGCACGGAAAAGTATATTAATGGAGCTAATAATATAGCAGCATGACTACAGTCTAAATTATAATGTACTGTAGCCCACACATAGCTAATGCTAAATTTTGACAGGTTGAAAGCCCTAGTCTTAGTCTAGTTGGCTTTCTTCTGAGAGCTGTGACTGTACGCCGCCTGGGATTTTCTAAAATAGAACAACTTCTAAAAAGGCCTCATTGTTCTGTTCACATGCAAGTGCATAGAGAAGCCAAAATTAGTCAGGTAGTATCTTAGCCAACAGAGTCGAAGCAGACAGGCTGGCAGATCTTCTCACTATGAATTCAGAACATCATTGTATTTTGCTCTCAGACATTGTGGGGTAGCTCCCAGTGGTGTCAGTTTCAGCCTCCAACATTACAGTTTTTACTTACTTACAGTACTCTGTCTCAGAGACTATAGGCAGCTGAGTGGCAAATCACAATAAAACATCATCTTCATATGAAATTCGAATATTTTAATATAATGAAAGCCAAATATTTGACAGTTAACTTTAAACACTTTTTGAAGCATATGAAACGGCAGTGTGTAGGATTTAATATTTAATATAACATTCGTAGTTTGGGTTTTCAATAATGTATGATCACATGAAAATAATGTTTGGTTTTTTTTAGCTAATAATGGGTGTTTCTTTAGCTTAGAGTGAGCAAGTCCTCATCCACGGAGTCTGCCATTTGTCTGCAGCAGCCCAGAATGGACAAACTAAACACGAGCGAGGGACTTTTGCACTTTTCACATTTTGTTCATATGGCCACGATTGGTTGAGGGTGAGGGGTTGAATCTGCAACCTCACCGCTAAATTCTACACAGTGCATCTTTAAAGGGGCAATTTGTAATATTTTTAGTTTAAAACACTCAAAAATTAACAAAAAATATCAACAGATGGTGGAGAATCAACAGTTTTGATGTTATGCCAAAGACTTCAATGTACTGTGTTGATGAAATATCTACTCAAATTAGCACACTAATCCCACCCCGTCTCGTAATACCACTTTGTACCTCAAGAGGCATAGTGAATCACTGTAAAAGCAAGCCATCACAGTTCAAACAACCAAGCAATTCATTACTCTTGGCAGCGCCTTATAAAGGTGGTGGATAGCGTTACTAACAGTGTTCCTCTGGTAAAAATGCTGCGCCCCTTGGGTGATATTTGTTAATCTTTTAACTGGAGTTAAGTTTACAAATTGTATCTTTTAGCCAAATAAAGCTTACCTAGCTCAACAAGAAGTTAACACGATAGAAAACCAGCAACACATGCAAAACCAGAAAGCTCGAGTTTCTGTTGAGCAACAGTGAGAAAAGAAAAAAAGGAAAGGAAGATAGACTGCGTGAGAAAAGAGGAGAGAGTAGTTCAGAGAAGGCTGAGGATAAGAGTCAAGCATCAGGCAGTATCAGGGAGTGTAAAAGTGATTACACTGTCTCCATGCTCTCTTCCTCTGTCTACACACATCCCTCTCCCCCATTACACTCCCTTTCCATCTTTTTCTCTTCTCTATCTCACCCTCCTCTCAGTCTTCTTACCTACATTTCTCTCCCTCTATCTCCTGCCACCTTTCTTCATCACTCTCTTTTCCTATTTCATCTCCTCCATCCTCGCGCCCTCTCTCTTGCTCCCTCCTTCCCTCTATTCCTCAACTCCCAGGCTCAGAATACAAAGCGTCTGGCACCGTCACATCGCTTTCCTCATCTTTGTGCCAAGCCAAAGCGAGCTCACCAGCGAGCTTCCACCCTCTGCGCCGTCCTGCCACCACAGAAGAAGCAGAGAGGGGCAGAGATTAGCATGTATGAATGCTCCCTCTTATCGCGTCTTTTGACATAAACTCATTACAAACATGCTTGCAGAATCTCTCTGGGTTTTTTTTTTCCTAGATTGTCCTGCCAGAGAGAAACAGACAGAGGCAGATGAAGATTATGTTCCTTTACTTACATCTAGGAGCTTTAAATATTTTATTATTTTTTCTGCCTCTCCTTAAACATCCGGAAGAATAAATAATGAGCTTGGTAATAACAAGTTACCAAAATGATTTATGCTCACCGGGAATGAGAATGAATGCAGTTTGGAAGGTAGGCAGGGAGGAGTCGGGGGTTAAAGACATGGTCGAATGCGTGATTTCCATTTTGCATTCCTTGCATTATCCATTAAATAAATAGCCCGGGGAAAATGGAACTTCGTGCAGCTCGTTTCTGTTGAGGCAGCAGTGCCGCGCATAATGAACAGGTGATGTTGAGGTGTGTGTGAGGTCACTGTGCTATCAGCACCAGTTGCGCAAACTTGTGGTGATTGTAAGCAGTGCCAGTGAGGTGGGGCGGAAAGGAGAACAGGTTGACGCTGAAAGAAAAGGTGAAAAATTGCCCAGTGTGGAATGTCACAGTGGCTAAAACGACACAGGATGGCTAAAGCGGAGCCAGCGGTTGCCTGGGGCTGGGCTGTGACCCAGAATTCAGCAGACCCCCAGTGAGAAACCAGGAGGCCCCATCATGGCTGAAGTAAATTGGCCACGCAACAGGAAAGCACCTCCTCTTCCTCCCCAGACTGTTGAGAGGTAACCCCATCTGGGAAACTGGAAAACCATTGAGGGTGCAAGATAATATGAAGTGTAATGGAGAACTGCGGCGTCTGAGGAGCCGCTGACAACGTGCTAATGTTTTAGCCTGTCAGCTCTCTGTGAGCAAAGATGGATGGTTTTAGAAATAGAATGTAATTACAGAGCAGAACCTCATTGTCGGGGGTTAGGACAATGCGTATAGTGTATTGGAAGTTTTTTCTTCTCTTCTAAAAAAGGTCTTTTTTTTGAGTTTGAAGACAGAGACAAAACCACCAACACAAATGATGTGTCATTTTAAGATTATATAAAACATCATCTTTAACTCTTGCAATTCTTCATGTAACTTTTGATCTTTAGTCAAGTTATATCCTTTATTTGACTTACTTTTGGTGCTCTTGTCAATGTAATAATGCAAATTCCCTCAAATCCCACCCCTGTCACAGTAGGCAACAACAGGTTCAACAAGGACATGAGCCCTCAATCACGGCCGGCCCAAACCTTTGTGGGGCCCTGAGCAGAAATTGATTTGGGCCCCCCCAAAAAAAAACTCAATACTATGGACCACTGTCATTTCTTCATCATTCTACTGTAAATTTAACACATACATTATCAATGTTATTAGTTCTAGCTCTGTTGCTTACTATGGTTTATAATCTTAAGTGGTCTGGTGTTAATTTGGAATTTAATATTCAAAGCTATAAGCCACTAAGAGGTGTACTGAGTGTGGTGTAGTGAAGGAACCAAATAAACTAGCAGACAATGCATTTACTGTGAACAATTTATACTGAAAAATATCCTTGTTAAATACAAAGGTAGTGATTTCAATTTCAGAACAGTCTTGATGTGAATGACATGCAGGGAAGAAGAGAGAACTGATGATGCACATTAATGTACAAAGCCTTAGAGTTTGTCTGCTGGATGACATCCAGATGAATTGTTTTTTAACTGGTGCATCATGTCAGTGCTTTCCCTCCAGTATTAAAAATGTTGAGCCACACATTTTCCCGCGTGAGGGATGCTGCACTTCTCTCTTTTACGAGCAGGTCTGTGGCGTATTTATGTATTGCATTACCGAGGCAGGGCCCGTGCAGCTGTTTGCTTGAATCAGTGCAATAACAAATGTTCTAATTCCACTCAGACCTGTGTGATTACTAAACCTGCCCTGCAACCTGCTCGCTTGTTGTGAGCAGGTGATTGCACACAGGCAGTTCCTTCGCATGCCACTGCAGACATGGTAAATGAGGTGTTCAAGGGGGAGGGGACGCAGGCTTGGTGATTCATGTTATCAATCAGAAGGTTATTTTTCAATATTTCAAATTGATGTAATCGTCCTAAAAACACATTAACATTGAGGGAGTATTCCGCGGAGAGATAATGGCTGGATATTTGTGCTGTTATTGAGTCAAACTCCGCCAGGCTTGAATGACAGATGTGCCTTCCATATAGAGTAAGGCTGTGGCGTGAATAAATATGGCCTGTCCAATTTACAATTAGAAAATAAATAAATAGACTGTAAAGACAATGATGAGGAGGGGCTGGGTGTGTGCGATCTTTCAAGAGAACACACTTAGTGAGGAACGAAGCAAACCAAAACGAAATGCATATTAGTGCCATTCATATTCATGACAGTTGAATGGAGGCTATTATGAACCACTTTCAATCACATTTGCATTTACATTAGTGGCCTGTAATGTAATTGTAAACGTACAGAAAGAAATGGTTGTGAAGCCAAAGTAAAAAGCAAAGTAAAAAAAAGTAGCACAAGACGAGACCTCTTTATTTAGCAGTTAATACCAATATGTGTTTGAAAATGTCATTTATTCAGTGTGTGGTGTGGCTGCATGATACTGGTAAAACCGCCATTACAGTATTTTCTCTTTCCTGCAGAAGTTCTCACCAGATGATTTGAATAGATCAAATTGGAACCTTTCGAATATGGCGCAACACTGGCAGAAGCATCCGAAAATGTCTGCTCTGGATGACTTTCAGATCTGGATTTGCGCACAGCACTGCATACAGAGCTACGTGTTGCCCGCTGTTGTGGCAACAATTTACAAGACACTGTCGAGAAAGTGCCTGTTTTTGGTCAACATCATCCTTTCTGGAGATGAAATAATTCCATGCTTCTCATTTTGCAACCAAATGTTCCTTTTCTGTGTTTTTCTCCTGTAACTCGCTCGATTCAGAACCCGTGAATCGGAGTAAATCATGTTATACTGGACGGACTTCTCTTGGAGATTAGTTGGAAAATGTGACCCGTGTTTTCCTTTTTGTATCAAGCACCAAAAAAAGATCTAGCGTGACGTGTTTCTGTTCATTTGTCTTACTTGACATCGCAGGTCCTGCAATCTGACTGTTGCGCATGTGCGGATAGGGATGATGATGCTGCAACGATGTACTGTGCAGCCCTGGTTTGTAGACGCTTGCCGGTGAATATGTGTTGTTTGTGCTGTTTCTATGCTTGTCTTCTGCTTGTCTGTACACTCACCTAAAGCCTTAAAGTAGCTCCTTCAAAAGGTCAATTTGTGCTATAATGTGCATTCAAGAGTTCATCGGGGAGAGCCAGAAATGTGCACTACGCGCTAGATTGCCAAAAGTGAAAGCTTTTTGTGGGTGAGGGGGAAATCCCTCCTGCTGGATTTATGCCTTGCCAGAGCAGGCCCTGTTTTAAAGCCAGTTGGATTCAAGAAAGAGAAAAGAAACATAAGAGCAAAAACAGGGCAGTGAAAGAGAATATTCAGAGCTGCTGCTGCTGCTGGGCTGAGTGGAAAATAATATGATGTAATAAATGGTATGTCAGACGCAGACCTGCCCACGACAACCACTGACTGTGCATGTGTGTGTGCAAGTGCGTGCATATGTGCATTAAAGCTTGTGTGTTAAAGCCTGTACATTAGCACTCACATAACAATTGGCAGGGCAAACAAAGTACAGAATCGTTGATGAAGACCACTACCGCTCGGGCGATACTGGGGCGAACCCTTGACAATATGAGCCTAATTACACTCCGTTGTCTCAGAAGGCCCATAAATCAATGCTTCTTGTGAATCCTAAACAACAAAATCAATACAGCTGCATCTCAATGACCATAATGAGAATCTGATTGAAAGCAAGGGTTTTAAATCAACCACATATTGGCTCATTCCACTGAGCTAAAGTTCAGTAAGGTGTGAAATGCATGTTAAATTACAGTATGATCATTAAAACATTCTGTGTTTACAATTCTAACACGGTTTTTATAATCAAATTAAAATTGCACAACAGTGTAATTGAGCAATAATTAAAATCTATTTCTTGCTGTTTATTGTGATAGGGAGTTATTATTAATGACTGTTGTAAAAGGGCTGAGCCTTGAGTCAATGTGCAGAAAGGCGTGACTCCGAATCTGTAGGAGCAACATGTAAACCAGCGGGGGCCCTGAACTCTCATTTGTGTTAATCAAACTTCTCTAAATTGTTTGTATAATGAAATTATGGTTGTCAGGGAGGCCTGGGGGACATCAATTAAGCAGATAAGCAAATGAAAATAAATCACTTTTTATCAAATGTGCAGTCGTCCTCCTGTGTGTCCGGTAAACACAAGGAAAACAGGAAGTGATTTTGTTCAGAGATTCGAGCGTCCATAAATCCCAGTGACAAGCAATAAGAAGTACTGCTCTATTTGTGGTGCTCTGGGAAACAGTGGGAGGACAGCACACACATTACTTCCTGTTCAGAGTTAAAGGGCATTCGCATCATTTTTACATTTGATCTGATGAGTTCACAATTTGAAGCCATGACAAATACAACATTATATTGTATACATGATTCTTGATTTGAAGAGGGACCATCATTGTTTAACTGGTGTGTCTAAACCAGAAAAATCATCTTTTCATTTATCGTCTTTTACAGTCTTTTACTCTCTGACTGATGGGAACGTAGAAATGAGAACGTAAAGCTTTCATTTTTGACTTTTCAAATAGGTTACTGCATGACAGTTATATTTTTGACATTTTCATTAGTTTTCACTTTATTTTCTATTTTAGTTTAGTTTTCCTTCTGCAAATGCATAGGTCGTTTTAGTTTGAGGAATTCACATATTTTAGTATAATTTTAAATTCATTTTAGTGTTGGTCTAATTTTTTAAAAGGTTTTATAAGGTAAGTCTTGATTGATGGAAGGTGGAGTTAGTGGGATGAAGGAATCAAATGTGATTTAATGGTCCCATTTTATTCCTCTACAATTTACTTTTATCAAAGCTTTTATCTTGGATTCAGTTTCATTTTAGTTTGTTTTGCATGGTTCATTGTAGGTTTTATTTAGTTATTTGTGTTTTTTTCTTGTTTATTTCATTTAAATATCTTTTGACAGCTAGTTTTAGTCTTCGTTAACCATAATAATCCTGCTACATGATGAACGGATCCTGTGTTAGGTACATCATGCAGAAGGTCAAGGAGTAAACGCAGAGATGAAAGAAAGAACAAAATACCATGGTACACTACTAGTGCATGCGCTGTGGCCTGCATCTGTGAATTAAAGTCTTGCAAAATATGCTGGTGGTCAAATATGGACAATGTGCAGACTTTGAGAGTGCCACATGGGAAAGCCACACTGAAGCATTGCAGCTCATTTAATGGATGTGATCACAACTTCCTGGTGAATAATGCAGCCCTGCTAATTGGCTGGATTAATAATTGATGTACGCATGTTTGAGGAGGCACAGGGGTGAGACCAGTGGATAAGGATCTTGTTAAAGAAGTCTCTGAATTCTACATCTTTTACATCCATGTAGTCATAGTCTGCTGTATGGGTCTAAATAACCACCTTCCTCGTTCTATTGATAATATGGGTATAAATGCAGGGGACGATGTTTCTGTGTGAGACGAAGATGTCAAAGTAAACAATCTCCCTGACAACATAATGACATAATGAGCCCCGGCCCCACCACATGTTTGACGGTTAAAATGACTTGGGCTCATGTCAAGTCCCACAGGCTCCACAATGTTGTTACACCCTTCGTCCAGACTGACCGTAGCTGACCCACAACTAGCCAGCTGCGTAAATAAAAATGACTGCAATAATGCCGAAATGAAACGTATATAACAGTGTCAGATTTGAGAAATGTTTGGCATTCAGATTGGTGATCCAGCTCGAGCTCAGTGACAGGAACTGATGGTGCTGAGAGAGGGATATGAGCTGAAGAATTACAGTAGGTGTGGCAAAAGAACGAGCCCTAGGAGGGTAAGAAAAATAGATTTTACTGTAAACTTGATGCATCTGTTGTTCTCGAAGTGTCCAGCTTCCAGAAAACCATCCCATAAAAAGTCTCTTCGGGTCAGCACCTCCCAACTACTGTTGTTCTACTTCAGGAGACAATAGGATCAATATATTAGGGTGTGTTCAAAGAATTTCTGACAATCCAAATCCATTCGTTACGTAGCTCAATGGGTCTTTCACACAAAAGAAAAGAAAAAACAATGAGCGGGACTGACCATTGGACTCAAAAAAAGCTGCACCTGCATTTGTTTGATGTGGAGAAAGGCACAAAGTGAAGATAAAGGGAATCCTAGTTGCTTCACAGCAAATATACTTTCACCGGGGTTCGGCTACGGAAACCGATATGGCACCAGTTCCTATACAACTGATATCTACGTGACCAAACGGCAACGCACAGTTCAGTGCCTCATTTCAGTGCCACTTAAACAGGACAAATATCCAGGCATGTTTCATTAAATACTACAATCAAACCGAATATGCACAGGGTTTTTTGGCCAAGTCAGAACTTTAATTTTGTATACTGTATTTATGTAGGGCTGGGCAATCAAATGATGATAATTACTGCAATATCATTTTGTTTGTTGTTTTAATTTTACTCATGCATATTTTAATACTGAAGGCAGCTTTTAACAATTTAATTGTTGTAAAGAATAAAGAATATTTTAAAACGTTTGGTTTCTTCAACTTTCAGGATCAAAAATCAGCCTTTGATCTTGAAAGAAATAATGACTTGATATTTATCATAATAATTATCGATACTGACTGATGCAAAAATTCTTATCATGATGACATTTTGGACCATCTCGCCCAGTCCCACATTTAAATATGTATGTAATTATATATTATTCAGTTTCTTTAATGTTCTTTAATCATGTCGACCATCATGGCACCATTTTAAAAGTATGGTTTTAATACTGTTTTTTGGATAAAAATGTAGCCAAAATGAAAAAAGAAATCCAATGCTAACCTTCACAAATGCAAATTTTAGCCCCAAGTGGACATTTCCTGATCACCAAATGATCACACTGTATTAGTAGAACGTGTCCACAGAGAAGACAAAAGTATCTACCAGCTTTTGCATCCATAATTTCCCTGTTATGCTTCACCTCTCTCTTCTACATACTGGTCCACAACTCGGAAAATCTAGTTCTTTGCTCTTCTCATTAACATGCAAATCCACATCTTTAGAAGAAAAAGGATAAAAGTGGAAAAAAAAAAGGAGCCCCCTTTGTGCACGTCCAGAGCACCAAAGATGTTCCTTCCTATTTCTATTAACCACACATGTTCCTTTGACAGCAATCTCCCTTCTGTCTAACGTACAGTCAGACCTAGTTACAGTAGCAATTACTAGTATTCAGGTTAAGATTAATTGAATTACTGGGTGGCTTCCCTGCACTCCTCTCTGGGCATATCCATCACGGCCTGTGTGCAACACACACCCTTTATCACCCTCTTCCATCTTTATGTAAAAAGATGTAGGCTGTGCTGTTGCACTCCATCTATCAATAAACGACTCTGGGATGGCAAACTCATTTTATAACACATTCCTCTCTTTAATCAAGCAGCCTGGCACCCAGTAAAAGCTGTGTGGTAAAAAAAATAAATAAAATGAAATAAAACGTAAAGCGGAATTGTAATAATTTCAAACTTTATAACAGTTCAATATTTGTGTTACATTTCTAACTGGTAATTTGTAAAGCGAAATGCTTTTCTAGATCAACGTGAATAGCGCTTTTGTGCTATGCAATCATTCAATTTTGAAATACAATAGACGTAATGTGGAGCATTTGTTTAAACAGCTGGACTTCTACTTGAAGAACCAGGTAGCTTTTCAAAACCGCACATGCAATGGATCTGCAGTGCTTCTGTTTGAATAAAATAGCTCTCAAGGCAGATTAAATGCCACTCTGTCATTCTCTCTCCATTCACCACCTCCATTATTAGCTATTTTAAAAATTGTGCAGGATTTCTGGTCACGGTCTATAGTGCTGCCAAACCCTAATCTTCAACATGTTTTATTTCACTCATCGCAACCATGCAACTCTTTGTTCATCATCTAGCAGGAATATAGAGAATACATTGGATGTCGAAGTGCTGAAAGCTCAAAAATAACATCTGAAGGAAATAATGTGTTGGCCTCTTTGTTAGCCATGCCAAAAAATGCCAGTCCTATATTTCAGATGGACTCCAAGTGCCACACACACACACACACACACACACACAAAAACACACATTTGGACCTTAAGCTTCGCTACAGTATAATTCTCTTTTTGCATGGAGACAGACAGAGGTTGGGCAGTCAAATAGAGGTTGTGCCTGAGGTGCCGTCTGGCATGGCCTCTGCCCATGTCTGCGGAGCGGACGCTGCCAAAGCAACTGGCACTGGCCATGCCCCGATGGAGCAAGGAAAAAAGGATGTTTGGTGCCATCCTATCACCACACAGGCAGCTGCAGATAGCGCACATGGCAAGTGTGTCAGAGTCCATGCCTTTAAGCAAAGAAGCACAGACACACCAAAGGGAACGATTCTATGTTTTGGCCAGTAAGTTGAAAAAAGAAAAAAAAAAAGCCCTTGAAAAGAGCACTTTCCTGCTGAGCGAACCGAAGTAACGCACTGGAAAGATGAACCTCCAGCTTCCCTGAGAAGCAAATCCTTAACTGATTTTTAATTTTACAGGGATGTGAAATACAGGATGGACATATGCGCCAGAGAAAAATGAATATGGAGCAAAAGTATTTTAAACAAAACACTACAGTTGGAACGGAAAATGGAGGACCCAAGAGGAGAGGGCTTCCTTCTTTTTATTGGTTCCCAGGCTTTCCATAGCTCTGCTTCTCCTTCTCTTTGTCTGTCTCTGTCTTTTTCTCTCGCGTGGAAAATACGGAGAGCTCCCTGTCCTGTGATAAAGCTGTTGCCTGTAAGATGGGAAAGAGAGATCCATCACGTTGAGGCGTGGGCTTACTCTGCCAATCCGCACCACTGAGGGCTGTAACACATACATGCTCCATCTATACATCATTTACCAGACCCTTCTGTGCCCAAATATCATGGGTTTGGCTGCACATTTCTAAAATCCTAAAGCATTCTGGCAAATCCTCACAGTCTTGATATGCACGAATTCTGGAGGTTGTTTTGTGGCTTGTTTAGTTCTGTTCAATGAAAAAGGAGAAATGCTCCAGTCTAAAGCCCCTTCTTGCACATGACTCTCCAGTGCCAAATGATAGGGTTACAGTCTCTCTTTGTTTGTGCAAGGATAACACTTAACTTCCATCAACCTTGGACTGCCAAGAACAAAAAACTCAAAACATCGAAGAACAGAAATATGGTACAGGAAGAAAATTGCTAACATGTTTTTTTTCTTTTTTCATTTCAGTCATACCGCTTGTAAAGTGCCTGAAGGCAGAACTGCTGTGATGTTAGAAAACATTACCTGGCGGGGTTCCATGGAGCTCGAGCAAAATAAACATCACTGACATTCACAAGTATGGCTTGAAAACCACTAAACCAGTTAAAGTCTCCAGGTATATTGCATCAAAATAGAACTCTAAGGCTGGTATCTTTGAAAGGTCACACATCTCAAATTCACCATGTCAAAAATGATAAGATGATCGAAAGGATTACAATACATTGCAGTTTTATAGTGCAATGTATTTCTGTACAGTCAAGGACAATAAAAAAGTGACCTCAAGTGCTCCTTTTGAAATATGAATCCTAGAATAAATGCTTCATAATGTATGGCCTAATACCTCATAAAAAGACCAACAGCTGCTGGGCTGAATGGGTCTAAGATACGATGGGGTCAAACAGGCTGCTGACTAGTGTACACAGAAACACAAAAGTGAATAAACAACAGAATCCTAGAAACAAGAGTAACCTGACTCCAATGTTACAGTACCATCTGTTAGCGCTGTGAACTCTGAGGGTGGCACATTCTGTGTCAGCCGCCTAGGTGACCCTCCTGACCGTGATCAATCACACTCGCTTTCTGCACATGTTCATCAGAGTTCTTTGAGTTCTTGATCCCTGAGGCCTGAAATATTCCTCCACAGGTAACCTGTTAGCTTTCGTCTTTTTGCTAGGTTGCACGAACACAGCAAACAGCTCTTATTTTAGCTGTGTCAGGTGAATACGTCAGGTGTGAGCGTCTGGTGGAGATCCAGGTGGTGTCTGCGGAGCAGCGTGCACCTGCTGCCTGTCCTCACCCACCCGTCGGGGGGCAGATTCCCAGGATGCCTGAGGGCAGCTGCTGACAGGCGTTACTTCAGATAGTCCCCTTACTTCTATCTACCTCCCTTGCATGGGGCCTCCTAGGGTCAGCTGCAGAGGGCATGCAAAGATATCAGTGGGGGTGGCGGAGGTCAAGGAGTGGGTGAGGAGGGGACTACAGTCGCTGATGGGTTGCATGCCTTCAGTAGGAGGTGAGGGTCCCTGTTTTACAATTATACCACACGATAATCACTTTCACAGCCCAAAGGCAGCTTGGAGATCATGCTCCGGAGGTCTCTAGTGATCACGTTATGTCCGCTGTGTGTGTGCCTTCGACAAGCCCACCCTTGACCCCTCCACCTCTGCTAGTCTCTACTCCACCTGCCAACTGAAAACCTGCCTCTAAGTTAGGAGATATAAGCCGTGTTTACATCCTGTATAAATGCTGAGCGAATTTCAAGTAAAGCTTTAAAATGTCGCAAAAACTGAGAAGAAAATGCAAATTAGTCGCGCTTCCATCAACTGGTTTAGAAAGAACAGACTAGGCTGCACAGTGTCATCAGAAGGTGGCGCTCTCAGTTACATTAGTCATGGCTATCATAAAAATGATAAAATTAGAGGTAGCAAACCACAAGTATTTTTCATGGATCAGACTGAAGAATAATCACCTCATGTTTCCATGTGTACCTGTTGCAACTTGCCCTGTTTCCATGTTTTATGAAAATATCTGTGAAGATGTTAGAAACAGGTTCTTCTTCTCTAGAAGAAGAAACAGCTGATCAGTCATGCAAGTGCATTAACTCCACCTCATCCTTGTGCAAAACCTAAAAAGCGAAATTTCATTTTTTTCCCCCAAAGATACTTCAAAATGCAAAATGTAAAATGCACGATGGAAACATGGCTATACCAACACTCAAGTCCTACTTCTGTCCCTAATATGTATGTTTTTATTTTTATCTGAGTATCTTATTGAAATCCAACATCCTAGTTGTGAAGGTCTGACAAATTTTAGTCAACGAACTTTTTACTCACGTATAAATGTAGTTGTTTACAGATTTTGAGTTATCAGATTCAAATTTAAATTCAGAAAACCGTATAGTACTTGGATCTATTTCAGTATTTAATACCTGCAGATCTTTGAATTTTGTCAACATATTGTTTAATACTGATCCTTTCTAAGTCTTTTTGTGCCTTGAAGAAATGCTGATAAAAATGGTTCCTTGTCTCGGTCTCAATGAGGCGACCACAGAGGCACATTTTAAATCTCTCACACTAACACTTGTATGGATGCACCTTGTGTTTTTGGCTGATATGGACATGGCAGGTGGCAAAGACCAGACTATTTTCAATTCAAATTTCTATTTAAAACCCTGAGGAACATGTCATTCCTGTATTTCTAGCCAGGTTACATTCAAGGGCAACAGCCAGGGCCAGATGTACACTAGAAGTGCTTACGGTTTACATACTCACACATAAACACACCCACTCCCACACACACTGGCCTCTGTTAGATTTGGCCTCATGTTCGAGCTGCCCTGACAACGTGGAGCAGGCCCACAGTAAACATGTAGACATACATGAAGTAACTTGATTTGTATATTTTAAGTGCAGGCAACAGTTTTTACCAAATGTCCTGTACGAACAACGTAATCATCTTAAATGACACAAGACTAAAGAAGCTTTCAGCAGTTGTTTCACTATTAACATCTCACCACTCCCATTTAGAGTTGTGTCATGGTTTCCACCGGTCTTCCAAACCACTTTAGACCCAGAATGAAATGTCAGACAGCAGCAAACAAAGCCAGAGTTTAAACTCTGCCACCCAATTAACAGACACCCACTGTGAACACAGCCAAGACATGAAAAACTTGGAAGTTGACCTCATTTCAAATGCTGGAAATTCAACAGCTTTTCACTGTCTCCACTTTTAATTTAGAAGCTTTTTTCTTTTCTTTTTAGCGTGTAGACATCCATCTTTATCTGGAAAAAAAAGGACTAATTACTATGAAAAAAGGTCTGTAGTAATTCAAAGGGCACATGATATTATCTTCAACTGTATGTGAACAATAGGAAAAATCTCTGCCCCAGACTCACAGCTTTTATGATTAAAGCCCTGTTTTTATTACCATTACAGATTTTGCTTTTAAACATGGCCAGTGTCACGTACAGGGAATTCCCTCAATTAATATCATTTTTATATATGAGCACACTCTTTTTATTTGCTCTGTCATTTTTTTCCCCCCAAGTACTGCAGAGATGAAGTAAAAAGAAAATAAAGAAAAGTCTGATTAAAGTCTTAACTTTGGTTCGTTTTTCATTAAACATTACGACATTTACTGACACACAAGCTAACATGCACCTGTTCACGTCCTGAATATTTATCTGCTTTTGAAAGTTCTGATGTGTTTTAAGGCACTGGAAAGCTAATATTAGGAGCCTTCTTTTATGTGTCCGGTTAAAAATGTAAAAGCTTGAAAGAAGAAAGCTTGCATGTGCTTCCCGGTACTGAATTTAGTTGTGTTTGTGTGTGGTGGGGCTGGAGGCACAGGGCCCTTGTGTTTAACGGGTCACGCATGTTTTTATGAAGGGTAATTAACCTATTAAGGGATCTGATGAAGCCTAATCCAACCGGTCTGCAGACATCAAACAGGGCCTGCGCCCTGGTCTAGACAGGTGAAAGCTTGGCGTGCAGTAACCTAAGAAGGGCCAAAACATAATACTGACTACTCTGCGGTTCAGACCTCTGCTTTACTTCACAGTGTTTGTGCCTGACCTCCTTGTTCAATTCGAGTGTCCATTTCAACAACAAAAGCCTAACAGGTTGTGTGTGATTATACAGATACGCCGCTGAGAAATGTGTAGTGAAATGTAACACTGACTGGCTGGGCAATTGGGCTGGGTGCTGGTTTCCTGTTTAACAATAGGCTTGAAATTTTTAAGACTGCACAACAGGGGCTTTGGAAAAATGCCTCTGGCCAAAAGGTGTGTGGCAAGTGGAAATGACATTTTAAACAGACCGCTAAAATATGCTGTTTTTTTTTTGTTGAACTTCGTTAGCAAAATGGCATCACTTCACTTATGAAAGGAAGAAGATGCTCGTGTGAAAAAAGATTAAAGGTGCAGGCACTCATTTACTTTATACTCGAGTGAAAATGGAACAGTACAAGCCCTTCGAGGGACATTTCTATCCGCTGTTTCTGTGCAATGTCATGTCATAATAATATGATATTAAGTCTATTAAACCATTATAACTTCACATAAAATAAAGAACAATATGCTAAAAGAAATAAAACAATTAACGTTGCCTCAAACATGCAAATCAGTTTTCAATGTCAGCAACAGACTCGAAACGTTACAACGGCTTTTCTTCACGGTTCAGTGTCTTTCATGTCCATTTCATCTTGTTATGTCTTTTACGTTATTGTGTGTGATATGCACCGATGGATACGCCAAAGGACGTTTTTTTTAATAATTGCATCTAATAATTCCCCTTAGATGCATTAGAAACTAACAGGCCTGTTTTGAAAGCGTAAGGAGCAGAATATAAGTACTAAAATGGAGTAAAAAAAAGCAAAAGTTGTCAGAAAAATAAATAAGAAAACTCTACTTACAGTAAGTACAGAATGAATGGAGCATTTGTAAAAGAAGAGACAACATGAAAATGTAAAAGACGATGTATGAAAGATGTTACAGTCTCTTGTAAGTTATTGGAAACCTAAAAGTGAAGTTAAGCATTTAAACCTACCAATGTTTCATTCTCTGACACTTCAGCAGACTCATAACTTCTACTCCTCGCAATAAATTACAGATTTTTACATCACAGCTTTGGGTGTGTGACTGACTTTTAGGCAAGTTGATGGAAATTCCCATAACAAGCCAGACAAGTATAATTCCACGAAAGCTAGAAGGAGGCTGGAGATGTTGCCACGTCACATTAAGGGCTTAGAGGTGTTAAAGAATGTTCCACGCATTCCCATAGGGACAGAGACGAGTGATTCACGCAGAGGACACATATCAGACTTGACAATAAACAAAGAGTCTCCTGAGACGGAAGCTTTCACGTTGAAAGTATTCACAGTTTCTAATGAAAGAATGGCATAATTCAAGTAAATTGGACATGGTGATTAGTCACAGAAAAGCTGGGCTTGTTTTGCACAACCATGCTTTTTTAAATTATTTTAATTGAAGGAAAGCATGATTGGCTGTTCATTAGCCACTGGAAGTAAACAATAACATAATAAAACTTGATCAAATTCAAATTTGGTGGAGTGTTTTTGCTCTCAAAACTTTTTTGAAAAGGTTTGAACCCTCTTGCAGCCTTGAAACCTCACACTAACGCTTTAAAAAGAATTCGAAAATATGGCTTTGAGATGATTTTGAGAAGGGGGTACGTTTAACGATGTAATCAGACTTATTTCCTGTTTTTGAGCAACACAAAAACACCTCCGTGACCTGAAGCCAGCGACTGCAAATGAATGTGACTCAATCTAAGGCTTCCACACAAACACAAAGGCTATCGACAGGAAGACTCTCAGATGTTGTCGAGGAGAACTGACAAGAGTGCTCCACCACCGAACAGATGAACTCCTGCAGAGTGGGCCATGCTGCTGTAACAGTTATTTATTCCTCTTTTCAATTCAAGGGTCCTTCTGTTTTAAATGGACAGCATTAAGGGGAACCGGCACTAAGGTCCGTCCTTGGAGGCACGGTCCAAATTCCAGAGAATCTTGGCAACTCCTTGGGATAGATGGGACCCTCATGGATATAAAACCCCACAATGGATGAATAGGTAAACAGAAGGGTGTGAAAGAGTGATGGCAAAAAGAGAATGTTCACTCTCAGAGAGGCACAAAGAGGGAGGTGTGTGAGTGGGAGATGGGAGAGAGCCAGAGTGTTTGGAGGTGGGGGGCACTAGTCATGTTTTTAACGTCAGTGTGACCAAATCCAAACACATTTTGGGTATAATTCTGTCAAATATTCACAGTC
>JAPQRN010000012.1:13252180-13271782 GCA_037367275.1 Coranthus polyacanthus
TATAGCCCTAATCCTTCTTAATAACAGAGCTGCAATGTCGGCAATGCCCCATTAGACAGAGAACCACTGAGAGGGAGTTGTCAGTGAGCAAGAGTAAAAGTTTTGTCTCCAGGCTTTTAGTGGGTGCTGTGTGTAGTGTTAACTCAATCAAAAGGTGAATTATACCTCCTGAGACACTCAGGTAACCTTTCATTATAGCCCTAATCCTTCTTAATAACAGAGCTGCAATGTCGGCAATGCCCCATTAGACAGAGAACCACTGAGAGGGAGAGTCATTATTCCCCATGGGCCTGTGGAAATGTGAACACACAACACTCAGTCACACACGCACTCGCTCTGACAGATGAAATCAATCACAAATTCGACTTGAGCAGGAAAAATGCAGCGCGCTCTTCCTTAAGGAGATAGAGACATCGAGGGAGGGGAGGGGGAAACGTATATTTACGCGGGATCCGAGTTTCTACAAAGTTTTGCTTCCATTCAAGCAGGGACTGACCTCGATTCTGTGAACACACAGTATCGGAACTGGAAATGCCCTGTAGGCAGAGATGAACCGCAACGCTGTGAACTTGAGTTTCTTTCCCAATAAAGATTATTAAAAAAAAAAAAAAAAAGTTTGTAGCTTCATCTGCAAATTACTTTAAACTTTAATTATGATTTTGTGCACTTGTAAAAGTCACAAATGAAAGACTGAACATTGCTGCTAATGTATTCTAATCCCATCAATTTCAATTTAATCACATCAATACAAAACAATATCAAAAACAGAAATTTAGTTTAGTCCATTAGGAATTATTTAAGATGTGTATAGAATAAGCAGGGAAAAACAGGTTTAATTGACTGCTTACATTAATTACTATCATTAGAATATGTTTAAGAAAATGTAATAATTGCATAAAGGGCTGAAAAAAAAAAACAAATTAAAAATGGAAAACTTCTTTGAACTTTAATAAATGTACAATAACTGAACAGAATGATTCATTAGATCAAATGTTTTTTATTCTAGTCGGTTTTAAATAGTTCGATTCATTCTTGTCTTATTTCCCAAGCCTAATCAAGTTGGAAAACCCATTATTCTACTATGGCCCTGACGAAAGCAACTTAAAATCAGTCAACCCTAAAATGTGCAACAAAATGAGCAGTCTGATAACATCTAATGAAAGCAGGGCTAATGTGGCGTAATAAATCAACAGGCTTGTCCACGGGGCTACTTCTTCCAGGAGCAATTAGGCTACTTCCATAAAAGTTGAGATGTTAAATAAAGATTTTGGGTTATGCGTGTATCCGTGATGTAGTGGATGGCTAAATAAAAAGTTGGACAAACAAAATCTATCATCGTGGCAATTTAATGACTGATAACGTGCAAAAAAAAAAAAGAAGCCTATTTTAGGATGGGCATCGATTAAAATGTAGCTCTTTAAAAACCTTAATGTGACAGAAATATATGTTAAAGATGATTTTGCCTATTTAAAGTGGCTGCTTCTGTGTGTTCATCCATAATTCATTTATTAAATAATCACCTGTACCACTCCAGTCCGTTCTCGTAGTTGCGGTCGAAGAAGTGCGGCTCCGCTCCCACGGCTCTGATGTCTGGGTGAACCCGGAGAAACTCCAGCAGAGCCCGGGTGCCTCCTTTCTTCACCCCGATGATGAGAGCCTGGGGCAGCTTCTTGCTTCCCTCCCCGAGCGGACTGAGTTTACCTGCAAACCTCGGAGACACTTTCCTGGAAGAAACTAAACCCGGAGGCGGCAAGATGAGAGACTCGTCCGGCAGCGTCGGGGGTCCGTCTATGACTCGACGCGCGCGCTCATCTACAATGGCCCGCGAGGAGCGCCTGGCAGCCCCGTACCTCGCGAGCTCCGACCCGGCGGTCCATTCGTACACCAGTCTTTTAGTCCTCAGCGAACCCAAGTCCGAGAAAAGTCCCACAGCCCGGCTTGAGGACGCTTTGACCGGTGAGGGCAAGGTGCTGCTGCAGCGGTCCGTGAGGCAGTGCAGTAGGAAAAGTGAGGTGAGGAGGGAGCACAGCATGACCGCCGCTTTCCTGAAGATGCCTCGGGACGGGGGGTCCAATTTACTGATGCGGCTAAAAGCCATACCGGTCCCTGGGTGGTCGGTGCAGGAGCCACAGCCATGCTAGGCACACATTGTTAAGTCTTCTTGCCATGAAGGAATCGAGGAGTGGGTCTTCTTCATCCACAGTGCGCTGTGGATAACACCTCTTATCCTCACAGAAAAAAACAAAAACAAAATAAAAATAGACAGGCTACCTGCTGCTTAAAGGTGGGGGAAAAAAGTACGGAGTCCAGCCTCGCTACTCGAGAGCAAACCAGTCATTCTGCACGCATATGTCAGTGTACGACGAATGTATTGACTCAGGTGAATTGGAAACTGTCATGTCTTGTCCTGCTCTGTATAGGATGCCAGTACAGCCCCTGACGTACCAGCCGCACGTGTACGGAGTTGTAAACTTGTGCCGCATGCCAGGTTAGCTGACAGACACCACGGCGACCAATGAGAGGAAGAGAAACCGAAAGAGAGATACGAAAGGAGCCAATGACACTTCAGGTGGGCGAGAACGAGATAACGCATCCCGTCACATCATTAGAGAGACTGGGTATAACTTGTAGCCGAGTTACGCCTGAAGTGGACGCAATGTTAAAAAAAAGTACAACGACAGGACATAACAAGACACATACAAAGAATGATGTTGCCATGCATGTTACCTATAAGGTGAAATTATTATCACATGCATCCTCTGGATATATAAAGATATAGTTTTTTTTTTGTTTTTTTTACATGGAATAACCACAGATCTACCCTACATGTCAATACATAGCCTAACATTGCTCAAATTTCTAATAGAGTTCATAGTTTGTACACACATATACATATGTTTTCACTTCATGTACATATATTTCATTTATGGAAATTCAGTAGATGCACGTATCACATTTGCATATGGGTTCAAAAATACCCAAAGAAAAAGCCAGTACGTACTTTTAATCGCCTACGTAAAACCACTCCACTGCTATTTCAGAATCCATACAGCATTCTGAACCAAATACATACTGTCCATGGTAGCAGGGGTAAGATAACAAATGAATAAATAAATCAGTTCAGTCGAAAAATCCAATACCTTTTTTTTTCTTCCCCCCCACAGATGCTCAAAACGCAAGTAGGCAAATGTTTTCCTAAAGAGTCCTCTTGCAGTGACCACATGCAGCTTAAGCGAGGCCACCAAAGAAGATGGCCTCTGTCATGAACCCATTTTTTATGACATAGAGAGAACAAAAAAAAAAAAGTGAAATGATAACGGGACGCATTATTTCTTTACAAGTGAACAAGAACAGAACCAAATGTTTCACATCTGCTACCGCCTTTTGGGTATTAGCATGAGAATGTGCAGGCAGTGCTTCAATGCTGCACAGCTCACTGCCCGAGAAAGAGGATGGAGACCCCAACACTAGCTTGTATTGCCAGTGCCAGATGTCCCCCCATGTTGCCGAAACAATACAGGGGGTGTCCTGCATTTAACAAATCACACCCCCTGTCTTTTCTCTGAAGCCTTGACACAGGAGAGACGCTCACCACCCCCCAAACCGACCGTGATGATACCCAGCATACCCTCACAGAGGTCAAATGTCTTCACATAACTTTGCTTTCGTCGCGGAATTTTGAAGCTGTCCTCGGAAAAAAATCATGTTGAATTCGTTACCAGGAGATGAAAACTGAAGAGCCGTTGTTATTTATTAATGCATTATTGATAATAATATCTTTATATGTGTGGTGCGTTTTAAACCAGGCAGCACATGTGCTTCATATCATAAAGAAAACAACCAAATGATGAACAGATTAAAAACTGTAAGATTTAACATTAGAAATTCATTTAAGAAAACCTACATGCATACGTACACACATGCACACACATACAGTACAAATGAAAGGAGATAGAAATTAAGAAACAAGTGCGTTTAGGACTATAAGACTATATTTACACATGCATACGATTATGGAAGGGACATAATATTAAATATAATAATTCTACAGATGAGTGGTTGTTAGAGATGATTGATAGGGTTAAAAAAAGTAATCAAAAAGTAATTTTGTTCGCACAAAATGTTTAATCTATTACTTTCTTTCTTTTGAATTAATGGTTAGTTTTCTCCTATAGCGTGTCTGGGAAAAAAAGTTAAAGGGATCATTTTAAAAATCAGTTTGTCTTACAACACGTAGATTTATCAAAAACGTGATTAGGAATCACAGACGGACAACGGTTTGTAACAGGAGGCTCACTGTGCGCCAAAAAGTTTGGGACCCGCTGATTGAAACCATTGATTAGTCTAATATCACTGCTGTTGTTGTTGTTGTGACTAAGTGCAGTATAATCAAAATCTGGAGCAGTCCTTTGGCAATGCAGCCATTTTCGGTCGGGTTTTAATGTTAGTGCAGCAACACATACTTCCTTAAAAAAAAAAAAAAAAAAAAGCATTTAGTGTGTAATTACACACCCAGACATTGGTGCTTTTAGAGAAATGTGCAAGCAGTCTAGAAGGCATGTAAAAACGTAATACGGCTTTCATCTTCACCGTTTATCCAAATTGCAGCACCACGGCTACAGTGACACAGCCTTTTTGGAATTTTTGGATGCCGAGGTTGGGTTTTAAGTTTAAAGTGAGTACAAACACACACTGTTTATTATTATCCTTTGAATTCCGTCTTGTGTTTTACTTTGCACTTTGAATAAATTCTCAGAGAACGGCATGGGAAAGCAAACACGCGCCAAAGCGAGACCAAATAAGGAGCGATTAAATTATCTGTGTCTGATTGTTGTTTCGCAGAAATATATAAACTATACCTAGAATTGTGCATTAGCCCTCTCAGACGCACAATCAACAGTGAGAATATACTCATGCTGAAACTGTTTCCACTGCTGCGTTGGCCAAGTAGTTAGACTCCGTGTCTCAGCCATGCACATAATCTCCAGACAGGTTTATGAACTGAGGTTTGGGAGCTGTCAGTTTGGAGGAGACATCTTTACTGCCAATGTTATGGCTTTACGTTTCCCGACCTGAAATCCGCGATGGTCAAATACTGCATTTTTTTAAAACTTTTTTTTTTTTGGACAATATACATTTTTATCTCCGGACAGGCAGCCTTTTTTTTTTTTTTAATGGCGTATAAATGTGATAGGTTGCTAAAATTTAAGCTTGGCATTTAGATATTGTCAAAAAGAGTACAATGCACTGTGGAGCAAACATGGCTCGAAACAGATGCAGCTAGTAAAGAAAGATTTACGCCTGAAAATTATATGGATATAATTTATGAGATGTTCCATGTCTGAACTACGAGCATCACAAATTTCCACACAAACCTTGATTCTTGGCTCCAGAGGTTCATCTCTTAAAACCACTTTTTACTTAAATTGAAATGCATTGCTCACTCAAACTCAGTCGGATATCTAGTTTCATTCCAAACCATATCCCGTAAGAAATTTTGAAAATAAATTTTAATGCAAAACTTACATGGAAGATGTAAAATTCCCCTCTCGTCAGTATTGCATGACCTTGTTTTGCAGGATACAGTCAATGTTTTACTTAAACAGGGTGCTTTTTTTTTCACTGTGAGAGGAAATGTACTTGCTTCTATATACACAGCTGTTGGCCATTCATCGAGGTTGGGTCCTTCTGCTTCATTGACTTGCCATGCGCAGAACAGGAAGGGTTTCTATTGAGCACGGAAACTCAAATAAATTGTCCTCCTAATCAGATTAATGCTCATTTGAAGTGGGTTTTTCTCTAAATAGACTTCGAATGTCAACATACAACCGATTTGAATGAAGCACACAAGCCATTTAATTTCATTTATCAAGGCTTTGCTGTATATACAGATGTTGGTTTGCTGACTTTTGCCACAGGCTGAGAAGGATGCAGTGTGTCATGAAGTTTTTTTTTTCTGTCTTTTTAATGGGACGGCGTGCTGATTAGGGTTCGGGTTAAACAAACATATATCAAAACTTATAGACAATAACAAGATAATACTAAAATAAATATTTGCAGGGCACAGTTGCACAAGCTAAAGAGAAATTAGGGGGAGGGAAAAAAATATGTGACAATTAAAAATGTGATGCTTGAGCAGTGGTTTACTGTGTGTGCGCTGCGTTGCAGTTCGTGTCACATTCCTTCCTCCGAGAGGCAGCAGGATGCAGCTGATTAGGAGCGAGCAGGATGAGTGAGTAGGGAGGGGCTGTTCGTGTCAGAGGGTTCTGTGACTGTACGTCTGTCTCTGTTGGACGTTTAGGTCCAGTAATCAGGTCTAAGAAACGAGCTAACTTACATGCATTTTTAATGACGCCTATTCCTCAAAATGCTCACATACAACAGGTATTTAATCTCCAAGCGCGTCTGTATGGCTGATCTTTTTGTGTTCGCCGTTCAGCCGATGCATGAAACACATCGTCCTTTTAGGAGATTGTAGAGAGCTTTTATAGAGCCAGAGTGGGAATTACATAATGACAAATGACAAATGTCGTGTGTTTTTCTCCAGTGTGTAAAGGGAAACCCAGTAAAGCGCAGGCATGTGCCTCAGTGAACCGAAGTCTTGCAATCCTTACAGTACCTTGCTTGTTTAAAGTCTGCAGTCCGTAGATGTTCATAAATCAAATCCATCACACCAGTTCGTAGGGCACATACCACACCAACTTTTGTAGTCAGGGGTCACCAACAAAGTATTCTAGGGCAAAACTGCCAGCAAGTCAGACCCACACACAGCAACACAATCCCACACAATGCTTTACCGGAACCAAAGACACTGTCAACATGACAAAGAGGCAGGCAAATGTTTTACTAGCATACCACGCACCAACTAGGCCGGCCTGAATAATATTAAAGGCACAGACTGCCCAATCATCTGAAGTTTTCAGTTGTTTTCTTACTTTTAAAATAGTCTAATAGAAAAAAATAAATTCCACAGAGTGTGTAAGATGGGGATAGACAGCCTACAGGCAACTACAGTCGCTACTTTCTATTAATTCAAAAGAGAGAAACATAAGGCTCATTAAAAAAGGTCCTGTGGAGTGTGAATTTATTTTAGACAGTCTTCAAGGTAAGTGAATAGCTGACAAAGTGTGGTTAAATTCATACTCTGCAGGGCAAAAGATAGAAACTAGCTAACAGCGTTCGTCCACTTGATACAATCTGATTCAGAAATGCTGAAGGCAAGAGAGTACAGTATGTTAAATTACCTAGATTATTTAACTGACACAGTTTCCATTTGTTTGCACAATGGATGCAAGTATTTAAGAAGACGAGACGTTCAACCAATGTCAAAGGTAAGAAATGGTACGGTCCACTTTAGGGGTGTCTGAAAACATATGTGTGTTTGTTTTGCTTTTGAGACTGAGACACTAGTGTTGGTTTTGAACAAAGACACATGGGATTTGTATACTTTGCATATATCTTTTCACTTTTAAATATAAAAAAAAAAAAACATAACAAACTTTGAGAATAAACGTACTTCGCTGTTGACCTTGAAAACAGCAGCGTAACAGAAAATGTTTGCAAGTTTTTTTCAGAGCTTACAGGAAGAGATATGTCTGTTTTTTTTTTAGAAAATCATCCCTCAGAGTGTCCTGTAGGAGTGGGCTGCATGGAGAGATGATAGTATCATTACACAAAGAGACACCAAACCCAGGAACAAATACACATCACGCTGATCTTTTGACCCCAGTCCCTGCCTGGGACAAAGCCAAAATGTGTAAATGGTGTTGCGTGATATGTGACTGATATTGGTGTCCAAATGACCAGCTCAGATGATGTGTCACATGCGAGCCCATTACAGCGCCGTTGGACAGCAGTGTGCCGTGTTCATTAAAAAGCAATATGTGGAAGTCTGATCTGCCATTTCCTGCAGATAAGTATCTGCTCATACATCCAAAGAAGACAGCTAGTCTGTGGGCTGTTTTAGCCACCACAGTGCAGGGTAATCACAAAGCATAGATCCTCCAACTGTGAGTTTGAATTAAGCATGTTGCTAACTGAGCCTGAAATTGTGTGGGATTGAGGGTTTGCGCCTGCAATCTGGCCAGGATATCTTCATGCTGTTTTGTGTCATAATGCAATGATGGTGGCCAAGCAGAATCGATTAAAGCAATCATTTCTTGAATGAGGTGTTTTTCTGCGTGACTGCAATAACCGTATGACGTTTCTGTGGTCCTTGTGTTCCGCTGCATAGCCTGGGCCAGATGTAGTACAAGCAGAGCAGCAGCAATCTTTATTTTGGCAAACAACCATGTTTCATGTCAAATAACTGACAAAATACAGTATCGCAGACCATATGGAAATGTATATTAGATAGAGCACTGAATACGTGATGTTGTGGTTTTAAGGCATGTTTTGTCAACCACAACTAGGACTTAAATCTCTGCTTTGATGATGTCATAGCGATCAGCAACCTGATCGCTGAAAGGAAACGTCGCCATTGTACATTTCTGGGAACCGCAGATATGTACAATCTTTGTCAAAAAAAATTTCAAAAATGTCATTGTACGTGCTTGCAAACGACGGATACGTGTAACCTCAATGTAATTTGTTACTGAAAGAACGGGTACTTGTTCCCTTTACTTTAATGGCCATGAGGTGTTTGGGTTTCGATGGCGGATCGGCAGGACTTTGACACCAGAGACTGGAGTTTGCATCCCCTCAGTATGAAGGCTTAGGCTTTAAAAGTGCTTTGGTTAAGGTTAGGAAAAGGTTGCGGTCTGGTTTAAAGGTTCAATATGTAATATTCTTACGCTCGCGTGCTTACGTAAAGTTCGCGTCGGAGTCTGCGTTGTGCTGGGAGCCCGTCATTTGTTGACATTAACTCTACAAAGCTTGCTATTGTTGTACACTGTTGCTGCTGGAGAGGAGGCCATGAAGAACTTGAGAGTGAGTCCAAAAAAAACAACCCAAGTCCTCCACAACGATATCAGTGCGTAGGCTATTATCATAGATGTAGGCAACCGAGACAGTCTTTGGCTTTTGAAATGTCAACAAATGACTGGCTCACAGCACAAAACATTGACACTTGCAAATTTCATGTAAGCACACGTACTGTACATGCACAAATCTTTAAAAATTTTACATATTAGTACAGACATTGTGAATCTTTTTTTTTTTGTAAATAAGTTATTAGGTGTTGGCAATAAAAGGGCTTTGTTTAATGTTAGGAAAATGTTGTGGTTTGGTTTAAATATTATTAAATACATTGCGAGTCGATTTTTGTCACATATCTTTGTTGACTTCTGACCATGTGCTGTCAGTGCTTAAACCTAACTATAAAAAATCAATCACATATGAGCGTAATTTCTGTTACAGAGAGTTGAAAAGAAACAGATATATACACATATAAAGAAATATCGATTTGAAACATATTTTTGGTTCACGTACATATACATATCTGTGGTTTGCACAAATGTACAATGGCAACATCTGGCAGTTGGGTTGTGATCAGATCCAATTAAAGCAACTTTTTCAGCATGATGTTCCTCATTTAGTAGCCTATCGTATATTTAAACGTAGTAGTAGCGCATCACACCCCGTTGTGCCAAGTCGTGGTCATTTCTCACCTGTTTTCTTTGAAAGAGATATCGATCCCAGGCATGACACAGAAACCTTTCTCTATAAAACAACCTGGCTCTGTGCAGTCTTAAGCCCACACTGAGGCGCAAGTCAGCCGCCGCCTCTACAGTGATGGACATGTGAGAGTCAGAGAGCCGTTCCAAGACAAACAGGACCCTCAAGTTTGTGTGATTATTGTGTATAGTTAGAATAATTCTCGGTGAAAGCAAAGCTGACGGTGACGGAGGTAGCTGCTGTCAGAGCCCGAGAAACCTGACAGTGTGCAGCGTGATGTATGGAAGGGGGCTGTTTTTGCAGATCCTAGCCCACCGTGTTCCCTTTAATGAACTCCCTAACGGGTTTATGAGCAGAGATGCAGTGATAGACATGACTGGTGCTGGATACGGCGGATATTGCCTTACAGCTGGAGAAGGCTACATCGCTAATGACAAATGGATGGGATAGTGTAAGAGTCAGGTCGGAGTGACTGGGAAGAGATTGATCACCTTCCATTTTACCGCACAGACATTCTCTCGCTTTTTTTTTCCCGGGCCATCCATGAGATACGGGCGATACTCCCTCAAACGTTTTTTTTTTTTTTTTTTTATATCATGTCAGATTGAAGACATTTTTTACTCTCAGGTGCAACTGAGCTGGAAACCACACACTCTGAAAACACCTGGCTTTGGTCCTCCTTGTCAAAATGCGCTCCAAGGTCATGAGAGCTGGGGAGACTGGTATGTTTGGGGTGCGTCTGAAGGAATTAGGTTACATCTGATGTCGATACCAGACTTCCTAAAAGATATGAAGCGCGCTAACAATCTGAAATCTCTGATACATTTTTATGAATCATTATAGAGTTGTCAAAATGTTTCGTACAATTGCAGAATTTTACATTGCATTGCTGAACAGGGCTGATGAGAAGAAAGTTGTGAACTGACGGGATATTTCTTAATATATAATAAACTTGACAACCTTCATTACTGATAAGGCCACCTTTTTCATCTTCTATGCATAGGTGAGGAGCTAACCTTTCTGTCCGCACTCGCAGTATTTACATCAGAGAAGATCTCGCCTGGTCAGACGGAAAATATGTAATGAAGGCTATTTGTTAATGTCAGAGTCTACTGAAATGGCTCGAGTCATCCTCCATTTGCCGGCTTCCTTTTGTTTTTTATTAAACCCAGAAGTCTAATTAAATTTCTGCCTTGCATAAGCTGTTAATAAGAAGTGAAGCGTGAATGATACCTTATTATCTGCAGCACATAATCAAAAAGACGGTGACAAGGTTGTGTTTGCATGCCTGCTCGAGTGTTGCCATGACTGCCGTGTTTTTGTGTCTAGTCTGTTGTCTAACCTCTTTGCCCCTTACAGCTTCAAAATGACTGTTTTAGTGAAGGTCGGAAAAAACAGAACAGAACAATCGCTGTCTGACACAGTATTGTTAAAGTTTTGCTTCTCAGAGTAGCTTCTCACATATGCCAGACCTTTACTTATGTTGGATATGAAAAGTCTGTAATTGCTCCCTTTTAGGCAGGGATAATTTCAGCGTGCATGCACGATGACTGATTCACCTAAAAGCAGGTTTGCGGTTAAGGTTAGATACTGTACTTTAAGTGTGGTGTCAATTAGCGACTTCAGACGTGACTCACATGCTGCAACAAGAGACTCAGGAAGCCGCTCGACACGGGTTTGTCATTTACATTCCTGTAGACGTCTGCCTCACTGACGCGGCTTAAAATTCACCAGAAACGATGCTTTGTCTTACTTCACCGTACATGTACAAGTCATTCAATTCAATCATTTTCTGTTATTCTGTTATTATTATTCTAATTATTCTAATTATTATTACTATTTACTGTTTTTAGCCCTTTCACCTTCACACATCTCTACCGTGCGTGTGTGTTTGTGTAGGTTTCATATCCATGTGTAATTTAGATGATTTTTTTCTGCACGGGTTGACCGGCAGACACGTGCATATATGCATCATACAGGTTATATGTTGTGTATATTTGTCTGAAATAATTACTAAAAAAATAATCTTCCAACAGAGCTGCTATATGACATTTCTGTAACGGCACAGCTACAGGTTTTAATTGTGCATGCCTTCTGACCAAAGCAAATATGTTTTACAATTCAATATCATATTTAACCCTCCTACTGTGTTCAAAACGGTTACACCCTTAGCGTTTGCGGGTCAAATGTGATCCGTGTTTAAATTAATTGACAAGCACTAATTAAAATTCAGTAAAATATCTTATCTGCCAAGCAACGTCTTATTCATTATTATTCATACATAACCATAATATATGCTGTAATCTGTACCTTGTAAAAATTGCTCATTTAAAATATATATTTCATTGCTTAAGATGAACTTAACAGGGAAATATAAGACCATGAGAGGCTGAAAAATGATTCCCAAATTACCTTTTGTATATTTTATATATTTGTTGTAATATTGTATTGTTATTGGATACTTTACTATGAAAACCAGTGTGGGATGTTTACTGCATGCCAAGTCAATATGCTGTGTTGGCATGAAACATAATTTAATATCACTACACAATAATACTATACTATTATTATAGGATTTTATTACTACTATTTTTGTTATGTTGTCATTTTTTGTTATTCATGAGGGTTTGGCAACATTTAATATGTATTTCTTTGCAAAAACAACCCATAATTACTGGATTAAATTTGACCCATAACGCCACAAATGTAACTTTTTTATAGTCATTGCAAAAAAAAAAAGAGAGAAAATGATCAAATGTGATTTTGTTTTATTCAGTGGCCCATTGTCAAGGATAAAGAAGCCTCGATTTGATCAGAAAAAAATGAACTTGAACCTGAAAATGTGTCACATTTGACCTGAACACAATGGGAGGGTTAAGAGAGGATTCTGTCTCAATGATATGAAAGAATCTGATGTAACGTTATTAGTTAGCAAATGTGTGACACCCTTTGAAAACAGATCGATCCGACTTAGATCCAGAAATCCAACCTCTTCTTTTCTCTTTTACGTGGGGCTAGTGCAGAATTCATTGCAGAACTGACTCCTAAATGTCTATCTTTACAACAGAGTCACTTAAAGTTAATCACTGCAGAGTGAGTGAAGCAATCTAAGCAATAAATGTTACACAAGTGTTGCAGTTGGAACTGCGGAGGGCCTTGCGGAAGTCAGGTGGACTGTTTAGTGGGTAAAACTGCTAAAGCTATTAAGGGATGAGAGTCCCTGTGCTACAGAACATTAACTGAGATCCATCAGCACCAGTGAGTATGCAGAAAAATAGTGTACACATAGACACATATACAAAGCCACATATGCTAGGAAATGGACCTGATACACACACACAGACACATTTATACACAGTCACAAACATAAAGACACCCACACACAGTGATCGCACAACCGAGACAGATGTGACTGCTCTGACAATCGAAACAGAGCCACATCTGGGCTAATAGTTATGTGGATTTTTCCCAAGAGTGGACCCCTCTGTATCCCAGCTGTCTTGCTCCCTTCACCCACACAGTATACTGCACTACTTTTTTTTTTTTTTTTTTTAGGGCCTTGCTTTCTCAATTTTCTACTAATTCTGCTTAAAGTGTTATATTCCATGCACACCTTACTACAAAGCTGTAGCTCTGACCAAAAAAGAAGAGATCCTTTCTCACTCTGATGAACTGCCAAAGAAAGGAAATGAGAATAAAACATGGTGTTAAATCTTTCATATCACCGTGAGTGATAAGTCTGGCCATATGTTATATAAACTGGGAATACAGTGCTGCAGGGATGCCGTATTTTTTAGGCTAACCCAGAGGTTAACATTGGCTGAGATCCCTGGACCAAAACAGAATGGGATTTTTCCATTAGCTTTCGGGTTACCGAGGAGAATAAGTTACACGGCAAACAAAGGTTTGTGATATTTGAGATCATCTTCATCACTGAAAAACATTTTTATGATTTTTGAAGAGTAAATGTAAATCGCCAAAAAGCAAAACGCTAATGAAGTACAGCACAGTTGGAAGACTTCAACATCACCACCACTAAGCTGTTAACCTGTCATTTGCCTTCACGCACTTACGTTTTCTACAAATACCTTTCGTCTTAGTGTGACTTGATCTAGTGAAGAGTTTGGGAGTTTGTAAGCGCACAACACAACAGACTATTGAGTTGATGAGTGATTATATGATTATATTCAGTTGTCCAAAACAATGTCTGTACCCTCATTTAGCCACATGTTAGCAACCGCCCACAAGTGGGATATTAACGTTTCATGTTGAACAAAAAGCTATTTTATAAAGAACAAAATGTGAAAATCTCTCAAAAGTTTAATGTACTAGATTCTTTATACTGTGAAGTCTTTGTTGTGCTGGGAACTGGTCATTCGTTAATGTTCCCAATAAGATAATAGTAGCTAGTGTTTCACATGGCAAACTTTTTCAGCTTGAGACACAAAAGAGAAATTTGGTGTCTCCTCAGGACCCGAACTTACAAAAATGTCATGAATTGCCATTGATCTACGTTTTTACCAACTCTTCCACCATCAAAACACTTCACTTTATAATAATATGAGACATTTTTGGTTAAAAAGTCTCAATATGTCTCTGAAAGTCTCTTTTTTATGTCATTTTTTTGGCTTCTTGTGTCTTTTACCTAGTTTTTTTTGTCTTGTTTTACGTCATTTTAATCTTCTTACACCTTTCGCGTCGTTTTTCTCTTGTTGTTTTTTTTTTTTGCCACGTTCGTCTCTAAAGTTATGTCTTTTATGACGTCTCTCCTCTGCATGTCACGTGGCTTTGTTGACGTCAACGTTCATAAACCCTTCCAGAGAAAACTCTTCTTCTGTTTTAATTAGGAAAATGAATTCACATATCATATCATTGCTATACATTTCCCTCGCAGTAAAAACAGCTCCGTGACCCATTTTGGGTCCCGACCGCAAGTTCGGGAAACACAGCTGTAGAGGAGTAGAATAGAGGGAATGAAGAACTCGACCTGAGTCCTCTACATAGAAATCAGTGCAGAGACAGTGTTTATCATGGATGTGGGCAACTCAGACTGTCGTAACTCCAGACATGGAGTTAACTAACGTCAACAGAAGACTGCTTCTCAGCACAAAACAGACTCTAACACAAATTTCACCTAAGTACAAGAACACACGCAAACATGTTTTAGGCTTGTGTTAACCAGGCGTCAACCAAAAAACCCAGTCAAAAAGGTGCAGAGTACTAACTCACTTCCAGGATTTGTGTATCTGTAGTAAATAAATATCAAGGACGGCTGAAATATTTCCCTTTAGAAATGAACTTCTGCAGTGTTTTTAGATTCGACTTGCTGCGTCAGTTAATACTGGCTGTGCTTAACAAACACGTTGTGCTCCCTACTCCTTTTTTTAAATTGATATATCCTCGAAATGCTGGAGGAAAAAAAAAAAAAGTAGGTAAGTCTATTTTACATAGAGAATTAAAAACTACCACTTAATAGGAAATAAATCCTCGGTCGCTGAGCTTTCAGCTGCTGCAACTGCACACCACCTACTTCCCCTTTCACAATGTCAGTGCAACCTCATTTCGATGTACAGATAGAAAAGATAGGGCCAACACCTCTGCTCCCACAATTTGACACAAGTAATTTAGAACCGGTCTTTTATGGAAGCCAGGAATACATTACCTTGCCAGAACATAATAATAATGGAGAAGCATCAATCAAACAGGCCCTATGCATACATTGTGTAATAAAGCTTATCTCTGGTTGACACAGTCTGTCTGAGTCAGCCTGCCAGCCAGAACGAAACTATATGTGAGCTCTGCCATCAGGCGCTGGTTAACACTGCATAAATATGCAGTTTAAGATTCAATGACATTTTAATAAGGTAAGGCTGACAGCTCGCGGCTCGCACACAAACACCCAGTTGTTTCCAATGTGCCCGAATCAGAAAATAGACAAGCTAGGAGTGCATGTCTACATAAAGTCATGCTGTGAGAAAGAATGTTGTTTCTCTGAATATGTATACCCCCCCTCAGCTGTCATCACACACACCCCTCTAAATTGTCAGACATTGGTGTGTCCCCTCGAACCCCCACCCCCCCCCCACCACACGCCCCAAATGTTTCTATAATTTTTTCCAGGCGTTAACTGGATTCAGCTGCTTGTGAACTGCTTTGGCTCTCATCTCCACTTTCCATATTATTTAGAAGGGGCCTTTTTTGTTGATGTATGGTGCTGAGCTTGTTTTGCTGACTGTTCTCACCGGCACCTCTCAAAGTCCTCATTGTGTTCAGACGGAGGCGATGTGATGTCATGCCTCCGAAACACCTGGGAAATCCTGGAGTTTATGTCACAGTCTGTTTGGATGAGGCTTTTCACAGGCGTCTTGCATGCCCAGTGCCTCTGGGACAGCTTAGCGGAGGACTTGTTTGTTAGCTATGATTAATGGCGCTGATGGGTGGGCACACCGATTTCTGAGGAAGACAAAGCTGTCTGATTTGTCATTGTAGTCATTAATAACACCGTAGGTTGAGTTGATACAATTCTTACATTTACATAAACTAATTATGTCACTGCAGAGCAATTTTTAGTCCTCCGTGGGGTTAAGATTTTCCTTACTTGAAATAAAAATAAAAATGACAAAACCTAAATAAACTAAATGAAAACAACACCGAACAACCCCGTCTCATATGCAACTAAACTGTAAATCAAATTAAATTAATCAACATGAGGTTTTTAGGTATTTTTAAGTTTAGGCAATAAAACTGCTTCGGTTAAGGGTTAGGACTTTTTCTGTATTAAACCAAGCCCTGGTGTTTTTCTCAATACCTAACCAAGTGTTTTCAGCGCCTAAACCAAACCATAAAAAGTTTAATATTGTAATGTTGGCAGATTTTTTTGGTGGAATGAAATACAGTGTCTGTGAATAGCTTACGTTTATGTTCACGAGCAACATTTTTGCCACTTTGAAATGATGTTAATTAGCAAAATACAGTGTTTAACATTGAAACGGAATTATGTTTATAACAAAACATATTTTACAGTTACAATTTAGGTGCATATGAGCGTAATTTATGTGAGACTGGGTTCCAATTAACCAAACTAAAACGAAATAGAATTGCAGGTAAAATTACCATCATTTTCCCCCAATATTAACAGTTAATGGTGCACAAGAATAAAATGGCTTTGCAGATTATGGCACCTATAATAAACAGTGGTTTTGTAAATCATATTTGATGTCATGCATTGTTACTGCTTCGCACCCGTAAAACCAACTAAAACCAAACAGAAATCACAAGCAAACTGACAAACTAAATACAGATTCAAACTAATGAAAATGTTTTAAATATAATAACTCTAGTCCTCATTGAAATGTCCAACAAATGACCAAACTATTTGTATATTTATCCCATAAATATCCAGATAATGTAATACAAAGTCTAGGACTTTGTTATTTCATGCCATGGCCTCCACTCCACCTTGTCAATCAAAACTAATGTCTGCTGTCATTGCAGACAGCCGTCAGCTTCAGGACAGAGGTCAACAGACGGGACGTCGAAGGCTCCAGATGGACTGGAAAAATATCAGCTCCATAAACACACGCACACATATACATTTTCCATTCTTAAAGCAACGCCGATTAGTTCTCTTCACTCTTTAGGGCCTTTTGCATCAACTGGGATCTTCTCGCACTTGGCACTATCCCACTTTTAGTCCTTTCGTCTTTGGAAAGAATGCCTTACCATGCCACGCAGTAATCCACAAACTGCGACACACATGCTGCGGGCCTTTATTCTTTATCTGGAATCCTTTTAGAACCTCTTGTCGAGTGTGCTAATAACATTTTTGGTAGCAGTACTTTCTGTTTACCCACTGGCACCTAATGCATCACATTTAGCACAGACTATCACCCCTTGACACCCCGCCTACACAAGAACGCAGAGATTGATACAGGCTTTGCCCGGCAGAATGAAGCCTAATGGGGATGATCCTCAGGATGCGGACTGTCATTCATTGTGGTTTGGGCATTCTTGGCATTAGAAATATCAGTCTGACGACATGGCTCATTGGATTCCTAACGTTTGTAGCTTTGCTTTCTCTCTTTGTAATGACTAAACTCAGTGAGCTCAGTGTAATGTCGTTGTGATAGATTCCAGCTGCTTGTTGATGGATCCAGCACTAAATAATGGCTATAAAGCATCGCAAAATAAGCAAATAAGGCAGAAAAACAATGCCAGAATGCCTTTCATCAAAGCTACAGAAGCTACAAATCAGCAACTTGAGACAGTCCTAACTAAAACATTGTTTTTGCGGACAACTCGTTGGTTAGGCATTGCTCATTATCCTGTGCGTGCATGTGTGTTCTGTCCTTCGGAGTTTAAATACAGTGTTGCTGATATCTCATTAAGTGACAGCCAGTCCGGTGATAAGCTTCAGTCAGACAGGATGAATCCCAGTCTAGTCTCCAGGCCTCAGATACCACACCCAGTCCAAACATGGGACGCACACAGACACGCATTTACAAGCGAGTATGAACCTTTGCGGAGGAGCTTACTGATGCACACGTAGACAACACGCACACACGCATGCATGCGCACACACCATCCCAGCTGTCAGAGTCTCCAAGACAGATTTACTGTCTTTCCTTTGAAAATGTGCAAAGCCATATAGTTACTAAGCAGGGCTAAGGAAGGGTATGGTCTTTTTTAGGGTGGTCGTGTATCAGCAACTGAGACCGTTGCTAGCTTCGTAATGGAGAGGGCTAATGTCAACAAACGAGCACAAAATAGACTCTAACATAAACTTCACGTAAGCGAACGAGTATGCGCCAATCTTCCATCGTGCATCTTTAACATATGCAACGTAAGAGCGGTCATTGTGCAGTAAAATAGTCCTCGTGAGTGTTTTATTAGTATATGTGATGCTTTTGGTTATGGTTCGGTTTAATATTACTGCATTAATGTGTGTGTTGCATTTTATTGCTGTACATGTTTAAGGTTCCGCTCATTTTAACTACTTTAATCTACAGCAATGCATCATATGCTGTAAGATCATCATATTTCTGTAGCGTCGCTGTCCTGTGAGAACCACTATCTCTAAAGAGTCAACTCCTCACGAGCTCTGTTTTCAGCTTTGTGACGATGCATTTTCCAGCTAATCCAAGAGGATTTTTAAAGAGTTTTAGAGTTTTTTAGCTTAAGGAGGAGAATTTCCTCAACCCGTAAAGGAACACTTAATCCTTCAGTTTGTCACAAACAGTCAAAATAATCAACACATTTGGAGATACTGGGGTTTCATCGGACAGGAGAGGGATGAAAAACCCTGACGTAGAAAGAAGAAAACTGCATAAAATGGAAATACTTAAGACAAGCACCTCAAATCTGTACTTTAATACAGTACTCGAGCAACAGTACTTCTTTGTTCTGCAACAAATTGGAACGTAACACATTTCCAGTATAGGTTAAAAATTTACCTGTTAGATCATACGTAATCCATCAAATCATGTGAGAATTCGTAAAAGCTAGAGATGTTTTAAAGCTATTTATAAGAGACAATAAACCTGTCTGTAAAATGTAGAGGGGCAAAGTTTGGAATAAACCTCTTAGCTGGCCTTTAAAAACAGACTTGTGGGATGTTTTAATTTGCAGTAGTGTGTTGTGATTGAGACATGCGGTGTACACTGTGGATATATTTCTTTTTTTGGGCTTAGGTTTACATTGTGCCCTTGGTACATAACAGTTTATATTACACTTAAATCAATCTTTATTACTTGCATGGGAGTGCAGTGGTGCAAACAGATGGAACATCTCCAAATGCTGCAATGTGGCAACTTCTAGAGATGTCAGTTCTCCCTAAACAAACCCGAAGGCTTTCCACTGGGGCTGCCTTGTGTCATGCACAGCTCTAACTCTTCAATGTCAACGCAAAGAGCCTCTCCTCTCCTCTCCTCTCCAACTAATTACAAGTCAAATATTAGAACATAACTTTGATCCACGCACATATTCTGT
>JAPQRN010000012.1:13271882-13289806 GCA_037367275.1 Coranthus polyacanthus
CCTCTCCTCTCCTCTCCTCTCCAACTAATTACAAGTCAAATATTAGAACATAACTTTGATCCACGCACATATTCTGTAAAATCAAGTCTCGCTGGCTAATCCCTGACGTGCTAAATGAGTACCTGCTTTGCTAACCTTTGATCTGTTGGGGTTAGGACACGCACTGGTCCAATTACATTCATGCTTTTATGAGAGGGCAACAACGTGCTCTTTCAAAACCACCAGGATTTAAGCTTTTTTTTATTACAATGTGAAGCTTGTTTCTGAGACAGCACCCCAAAGTATTAGGGATTAGACATAAGGGGGAAAATTGAGTTGGCCAGTTTTTATTAATGTACGGCCATATTTTGGCTTGTTACATAGTTTAATTCTAACCCCTGGCCCATGAGGACTCTAAAAACTCACCACAGCCACTGCTAGGATTTCAGCCACACTGTCTGAGGTTAATGACTTCATGGCAAAGAGAACAGTTTTGACCATGAAGTCAAGTTGTTAAGATACAGCTTTTCCTAACAGAATTACACATTGTGTTGTAGAATATCACTGTGATTATTATTTGGTCAAGTTGAAAATTATTTTGAGGTTTGAGGTTTTGCATTTTTTGGCAATGTTAGCAGTCAGGCATTTCAAAATATGTTATTAGTGAGTTGTGACGGGATATGCACAAAGCCCGGAATATCAATCACTGCGCCCCTCGTGCATATCCTACTATAGGTATGCTTATTGTTTTAATCGAGGGGAAACAACCGCGGGTTTAAAATCGAAGCCAACGCGGAATTATCTTAACGTGCAATACCACCGACGGCCACTAGACGCCGGTTCAGAAAAATCCTGGTTCCAGTTGAGTCCTATTCGAAAAACAGCAACTTCTCTCTAGGCATCGTCATGGTCTCATTCACTTTATCTGCACCCTCAAAGAAGTGGTCCTTTTGTAAATGATTCCACTGTCAATCAACGCCCACGTGGCAGACATGGGGGCGTTGATTGACAGGTGCGATTGACAGTTTGCTCGCCTTGCAGCTTGGTTACATATCAGAAGGAGAGGGACCAGCAAACTTACAACCTGCAGCATAAGTAGCCTTAGTTTTGTTAGCTTAGCTCTCAATTAGGGCTGAATGTTGGAGATAATTGGTTGAAAATCACCATTAAAAAGAAGAAGAATGTTACAGTCATCATTTCCAGTACATACACAATGGCCACGTTCGATTTAAGACAACACTACCTTCTTGGAACAAGTACGTTCACGGTCATGGTCTGTCAGCTTGCCTGCTAATTAAACCAGCTAGCCTGCTAATTACTGTGCTTCTACATTATTATTACCTGACATTACTGTCAAACACAAATGTACATTACTTGGTGGCTATGTCCACTTCTCTTCTACACTCAATGGACGTAACAGATCTGTGTCAGACACCTCAGTGTCTTTGTGGGTTTTTTTTTTTCTGACCTCTGGTTAGGAGCCCCAGGGGAACACTGAGCTGTAATGGACAGAAAACTGATGAAACCTCCATTACCTGACAGCCTAGTGTTTAGCCGTGAGGGGGATGGGTGTGCGCGCGCAGCAAGTGTAGGGATAACTGCTCACTAGGGCCTTATAGTCAGAAGGACTAATTCTAATAAGAAAGCTCTCCATCCCCTATGTTCACCATTGCAAGCCACCCCTGCTTAACTGGTCGCATTGGCAGAGATTTCAAAAAAAAAAATGCTGAGAAGATCCAACGGACCAATTTCATTTCAAAACTCAATCCGCCATATGCGTTGGGATTTGCATAGCTAATTAGAGGCTGTCTTACCCTTTTTTTTTTTCTCCTCAGCTCTTCTCCTCCTCCTCTGCTGAGCTTGGCTTTGTACTGACAGCAAAGGAAGGCTGAGCCCCACGCAAAGACCTCTGAACTGAGCTTATCTGGCTAAATGAAACACCATGTTTCTAATGTACACTATTTTGTAGCGCATCACCAAGTCTCAGTGTCAGCTCAGGCTTCCTCTGGTGTTTCTCCTTTTTCCGTGAGATACATTAACCCTAAACACTGGCCTACTTTCACAAGCAGAGGGAGGTTGTTGTCCTTTACAGCTTTATATGGCATGTGTGCTGTTATTGTCCAAATGTGTTGCATGTTCCAAGGATTACGAGTGTACAGTAGATTAGACTAGTTCTTCATCTAGTCACAATTAGTTATTAGGAAACATTAGGGAAGGTGTGAAACAAAGAGATTTAGTATTTAATTCACACTTTATGATCCGTTGGGGAACTTTTTGCTGTGTCTTTCAAACTTACAGTATCCATGTTTTTCTCTTTATCTGCTCCCTGTTGTCAATGCCCTTGTTCTCCTACTCCTCTTGTATTTTAGAGCCTGTTTGGTCCATACTACTGACTGGCACAAACTGCTGTCTCGAAACTATACGCATTGAAGTATTAGATGTTCACTAAGAGCCTTCTATTATCTACTGAAACCCAAAATAATAGGAGCTAGCAGTACGCCTAATACATCTAAAATCCTCATGTAGCATTTTCATGTCACCATTGAAACCTGCATCCCGACCGAAACTGTGACAATTTAGGTCATTTTGAGCCTATCTCAGAGTCGCTGGTCAGCACATGGTTAGTTAGCGCAGTCCTGAACAGCTGTACACACATAAAAACTGTATTTTTTTGCAGTAACACTCCAAAACTCTTGCTTCACTGCAGAAACCAGGTGTTTGGTAATGACGTTCCTTAAAGTTACCAACTCATTTTCACACCTTTGAACACGTTTACTTCAAAATGACCTATTTACGGTACTCACAATGTGGATGCAGGCATGATTCCTGTACTCCAAAATGGCGCCTCGTCATTTTGACAGGTCGCTAACCCAATGACAAGACGTTTCTGGCTTCTGCGTTGCTTTCACCTGCTGCCCTCACACATTCCCATTTGACCCAGTGGCCACACAAATGAAAAATGTTAAAATCTCCAAAATGTGATAACAAAACAAACTAATGCCCAACCTTTTTTTGCAGTTGTTGGCGTTCCGTCAGCAAACATGGCAGTGCCGCGAGTGGCGGAGTTGTATCCGCTCCTCTTAATGCATCCATGACTAAACCTTACATGTTTTGGGTAGTGGCAAGTGGCATATTAAAAGACCTGTTTAAAAACAACAAAGGAAAAATATGCAAATATTCTTTCCGTTCAAGTTAAATTTCAGAGGGTTAGGGCTTAGCACAGTCACTTTCCAAATAAAAGTACCCTATACATGATGATTTTATTCATATTAACCTTACTGCTATCTCAAATATTATTTTGAAATTCAACAGACAATAGAGGGATCTTGGTAAACATCTTATATTTGCATACTTTGATACTTTGTTCTTGGTTGGTTGTTTGAGGACAACGGGCCCGTATACATTGGAGAAGGGTATTAAAGCACAACACGTCACTAGAGGCAGGTTAATGTGATGAAATGCATTGTTCTTTCTCTGTGACTGAGAAATAACAGGGGAAGGGTAAGACGCCACAGAGAAATGGAGTCAGACACATAAAGTGACGGGCCGGGGTGGGGAGGCATAACAATAAGCAACCATGTGCAATACGAAGTAGTCAAATGCGTATCATTTTATATAAGGCATTTCTGTCTGCGAAGCTTTACACCTAATTAACCCTAAGTGCTCCGTGGGACTGATGTGAAGCAAGGGTCTCATAATCATAATAGGAATAATAACAGTCTGATGCATATGTAAATGATCAGGGCAAAGAATGATATTTTGGACGGAGCAGAAATGGATAATGAGGGTTCAGGAGTTCAGCAGGAGCATTAGAGAATAAAAGGGTCTGTGTGCTTTTACTTTGATGCTGTTCCAGACGAAGATTTTTGATTGAATATTGATTTTCGATATTGTATTCTGGTGTAATGGCATTTTAATGATTCGAGGATTAGATGAAGATAAATATTTCCCTTAATCTTTTTCTCAATTTTAACAGAAATGACACATAAAATCCAAAAGAATTCGCTCCATTAGCTATTATGTCGCTGCACTCACCCATAATAAATATAAGTAATAGCTATTTTAATGTATTTCTCTGTAAGTCTTTTAGGCCAGGATTGCCGTCTACATATCTGCCCCCGTCGCTTCTCACTCCCATCCATTTTCTGTTTTGACCTCTCTGGTGCCTGCCTCCCCTTTGAATCACTCGTGTTGCTGAGAGACTTTACACTGTGTGTTTTCTTAATCATGTGCAAATTAGCCCCTTGTCGCCGATAAAATCCACAAATCCCTTCGGCTTCCAAAGCCCGTCCAGCCGGCAAACACCAGGGCTTGCATGAGCACTGTTGGAAAACTGTGCCTCACCATCGTCATTTATTTTCACTTCACGAGAGGAAAATATGCACTGTTTGTGTTTGTGGATGTGTTAAAGACCCACAAAGTTTGGGTTGTAAACCCTCTTCTTTAGACTGTTAATTCCAAGTTCAACATTGGTTCTTGTAGCTGCTCTCTTTCACTGACTGTTTCTGTTTTGCTACATGTGTATGTATTCTCCAGCTGAGTTTTTGTAGTGGTTACATGCTGTCATATTGGTTTCAGTGTGGGCTTTTCCCTCCCTGTCTCACAGATCAGACCTGCTGGTTATTTCTCGGTAAGACAGATCCTTAATACAGCAAGGCTGAAATAAATCAGAGGCAGTATTAATCAGAGTGAAGCAGAGCAGACCAGGCCTATAAATGATGGGCCAAACTTCCCTGCTCCGACTCCTTTTTTTTGCTTTGTGTCCATCTGTCTCCATTCTTTAAGCTGCCCTCTCTCTTTTAACAAGCTCTTTATCTTCTCTGCTTTCCCACCATCGCTTTGCCTCCTCCTCGCTTACTATCTAACTTTCTCTCACTCACTATCTCGGTGTCCTTGACTGCTGGGTTTCTTCTGTAAACAAGCCAGGGAATCTCATTCTGGCATTCCTGAAACAACTCTGGATTTGATTTTACAACCCAATTAAAGTCGAGTAGTAAATCAGCAGGGCCAAAGAACACTTCTTTATCCGTTTTTCCTTTTCTCAGTGGACACCCCCGACAATATTTAGGACTCCCTTGAGCTACAAACAAATATGTGAACAGGTCCGCTTTAAAACAAATAGGCCAAAGAACAGTCGTATCTTAGCATTTCATGCCAACGCGCACACGTGCACTTACTCATAAAGTCATGTTCATACAGCCATTCATTCACACTGTAGCTATTCTCTCTCCTACACACACACAAAATCTGGCAGACTTGACTAGATATATGGTAAACCTGTCACTAAAATAGAGACATTTGATTCATCAGACAAAAATCAATAGTGGAATATTCTCCACTCTACCAGTGTGCCATTAATCTGCTGGTAGATTAAAATGTCACACAGCGTAGCGGGCAGCAGCTATGGCGGGGTTGTTTTTCATGAAGCTCTACGGCACAGACAGTAATTGCATGCACTAATCAATCAAAGGGATGTGCGCAATTGTCATTTTTCATTACAAAGACAACAGGTTACGACGGCCTGTCAACTTTACTGGAGAAATGTGTGTTAATGACTTATCGATAACTGGCTGCAGTTGCAGTGATGTGTAGTAATTTAAATGAAACATGAGGTGAATGAAAGAATAACTCCGTGAATTGTAATTCTGTGTATTTGGGAAAGGGAAAGCAATTCCAGCGTTATCACACAAACTTTTGTTACTGTTCCGATTGCGAAACATTGTTTAAACATCTTCAAGTCATGCAGGAAACTTGCTAAATGTATGTCTGCAGTATAACACTCAACAGATGGGAGAGAATTCATATTTGGGCTGAAAAAGCTTCTGTGATTTTGTTCATTACATCAGTAGCTCTGCTTCTGCATGAGACACAAGGCTGTATTGATATATACATACAGAGACACTTTGGCACATTTGTTTGATGCGATTGTGATAAATGTAGCAAACACCTAACAAAGACTGGATGACAAATTTAATTTGGTCCCGGGAGACAAGTCAGACCGATGAAGTTCCGTATTGCTGCCACTGTCTCACAAAGGCACCATTATACTGTGGTGAGATGTCGTTCATCCACAGAGCTGCTTTACATGAAGGCTCCCAGCTCCTTTATTAACTTTGTGGAACTCCTGCTGTAAAGTTGGAGGCGTTACAGAGAGAGGTATGAGACTAATCAGACTCCAGCTCAACTACCTTTGCCAAACAACTGCCACGGATTTGACAAATAAAGGACGCAGCCTTGAAAAGTCCACAGGCCGAATTTGTGCTGTATCTATGTTATTGCTTTGTTTGGGCTGAACAGCAGTTACGGGGGGAAAATTAGAAATGGCAATTAACAAAATAGAATGAGTGCATTCTGCACGGTCTGCAAAGCATCAAGATTTTGGTACTCCTGCTGAAAATGACCTCAAATATTAAATAAATGATGTGTCTTAGTACATAGTGTAGGTGTTACGTGTTTAGAATGGAATCCTCTGCCGAAGTCAGTTTTACATGGTCATTATGTCATGCTTCTCAGTTCGCTGTACAGTGCCTATACCATTAGCCCCGGCTGACAGTACTCCTCAGGTCACACTTTGGATAAGGCCGAGAGGGAGTGGAGTGGATAATACAACCAGGGTCAAAAGGCAAGAGGCACCAACCAGAGACTCTCCTGATTACACAGGTATCTCAACAATGTGCCGCTTTGTCTCCAGTGAAGGAGGCCGATATGAATGTGAAGTCAAAATAAGGTCACTTTTTTTTTAGCATGAATTAAATGATTGATGTCCTTTAAAGGGGATCAATTCCAAAAACTGTCAAGGACCAAATCAGGGCTATACACTCACGATAACCCAGTCAAAGAATATTTTGTAGACTTTGCAAATCCAGCGCTGTCAAACACCCATAAGACACTCAATTTATCATGTGTTTGATGTGTTTTTTCAGCTGTGGCCTCCAGAATATTTCCACAAAGTAAACTTTAGGGAGAGGGATCCCACCTGTGAGAGTGAGAGTGTGACCGAACAATTATGTTGGAAGTTTTCCTTTTTAAAGTTTTACACTATGTGAACAACTCCATCGCAGCTGTGTAAAGACGTGAGCACCAACAATAGCTGCTTTTATATGGACCCTAATACTCCACTAACATACAGAATAATAGGCCAATGGGAATGAAAACGCCCCGTGCAACCACCTCAATCGGAAGTCCGGACTGATCAGAAGGAATTTTTCATCGGGTTGAGAAGGATGGTGCAAGCCATTGATTATCCATTCAGCAGGAAAATATAAATATTAGGCCTTTGCACAACAAGGCTGTGCTCTAAATATACCTTTTTTAATTTGTCAGAAGATGTGCTTTATTATTCTATTAACTGTGAAAATTCACAATACGAGACGAAATTGAGTTGTCAAGGATGTTTTTTTGTAATCCTCGCAAGACGCACTAGTTTAATAGCAAACCAAATCACGCCCTCGGAAAATGTGTTCCAGGTGAGCAGCCTTTTGACTGGATTCAAGACAACATACATACATGATCATGTCAGTATTTGCCCTGTAATTGGTCTGTGACAACAATCTGGTCCAAAAAAACAAACACTCAGTGTGCAAAGGCCTGTATTCTGTACGTTGCTCTCTGCTTCTTCTTCTTTCTGTCCATGTTTCTCTCACATGGGGGAAACATTAGATTTGACGAATTTCCGGCAGGGACAGAAACACAGCAGTAGCAAAACAAAACTGTTCTGTTTGCTGATACATGTTTTTTTGTTGGAGACCTTAAAGGATTTAAGGATTATTGAATGCCCCTTGAAAAGGTTCCAACCAATGAGCTGTTCAAACAAGTGCTTGAAAAAAATGAATGAAGCTGGAATCCACCGAACCATCAACCAAATCAAGAACGGTTACAAAAAGATTAGATGCTTCATAGCGGGTGAAACCACTTGTCAAAACCGTTCTGCTCTGATTAAATGCTGTGGGGCATGTAACCTCACATCTTATCAGATCACTTTATTTAGTGTCCATGTAAACAGTTGGAATTTCAGATCAGCTTTCAATCGGACTGAAGAAACAGCGTCCGTGTAACCACAGTGATGACCGTGTTTTTGATGTCGATGACCAGAACCTTTATGGTTTCTAAAGCTTGCATCATTTTTGCGGACTGTGATGACAACCATACCTGTAAATATTAAATTGAGCTGCTTTCTTGTTGGCATATTTCCCTTTGTTGCTGTCTTCGATGAACAGGTTTGTACATGAAACTTCTTACACTGGATGAAATAAAAGCACAGATCTACAGTGCATGTGCCGTTAGGATTGTTTGCATTGGCGTTTGGTGGAGAAACAAATGCAGTTTTGCGCATGGACCCTTCTTTTTCAACTTGGGAAACACCGAGTGTAATCTAAGATTAAAAATTCTAAATGTGGGGCTAAATGTCATTAATGTAGGGTTGGGATCCACAATCCAATTAATTTTCCATTAATGCTCAGTCATAAATAAACATGTACTTCAAATACAGTTTGGAAAATTATAGAATATATATGATGGAAAGGAAAGAGAGAGCAGCAATATATATGTCACAGTGCTGTGGTTTTGGCTTATAATGAAAACATATGGTGACTATACTACATTCTCCTAACGTCTCCCTTGATGCCCTCTCCAGCTGTACCTGCAGAGAGGTTCTGGGACCTCCATGCAGTACGTAATGGAGGCAGTGACTCATCAATGCGTGGCCCCCTCTTATTGCCGTCATTACCATGGGTAGTAACTTGGTGGTTTGAGCTTCTTCCGTCAGTGGCACTAAAATCCTCTTGTGATGGCCATGTGAGGTGAAGTCTCTGGGGAGAGCAGGTTGAGCGACATGTTAGCTTGTCCAGCGAGGCTGCAAAAGGCGAGAGGGTACGTTTGGGGGTCTGCAAGGGGCTCGATGTGGCGGAACAGGTGACGTAACAGGCTTCTCAGAGCTCATCGCTGTACACTCCTTTCAGTCATTTGCAGACGCACACTTTCTCTGACACTAAGCCCATATGTGTGTCTATGTGCGAGAGGGAAGAGAAAGGATAAGCAGAAATGTATCAGAAATGACTTTAAAAGCATATTTTAAGAAGAGATTTAGAAATTAAGATGCCAATCTTGCCAACCTAATCTCCGCAGGGCTACAAGTGTATGTACAGTGTTTCTCTGGAAAGGGAATTTAGAGTCGAACGGAAGCAAATGAAGCGCGCCCATGATGGAAGGCGTTTTGAGGCAGAACGAAAAAAGCGAAAATGAAATACAGATTAAGCCTTTGACAAAGGTTCACACTTAAAGTAATGCAAATAAATCCAAACAGTAATAAGGTTTGTTTTAAATTTTCCATCCCAGTGAACCCAAGGGTAGTGCAGTAGGGTAGTGTTTTACACTTAATGATGAGTACACAACTTTAAAAATGTTGATTTAACAGCTTTTCAGTCCTCCTCTTTCTCTGCTTTAATCCTTTCTTAGTTTGTGCCTGTGGAGGTTTAGGCGAACAAGTTTTTTGTTAGTATAACATGGGATTAATAAGAGTGTGAAGCTGCTAAACCCGTGGGATTACAAAGTTTATTTTGCCTTATTTCTTAGTGATAAGCAGATGGACACTGAGCTTGTCAATCCAGAAAAAAACTTTTGAAATTATTCTGCACTGGAAATAGTCTGTGTTCAAGGTTTTAGAGCAACATAACAGCTTCAAAAATGGAAAGAATGTGAAGGAATAGAAAAAAAAACAAACAAAAAAACCCCTCCAAAATAAAAACATGCTGCTAAATGTCAACTTGAATACTACTTAATGTCATGCAATATGTGAAACCACAGTCTAAATATTATGCAAAGGCATCTGTTGGCAATGCTGCATTGGCGTCAGAAATAACAGCAAAATGGTGTTCTCTGAACAATAAAATGACACGCAGTCATTAATCACCCACATACAGGAAGAAAAGGGGAAGGAAAAGAAATTATTTACGTAAGTTCAAACGTACCTAGCTGAACATAGAGTTTACACACTACTAACGTTTTAAGGGTTGCCGCACCTTAAATAGTTCCAACATGGGAATAAATTACAATCTTACACCTTGGCTTAGAAAGTATGACGTTGTCTGTAAAACAGCAGTTAGCATGACACATTATTTTGAAAGGTGGGATAATTTTAAGATTGAGGAGGAATTATAACGGCTGTTCGGCGTCAACAGCACAACACAAAACGTAAGCTGACAAAACATTTTTTTCTCGGCCTTGACCAAATCCTTTTAACAGTACATAAACTAGCATCAACATAGCGTTACAGGAGCGGTAAAGCTAGTGGCATAACTAAATGTAAAATGTTAACGTCACGTCACGGCAAGCAAATGCATAGGCTTACGTTACAATTACGTCTTCCCAAAAATAGCGTACCATCATGTCACCTGTTGTGGCTTGCGCGGTGCAGCCAAATATCGACACAACTTTAGGATGAAACTGGCAAGTTTCAGGGTATCGCTTAGCGTGGACTTTGAGCCCTAACTTAAAGATTCAATGTGTAAGATGTGCGCTTACGTGAAGTTTTCAGTGGAGTCTGGAGCCTCACTCGTGTGTTCTGTAGCGTCTCCCTTTTTAGTCCTCTACAGCAGCAACACTAGCTACATTTAGCTTAAAAATGGAGCTGGCTCAGTAACTGACTGCCTCCCAGCACGACACAGACTACATCTATTGAGCTTTTAAGAAAGAACTTACATACAGCTGGTGCCACGGGCCACTGCACTTCAATTTGCAATTCTTCTTGAAAGGGTTATTCTTTTTTTTTTTACATATATTTTCTTAATTGGGGGCTGAATTACAAAAATACCATTAGGGTGTCACATGTAGTTAAAATGACTAACTTCAGCAAAAGGAATATGGCTTTTTCCCCCTGAGTCATGCCAAACATACACGCTTACAAAAGGGTACAAGTGTGCGCTCTGTCTCTAACACAGCACAAGTGGGCAGTATGCCAACTCCCCTGGGTGCAGTGCTCCTTGACCACAAAACCCCACTTAACACCTCACACGAGTAAGAACATCCCCAACAAAGACAAAGAACAAACCGATCCGCCCTTTCCCTCCGCTCTGCTCGTATCTGCCTCCGTCTCTTCGCGCTGCCAGTCTCGTGTCTGCTGTTGAAAAAGAACGAAATGATGATTAATGTCTTTACTCTAATTAATATACAGCTGCAGATTGGAAAGAACAGACTCGTCTCTCCGAAGGGATTTGGATTGGTAGGCAATGTGTGAGTGAGAGTGTGAGGATGCTGCAGGGGGACTTTGGTGTTAGCTGTGTGAGGCAGACAGGTGGTGCTGATGGGGCTACGTGATTCACTTTGCTCCTTATTTGCATACATATGACAACCATCTGTGCTAATAGGCCTCTGCGATGTCTCTATTAGGCTTAGTGCCACGCTGTTTTGCCTGAGGACCACGGTGTTGTACCAACATTGTGCTCATGTCCGTCGGCTTTATGCAGCGCGCCAGCTGACGCCATCTAGTAAATGGAGAATTCGGGGATGCTCTTATTTGGTGAGATACAAGTGCAGTGGGAAAACATATGGGGCCCTAGACCTGGGTCAAATAGTATATTTAGCATTTGTTTACAACAGCTTGTAGTACCAGATAAGTGGATTTTTCTGCAGTGGAAAAATACAATGACTCACAAATTGTTTAGAAATTTTGAACCAATCTGTTGCTACGCGTGACTTTTATGATGACTCATACAGAAAGTAGTTTTCCTGTTTATAAAGACATCTAGTACATAATGCATAGAGGCTTTTTTAGCTCCGTGCAGTATATTTCAGCCTGCATGCTGTGTCAGCTCTTGACTGAGATTTGACTGCCTGCCCTGCTTTGCGTCACTGCATCACAAATACTTTAATTTACCAGTAAAAAAAAAAAAAAAGTCTACTGATAAAATAAACTGAGTGCAATGGCGGATACTCCATGGAACTGCATGTAGTGATACGTTGCTGTCAGGAAATTGACATACTGTGGAATCGTTACAGTGCTGTTTTAGCGAGGCCAAGGAATTCAAGCGCATGGCATATCAGTTTAAAGTGTCATGTTGGCTTTGCTAATTCAATCTTCTCACCGCGAGGTTTTTGATCTTGATCTGCTGACTCACAACAGGATGGAAATGGAGACTGAGTACAGTACAGTACAGTATGCCATACTGTTCACAAAGCTCTGTTATCTCGTTAGGCTGGAAAGAAAATGCTTTATTTAAGAATTTTATTCATGTTTGTATATCTCTGTTGGGAAGATAAAAGCAGCATCCTAATCCGTGATGGATGACGTATTCAGATCCTGACTAAAACAACAAAGGTCAGAAGCATGCGCAAAGTATTTTCAAGTATCGAAGCAAAAGGTTTGGTTCTTCTGACTGATATATTATTATAAATGAGCTCATTAGATTATTATTATTGAAGCACAAGTGTTAGTTTGAACTACTTTATATTCAGTTATATACAGGAACACCAGATAAATGTGAGGGCTCGTCACATGAGCAATGGAAGAGGAGAGAAGGAAAAACACAGTTCAGATAGACAAATCTGTTTTCAGTTTTAGGATTTTTTTTTCTCTCATCTTTGATTTTTGGCGAGATATTGGCTCATTGGAGCAAGGAAGGATGCAGAAGGAAGGAGCGTTTTCAGAATTCCGCCGCTCTCACCCCTCATTTCTGCCTCCTTTCAGCTTTAAACGTAACCAGTAAGAGTATAGAGTAGAAGTATAAAGTCACTTTGTTACTTCACACCACTGATCGTAATCTGCACATATACAGGATATAGTGCAATGATTCTAATGAATGGCACAAAGGTGAGGAAATGAGCTGTATTTCCTCTTTGTCTGAGTAGTTATTGTAAAACCAGAACAATGGGCAAAGCGATCCCTCCACAGTGAAACTTAATCTGGAGGACAGCGAAAATGTTCGGTGTAAAACAAGATTGGTTGAAAAAGGAAACGGGAGACAGAGAGGAAGAAAAGAGAGACAGAGTGCCCCATAAGCAGAGACTGCCAACATCAGCACTCTATTTAATAGTAGAATCCAAGCTATTTTTCTTAGATTTTCCTCCAGCTTGTATTGAGGAAACTCGTCACAACTGTATGTCTTGGAGATACATAAAAGTCTCTAAACTTGTTGAGTTGCTGTGGCGCCTGCAGAGTTCCAGCGCAGCACTTTGAACAAGTTTCTACGTCTGTTCCATAAATTTACTAATAGGAGAAAAGAAAACAGGCAGAGACAATGAAAAAAAATCTTCGTTTTATGCAACGACTCCTCCGTCTAACTTCCAAGCAGAGAGAACCGATACCAGAAGATTCATAAAACTGCGACATCTGCCGATTTCCATGATGCGCCTCCACTATGTGTCGTGTCTGGCTTTTTGTCAAAGACGGGACAAGCACAGTGTAGCATCGCACCTTAGAAACGTCGTTACTGAAACCTAAATCTCAATTCTAAGTCCAAACTCTGACTGAATACCTAAACAAAGAGCATTATTGTAGCATTATTTCCATATCACTGTCAAGAAAGTTTGAAACAAACCTCTGAAATGTTGCAAAAAAGGAAGAGAATGGAAACAGTTGATCAGTCACGTAAGTTAAATGTTCAGTACATCAGAAACGTATTCAGACGGGCAGTAAAGGCCTTTGTACACGAACTCTGCATTTTCATATGCGTGTTGTACATCTGTCCTCCTCGTACTCTCTGACCCGTTAAACGTACGCTATGTCACTTATGAAATGATCTGTGTGGCTATTAAATTCACTCTAAACAATTCTCGGAAAGGCTTTTGACAGCCTACGTGTTCCAAAAGTGAAAGTTATGTGGTTGTATTCATGTTTAAACCTGACAATTTGGGATGAAATGCATGGACTTCTTTTTTTCGAAAAAGGCTAAAACCATGTGAAACGAGCATAAAAAACTTTTTGTCAAATTTTGCTGCTTCCATCAATTTTTTTTTTTTGCTTGTGCTTCAAAATGCACACAGAAGTACACTGATGTGGTTTTAGACAAAGCCAACGACTCCACTATCACATAATTATGTGCTTTATTTGCCTGTTCGCCATAATTACTGTATCTTTATACTTGCGTTTCAACCACCACGACGTCAAATGAGCCGAAATGAACATACCGATCATAGTGTGCGTTTGATTTGTGTTTTACGAGTGTGTTCAGTCAAACAGATACAGGAACTCTCCGCGTTCTCGCTTGTGGTGTTTTGAAGTTACACTCAGCAGACTGGAGAGTCTTCAGTGTGATCAAGTATCTTTAGAAACCAGAAGCACTAACCCAAACACAAAAACACCCCAGACAATTTGTCTTCCTCAGCCTCGCCTTCTCCTCCGTTGATTTTATTTTCTCTCCTCCTCCACTTGAACCATTTAACTCTTCCTCTCACTGATTTACTAAAAGCCTGCGTAGGTGTGATGAGTTCAACTACAATGGAGCCACCCCTAATGTAATTTCCCTAGTAATGGCTCCTTCAACCTCCTTTCCTCTACTTTCTCCTTCCCCGCTATTCGGTTTTGACTTTTTAATTTCCCCTTCCTCCCTCTTGTCCTCCTGTGTGATGACAGATTACGTAGGTGTGATCAGTTAAAACGCGGTGAACATGTTTTCTTGGCGTCATCCTCTTTTACACCTTCCCTCTCCTTTTCCTCACATTGTCTTTTCTTCTTTCACTTCCCTTCCTCCTCCTCTTTCCTCCTCCCTCTTCTTCTCCTGTTGATAAGTGACAGCTTGCAGAGGTGGGATGAGCTCTGTCTGCAGCTGCTCCATTGGCCCCCTCCATCAGCGGTTTGGTCCAGACAGCAGACTCCCAAGGCGGTAATGACCACTGAGCAGATGATGATAATAGCAGCAAGACTAAAGACATCTCATCGCTCATCCTCCTCTCAATTGACTTTCTTTCTCTCCTTCCCCTTGCTTTGCCTCTCTTCCTCCCTCTTTCCTGACTCCTAAAATGTTTATCGCTCTGAAATGGAAGCTGAAAACACCACTTGGTCTAGCAGGTCTCCCTAAATCAGGCACCGACAAGAATAAAAAAAAGTTTTATTGTTAAGAGCGTGGTAGCAAACTACAGTGTGGGGGATGAAGTTTACATAAGAAAGTTTCACGCTGTTGCAAAAAACAGATAAACCAGAGCCCCTGCTGGGGGTGTATTACTTTGTTCATTGAAGTTGCAAAGTGCTGTATTCTAATTTTTGCTTAAACTACTATAATTACATAGCTTCGCAACCTATCGACTACATCGTGTGGGAAGAAAATGAACAACAGGGAGGACAAATATACAGCAGTTTCAATCCAACTTTATTTGTCAAGCACTTTAAAAACACCACAATGGACCAAAGTGCTGTACACAAAAGATAAAAACAGAATAAATAAGTAAGATATTAAGTAATAAACAAGAGCTCAAATGAAGGATAGAAAACAAACACACACCAACAGGACTTTGACTTTAGCTCTCGATAAGCTAGCAGCGAAACAAAGTAATGAGCTGCAACATTAAAATAACTTAAAATACACGGGTGAATGTAAAGAAATTAACCTAACATGTAAGGTGATAACAAATATACATACATGATAAGAAATAAAAGGATGTTAATGGGTGATAACTCATTAAAAGAAAAAAGGGTCCCAACCGCTCAAATTGGGGGGATTAATCAAAAGGAGAGAGCTACAAGGATGGAGTGATACAAACATGAGGAACTGAAGAAGTTGGAACGTTAAAAAGAAGCTGGAGGTAAGAAACAAATAATTTAGGATTTAACTGATGATAACAAAATTCTAAATGTCCTGTTGCTGCTGCGTCGTGCTGGGAGTCGGTCATTTGTTGACATTAGCCGACTCATCTTCTAAGCTAACGGTAGATAGCGTTTTACACCGTAGCCGCCGTAAAGGAGCAGACGAGTGGCTTTGAAGAACATGGGATGCTAGTATAGGGGTTTTTGCAAAAAGAAAACAAAAAAAAACATGTGAACACATTATGGATGGAGGCAACGGAGACAGAAATGGAGTTAGCTAATGTCAGCATATGACCAGCTCCCATCGCAAAACAGACTCAGACACAAACTTCACGTAAGCACCAAGCATGCGTTACGCAAGAAACAGTAAAGTACTTTATAAAAAAAACTATCAAATTAACAACGTACATGTGAAAATGCCCTGTTGTACATCTGACTTGAACAGTCCAACCAAAACGGTCTCGTTGTTTCCGACACGTGAGGCGTGTCTCAAAGTTCTTACCTAACTGCTAATTCTGTTTTGGCACTGAAAATGTCACGGTCAGTGCTGAAGAATTGCATTTTCATCTCAACTGTCTAAATTCGCTACTAAAGTCAGTGGTCAGTAGTTTCACCTTTATGTGTTCTTAAATTTGTGCTTACAATCTTCGCACTCAAGATTGTCCTTGCATAACTCTTGCATAGCTCAAGTAAAGCACGTACGTTTTGTTAGCGGAGCTCATAGTGTCGTGTACTTGATTCATCAGGGTCATGCCGATTCTTCCTCACTCAGGCTCTATTGTCACTGTGTGAGTACGCTGAGCAATGGCACGTGTGCAAAATAATGTAAGTACTTTTTATTCACTATGCCTACATGTAGTTCTGTGCAAAAAACTACCTACATATGAAACCTGGGATGAAAAAAAAAAGACTGAATATTATTAACTGTAACTCTCCAAGTCCACTCTGCTGAGAAGATGTTTAATAGGAGGTCTCCCCACCTACAACCACGAGTGCCCCTGGGACTCTTCGTTCGCCCTAATCCTGTTGCGTAATGTTTTCTTGACGTCGTGCCTGGCTGAAAATCAATTAGCAAGCGCTGTAATCGCAGAGAGCAGGAAGACTCCTGGATGTTATCCAAGGCACTTAATTTGTTCTTGAATGGACAAGAATTATACTGTGCTTATACCCGGGTGAGTTGGTTTTTCCTGTTAGTGTATTGAATGGACACAGGCTTTGTATATTGCTCAAACATCGGGCTAAATTAGCATGTTTTACTAACCCTTTCACCAGATGATCTAATCAAAGCTCTATTTTCCTATCAGCTCTTCTCACTCGATAATCTCACAGACTCCTCATGGTGTCTCTCTTCTATCATATGTCCTCTCCAATCTGCTTCTAATAGGGTTTTGTTTTTCTTTGCCCCAGAGAACAAATTCTGAACTGGGGGACTGAGAGAAAAGGGCGTCTGAGGAAAAACTCAGCTAAATGCCTACCCCAAGTCCAATGTGTCTCTCATTTACTGTAGAGTGAAGGACAGACAGGGTATAAATCATATACACCCAATGGATTAATATGCGCCTATCGAGATGAGAGCAACAGACAAGGACATGCACATTCCCTTAGATTTACTCATCAGTCGTAGCTCCGTTGGGAAAAGCTCAAGTTTTTTTTTTTTTTTTCCGTTTTATTTAACGGAAATATGATAAATGAGTTACATGCAAATTGGGGATTGAGTAAGCAAAGCACAGGAGTGTGTAACGCATTGTGATACAGAACGTTATAACAGAACAGAAAGACAAACAGGCTCACATTGTCACACACACACACAGTGGCACTGATGAGTCGAATGACCTCGCTGCCATGGGGGATGCTTATCTTGGAAGTGTCACTTTTATGAGCGAGTGGATGCGGCCATTAATAAAGGCAAGTGCCAGTGTCTCGTTAGAATCGCAGTCCCCGCGCCAGCACGGCAAAGCGAGGGCAGCCATGCACAAGAACTAGCAGGGTCATCAAACTGCTGGGGGACTCAGCCCTGACACGCCAGGCTAACGCCCACCATAACGTCTGCAATAACGTCAGGCCGAGCCCCAGCTGCTTATCTCTCGCAGCTGTTCCTCAACGCCAGCTCAACAGCGACAGCATTTGTAACCGATGACAGTTTAAGTGAATAAACATGAAACTCCAGTTTCGGTTTCAAAATATTTGTCTCCCTGAGGATGGTCTGCAGGAGTTA
>JAPQRN010000012.1:13289906-13308260 GCA_037367275.1 Coranthus polyacanthus
AGTTTAAGTGAATAAACATGAAACTCCAGTTTCGGTTTCAAAATATTTGTCTCCCTGAGGATGGTCTGCAGGAGTTAAAAGTTCGTACAGCTTCTGCGTAAGTGGTGTTCAGTTCAAGAGATTAAAACATGGAAAAGACAAAGGTATTTACGGGTTCAAATTCGTTTCTTAACTCACCCATGTACATGAAAAAAATTCATAAACCAGTCATATTTCTTGCAGACTAAAATAATGAATTTGCTTTTTGTCACATATTCATTCGTCCTATATGGAAATGTATATATGTCATATATACCCCTATATCAACAGTGATGTTACCATATATGCTACCTATGTATACTGTTGCTATACTATATGCAGCTCCAACTGCGCAGTCTAACAGACAGTTATATTTAGCAGAAGCAATAAAATAATTTGGAAATTAATGAAATAATTTTTATATCGATATTTTTGTCAAATTATGGATTACAGCCATATAAAAAGCAGGGTGAGGGTGATTACTTTGTCTGGGTTTATTTTGCAGCACCTCGCTGTACTTTAACCCTTACATAACATATATACCCATAATAACATTGGTATGTGTACAAAATACACATGACTTTATATGCTACTCAGAACTCAGAAGTGAGCAAGAATTTTTGTGAAAAAAACAAACAAACTTCTTCTACATAGAAATGAGTGTGCAGGCTGTTATCGTGAAATTAGTTGACTTACAAACAAACGCCAGACTCCAACACAAACTTAGCTTAGGCGCACATGAATCTTACATATTGAACCTTTAATTGAGGCTAAAGAGCCCTATTATGTTCATTAATATTAATACAGTAATAACATGACAGTTTATGTGCTACATGATCAGTCATTCCCTCTAATGTAACATCCACTTTATTGAATGTGACATTTCTGTCAGTTGCCCTCAAGTCATCATGTAAAAATGGTGCACCTAGTGCGTTGTGTGCTGTGGGTGTATTGTGCAGCACGTTTTTGTGACAGTGAGAGTGAGAGTGTTTAATGCATGTGGGAAGCCCCTGCTTGCCTAATGTTTGGACTAATTAGAAAATTTCTTCCCCTGACGTCCTTTAGGAGGACACACTTTATCACTCCAGTCTCTGTTCTGTCTGTTTACCAAAGGAGACTAAGCAACGCAAGCTGACAAAACGTCCTCTCCTTCTCCCCTTCCTTAGCTTTTTCACAAGAGTAATTGAGCAATTAAGCATGATTGATTGATTGGGGAGGGTGAGACAGGGAAATCTGCCCGGGGACATTGAGGGAATCTATACAGTAGCTTTAAATTAGTGAGAGAAATGGCAGGAGCAACTGAGGCCGGCAGACTGCAGTGTGACTGGGGAAGTGCGGAGGCTCAAGTATAGAAGATAGATAAGGGAAATAAGACACTGTGTGAATGTGTGTGTCATCTTGTACATATAACTGCCCCAGAGAGAGCAGATGAATGTGTGGTTTAGAAAAGAAAGAGCTGTGAGGAGGAGGAGGAGGAGGAGGAGTGGTGGAAGGCAAATCGAAAGTGTAATTAGAGTCTAAGTGATAGCAAAGTGATGTCCTCACCCCGTCACGCTTCCCGAGGAATATTGCGAATAGCAATTCAGAAAGATACCGCTGTAATATGATGTTAAATTCATGTGATATCAGATCAAAACACAACTGGAATGGAAGGAGTCTACAGTATTTCCATCTTCCTCCGACCTTACTCCTGACTTGAGCAGACTCTTTGAGGTCATTATTGATGAATAGCTGAGCAAGATTTACAGTTTCATTTCTTTTTTATTTCGTAACTGCAGTTTTTCATATCTGAAACTGAATCAAGACTACACATGTCAAGTAACACGGTGATTCATCACTAAAACCTACCATAAACACAGCACAGACACTCAGAAGGAGCACATCCATTTAGATGAATCTTGTCTTCAATATAATCCCCATTATTCCCTCTGAGTGCTATTTTCCTGTTAGGGAGAAGGTCAAACAGTAATACGTAACCTCAATGACCTCATAAGAGGCATAGCTGCTCCTTGTGTTGCAGAGCAATATGGGCAATTTTATTGTTGCCTTATAGAAAACCAACCTACTAATGGCGCACAGGCTTTTAAATGTACACAAGATTATCTTTAGGGATCTGTCTGAGCCCTTCCTGCACATATGGCTCCTTCCTGTTTTTGTTTCCTAGCTAATTATTGATATATGAGGGTATTAAATATGACACCTGTGTCACAGACAAATCCTTGCACTGGGGTTCAACCATCGTTTATCCGGGGCTAGTTTATCCACCGCTGGTGGCAGCTGCGTGACAGAGATTACCTCGAGGTCCTCAGCCCACCCAAGCAGAACAATATCTATACATTACCCGTGTCTCCTGGGCTGTGGCTGCACCTATATGACGTACTCATGCAGGCAAACATACATTTAAAGGTACAATATGTAACATTTGCTTGTGTGCTAAAATAGAGTTTGTGTTGCTGATTCTTTTCTATCTAGCAAAAAAACAAAGGCACTGAAGAACATGAGGAAGCAGGCAAAGTTTTAAGGAAAAAACAAAAAACAACCCGAGTCCTCTGCATAGGAATCGGTGTACAGGCTGTTATCATGGATGAAAACAAAAAACATGATAGTTGGGGAAGGCGCTAATCATTCGCACATTGGGAATAAAAAAAGCAATTGATACACATACATTTGTTACATGTTGCACTTTTAATCTTAAAATGAAACGAGGAAAATTGTATATACTTACCTTTCCATCTTCTTTGGTACATTTAGTTTGGATCAAATGAGGAGAGTAATTTTACATGAACATGAATCTGCACTGGACACACACGAGCACTTTTATAGAAACGAATTACATATAACATGGCATCATTTCAATAAGCCAGCAGAAATTACAGGTAGGAATTCCCATTGCTGACAGAGTCATTTTGTAATGATCACACTTAAAACACGCGTCAACACTTCATTTTCTCTCGACGTGGTAATAAAAGTGTAATAAAAGCAATGGGCCACTAAGATAAAGCCTATGTCAACAGCTTTTCTGAGACTGAATTAAACATGAAAAAGTGTCTGAGTTATTCATGAGCTGGATGGAATAACAAAGAGGTTAAGACTCACCAGTATGATTATTAGATGAGTGTTTAGCATGCATGCAATGGCTTTAGAGCGTAATCTGTATCGGGCACCGTCAGCTTGAAAGAAGGTGCATGAATTGAAAATGTTCTGAAAACATAGCTCATCGTGGGCATCTTGACATAAGTTTGTGTATCGTGTTTAGGGATGTATATTCATAGGGTTATTCGTCATTTCGTAAGAGCCGCAAATAACGTCAAACTTCAACGTCATAGTGACTATTGACAAGCAACCAAATGAAACGGGTCATTACGCTGAATAATCTTATGCATTTCTCTGAATTTGAACATTATTGTAAAAATCTGTATCATCTGAGTGCACAAGTCAAAAAATATGTCGTATTTTTCTATATTATAATGCAGACATTTTACACATTAAAGCGTAAAGGTCCTGAGGGCAAGATTTCCCACACATCCTATTGGCGTTTCCCAGGAGAGAGTCCGTACGCACCGAGCCTTCATCTTGATGATCTGGATATGGACAAATCAAATTTGTTTAGTAACTAGGCATGGCGGATTCCAAATTTTGTCAGCAAATTAAATTTTACAGTAGGAAAATTAGGTTTCAGATTGAAGTAAGTGACTTATTACACAGGTGCTAGCAGGGATTCAATCTGATTTTGGCATATTTGTGTGTTTTTAAGCTGTTGCACTGCTTCCAAAGGAATCGAGGGGGTGGTGTGCAGATTCCTTGTTTGTATCACAGTTATTATATTTATGACATTTTCATTTGGTTTTATTTTGTCTTTCAGTTTGATTTTTGATTTGTTTAGTTTTAGTTGGTTTTAAGAGTGCATAAGCAGTCCTAGTTTTATTTTGTGTAGTTGAGTAGTTTCAGTGTTTTTCATGTTTATGAGGAAAGCCTTGATTTATCGAAACTGAAAAAGGTAGGATGACTGAATGCATGACGTTAAATTTGCTTACTTACTTACAAAACCGTTGTTTATTAAAGGTCTCATATTGTGCAAAGCCATTGTTTATTAAAGGTCTCATATTGTGCAAAGCCATTGTATACGCGCACAGCATGAACCATTAACGCTGTGGGGAAACAAAAACAAAGCTGATTTTTATGTGTAATTATATTTTGTTTTAATTTGTGTTGCATTATTCCTCGCAGTTTTTAATTCAGTTTTCGTGCTGCTGGTTTTACTTTTAGTGTTAGTTTATAATAACCCTGGTCCGTATTCAAGGCATTGACATTTTTTTCAGATAAGTCATCAGCTGCTCCTCATTTTGCTTTTCATTTTCAGAGAAAACAACCCAGAAATATTAAGACAAATGTTCGATATTATTCTTCCACAAATGAGAGGATACACATTTTTTACACAACAATATCACATGATAACAAACAGAAGGTAATAGAGGTATCCATCATAAATCACACCTCCGTTTTTGTTCATTAAGACGGGTGCAGCAACCGAGACAAGGAAAGAACAGGTGTTCTCAGCTTACTGGCAATATTTTTTAAATGAAGATTTGAAGATCAACAGCGAGAGTAACAAAAGCCCCAAACTATCTAAAATGTCTTTTTCTGTATTCAACGAAGCCACTGTGTCTCAGTCGAAAACAAAGTTCCATCAGTGTCTAAACTTAACCATAAAAATTGTTAAATATAGTCTCGATATGAGCATAATTTTTGTTAGAGACAGCTGAGAAACTACATGAGCCATTAGAACACTATAATGTTGATATACTGTACGTACACACACATATATTACACATACGTACACACACATAGAAAAAAAAGATGGCTTCTCAACCTGGCTACCGCATCCAGCACACAGCTGTTTTTCATTGTGGGGTCAAAACATGTTTTCCATTTTAGTTTAAATCAAATTAGTCCTACAGTATTTATAGGGCCTTGAAAGCACACACACACACACACACCTGAATCTAGACTGCAGACGTTCTGAACAACAACACACAGCTGCATGTACATATTACACATTTTTATCACGGACTGTAAACACCGCATGCTGTTTAGCATTTTATGTTTGGTTAATATCCTCCCTGTGACTTGTTGACGTGAAGAACTTCGGGAAAACAGAGGAATGCTTCTATCCCCAGCTGGAATTGCAGACATCCTTCTCTTTTCCCTCCTTGCTTCGCAGCTTTCAGACGGCATCAATTTCCGAGACAAACAGATGCACTGCGTTGTTTTTTTGTGGGATGGTTAAACTTATACTCGCCACACCGGAGACCGCCACAACAGCGCTCAAGTCCTATAAAGTATCCTGGCATTCCTGAGTTCAGAATGTCCATCTTTTCCTCTTGTCTTCCTCCTGCCCAAGTTACTGTCTTGTGAGTGCCAGATAATGACTATTCCACCTGGCACGAATGTTTTAAAATGAAATGGAATCAAGTCGGGAGAGGAAAAAAATAAATCAGTGCGATTTGTTATGCCGAGGCTGATATAGCGTACTGTATGCATGCATTAAGAGATTTCATATGGATTTCTCTTGCATTTTGGTACACGGATGTCTCAGACTGGAGATGGTAGCGTGGTCAGGTGGTGGTAAATCTGGGAAGGAATGAGAAAAACAAGACGACAGAGTGTCTATTATCTGTCCAAAGCCACAGGCACTTGACTGACAGCATGACATATACGCCACGCTTTTTTGCGAGTGTTTTTCACCCCCTTCGGAAAAAAAAGCCCCGTTTAATATTCTTAAGTACCCGAGTAAACATTTGGCATAAGGAAGCACTTGATTCAGGCAGGACGATTCAAGTCAGACACCGGATGGGAAGGGGACATGAAAGAGGCCCTTCATGAATCCTACTGGCCCCAGGGTCAGGTTTCAAACGGCCCACCCCGCCACCCTACACACTCGCGCACACACGCCCACACATCCATCTAGCGTATGCGCACCCGTTAGCCCTTACACGCACAAATATTCATTCGACAAAACACACGCCGCTGAAAATAGGTGTAAAATGTCTGCGATGTGGAGACGTGTACCCAATAACACGAGGCAATTGGTAGCTTATTGTAAAAACCCAGGAATTCGAGCTAGTGAACGCTTTAAAGCTCTGTAAATGGAGTTAAGTGAACCCAGAGGTCTTCTGAAAGTCAAAGACGTACAAAGGAGATGGACCACTGCACAGCTTACCGTCCAACACCTGACAGCAGATGAAAGAGTACATCATATAATATGTCTGGAGTATAAATTGCTGGACACTGTCTTGAACAGCCTAACTAAAGGTGATATAAGATGAAAAAAACACAGCATAATATGTGACATTTCCTCGTTTAAAATATTACCTGATTTTCTTGACTTGTCTACTCATAGCAAATGTTTCCAACAATGTTCAGTTCTGTAATTTGTGATCACCAAGCTAATGTGTATGTTAGCATAATGCTAATAACTTACATTAGATCAGTGATTCCTGAACGTTTTCAGCTCAAGACCCAATAGACAAATGTGGCGTCTCCTTGGGACCGAAATGTAGAAAAATTCATACTAAAATACAATAACATCTCCATTTTTACAGTAAATAAGTCCACATATCATAGCATTTTTATGTATTTTACTCTTTAAATGTAAAATATAATAAGTTGTGTAAGAACTTATTGTGTTCATTTTGATTTAATGTCGTGAACGCCAGTGTACGCTAAACAAAATAATTACAATATGAGCAATAAATCCACAAAATGAGCAGAAAAGAACAAAATAATCAACAAAAGAATAAACAACATGAGCAAAAAATGAACAAAATAATCACGAAAATGAGCAAAAAGAACCACAAAAAATGAACAAAACAATCGAGAAACTGTACAAAAATGAATAAAATAATAAACAAGTGGCCGACCCAATAAAAAAAGGTCCCATGGCCCATTTTAGGTCTTGGGAAAGGCAGCATCAGACATTAAATTCAGATTAAAAACATTTCCCTTCTTGTGACTACGATTGACCTCTACGCTTACGTTCTGTTCTTATTGCCATGTAAATATGTTCAATAATTCTTTAATTAGATTTTGCGTCCTCTGTAGTTTAATGATATTTCGATCTTTATTTTCCTCTGGCTGATGCTTCTGTTTATGTAAATTACACTGAATTGCCTTTGTGTATGAAATGCACTATATAAATAAATTTGCCTTACCTTAAAATAGCATTTAACATTATATTAGTTAACGTTCCTTGTGGCTACTTCATTAGAATGAAGTAACATAATGCTAATGCACGTCACTAAATGTGAATACAATTTTAATACATTACCTCGTCTGTATTTCTGCCCGAGTCTTCAAATCAATTTTCAACAGCGATATGGATGAAAGCAACAACTCCCACGATCCCGTCATTAAAATTTTTGTCATTGTTTTGATGGAGAGAGCTCGTATCGGCAGAAATCACATTGCGCATTTAATGACAAATTGATTCCGATATTCGATTCAAACTTCTGTTATGAGAACACTGATGAAAGTGTTCATCTTTTTTATAGATGTCTGCACTCGGTGATCGAAGATTTCGCATCAAAATCCGTCTCACACCTGTAAAAATGTATCCACAGCCAAAGTAATTCTCAGTCCTCAAAACCAATGCGTTTACTCTGCTGGGCGGGCGGCAGAGGTGATATTTAATACAACAGTGTGAAAAATTAAGCGGAGAAGGAGAGAGCGCAACATGAAACTCATCTGAAACACCTGTAATCTCACCCACCACATTATGACACATAATGTGGTGGGTGGCGCATGATTCCCGCAATGCAAATGTTATTGGTTGAAAAGAAATTATTGATCATAGATCAGAGAAATGTGGCCCCACGCGGGGAATAAACAGAAGAGCGGTGAGGAGGCTCGGGCGAGTTCAAATGAGAAAAGCAGAATGAATTATGCAAGTCTTTCTCACCTTTTCCTCATTATGCAGAGCCATCTGAGTGGTAATTAAATTCATGCACTGATAGGATTCCCTCGTTTTCTGCCACCGTGCTTTTCTTATGCACTTTGTCATCCTGGCACTTTACTAAAGGGGGGAAGCAGCATTAGCGCGGTGGCTCTAACGATGAAAGCAGTCGTGGCAAGAGCGTCTCGGTCATATTCTTACATTTTCTCTCAAAATGTAGTTTCTCAAAAACTAATCGAGTCTCAATTTTAAATCGCAACTTAATCTACTGGAATATTCAAACACTAGGATACCTTTTTGGAAAACAGGCAGCTTACAAAAAAAAAAATCCAGAGCATTTAACTCTTGGTCATAACTGAGCCGAGTGGGGTTTTATGTTCTTTATTGTTGCAATAAATGAATGTGATCGTTCAGTATTCCAGGTATTCATATTCATTTGCTTGTGATCATCATAAATCCTTAATTCTTTTTTTCCTTGTCTTGTTTTCCTTCTAATGCACTGTTTTATTTAATTCACGCTTTGCAAGGTCTTTGAAATAAGTGTATTTTATAATTTAATATTCCAGGTATTCATTAAATAACTTGTTTTTGATAACCGCAAATCATTCTACTCATTTTCCCCTTCTTGCTTTATGAACTTTATATGTAGGTTTTGTTTTTCCAAAGCACTGCTAAGATACTCGTTTTAACACTGTTTTTATTCTTTTGAATCTCACTCACGTACATGTTTCAGTTCTGACCCGTGCGTGTAAGCTTGATGCAGTTATACGTTTTTGTTTTTTTTTTTTGTTCGTAAACAAGAAGGGAAAAATGAAAACTAGGCCCTTTGGTTAGAACATTTCGTAATCATCCTTAATTCAGCGGTATGTAATGTTTGCAGTGATCGCTACTCTTCCCATGTCCCTGTTTGTGCAGGATCGATAAAATGACGTCGAGTAGAGCAGACCAGACCAGACCACCAGTACAGTCTGTCGACACCGTCACAGTAATGTGTGAAACGGCTTTGTCCCCACAGATAAGAGCAGCATCCAGGAATGTTCCATTTTTTTTGTTCCTTTTTTTCTTACAAGACCCCTTAGACCACAGCTGCCAAGACTCTGTCATACAGTCAGCCATGCACGCTGACCTGCAGTCAGGAAGGTCTCGAGGCTGTTACACGGTGTGTGTAACCAGCTGGGTTCCGCTGAGAATAAAACATTTTTATTCATCAAACAATTACAGAAAGTGCGCATAAAAGTTTAAATAAGGAGTAGATTCAAACCAATTTATATGACGCATAGTGAATAATAAAGTCACTTTGCAGGAATGTCAAAAGACAAGGCAAAAAAAAAGGGGATTAAAGTTCAATAGTTAAATGTATAAATGTATTTAGTTATCTAGAGTGTCTTATCAGAGAATATTTTGAAATGAAAAATTGTTTTATTTTGTCTTTTGAGATGGGTTTGAAAGTAAATTGAAAGCAGTATGAAGCGGGGTTAGTTATGATTAAGGTAAATCAGAAATATTTTCTGTTTTGATAAACATCAGACTGCAAGTCCTCAACAGAAATGTTATTTTACAATATTAACAGTTTTTTTTTTTTATATCTTATTTGTGTTGTCTGTATCCATAGATTCAATCTTGCAATTCATTTTATTTCACCAGAGGGGGTCAAGCATGTATTTATGTTTTCCATGCGCTCTTCTCGAATGAAAGCTATTATTAAGTTTACGATCGCTGGCGAACAAAATATCAAGACAGAATTTTAGCTAAAAACTGTAAACATAGCCTGACCTACTGTGTACATGTTGTTCCCACTGGTTTGTGGACAGATTGCAACAACAGAGACAAACATGAAAATCTGCATGTGATGGTAACAAATTGCCTCTAAACCTAACATTATTTCAGCAGGGTGGAAGAGACAGTCCATTTCACAAATTGACTCCTTCAGGAGACTGCGGTCTTGCAATATCCTCGCCTCCCCCATGTACTCCTCTGTCGGGAGATACACACAGAGCAGGAAAACGATCCGGCGAGGACGTCCATGGATTTATGACAGGGAGGCAAGTACAACTGAACAAGGCCCATTCCCATCTGGGCTGGGAGCCACTGCCGTACGTGGAGATTTATGACAAGGATGACACAGCTGATTACTCTCGGTTACTGAAGAGAATTGGACATGGACTTTGTTTTCTATGTATTTGTGTTTATCATTGGTTTAAATGGAACAACAGTGTTCCTCTTCATCAGACACGCATTAGGTAACCTGACTTCTTTTGGTAAATCAGTGAATCAGTGAATATACCACACGGCAGCCCCCAAGGCTTAAAAAAATGAAGCCAAGATGCAGCTGCAGTTCTTCACATAGCCACTTGAGGCTGACTAAAACACGTTTAACCCCAATGTTAAAATTTAACAGCAGAAATAATCATGTTTACAGCCTGGTTGTTACAGTAAAGTCCCACCCCTTCCGGGTGCGTCCCATATGACCTTATTTAAGAAAATACATGTATTACAGTCAACAGTGACAGACAAATCGCTTTCTGATCCAGTTTGAATTACACCACTTTAAAAGATTTCTCGCAAATTAAGAAAATCACGGTTTGTTGCAAAACTGTGTAAGACTGTGAAAACATATCATTAGAAAGACTACATACCCAAAAGTCACTTCTTCACAACAGCCGTCCGCAAATCAATGGGTGACATCACTCTCTGTGTCCACGTATTTTATACAATCTGTGATAAATGCACAGACAAAGGTATTTGAAAAATGAATGACCACATGAATAATGGAATGAATAAATACATTAAACAAATAGACAAAACACACCCAGACTAATGGAAAAAGCACACTGTGTTGCACATGCTGGTTCTGGATGTGAAGAAATGCGAAGACTGTGCTGTGACCCCATAAACCGCATGTGCTATGGACTTTTTCTTATTCCCTTTGACAAATTTGTGGGCTCAGTGTTACACTATGGCCAAATCCTGGACTTTGAGAGTTCAGCCAAACCAAATAACGGCTGTATGGCTGAGGAGCTGTGGTGACCCCTATGACCCTGTCTGGAGCACGCCTCTAGGTTGTCGCCCCGTACGCACTCAACCAGCATCTGCCGAGTGTCACCTTGTTTGATGCCACATCTAATTGCTCTCCACCCACTTGCCGGGCACTGCCACCAAACCAAGATAATGAAGTAAAAAAACTATCATTCTCACCCTCTCAATAAATCACAGTGAGGTCAAGTTCAGTGAAACAGCAACTAAGAAACAAAGTGGAGCCAGATGTTTGTCTGTTTTCCTTGCAAAAACATTTAACGGATGTTATGAGCTTCACTCTCGAATCAAAAAGTCCTTTTGGGTAACTGAGCATGAGAGCGTCTTGAACTTCTTAAAAAACAGCCCGTCTCGTCCAGTGGTGCAATATTAGTTTACTTTTCAGATAACAATTTTGCTTCTCCTGTCTGCAGTGAAAACTATGTATCTCCGGATGGGTTGATTTTGAATGTTTGTGATGAACTGAAGGACAAAGTGTTCCTTTATGGTTTTAGAAACGTCTTCTTAAGCTAAATAAACTCTTAGGTTTGGATTACCTGGAAAATCCAAAAGCTGAATTTCATGAGATACGTTGTTCTCACAGGACAGCGACAGCACAGGCATATGATATATAATAATATATGATTTTATGGAATATGATGCCACTGTTGTCCTAATTTATTTTTCATGGGAAGTTGCCATACGCAGGTCAATTCATTGCTAAAAGTTGTCATTACATAAACAGTGTCATTAAAATAAATGATAAGTTATTGATTGACTGGCATCTCACTGAAAATATGATTTGAAATGTGTATGAATTGAAAAACATCTGCCGGGGACTGTTTCACTGCACAGTGACTACTTTTACTTTTCGTAGTTTAACTACATTTTGCTGATAATACTCACATATTTTTACTCGAGTAAGGTTTGGAATGCAGAACTTTTAATTGTAGTGGACCTGAATACTTCTTCTACCGCTGACCCTTTCTGTTCTGAATGATATTTTAATTATCTTCATATATTTTAGTTTCTTGCAGGGCGGGACAGTCTTTGTACGTCAAGAGAGACAAAGGACAGATGCATAGATTGTTTGACATCAACTTGGAAGTGTGGCTTTCTCACAAACCACTTGCCCCTCCCAAAGCCTACTTTTAGGCCTTTGGGAGGCATACAGTCCATTCCATGGGTCCCATTCCTCTTAGCTGTTTGGATGATACTTTGGGTGAAAGGGGTTGCTCTGTGTGATTGATGAGCCATGGCCAATTAGAGGCTTAGCCCTGGAGGCCCACAAAGACACCATGATCTCAGACATAAACAGTGGCTGCCATTGGGTCTGTGAATACCTGTTGTCCATGGAAAGAGGGCAGGACTCAGGCCGGCAGCTGCGGGATACAACAGTTCTCCTCTGGAGTTTTTAGATGTTTCATGAACTCAAAATACTTTTAAAAAGACGCCGGCGAGCATTTTTAAAGACAACAAGAGTCTGTCCCACAGGGAAATTCCATGTGTGATGTCAGTGTGTGAGTTTGGTGCCTTTCCAGTGGCGTAGTGGTGGTTGTTCCATGTGACACCCTGTGGTTCACGAGCAACAGGGCGCCAGCCAGAGGCTCGTTAGACAAACTATGACAACAAGATGTTGCCCTTGAAAATCAATTATAAACAGGAGCGTCTCTGCATCTGTTTCTGCTTGGAGTTATGTAGCACTGTCTGCTCCTCTCTGTTTTTTTTTTAGACACCCTGACTCCGCTGCCATTCAAATGGTCATCCCTGTGGGATTAGTGATGGCACTGAAGACTCTGGGACAGGGCTTGTAAATCATTGTAGAAGAACTGGTGCGATGACAGGTCTGGGAGGACGCTGCTATTTGACTAGGCCATTTATTGGGGCTTCCTGGGAAAGGGGGGGGCGTCTCATTATAGGCACTTAGTGCTTTCCCCACTGTGAGCCGTGTAAAACTAGAATAAAAAATGATTTGGCCATTTTGCGAGGGCCATATGTGGGCAGCAAGCTGTTTGTGGGGTAAAAGGGCCTTTCTTATTAATGTCTATTAATGACCCTTCAGCACTTTGCTTACACAACCTGGGGCCCAAGCTACCTTCAATTGATTCAACATGTCGCCTTTTCACCACCATGCACCAAGGAGCTCTGTTTAAAATAGAAAACTGCTTAACTTTCTGGACCTTTGAAATAGCTAAACGAGACCTGCCACAGCAAACCTAGACAGCCAGAGATCCTAGCAGAGCACATACCCATCAATCTCACTGACATGTGCTTGAATGACTCTGTGTTAGGTCTTATGAATATAAATTATGGTATTTTGTTTCATAACATTTGGGGTATTTACGCGAAGATCAAAAAGAACTTTAATTATTTCTAATCATTTGTGTATGTCTGTTTTTTTTTTCTTCAGCATAACGCTTCAGTAAAACTATAATCTACATAGAAGCTTTGTACCAAAAGAATATATTCATATGCAACCCCTGTGTAAACACCAATATTACGATTAGTAACTAATTTATTTGTATATTTCTCTCATTGTTCTCACAGTTAGATTCATTGTGTAATTTAATCATGTAAGTATGTACGTGTATGCCACTGTTTCCTTATATAAGTCATATGTAAAATATAACTTATATGGGAAACTGATATTATACTGTATACAGTCTAACATCAGCTTGCTTTTACTCTGATAAACCATATGTCATCACCCTCAGACAATACAAGCTCTGACTGCTTTTGTGTCTTTGTTTCTCTCTGGGGACGATGTTTACGGCCGTTTCATTTATTTTTTTTAAGATGCAGTGAAAGCAGAGTGGTAAAAGCCCCTCATACCGAGACCACCACCAGAGCTAGAATAACTGTAAAGGTCTTTTGAAAGACCCCTTGGGCTGACAGACCCTCCTCCAAACTCATCTATAAACTCCTATTGTTACTCAGCCATTCCACTCCACTTTGTCCATCTGTTCTTCAGGTTCTGCTTTTTAGTCCACCTTATGGTCAGAGGGTATTAAAAGGATGTTTGCTTTTGTCTTTGCTTACTGGAGCATATCAGGCAATTACCTTAACAAGTGAAGCTTCCTGCCTTTAGTTTAGCCTCTTACAAAAATCCTGAAGATCACTGGCTATAAAATAAAAGTGTCGGTTTGTTTAATACCCAATCAAAACTGTGGTTTACACCTTTGGATAAAATGCATTCAAAGGAACAGCAGCGAGTTATATAAAAGCACAAGTCTACTGAGCTTGGAATTCATTCCCCTAAGCTATATCAACAAGGTATTAACTATTCCTTAATACTATAAACAAATATTATTCCATTCCAGAGGAGGAGACGCAGTAGCAGCAGCAGCAGCAGCAGCACTCGTGAATGAGAATGTTTGTTAATGTGAGGCCTTGACATTCTGTTAAGGATGTCAGTCATCTGTAGTTGTAGGTTGCAGATTGCTTATGGTTCGAAGCATCGCCCTACACAGCCATAAACTTCCTCAAACACTGCAGTGTATTTTTGCAGACTCACAGAAGCAATGTCAAACAATCACAGAACACTGAAATTGTACAACAGCAATATATAGTATAGTATAAACCCAAGCAATAAACCTCCTTTTCGGCGCTAACAGCAAATTTAACCCAAAGAGGTTGACCGGGTCAGCGCGGAATGAAATCCCATAGAGCAGCGCATAATGGTTATCTCCTGTAATAAAGGTGCTGTTGTGCTGGAATGGGGATGGCCTTGTGTGTATTGTTGGCATTCATCAGCCCTGCATCTTGATGGTGCATGAAGATTACAGCATGTAATCTCTGCAAGGAAGGAGGGCCTGGGAGTGGAGTGGAATGAATGACATGGATTAGATTTTCACTTTGGATTGCGGCGTGACTTCAATTCACTGACAGCACCTGTGAGGGTAAATGATATTTGCATCAAAGTCATTCATAAAACAGAACATACGTGTTCTTTTGTACACACTAATGGAGCGTGCTTACATTACATCATATAGGGAAAATATTACATCTAAAATTAATGACCAACAATACCATGTTTTTGTTTTTTTTTCATAAATGGATATTATCTTTTCGATTGGAGCACCGTAATAGCCTAATCGTCCCCCCACCACCACCACCACCACCCTGTAATAAAACAGAGAATTGGACTGTTTTATTATCTTTGTTTGAATAAAGTGAGGCTGCAAAGTAGAAGCAGAGAATGGGATATTAATCAGAGCGTGTTCATCTTGTTGGTCCTGGCAGCCAGGGCCAACAAGATGATCGTACACATAAATAACAGGCCAAACAACGGGGCTAGTCAGAGGACATGCAAGGGCAGGAGGCAAAAGCCAAGACATTGAATTAGATGGCAATTCAGAATTACATGAGTCCCATATCTTTTTATTTATTTATTGGATGATTTACTGGTCAGTGACAGTAGGCTTTTGGTAGCCTGAGTAAATAAAACTAACCTAACTTCTGTCTGTTACTCCAGCTGAAGACATTTTCTTCCAGCCTATAATATAGCAGAGCAACAAACCTTGGTAAGGTCTGATAACTGGCCAAAATTAAGCAGAGTGAAGGCTGTCGGATGCGAAAAACAAACTTAAAACTGACTGATGATATTCTTGAAAGTCGCCTAATAGATAATTTATTTGTTGATACAAACAGTGTCTTACTTACTGTCTGATATTTAAGTTTTTTATCATTTTATGACTTTTAGGCTATTTCTTTTTTCAACAGTTTGTCATACAGGCTACATAGTCTGTGTATCTGTATTTTTCTCTTGATGTATCTGAGTTAAAAAGTAAACGTGGCTACATCTTTGTATATATTATCAGTGTAATTTTAGATAAATAACTATTATATAGCTACTTTATTAAGCCTCATCATTTGTTCTGTTTATAAGGACTACCTTTATTTTCTGCTCTAAGAGACGGGCGGAAAGAAATTATTTTAGATGTTGCATTTACAATGGTTTTTCATACATAGATATTACCTGTTGAATTACATTATTTGCACATTCTTAATATAAAGACAAATACTCCTTTTGTAATTACGGTGGAAATACTAGAACATGTATTTATTCTGTGTGTAGCCTGTGACAAGGTTGTACGTAGTCAGATTTTCAGTTGGATCTTAACATATTTTGGTAAAGATTTTTTTAATTTAATTTTATCACTGAGTCACAGATTAATTAATTCATTTTTAAACTATACTAAAAAATGATAATCACTTATTAAACTGAACTATTAAATTAGGCAAACGTTTCAACATGAAAAGCTAGATCTTTTTTTTCCTTTTTCTCTTAGTCTTTGGTTACCCTGATGATCTAGCCTATGTGGTGATAGGTTTATAAAACGTATTTTTTAAAAGTATTTTCGAGAAACAAAGGTCAAACAGGTTTTACATTTTACGACAGGCTGCTTTTCCGTGTGTCCAGCACAGCAGACCGGTGGTTTACGTACGACGTGCCCCGGAAGTGCTTCTCCTTACCTAACGAGGTCAAAATGGCAGCTCGCTGCATGTGAAAGGGTCGAAACGGGAGCCGGCTTTATGATTCAAGAACATGTATAAAACGTCATGTAGGACACTTTCAGGTAACGCCACTGAAATTACATGATCCATTCTACTACACCGTTACGGTTGAATGTCATTTTTATTCTTGCCTGTGTAAAATACCCCCGACAAGCTAACGCTGAAGCTAGTTAGCTTAGCACCTTCCCGGATAGTAGCAGTGTTCTTATATGGGATGAGGACTGACCTTAAACAGAAGTCAGGCAGCTGCATATGCAGAGGCTAAAATAAGCTCTTTACTGACTTGTTTATTATGACAGTGTTTAGGCTGCATTAGTATGCCTTTCGAACTATAAAAGGTGTTTAATTATATAGCTAATGTCATTTGGGGACGTGAAACTGTCGCATGCTAGCTCCTTTTGTCTATTACTGGGAATCTGTGGACAAGTTTTGTTGGTCATGTAACTCCCATATCTGCGCATGTACATATTAAACATATGTAGAGTTGTAAAAAACGGTTACCCCTTGTTATTGACGATGTGATTTATTTACACTCTGTGTTGTATTGTTGTAGGTTTGGTTGGTGTTAGTGTGAAACAGAAACTGCTTCAAAATGCTCCTCGATGTAACCAGAGTGCTCGCAGCCTCATTCAGTTGTACAGAAGAGACCCTTCAAACTGGCTAACATACCAGCATCTCAACTTCCTCAAACGCCAGGTAGCGTCACTAACACTAATGTCTTACTGTTTCTGTGTGACTTTATAGGTGGGACTGAAATACCTTTTGTTTTTAACCTCCAGTGTACTCTTTATTGTACTCTTATCACAGGTTTATTTGCTGTTTATGGTCACTAAATGCCTTATATTGTGCTTTTATAATCTTTTGATAACCTCAGAAATACACATATGTCGTGATCAGTCTCTGTTTATATGTTCCAGGATTTTTTTTTCTGTGGCCGAGATATTAGGCACGTCACATATCTGTATATAAATTGGTAGTATAGAGTGTACTTTAAGGTTTGCCAGGGATATTGAAACATTTTTGCATTATTATTTTTTTCAACAATATGCAAGATTACTATGATAGTAAAGAAAATCTAAATGTATTAATTAATGTGACGCTTGAACACTAAAGAAGATCAGTGTTATTCAAACTGTATCAGTTGATTTTATGGTGTTTAAAAATTATGTCGTTTATTAATAATTATTTGATGGTGTACTGATTTTTAAGCATACACATCCCCCACATCTTTTCCTTAGCATTTTCACCTGCTTCCTTTCAGTATGTCACAAAAAACAGCGGTGAGCTTCATCAACGCGCCATCCCGAAACAGGCCCCTCTTGTGACCATCGTTGATGAGAGAGATGATAGTGTTGAGAGGCAGGTGCAGAGAATACCAACTATTGCTCCTGAGCCAGAGGATCTTACCAGTACAGAAACACTTACAGTATCCAGCACAGAGTCTACAAGAAGAGATGCAACATTAGAGAAAACCTCCACGGTTGGAACAACAGATGAAACTCCCCATGTGCAGGTGGAGACAGAACAGGCGAAGGAGGCACGTCTGGAAAGACAGTGGAAACAGCTGAAGGTTGATGTAGCCGACTTACCGGACATCTATGCCAGACTGGCCAAAATTAAGCTCACAGGTAGACAAATCATTTTGTGCAAAATAATTACAGATGGAAATTACATAATGTACATCCAACATGTTATAGGAAAGAAATTACAGACTGATATACTGTATCTATACAAACACATGACATCCTCAAATGTGAGAAGTTGCAACCAGAGAATAGTTGAGCTTTAGCAGGACTTGCATTATTAATCAGTTGTTAGATTAGTTTACAATTAAGGAAGTGCTCTTATCAAGGGGC
>JAPQRN010000012.1:13308512-13321774 GCA_037367275.1 Coranthus polyacanthus
TGAGCTTTAGCAGGACTTGCATTATTAATCAGTTGTTAGATTAGTTTACAATTAAGGAAGTGCTCTTATCAAGGGGCGTTATCAGGCCTTATCAATGTATTCAGGGTTTTCCCTAAGCCAAATAAATGTCAGAGCATCAAACTAATGAAAAGCATCTAATGGTTGCTGTTGGTCCCCAGTGCACATTTTTAGGTAGTTTTGTTTTTAACTTTTTTGGGTGTTATTATCTGCTGCTTCCACAAACAAAAAAAAGGGAAAACCTCTAAAATTAGTTTTTAGTCAAATGACATCCAATTTTCTTGGGAGGACCCCCAAATCCCACGACCATGCAACCCCCTCCCCCACTACAGCACCCAAGAAAGCCCCCCAGAAACCGAGGGAAAATCCGGATATTGTTAATATTTACAGCTTATTTTGGACCACAAATTGTCAGTGGATTCAGTTGTGCGAGTGTGGAAGAGACCCACCTTTTTACACCACATTCATCAGTCCAAATTTGTTCAATTTATTTACTTTTATTTATTTATTTATTTTGGTGGTTTCAGCGTTGGTGGTTATGACTGCAGCAGCCGGGTATGCCATGGCTCCGGTACCCTTTGACCCAGTCATCTTCTTTGTGTCTTCGCTGGGAACAGGCCTTGCCTCTTGTACAGCAAATTCAATAAACCAGGTGAGTTATGCTTATGTTAAGCTAAACCTGGCTATTTATGCCTGTTAGTGTATGAATGTGTTTTTGAAGGGCAGCATTAGATTGTACATGTGCGTGTAATAACCAGGTAACTTGGTGTAAAATGAATTAACAAAAGTAATTTCCATATATCCCATAAACCAAAAATATTAAACACATGTGTTGGCAATTATTGAATAGTACAGATGTTTTTGGATTCAGGTCTGATATATCTTTCCATTTGAATGGAAAGTGAGTTTTTTGTGCTTGGTAAAAATCTGTTGGTCCTCTGATGCATAATTCAACATTTTATGTAAATATCATTCAGAACAGGGTTTCTGTTAGCTGGTAATTACCAGTAAAATCTATAGTAAATAATTTTTTTTTAAATGCTAAAAACTTGCTGTTCAAGATGTCCAGTAGCCTAGCGGCACTCACTGCACACTTTTGGCCTGAAGTGACAACTGCGTTAGAAGCCACATCCTTCTCCAACTGATGCCAGCCTGGCCTGACTGGGGTTGGTTGGTTGACAGTTATCATTATGTTGAGCACCAGTCGAAGCATGTTGTAATTTATGCACAAGCATAAAAATAATTTTTATATCTTTGTGGTTTGTGCCTGCCTCAGTAAATCAGGGGGCGAGTGTTTATTTGTATAACAAAACTGAGCATTAAATCTTACCTACATAGTGAACTCTCCTGTTTCCTGCTATAACTGGCTTAAACAAATAACTTTTAATAGTTACACTCTATCCCTTTTTTACTTAATCTACTCTACATTCCTTTTTAGCTACACATCTCAAAAATGCATCAAGCAACTGTAACGCTGTTGTTATTTCCCGTGTGGAAAGCTGTTTTTGTAACTAAACAAAGATGAAGCAGAGTGCATGGACACTTAGAATGCCTAGAATAAGTAGGGCCTCTGTCTGTTGCCAAGTGTTGACGTTCTACAAAGGAATTTGCTCCGTGACTTACGAATATTAGTCTAATGGGTGACCTCTCCTTCAGCCCTGAATTGAACTCTGCTTAGTAGTGTCTTTGGCCTGTAATTTGGCATGCCTCTTGATTACACTCCAGGTTCTTGCCCTTAGGGCCACCCACCACCCCTGCCCAAGTTTACTCTCCTCAGCCACGTTCCAAGGCCCTATCTTCACTGTTTTACAACATTAATGTTGTGGTCCATCAGATCAAACAAGCTTTAAGTTTGTTTTAACTCCAACAGGGCTTTCCATACCAGTATAAGGTTTATGTGCAGCACCCAAGCCATTTGGGGCACCACCTAAACCAATTTCATGTAAAACCAATGTATGGAGCATCAAAACTAATTAAAATTACTTTTCCTGGATGTAATGATTGCAGGTGGTCCCCAGTGCAATTTGTTTTTGAAGTTTTGGATACTTTTTGTAACATATATGATAAGAAAAATAGTCCAAAATAATGCCATATTGTGTGTTTTATACATATATATATTTTTTTATAATTGAAAAACGTATCTTTTTCTTGCAGTAGGACCTCCAGACTCCACAGCATGTACCTAAGTCTTCCACAAACTTAGAGAAAATGCTAGAACCCAAACTGCACCTAATCCCTCAGAAAACCAAGGGACAATCCTGTCTATTCTCCCTGTAACTCACCTGAATACATGATGCGGGTACAGATTATGTACCAGTGTGTCACCTCAGTCGTAATGTCTATAGATATGAATGCACAAAACCCAAACAGCTTTGTTTGTTTTTGTGGTCAGGCTTGAATAGTGCCAATTAGTCCATCGCTTTGGTTAAAATTGAACTGGCCTGAAACAGAGCTGTTCTCTGACTCCTCTCTGTACCCCTACCTTTCACTGAGCAGGTGTGTAAATATCCTTCAGGTATTTGAAAAATGTCTCCTTCTCAGCAGGCCGAGGAGTGCAGCCCAGACTCTGTCTTTATGACAATTATAGCGTTGAGTGATGTAAGAGGCGGTTGCCACTGTTTTGCATCCCTGGTGTCCCTTTATGTGTGGGCTCATCCTCAAGTCAGTCCTGTCAGTCTTCATTTTGTCCAGTAAATCAGCCTGCGGTAAGGAAACCCCATGGAATTGTGTTTCTTTGTTTTTTGCCTCCAGGTATTTTCCTTTTGCTTTCCTTTAGTCGGGGTCACTTTCAAAGCTACAGGGAACAGGAAGCATGGGCGAGGGTGAAGTTCAGAGCAGATATAACCTACATGCTAGTTGCAAATTTGATAAGTGTGTATATAAACCTGCTGGGGGAACCACCCGTCAGTCAGCCCTCCGGTGCAGGACTCAGAGTGGCAGGCATTTATTTATTTATTTATTACATGTACTTCATTTTATAGCTAGATTGAAAAATACAGATATCCTGATGGATTATTACTTCAAAATTTCTATCTGCTTTCATGAATTGTTTGTGCGTCTTGGTGCTTATAAAAGCCTGAGATTCATCAGTGGTGGAGGCCAAGGTTCCTCTTTTTGTGCCAACTAGCTGTTATGTGAGCTAAAGCCTTGGCATAAGTCAGAGTCATTCTCAGATTTTTATGCGTTTCCCCCTGGGGACTTTTAATTGGCAGGAGTGGAATATTTAATATTTTGGATTTTTGCCTCGTTTGGACATGAGGCTGAGTTTGAAGTTGATTTTCAGCCAAAGCCCGGAAGTCTTACAGAATTACTTTTTAAGATGTTCAAAAGGTTACACATCACTAGAAATGTAAACATGTAGTTGTTCACTGTCTTCGTTCGGTTAGGCAATAGTTTCTTCTACTACTACTAGTCTGGTGTGTACAGAAATATGACACCCTATACATGAGATGTAACAGTAGTTGTTGTTTTGTTTAGTGAAGAATGTCATTCTCGTCAGTGTAATTATAGACAGACGCACAAGGGATGTCATCTGTGACTAGTAATTGCGTGTTACACGGCCACTGTGGCAATATTCTGCACTTCACTGCACTGTTTTCACATGCTTAAGATTTTCTGTCATCTTTTTTGTCAAAGACACGCCCATACCTAGGTGTAATTGATCTTAAAACTTTGGTCATCTATTTGTTTTTCCAAACCTTCAAAAAAAGTGGAGTGAAGAAGAAAAAAATCCGATCTTCAGATCTGCTGCCAGTTTGTTTTTTCTTTCAGTCTTTTTCATCTTGAAAAACTGGTGCTTCATTATTAATGTGGTTAGTTAGGATCAAAGCTAGATGTCGTTTTATACGAAGAATCAAACATGAGCTTGACAAACAAATCAAAGCAGAACAAGACCCTAGTTGAGATCACTTCCTATGCATTCTGGTTCCCCACCCTAATCCCTTAATGCTTGGCATCTGAATAGGCAGAGGAGTGTGGAAGTATGTGACCACACAACTGTTGAATTACCTTGAGGAAAGCAGGAAAGTGCCTTGAGGGAGAGAAAAATGCTTTGGCTCTTGGAAGTGGCAGGCAGACCTTCAACAGAGCTGTCAAAAGCCAAGGCTGCTCTTTGTCCCATTGGGAAGCACCCGTAGGGCAAACTGAAATTTTGTGGTTTCTTTTTAAAATGTTACTGCATTTAGGAAACTGGCGGAGGGGTGTAAGCACTTGGAGTCACGTAACAATGGCATGTCACCATCTAGAGTTTCTCACCACAGTCAGCGGACTTAATACTGTCATGTCTGTCTTAATGCAGTCACACAGGACAGTCATGTCTAACACAAAGGGATGTAATTATTTAGGCTTCCAGCACAAGTAGCTCTTACGGGGCCACAATTATGAAGTCTTCTCTAAATGCATTTCTTGTGGATACATTTTGAAGTCATGATTTGCTTATACCTCAAATATGGCTGCTTAGAACTGCCACTTAACGATCAGATGATTTTATATTGTAGACAATCTTAATTTGTGATATGATCTGCTTTTCAAAGGAATCATACATAGTTCATCATTAAATAAATAACAGTGCAGTCCAAACTTTACCACTCCACTTATACTCATTTTAAATGGGGGAAAATCATTGTTTGTTTTGTAAATTTGTACGATGGAATTTATGCTTATTCAAAGATAGCGTGATGAAGGCCTTAAAGACTTTCAAACTGTTTTTTTATAATGTATATTAACTTCAGCTGCAACTAAAATCTCCATGGAGGTGTTTAATGTGGCAAGGATATTGCACTTACTGTGAGGAAAAAATCCTTATCCTCCCCCAAAGTTTCACTACCTAGTTCCCTCTATTCCTACAGGCTAGTTAGTTAAAAAGGGGCCAGTTGGCCTGTTCTTCAGGACCTCTGGGCCTTCATACCAGACTCTGCCTCCACAGGTGTTCCAGCCGTCAACACCTTCCAGTCTGTCCACTACTTCAGCTAATTGGATAATTGGCTCGGACGTGAGTTAAAGCTGGAGCCCAAAAGACCTTGGGGAAAGCCTGAGGTTCCCAGCAGTGTCAACGAGAGCCTAATAGTCTGTAGTGTATGTCACACCGTGTCAGCTTGTATGTTTGTTTTGATGAAAATTGAAGTTAGCTTACTCTGTGGTTGCCTTGTGTCATTCCTGTTTTCGTGACTGTGACAGCGAGTTTTCTTTTGTGTCTGTATGTCTCCTGTGGTGAGCTGTCTGAGGCTGGCACGCAGAAGCGAGCCCCCACAAGCCCCCCAACCCATCTACTCCTACCACCAAGCTGCACCCTTCTCTATTTTCCTGTACAGGCATGCATTATTTACCCTCATGCGTGCCTCCTTCTGTGTGGAGCTTGGTCAGCCCCTTCTAGTGTATGGATACACAACTGAACATGGGGAAGTGTTCCGTCGACTGTCAGTAATTAGAATTTGGTTGCAGTATTGTTGGATATTATTAGACATGTAGTATCTTTGCTAAGATAACAGAAATCACAAATCACTTGCCTGTACATTGTGTCTACAGGTCCTGTAAAAAGTGCTAAAATGTCTTTAATATTTGGCCTTAGATAGGCTTTAAATATCTACCACTGAGCCTAACACTGTATTGTTACTTTTATCTGTTGGTAAAATGTAGATTAACCTAAACCTATCTCTGTAGTGCTTGAATAAGAAAAAGATATGCCCAAAGATGTTGAAAAGGCCTGTTATAGATAAAGCAAATGGAAAATCATTATAGACTCTCTTTAACTGTAAACATGAATTAAAAAGTAGAAAAATGCACACACAAGGCATTAAAAAAGCTATGTATTGTATAGGTTTTTGCGATGCTGACTATTTTTAAAGCTGGTCAGAGCCACTTTCATAATTAGATTCATCATTGATTATGATTTTTGATGGAAAGTGGCAGAATATTTAAGGCTGATTTATAGTTGTATGGTGCTCCTGAAGACACCATTTATAAAGGTGAGCTCTAGGTGTGCTGCTTTTTACATGTGACTTACAAGAAAGCAACGTCTGTTTCAGCAGCATCTTACATGTTTTCCTCATTCACAATATGCACCGGCTTCACAAACACTTTCAGGAAAAAACTGTAAATTTAGCAGTTAATGACAACATAATGTGATATTTTAAGCACAGTCTATTACAGGCTTTTTCCTAATGCTTTGATCTTTATCTCAAACATATCGTTTGCAGCAGCAGTCATATTTTATCCTGATATTTGTAGGTCAGAAAAATTAGCATCCATTTAAAAACAACTTCCATTTATTAGACACATCGAAACTCTGTGATTGTTATCACCCAGGATAAATGAATCTGCAAGAAGTTTTTAATAGGATTTAGAAAGTTTTAGGACAGAGCTGCTTTTTGTTGTGTCGGCTCAGTCTGTACTTGGGCACACTGAAACTAAAATTAAACGCTGACTATGAGATTCAGCTGAAGAAACTTTCTGAGGATTTTACAGTGATACAAAAATAGTCGGCTGTAACAGTGGTAAGGCTTGCACTTCACTGCAGATATATTTGGTCTATATTTTAGACAGACTAAAGGTGTAAATGGTGGCCCATCAGCAGCACAGTAGGCAGTCGTCGTCTTCAGAGTTTGGTGCAGATGTAGTGGGGCCCAACAAGTCAAGGTTGCCCCAACAATTTTCCAGGATGGGGCTCCTCTCATTGTAAGCTGGAGTACCTCACATATCTTTGTACCTCTCATGAGGATCATTAGTTGTAACAGGACCTCGGAGCCTTTCAGTTTTAAACCCTGACCGTGGCTCTGTTCAGAGATAATGAAACCCTTCCATCCTGGATTTGTGTCGGTTCCCAGCTGAGAAATACTGATAGAAGATACGGTTTCAAACAGGCGCTTCAGAATACCTTCAGCATGATGACATTGCTACTCCTTTTGTGCAATTTATTTTCATTTTGCTTTTATTTGCCTCCTCCTCATACCACAGTCCTCTTGATGGATTGCAGTTAATATAAGTCCCAGATTGAAGGCATACAGTATTTGTTTTTTCTTTAACTTCCATCTTGGGCGGACAGCTTCAAAGGGAGCATGAGACAGATGGAGTTGTAATATCACTGCTTGTCATATTAGTTCCACTGGATATGTAATTGACTGTTCAAAAGTGTTTCGTCTGTCACAGGATAATGTTTTGGGCATTTCTGTGGACTGCTTTTTAGAGCTAAAGGTCAATCACATCAGAAGCTTAGCCAAGTGGTTTAACTCAAAGTGATCCCTTACTTAGTGCAGATGCTGCTTTTAAGATCTTGTTTTCCAGCAGCTTAGCTAAAACAAAACAGCCAGCTGATCTTTGACATTGATAGCTTAAGTTTTTGTTTTGTTGGTCTTCATCAAGCTGTTAGTGCAGTCAAGAAGAAAAGGATGGAAATCCTTTTTAATTGCCTTGAAAGATGACTTGTAAGAGACTTGATGGGCGTCTCTCATTTGGCACTGGATTAAAATGAATATTTAACAAGTCGATCCTGATTAATAGTTAATTTCTTTAAAGCCTTTTGTCTTTGTCACCCACAGGGTGCCAATCTATTTTAAACTGAACAAATGGATGTCTTGCCGCCTCAGACAAGGGACAGATGCTTTGCTCTGATAAAGTCGGGAGAGTAAATCCACCTATTATACACCCCCAAGTTAAATGCCAAAGGGGAGCCAAGAGCAAACACTATTGCCAGGCAAAATGTTAGATAGGCTTGAAAAGATGATTTTAAACAGATTTTGTTTTTTGCAGCGTCAAATGTTGATCTCTGTTTAATTTACCATTTCTTAGTAGTAAAGTAATTAGCTTCAGTGTTGTTCTGGAAGTAAGAATTTATGTAATCAATGTTCTTCATGTATTATTTTACATAATTTTACTTTGTGTCAGATGTACTGCACTAATGCAAACAACCCCTGAAGGATATAAAGATTTAAATAAGTTTATTTCCATATTTATGTTTTTTTCCCCTGCTTTAACTCCCCATATTCTTTTTGATCTCTGCATGTAGTCTTAACAAACACACACTCACTTCAAAAGGAGCGGAAACCATGACTTCTGACTGAAGTTGTCCACAACATGTCGTCATCTTTTTTTGAAGCTAATACTTAAGGATGCACACCCCTACTCTCACGCAAAATGTCTCTCTGAACTACAGTTCAATGCAACAACTTGTTTGGGCGAACACACTTCACCACAATAGAGTTGTCTTTACCTGACCATGACTGAGTGATGGGCAGGTGCAGCCCCTCATCTCCACCTCCCTGATTAGCCTTTGGTTTTTGACAAAACACTGTGATTATGGGCGTCATTGGCCAATAAGACAACATGCAGACACCATTCAGACCTGAGTCAGAGAAGGAAACGCCCACCTCGGCACTGTCTGGCAACAGTTTATACCTCGCACTGCTGTTGGCAATGACCAACACCATGCTGTCATCTCATGCTGCACATTCCTATTGCTTACTTTTGTTTTTATACCAATGCTCATTTAGGCAAAAGGTATGAAATGGGCATACAGGGCTAATTCTTTTCATCTCATTTACAGAGAAATAAAGTATTTCTCTCAAAGTAACTGCTTTATCTGCTTGTAAGGAAAACAGATTCCTTAAGTCAAACAGTATAGGACCTGTCAGGGTCTTGATTTTAGTTTCTTTTGGATCGTAGCGGCATATCAGCATCGTCACAACCTTAATTGAAGATTGCTAGAAATAATTAAACGAGGCGTCCCTCATTTGCAGTCATGCTGAGATTGCACCATGGAAAATTCAACTTGCATTATGAAGGTGCCAGAATGTAGAGACAGTGTATTTAAAGAATAAACTATTCCTGTGGAACTTGGGTCGGTTATAATAGGTCACTGACGATGTGCTCATTTTAGAAGTGGCCCTGTTTTATCGTCGTTAATGCTGAACATTAGCAGATTGGGACCAGAATTGTGTGCGTCTATGTAATTGTCATAATGTCATTTAGCATTTTAAAGCCTTAGCCCAAATGTTTTTGTTTAGTTAGTGGGCAGCTCAAACTCTTTATGACCTGAAACTAGAAGTTATTATGTCAGAAAAAGTAATGAGAAGAATGCCGTCTATGATGCTAATGCTAACCAGATGAGTAAATACTGTGTTTTGATATGGCATACTATATTGCATTAAAATCAATTGCAGAGCAGAGGTTAACAGCTTTTGGGTAATGTTTTGCTCTTCTGTTGAGTTACAAGCTTACATTTGTTTTTAATATTTGGAGTTTCCTCTTTTCTGATCATATGTAGTAAGTGTATAGTCTGTTCATATATACACACTTGTAGTTTTTGACACTTTTAATGCATACAGACTCTTCTGGACTCTTCTGAGTCCATGATGTAACTGCTTAACAACAGCGAAGGGTTCAAGGTTGACTAAAGTATTAATTGATTGATGCATTTAGGTTCTCTACCTTTCTTAGATATTATTTGAAAGACTTTGTATGTTGTCAATTTTTGCCCTCTCTATTTAAAGGTAACTTAGCCAAAGGCAAGTGGGAACAGTCTTTGTAATATTGAGATCCGTGGATAATTAACAAAAGCAGCACTGTTTATGGCATGCCTGTGAGCCAGCACTGCATGCTAATTTAATTCAAACTGAGGAGCATTTGGAATGAGGACATTGTTGTTGAAAAACAAAATGGTTTCCAACACCAATGTTTTTCTCAACCCTTTGGTGCAATTTAACCTCTGAAACACTTGGTATAATAGTTAAGTAGTGTATTTTTTTAATGGACCAAAATAATGTGATTGTCTAAAGGCCTTACAGTCTGTATGTACACTGAGCAACTGGGTCTTTGAAAAGGCACATTGACGGTTCAAATCATGAAGCTTTTCATCTTGAAATTTGATGAAAGAGGAATATATTAACTTAAAGCTTGCTAGTGGCAATGTTAATTAATCCCAGATTAGCATTTATGTGGTCAGCTGGTCTTTCAGACAAATTAATATGCAAAGGCAATGCTACAGTTTTGTAGTTTCTTTCCTATAACTGAACTCAGCAACTTTTTACATTTGTATTTGTTCTTCACTGTGGTTTCATACACTTCTAGCATCAACAAAAGATTAATATCCATTAAGCTGCACCCATTCTGCTGATGAGAGAACTCACCGTCCTCTGTTTGCTGCATTATTGTGAAATGCTCTGTATAGGTGAAGCATTAAAAAGACGTCACATTATTACCTGGCACCGTAGATGTACACATGCTGCCGTTTTTGTCTACATTGTGGTTTGAGCTGTCATGTCTGTCTTCTAAACTTCTGTTCTTATTGCTTGAAGTTAGAAAAGATACAGTATCTTGCCTTGTCTTGACTTATGCCTTGTCCTAGAGGTCTTTTATTAAGGCTTTTATCTCAACTGCCACCCAAGTCAATCTTTTATGTATCATGTAATCACAGTCCAAAGGTTTAAAAACTATAGGTGATATTGTGCTTGCACAATGCTGTAGGTTATACTTAGTGCGACTTGGATTTTTTTCTTTTTCCTGTATTAGTCAGATATCAAACCAGAAATATATTCTTTTGGGGCTGTATTTTCATTATATTCAGAAGACAGAGCTCATAGTTGGGGTGGGGAGAGATCTAAAATATCCCCCTCACAACTTTATTTTATTATACACAAAACTTTTGAATTTTTAGTGAAGAACTTAAGTGAATCCAGAGGAATGCATCGTCAGCCACCCTCCCACTTGCATGTCTTATTTTCACTTAAATGCATACAGAAAAGAAAAAGTGGCATTTCACTTCAAAGGTAATGTGATAAAGCAAACTGTGCTTCCTGACTGTACACTCCTACACAGAAATCTAAGCACTGGATACAGCTGACGGAGACAGTATAACATTAACTTTGTGCAGTGAGCGTGTTGGTCCACCTGCTTCTCTCCCCAAGTCATCTGTCTCACCTGTGGGAGAGACACCTACTAGTTTGGGTGTGGACCCCTGTTTGTCTCCGGCTCTCTTCCGCTATGCGCACAGCAGATGATTAAAAGGATCTGCAGCTACAGGATGATGTGGCAGTTTGTCACACCTTGTGATGTAATGACTGCTGACTGACAAACCAAATAGTCTTTGTTTTTGTGTTAACAGTCCATACATGCATCTTCATTTACTGTACACCTCATAATTTATACTCCGTAGACACCAATCCTTAAGTGAAATCCTACCTGGGAATCACAAAAGTTGTGCAAAACTACATTTTATTTTTTCTTTGTTATGCACTACAGCATAACCTTATATTTAACCCTCATTATTGACACCTTAATCACTGTTTTGTCTCACGTCCAAGGCTTACATGCAAGACAGCTCATAAAAACATTGCCACATTGTCAAAGCAGAGCAAAATTGTATTTACTCAAAATGTTGCTAAATATTTAACTGCGTTTTAAATGGGCTTCTGTCAATACTGTTATGTTTTTTTTTTTACACTAAGTAAATGAGTGGACATTGCATTCTACATTTCCTGCTCATAGGTATCGTTGACCATGTGATAATAGAGACTGTGTTTGTCAGATCAATGACAAACAAAATTATATGATACTTACACTTTTTGTTCAGCAAGATAATCTGCACCAGTGACAGCCAGTTTTATGATTTTTGAAATGTAATGTCTATAAAAAGTTTTTTTTAAGAAAAAGGGTAAACTAAACCACATCACATGACTAGACCCTATTTCAGACACCTAACCAAAAATCCATTCCAAAAACCTGCTGACTTCAAGACAAGGCAACTGGAAGTTCAAAATGCTACCTCACTTCCAGATTTTAAGACTAATTTCTGCAGTACTCTGTTGCGTTCTCATTAATTTGTTGTCCACAGTAGTCAGTATAAGAATGATAGACAGGAGTCCGGGATGCTTGTCAGTTACTCGTTATGCCCATATGTGTGCATGTGTCACTCTGAATTTCTTTGTCTCAGTTTCCCAGATCCTGAGGATGAACTGATTCCACTGTCTGTGCAGCTGTGGCATTGGTGCTTGAGTGGCATCTGTGCCTTAGCTCTTTCAGTCCTCTTAGTAGACTTTTTATTGGTGTCCTTTCTTGTAATAATTGTTTATAGAGAGATAGAGTGGGTGGGAAATGAGCAGCTCCAATATCACCAGCCCACACATTTAACGGCAATTTACCACTCAAAAATTGCTTTTCTGTTAAACGTGTGTATCCTTTATACATTATGCTTTGAACTAGAATTGGAAAAGTATCCTTCAACCTCAACTTAAAGACATGTGACAGAAGAGCTCCGTTAAATTCTCTTTAATTCCCAAATATCTTAACCTACTACATTCATCCTCGTTTCTCAGTAATCCAAGCTAAAATAGCGTCATCCTAAGTTTGGGACCGTCACTTTGAGTTCCCCCGAGGTATCACACTCACATATACTCTTTCTCAATTCTGACACACTGGAAGTGGTGTCAACCCACATCCTGACTGAAAGGATTTCTGTTACATTCACGGGACAGACGGTTGACAGCTCGCTTCTGGAACCCGTTGAGAAGCTAACTGGATGTCTTTCCACTTAAGGCAAGAGGCGAGGGGTATGGCACGTAGAAGGATGGGTCTCGTGGGTATGGTTGTGGCACTGCAGGAGGAAAAGACTCTGACAGGAACTTGGTTACCCTTTTCGGTCTTCCCCCATTCACTCAAGCAAACAGGACTCTTCCATGGATAAATTATTTATTGCTGCTGCTTTTGCCGCTGTTTACTCAAGTGTACCTCCTCCATTCAAGCACAGCTGAATCTTCTCGTCATTCTGTTTCTTTTCACTCAAAAACATGAACCGAAAAAGGGATTTAACAGGCAAGAAGGAGTGCATAAAACCACAGATGGAAGCCACAATGCTTTATGGTTTAGAATCAGAGATCTAACAGCAGAAGGCCTTTTGTCTTTTATACTAGTCCATGTAATGGTTGAAGAGCTCTCCCTCTTACTGATGCCAAACCCATGATATTAACCATGTGTTTTCCCTTGTCATTTCCTGTTAAGATTCCTTGAGAAGCTCTAAAATAGAGCTGGTCAATCAAAGCTCATATGACGATTTTTTTCGGTAGAATCGCGATGCATGATCTGAATGACAATTTCACTTGTACATACATCTGTGACACTGCAATTTGGCCCAGGAGACATGTATAATGAACCAAAAATGTTCTAACTCTAAAGCATAATAATAAAAAAAATACCTAAGACAGTGTTGAGGATTATTTGTATTATTTATCTGGGAATAAATAATACAAAGACACAATGAA
>JAPQRN010000012.1:13321874-13332996 GCA_037367275.1 Coranthus polyacanthus
AAAAAAAATACCTAAGACAGTGTTGAGGATTATTTGTATTATTTATCTGGGAATAAATAATACAAAGACACAATGAATGAACAATGTAATTTAGTTTTATAGGTCTGTATGTGCATAATCAAGCTATTAACAAGTTGCAACAGCACTGGAAAGTGTTGTTGGCATAATAGCCATAAGGTCTAGGGAGTCTTGTGGTAGGTAATTTCAATTTTACAAAGCATGCAGTGCACCTTTTTATTAGGTCTCTATTTAAACAATTTTTTTGGACAATCTGCTTTGGCCTTTTTGGGATAAAGTCTTATTTTCAGTGTGGGAGCCCCTGTAATTATGCATACATTTAAACAGTGCAACACATCAACATATTCCATGTTTATGGACCACGTGCCATTCCAGCTCTAATGTATACAGCAACATTGTTATTTTGTTAAGACAAAACTTTATTCTTTATGTTTTCTGTGTTCTTCTTTCTTTGCACCACTTTGAGCTGCAGGTATGTTATCAGAGGGCCAGTTTACAGAACACACTGGTGGGGGAGAACACACCAGAAAGGGAGAGAGAACAAAGATTCTGATTAAACAATGTAAAGCCTGCTTCAGTTTGTCTGTACTTAGTTGTATCTGCAGGCTACTTTTAGACACCATCTTAAAGCAGAGAAAAGCCAAATATAAGACTTGTGACCTATATCGCTGCATGCTAAAGCCTCTTACTTCAAACCTATTGTATGTATATTCAACAACAAACTACAGAAAGAAAGATTTGTTTTAATTTCCATACAGAATGAGAAAGCAAACTTGTCTGTTTGGTAATTCATCTTGTTGAAAATATCTTTTGTTTTGTTTCCAGTAATAAGTAACTGTAATACAAAAAAATGAATATCCTTTTGAAGCCAGTTTGCATAAACAGAGATGCAGCTGTCCAATTTACTCTGCACGCTACATGTCATGACAGGCATCTTATGGTATTTGTAAGAATGTAGCTCATTGAAAGATTTCTCCTGCCACGTTGACTTGTTTAATTAATAGCCAGTTGGCTCATCCTGAATTTAAATTTGAAATATCCTTAAATGGTAGTGCTTTACAGTCAGTGAGGAAAACACTGGCTGCACACGGAGAACTAAAACTGGCCATGTCACCGTCGTCTTCTGGAGTCCTCATTTTGATTTGAAAGGCTTGATGAATGAGCCTGTCTAGATGAAGGAGTGGATTTTGCTGTGGGTCACCGCTGTAAATACAAATCTGGCAGAGGTGCTGATGGCTGCTGTCATGTCGGAGAGAACAGTGCGGGTCTTTATATGTGTCCACTCATTATCACTTCTAATTGTCAAGCTGTGTATTTTTTCAAGATCTTCAAGACCGACCGTAGCGGAGTGGAATTAAGGCTGAAACACACAAACACACACACACATTTCAAACCCATTCCTATCTACTTGTGGTCAGACACAGCTGTGGACGAAAAAAATCTAAACACTCACATTCTCTCAAACGTACACACAGTCATGCTCACGCCTCTTTTTCAACTGCACCAAACTGTTGAAAGGCTTTCGAAGTGCATGTCATGTCAGTCACACCCTCACAGTTATTTGCAAATGCCCACCGATGGCGGAAAAGATTGTTTATTTCTCTTTAAACAAATGACCACACACAGCCTCGTTCTATGTATTCAGCTTTCACTGATATGTTTTCCCACCCTATTTAAGGCTGAATAAAAAGCACTCAAGTGTGTGTACAGTTAATGATATCAGGAACTAGAGTGAAATGTTCTCATTAGTAAGAATGTTAACTTATCAGGCTGAGACTAGTGATATGGCTGGGCAGCACTCCAACGAAGGAATTTGTCCTGTTTGTACTGCTGATGTGAGACAGAATAGCCCAATATGTGCAGTTCTGTGGCAAATTATTCCTGAGCCATTTCACCTCAAGATCACAAGACGGATTTTCAGTCATTGCCGGTTATCAGATCTGATATTCAGCATTTTTACATTGTTGCTATCTGTATAGGACAATGGAAATGTTGACCAAAAACAGGCACTTTGTTGACAGTGCTTTCATGGAGAGTCAATGTATTCATCTAATTTCCCTCCAAAATCACTTGAGAGGAGTTGTCACAGCACTCACCTGCTTCTGTGTTTGGTGTGCTGACATATACATATCTCTTCTATGCAGATGCACTCCACTACAAAATCACGTTGGTGTCAGCGTTTGGTTTGTCCATTCTGAGCTTTTTTTTGTTGAGGGGAATAATACTGGTACACACAAAGTAGGTGGCAGTAATGCACCTTAACGTTGGGTTCCACCTGCTATATCACAAAAAGAAGTCTGTTCTGAGGTTTTATAGAAACCTGGTGGACTGTGTGGAGGCGACCTGCTCCATCTGTAATTGTAAACAGCTCATTCTAAGGTCACGAAAATGTAGCAGTTATTTGCATGTGATTATACAAAAATGACAACATAATTATGAATATTATGTTCCATTTCTGTAATAAGATCCTCATATGTCCTAAATATTACACACTGAACCTTTTAAGTAGGCCCTCTTCCTATGAAATAAACAGAATCTTTATTAGAATATCATTCTCTATGAAGCATGGGCTCTAGATCCTAAAGACTTACTGTCCTCAAAGCCATCTACCAGGAGTTCGGTCTGTAACCCGAGTCCTCCATCACACTAGGAGGCAGTGTGGCCTTGTCACGATGCAGCATAAATGATGGAACTAGTGATGCGATATGACACACGAGGCATGCATGATGAAGTATGGCGTCACCTCTAAACATAAGGCACTTGCATATTCCTTAAAGGCCCCCTGTCTTAGAGGCTTAACACAGTCTTCTCCAAAGAACAGGAGTAGACAACAGTCATCTATCTTGAGTAGTGGACCAAAAATGAACATCTTTTATGTTGTTGATGGAGGTAAAGTGCCAGACTTGAAAGCTGCCTTTGATCACACAAAAAAGCACTCCTCTTTTTTTCCTATTTCAAGCTTGATTTTTATTTATTTATTTATTTGTGTCCCTCTCCTTTGCCTCTTTTCTTGGTCCAGGCAGTGAGGATACGGCATGTCTTTGCTCTGCAGTAAAGCTTTCCCAGATCCTGCCCATATCTTCACAGGCAAAGGGACTGATTATCGGCAGGGCAGAGGTAATGCGGCTCTGCTCAGCATTAATTGGCTGATTAACATGAGGACAGTTTAGCACTTCACTGTCCCACACTCAGGCCATTAATCAAGAGAGCGGCTGTGCCAGCTGAACAACTGCCAACAGCCCTGCACAGATCACTGTGAAGAGAGCGAGTAGCAAGCGGTGCGGGTTCAGCCCAGCACACAAAGCTGAAAGGAGGACGTGATCCACTCTTTGGCCAGACAGAGTACTGCAGTCTTGAGCAGTGGTGCTTAACAGTAGCCTTGTAGACACCATCAAAATCTCTACATGTTGTAAATTTGGTTGGGTTAAAATTAAGTTGGCACTGTGTTTTTCAAGAAGCCAACTCTAGATGAAAAATGATTTAGTACATGCATCTGGCACTGAGGGAATTTATAAAAGTGGGCCACACAATTTGGGAGGGACATTTTATGAATTATGGCTCATTTCATTCCAGCTCACCTAGGACCGCTTATGTCTGCAGTGTTCTGGAAAAGAATCCTGTGTAGACTCTTGTTAAGCTCATGGGGCTTTGCAAAACCCTAACGATCTCCTGCAAACAATTTTTTAGTCATGAAGTTTGTTACTCAAATGAAGAATCTTTAATTTTCAAAAAGTCTAATTTTGTCTTAAAACAAAAATGTTATTCTGTGTATTGCTGTTACTATAGTTGTAGTTATTTTGTCTGACAAAATACCACTTTTTGACTGCATTTTCCCCACTAGGATTATTTTTTTATGGGAAACTGTGCATGTATAAAAAGATGTTAAAGATGGTGTTACTCCTTCAAAGGATGACAGAGAGCTAGCAACTCTAGAAACATCCGCAAGCTGTTGATATGCAGCGTTCCAGACCCTGACACATGCCTCCTGTTTTATCTTTCACCTCGACTGCAGATAATGCAAACTAAATATTATCCTCATTTCAACGGCAGAAATGAAGTCATCAAGACGTTCGTCTTCCGATTTCAGTCTGAAAGTGTTTTCTATAGATGAAGACTCCTACAGCGGAGAGGTGTTGATCATTTTCTTAAACCCATCGCTCTGAACAGTCTGGAAACATGTCTTTGCTGACACACAGAATGTGAGTAGCTCCAATCTCTGTCAATCAATAACCCATCTCCCAAAAAAAACATGTTCCTCTACGCCTAGCAGTGATTCTTAAAGGATAAGCTCACTTCTTTCATACTGTATGTCACAGATCTGAGTGTAAAAGATATATTTTCTTGCGGTTTGCAAAATCTTTAACCCTTGCCATCCACAAATACACACAACGAGTTGGTGTTGACTCTTTAATAAGTACTTAAACAGGTTCTTCAGGGAAACTGGAACTGTAAAATTACTGCATTTGTCACGTAGCTCAAGAGGTGGCTCAAAGGACATGTGACAGATCTGCAGTCCAAACAAACACCTTGAAATTCCTGCTTGTTGTAAATAGTTGGGTTACACATCTGCCTGCTTTTTCCTGTTTAATTTGTCTTCAAAACATTGCATATGTCTCGCAAGAACTTCAGACTTCTGAGGAAAGCTAGTCTGTGTACATCTCTGGCTGCTTGTATGTCAAATGGTTGATCAGAGAGAGTTCACAGTTGGTGTCGAAGGAGGCTTTGAGAGCTTGCGTACGTTTTTTTTTTTTTTTTTGGCTTGCATGCATAGAAACACCACCCACCGCAGTCAGTGTTTGAATCTGCCATTCATCTCCAATGTGCAAACAGGTGACATTCTGACAAGTGATGACTTGGTCTTTTTGTTGGGTTGAGCCCGTGCACCTGGGTTTCCATCGGCAGAGTGGGAGAGACACGGTGTTTAGGCCAGCTGATGTTTCTGTGAGCCAAAGCCGTACAGCTGCTCAGCTGTATGTGTTCTTGTGTCTGTGTTTAGGCGCAGTCTTGCCTCTCAAGTAAACATAGTTATTGCACGTTGTGTAGTTACTGTATCCAAGGTTCCTCTGGATCTTTAAAAAGTCTTAAAGGTACAGTCTGTAAGATTTAGAAGGAGCTAATAATAAACTGAATGTATACTTAGAATTTTGTTTTCATTAGTGTATAATGACCTGAATAAATAAGATTTTTTTTTTTTTGTTACTTTGGAATGAACTGTATATGTCCCGAGTGAGCGAGTGCTCTTCTGTGTTGTCGGCCATGTTGTGCTGCTGTGTTTCTACATTAGCCCAGAATGGACGACTGCTACTTTGTGGCATCCAGCGTTAAGTTGCATTCCTAACACCTACTGTGTCTGAGTGTGGACCAGAACGGACAAATCAAACACTGGCTCTAAACAGTGGTGTTTTGGGTTTTTTAAGTTTTCACATTTCTTGCCAGTTTCGCAGCAATGAGAAACACAAAATTGCCAAGTCAACCCACCAACAGAGGCCAGGAAGTAGATCATCCAACATTTCACTGACTGGACCCAAAATGTCACGTTTGGAGAAAATTGTCCCCAACCCTAAGTATGGTGTTTTATGGTGTTTCTTTCTTAAATTATGGTTAGTTTAAAGTTTGCTGTAAATGTGATTCTGAGTGGGATTAGAAACATATTCAAAAGTCTTAAATCTAACTTGCTTTAAGCTCTAGGAACCCTCCGACTTACACAGCACCTCCCATTTTTGTTTAGCAGGGAGTGCGTTTATCATCTAAGGGTAACCCAACCCAAAATCAAACTAGGTTTACGTACCAAAGAATCCATCTGTTCATTTGTGTGAGGTATTAGATTAGAAAAGGATAACCCGTCTGTTTGACTAATATTCTTGTCTGATCTCCTTATATAAATGCTTATACAGCCAAGCTTCATGTCAGCTACTGATTGAAATTAAACATTTTTTACTCTTTGACAGAGGCGCACGGCTCTTAAAATCCTACTGCCTTCCTTAATAAAACTACCGTCAAACAGACACACATTATGGGTTTACATCACCATAAATTATATAAATGATACACAGCAAACTTATCTTCCCCAGCCTCTCCACAAGAATAGGAAGTGCCTCCCTGCAGCCTGTTATCAATTGAGCCCTGGTGGTTGGCAGTGGATCACGTTCTGTCTTTGATAGCGAGGAGGATTTGGCAGCTGTACACCCCCTCTCTTTTGCTTCTCACTTTGGTCTCGCCTGTTTTCCGTCCTCATCATCTGGCAGATAATTGTTCCTACAGTTATGGGTTTTGTGTGTGTGTGTGTGTTTGTGCTCATAATTGAAAGCAGCAGCCAGACTTCCATAACTTCCGGTTTAATCCCCCAGCCGCCTCTCTATGGATCTCTCAAGTGGGTCCACAGGAGCAGGGTTGGGATTGATCCAGGCATTTTTTGGATGGGAATGCATTGGGTAAATAAAGCAGGGTTTCCCAGACTTTTTTTTTTTTTTTAATGACAAACCTGCACAGTAGGTGATATCTATAAATCTTGAGAAGAGCAAATATGTGCATAAATGAACATTCCAAATCATTTTTACTGCAATTTCCCAATCTCCTCAAAACCTTGAAGAGGCAAACCAACCATTTCAAAGAGATATGTGTTAGATTTATATGTGTGTTATTCCAAACATCCACATGAGTGAAATGCTTTAGAAATGAGACAAAATATATGTATTTAGGTGGAGTTAACAGGTTATGCTACAGTTCCTGTGATCAGTAAAACAATATGCACTTTAAATATCAAACATGCTTCTTGTTGAAAGTTTTTTTGGGAATGCACGAAGTTCATATTTATTTTTCAACCCAAATAAAATTCTTCTATCCACCTGTGGGTCACACCTAACTTTTGGGAATGTATGATTGAAAACATCATCCATTTCTGAACCTGTGCTTGTTTCCTGTAGATATTTTACGAGTTGAAAAATGAATGACAATGAAAATCTGTAAAACACATTTATTGTAGTCCTATGGAATGCTATATGCACTTTGCAAAAACAGGGATTGTGCACTCCTTCAGACAGGAATTTAGAAATAAAACATTTTGAATATTTAACATTATTTATTACAGTTTACAAGATTTACGAGAGTCAGAGCGCTGTGGTCTATTTGCCTATTAACATATTTTATTTATTTTTGTTTCCAGGCTTTTTTCATTTAAAAAAATATACTTTCCTAAAATAAGTCACCTTTTTATTTTTTTATTGACAGTGGGATTTTTTTTTTAAGTTACACTCGTGGTAAGAAGTGTATACTTGTCAGAAGTGCACTGTGCTGTGCAGCTCTATTGTGCTTGTTGCTGTGGAAACCAGCAAAGCTGCTACCATCAAATCGTATGCCAGTTAAATACAAATTCAGCTCAACTTGACGTTGGTGAAAATGTCCTTTTAAAATCTGTGACACTTCATCAGTTTCAGACTTATGCATGCTGAACTGTTGCTTGTAGACCTACCTGTGACAACACGCACAGACACATGCACCAGTAAACACGAATGGCCCAATTATTTTAATGCCACCACTCCAACACATGGATGTGTTGGGCGTAAATAATGACATGAGCTGAAAGGGCCACTGATGCGAACCAGATGGAGCAGTGTGACTTAAAAGGCAAGAGGAGCAACAAACAAGAGCAGAACTGGACAAACTGTGACATGACGAACGCAGAACACACAGTGAGGGGCTCAGTAACTGTAACGTTCACATCAAATCAGCCATATACACACAAGACAGGTCCATCCAAATCAAGAAGAAGAAAAAAAAACAGTGGATTGTGATTATCAACAAAGGCCTCTGCTAAGTTCTTTACTTTTAATGCCCTATTCAGGTGCCTTCAGAGTACTGCTATCCACAGCATCATTCTTTTTTTCTTTTTTTTTTTTTTTTTTAAACGTAGATGATGTTATTGGAAACTAAGTGGATCCTTTTTATGTGAGCAGTGTTGCATTGTGCTTGGCCCTGCGCCTGCCCGAGGCCTGTTTCAGCACTGCTCTGCTCTGGCCTGGCTACAAAGTGGCTTTCTCACTCTGGCGGCCCCTGACCTCTTGACGCATTTCCTGACCCAGGAAATAGAATTAACACCTCAACTCGGCCTTGAGGTCCCACAGCAATGTACACAGCTGCGCATTAGCCCTAGCCCAGTCCAGACAGACCCAGATAGCTAGCGCTCATTGCACCTGAAACTAAAGTGGAAAGGGAAAGTGGAATATCAAGAGAGTATATTCCACTAGAATATTAACTCCAATCACAGCAACACCTGGAATAAAATGAGCTGTATTTAACCACTTGTCTGCATTTTGTAATTAGATCTTCACATGCATAAAATAATATTTTTAAAGCTGCAGTATGTGGGCGAACAAAGTGAACTAATTGGAAAAACAGTCAAGGTGCTTCTCAGCTTTCTTGTGTAGAGGTAGAGGTTTCAGACTGGAATTCATAACAGAATGGCCAATGCTTAACAAATATGTTTGATCTTTTTGCTGGTGGTTTGTATTTGTGTCTTGACTTAAAGTCAACAGCTTGGTAATGTGAGATATTTTATGCCTTTAGCTGTAATAGTTCAGCTCACCCTTCTAATGTTCTTACAGATAAAAATATATATCGTAGGAAATGCAATACCGTCCAACTGTGTTTTTTTTTTTTTTAATAATACGCTGGCCTTTCAGTGTCATATGTGCTGTAAATCTAGAAAGTGGAGGGTTAAGAAGAGAAAAGTGGATTATAGATCTGCTTATTAGATATTTTTTATGTGGACTATATATCAGAAGAGATGGATCTTGATATTCCACAACGAAGTGCTTTATCTGTTTTCGTCATTAGTCAAAGGCTCTTATAGGAGGCAGGCAAATACACACATACTCTCACACACACACACACACACACACACACACACAAACACACACAGATTAGCCAGTTCCTGCGTTTAAGCACCCCATGTGTTTGCATTTTAGTCACACATTGCCAATCTCATGGGAGCACTTTGAAGCATACTCCTCCAGAGCAGATCATAAAACAGGAGTATAAGTAGTTTTTCACATAGTTGTATTCCAGAACACCCCTCGCCACCACCTTCCACCCAACAGCTTACTGCCTCCACCTTCCACCTCCAGTCCGTTTACTTTAGAAGTGCAGGGTTGGTTCAGAGGTTTTGCCGTGACCAGGCCTTAAGCAGCTCCTCTCGCATGCATCTCTCCAGATGTTCAATAGAAACACAGTCACGGGCATTTTTAATCATGTAAAGTAATTTTAAATTAACAAGATAATACACTTTCTTTCAAAGCTCAGACATACATTGAATGATAGTGTATGAGTCATATGGAAAATCATTGTCCTGCCTTGTTTTTCTTCCGCTTTTCAGGGTTTATACGGGTCCTTAAAAAGTCTAATATGACATAATCTGAATTTTTGGGCTCATATGTCTTCAATATAATTTTGACAGTTCTTGACTATTGATTGGATTTAGTGCTGGCTTGGTTTAGATGAGATTTATTTCTTTGACATGAACATTACAGTAGCACTGAAACTGCAACATACAATTATGTTCCAGATGTATTGTATTAAGTGTTTGTAGCAAAACGCTAATTTACAACACATGTCCACGGCTTTTTTAGATTAAAAAGAAAAGGGACAAAAAAGAAAGGAAAATTTAAAATAAACTGACAAGGAAAATTACCTGTATTATATTTGAGATTCAAATATAATACAGGTCATATAATACATCTACACAAGAATATTAGGTGTGAGAACAATGTTGTTTCTTTCAGCCACAATTTAACACAGTTTAAAACATTGAAACTCTGTTGTATTTTCAGCTCAGTTGGTAAGCAGTTCCATAGTTTTGTTACTTTAACAGAAAAGGCTGCTTGTCCAAATGAGGTTTTGCACATTGCAATGTGACACTGACCATTTATTGAGGTCTATGTACTGTCTCGACCAGACCGCTGGTGCCTTGAAACACATTAATTCAGTAGACAGGGGAGCATGACCATGAAACCATTTAAAAATAAGTTTTAGGTTAGAATAGAGTATGAAACTCTGAAAACTGAATATATTTTGTTTCTCCAAGATGTGACAGTGATCCGACCACCGTGGATTTTTGTACATAGTTTTTATTGTCTGATTACTGATTATATAGTGATTTGATTTGAAATCAATGAAATTGAAGCCTGCTGCACTCTGTGCGAGAAAACGGTCAAATTTGGAGGGGAGAGTCAGAAAAGTATAAAACCACCGTAAAAAGCCACCAGCAAGCGCCTGCCATCCCCAACATGTTCTGTATTCACATCGGTAGCATTACCGCAGTCCAGCCCCAACAAAACAGAGAGAAATAGGTCTTAAATTGTAATCAACAGTTAGAAAGTCTTCAATATAACTCGTTGAAACCCACAGGAACCCTTGTTTTTACATCTTACTCTACTTTTACATGTGTCTGGGTCTCACCATTTTGCTGCTCTGTGTCATCTGCATTATTAACCCATTTGTTCTTGTGTCTCCACAGTACTTTGAGGTGCCCTTTGACTCCAACATGAACCGCACCAAGAACCGTCCACTCGTCAGAGGACAGATCAGGTACAGTTTGTGCTATGACAATATGTGACCTTTTTATTTATTTTTTTTTATAAGGGATTTTTCTGTCTGCAGTGAAAGAAGAGGGGGTAGTGCATTTCACTTAACATCTTTATTTCTTCAAAAACAAAATGAACAATGATTGGGGAGAACAAAGAAACAGTTAACGTGTACATGCCATGTAACAGACAGGTGTCTTACCTGCTAAACTCATCTAACCATATCCTTACCTGGTCTCACTGAACAACCATGTTTCCTGTGAACAGCCTGCATCTTTTTTTGGAAGCAATATTCTAATGAAAAATTGCACCTTAGATAAGAGCAGAGCAACCAGAGACTATACCTGCCAATAAAAGACATGCATACCAGCACTAAGAATTCTCCACGTTACACCTGTCAGGTGTAACGTGAGCTTCTTACGTTGTTGGGAGGAAGGAGGTTGGGGTTAGGGTGTAGTTTACCAGACCACCCCTTCTTTACTAGCTTCACTCTTTAGATGTCAGATAACCTTTGTATTGAGGCTCAG
>JAPQRN010000012.1:13346840-13368028 GCA_037367275.1 Coranthus polyacanthus
GGGTTTTAATATCTTACACTGACTCTCACATCAGAGAAAAAAAACCCAGCTCAGATTCCAGGACAATTCAGTCCAAGCTGGATATGAAATCTCAGAATGACGGATGACCTTTGGCCCCGCTTCAGAGCGTTGGTTGCTTGTTGCAAAAATACTGAATCCAAAAGAGCTGGAGTGATCCTAAAGCAATATTTAGACTCAAACTATATCACTGTAAAACTATCCTTTTATGTCTTGCAGGAATATTAGACGTCAAAAAAAAAAATAAAAAAATAAAAAAAAAAAAGCCTGCGGTGCGCATTTTTAACAACCCAGGCCTGTGTTGTTGGTTTTTTTTTTTACGCGAAAACTATAAAAAAATAAAGTCCACACGTCCGTTTACAATTAAGGCATAAGTGGCTCCTGCAAAATATAATATATAGGATTTATAACGTGCGTATTTTTTTTTTTTTTTTGTTGCATACTTTGTCTACTCGCTGTTTGCTCGTGAAACGTGAAAAATGGTCTGTCAGTGAGAATGTTTTATTCGACTCTCCAATCCACGAGGTTTAAATTACGGATCTGTTTTGAGTCATCTCCAGTCACAGATGAGAAATATTCACTGTGACTTTCTTTTTCTTTCTGCTCTCTCACACACACAGACACGCACGCTGGAAATTAAGTACATGCTCACAAAACTCGAGCTTATTTTTTTATTCGGATGGTTTTTGAAGTGCTCTCAGATATGAAATATAGCTCAGTATATGTTTAATTTTTTACATTTTTTTTTTTTTGGGGGGGGGGTTGGATTTATTTTACAAGTAATGTTCATTATAATGGCCTACAAAGTGGCTCGTTTCATACGATTAAGGAATATTCTTAGTATTACTGGGGGGGGAAAAAAAAAACATATAATAAAGATACGCCGGCGAATGATTAACTTGTCATTATTCAACAGCTATTGGGCTCGTTATTTCTAAAACTAGATCTTTTTTTTTTTTTTTTTAGCTTGAAAGTAAAAGTGTAAAGAAGCTGCGTGTCTTGTGTGGAGCATGTAAAGCGGATTTAACCTGTTGAAGTACTTTTCAACTCATTTCAATTTCAAAACAGGCTGTGTGGAAAAGTTGTTCAGATAAGTTACTTTAATTTAGACGGGGGAAAAGAGTATTCTGAGTTATTATTATTATTATAGTTATTATTATTCATTTCATATTCCCGTTATTCGTCGTGTTGCAGCTGCGCACTTGTCTGTGTTCATTACGTTACCGGCAATTCATTACAGGCCTATAATGTAAAGAGATCATTAGAAATTCAAGTCAATTTGAGACTCGCTATTCGTTATACTTTTGTGTTAACACTTTAAGTCAAATTCAAAGTTATGACAGAACGACGAGGACCGACAATGTGACCTTTTCCTTCGCCCCTCGGCCACATTAATCCAACCTCCGCAAAGTGTATCAAAGTCCGTCTTATTTTACGCATGAATTCAACTCAGGGCGCCCGACAACACGAGCCGCCTTTGAGGAGGAATTATTTCTGCTTGATGCCGTTCCTATGTTTATAACTTTAAAAGAAGTTTATTTCCGACTGGTTGTTTATTCTAAAGAGATGCGCGACGTGTAAACCAAGTCAGAATAATCCCGCGGCGATCGTCAAAACCGAAGTCGCTTCAGCTTTATTTCCACGACGCGAAGAAACAAGCCTTAATTGGCTTCTCTGCCCAATAAGAAAAGTTTTCCAAACTCTCAGCAGTGTCCCGCACACACGCTTCATCTCCATACCGAGGATCCCACGGCCGGCACCGCCCGCGCGTCTCTCTGATTGGTCCTCTTCTATCAACAAACGGCCGCGTATTTATTTTTCGCCGCGCCATAGGCTGCGGCCGCTGCCAGTCTCCCGCCTGCCTCTGTATAAGGTCTGGCGCTCAAGCAGCAGTTTTAACAAACCTGAGATGAGCGTGGAGCGGCACCGCGGCGCGTCTGTAGCAGCAGCTGACAGTTTTCTTAGCCACAACTATGCTTAAAAATTCCTCAATGCCTTTTCATTCCTGGATACTTATTTCTCGCAAGATTATAGCTTAGTTTTTTTTTTTGTTTTTTTTTTTTATCGTTGCGTTTCAGTTTTATTTATTTTTTAGCGTTAGGGTAGCATGTGCGTAATTTTGCGCGGATTGCCGAGGTGCCACCGGGAGTGAGAGGCAATATGCGCCGCTGGGATAAGATTTTCAATCGAAAGGCTTATGGAATATAGCCTGGTTTGTCACAGCCTGTATGCCTTCTGGTCTAGCCCCGTGAAGAAGAAACTAATACTGCTCAGCATCATGTTTTTAATCTGGGTATACATGCTGTACTCCTGCGTGGGCTACTGCTCCACCATGCCAAGTTTGGTGGTGGACAGTTACCGGGGCAAGGAGACTGGTTCGGCGGTGGGCAAGAGGACAGAGAGCAGCGGCGGCAGCAGGTCGGACCTGGTGTCCAGACTGCTGGCCAAACCGCAGCCGTGGGAGGATATAGAGAGCGACTACGAAGAGCCGTCCATCAGGACCGCCGCGTCCAGAGACCTGCTCAATAACGAGCTGGACACGGACCGAACCGACGACTGGGACGAGATGCGGGCCGAGCAGCAGCAGCAGCAGCAGCAGCAGCAGCAGCAGAGAGCCCCGGAGCCCAGCGCCATGTCCAGCTTCTCCAACGGCTCCGGGAGCAAGAAGTTGCCTCAGGCGATCATCATCGGGGTGAAGAAAGGAGGGACCCGGGCTCTGCTGGAGTTTCTCCGGGTTCATCCGGACATCAGAGCCGTGGGAGCGGAGCCGCACTTCTTCGACCGCAACTACGAGAACGGACTGGAGTGGTACAGGTAAACAAAAAAAACAAACAAACAAACAAACAAAAAAACCTAAGTCACTTTGCGCAACAACAGTTCTGAATATGTGTGGGAAATAAAAAAAACGGATAAGATAAGATTTTAGTTTGACATTTTTTTTACCAACAGGACACCAATAAGGGAATGAACGAAATGCTCCAGAGCTGCAGCAGGCTTTTATACTGAAGAGTAAACCAGTCTAATAACTATAACAGGTGACGTTTGTGTTTTTATATTTATTTTTTCTCGCCTTCAATCGAAATTTTTGCAAACAAGATGTTGGAAAAGTAAAAACATTTAAGCCAAAAAATAATCAAGCCCCAATTGTTTTCTAAGGAGATGTATTAAATCATAACAGAAACATGTTGAATTTATACAATCAATTGAGTTTAGAGCCAATTGTGAATTAACATATAAAACTAATTAAACCCCGTGACAATGAGTAAATTCACTGCGACCGTTGCTGCGCCAGCCTGTCAGTTTACTCATTTGAATAGTCTACTGGCTCCGTTCTGCCTTTTGATTCATTCATTCGGCGCATTTATTATTTATTTTTTTCTCTTCCCTCGAAGACTGACAGCGGACTTATTTTTAACACGGGCGTCGTTTCTGTATTTCTGCGCGTTGACTTGTGTCACATTCTGGAAGCGGTTCCAGTCAAGGGGCTGCGCTGTTTCCGCGACGCGCAGTGATCTCTGTTGGACACAGAGCAACACTGCACCTCGACGACCAAGTGTCTTCAGCCTTTTTTTTTTTTTTTTTTTTTTTTTTTTTCTTCCAGTTTGAATTTCTTTTTGAAGAAGAAGTCGTCTCGACTCGCTCGTATTTTTTCCTCGCCATTTCCATCCCAGGTTTCGTTTAGTATGTACTTGCACTTCATCCACGGAGCGCACACGACGCTCGCGGTGTGCGATGGAACACTTTATATACGAGCCCAAAGGTGTAGTTTGCGGTCCGTACAGACATAGGTGTGTGTGTGTTTTTGTTTTTGTTGGTGAAATTCTTTTTCTTTTTCTTTTTTTTTTTATGGCTGAGCTGAAGTGCGTCCATCTGTCTCGTACATAATTCCAATTCTCGGTCAACTCCGACCATTCTTAACGCGCATGAGCTCCGAGGCCCAACAGCCTAAACACGTTAGAAGAAATAACATCTGCGAGACAAAAGTGCGGGTCCATCTGAGAACAAAACCCCCTGCAAAACCGTTTAACGTCAATAGAGCCGCTCGAACCAACATTAACCTTTTCATTTACATCACAAAGTGTTAATGCCACGAACGAACCGACTGTAGCCTTTTACAGTTAACAATAACCCAACCTGTTACTGTCCAGAAAACACTAACTTCTAATCTGAGTTTTGCCACTTCTTCTTCTCCTCCTTTTCTTAAAAAAAGAAGAAGAAATCAAATAGTTGTTTTCCTACATATGCAAGCTACAGTATATCCACGTGTTACGTTTAAACGTGGTTAAAAATCTGAAAGAAAAATCTTAAGAATAAACAGGATTCGATTATGTTTTATTAAATCACCAACAGGGCAGCCTGTCTATTGATTGGTTATCGGAATTCCTCTCAAACTCCGCCAATTACTTTCATCCTCCGCGTTAAAATGTCAAGTCTTTCCACGAGGCGATCGATTCATTTCACAGTGTCTTTTTTTTCCACCCAGAGTTAAATAAAGAGAAACTCGTAAAAAAAAAAAAAAAAAAAAAAAAAATGTCTTTGTATTTCGTGGCCGCCAGAATGAACGGATTTGGTCGCTGCTCTTCTTCTAATTGTTGAATATGCAAGACCTTGAAAAGGGGGCCTCAACAATGTTGGACATAATAAAAAAAAAAAAAAAAAAAGAAGAAGAAGGGAGTGAATGGAGAGCCAAAGTGTTGGCAGCATTCAGAATAAAGACACTGTTCCCTGATGTATGCAAAGTTTCAAACCTGGGCGTGCTTTGATAGAAACAGATTTACTGCAGCTCTTTTGGTTAGTATCAGCAGGAAGGCTGTTATTTAAACCGACTTCCACCTATTAGAACTTTTGGAGCAAGGGTGGTGGAAAAAACTGCTGTCTACTGCTACGCTTAGGCCATGAAATCGAATGTGTTTTAAGCCCATGTAAAGAAGTCAGTCATGACTCACGATTTTCTGCTGGTGGGAGATAAAGTGGATCGCGTATACAGCAACAGTCTGGAGCTAAAATTCACTTTAGTCATATTTTCTTCTGTGCTCAGTCCAAAAAAAAAAAAAAAAAAATATATATATAACCTCATATATGTGTGTGTGTGTTGCAGCCACAGTCTGCCTTGTCTGCTCCTCTCTCCCACTCCCACACATGTCCACACACACTGAAAGTAAAAAAAAAAAAACGACTTTACTCGTTATTGTGAACTCAATTATTTGCGAGTAATAATGTCATCATGATAACGTTTTTGTCCTCACGTCAGGGAGTGTTGCAGTTCGGCTGAAGCATTTTGTCGTGCTTCCATGACATGTGAACATCGGTGTTAATTACTTTGTCGTCCACTGAGAATTGGGTTGTTTTTTTTTTTTTGTTTTTAATGGGAGAACTTACACTAAGTATGTTTTGTTACTGAAACAGCTGGTGTAAGCAGTCCTCGTCGTGGGGAGAAAGGTTTTTTTTTTATTTTCTTTGAGTGAGGATGAACAGCGAAAAGGAAACGTACTTCATCCATCGCTGATCCTCACAACTGTCCCATTAGGACCTGTGATCTAGGGAAAGATCACAGGAATGTAGCGTTTCCAGAACAGAAAGAGGCACAAAAAAAAAAATTTGCGTGGCATTGGGAAAAAAAAAAATTCAGTGGGAATAGGATCGGATCACGGTTGGGGTCGTTTCCTGGAGGCCGTTGTACACCATAGATGTGTGTGTGTGTTTTTGCAATTGAGCAATTTACCTCTCCTTGTTTGTTCATTTGCACAATCTCTTTTGCCATCCGCTATTGTGAGTACTTACACCATCTTTTACCTCCCCCAATGGAGACACATTTAGATTTGGAATTCCAAGCCTGTAAATGCAGCCATAGAGGGCACAGAAAAGACTCGGGGGTGTGTGTGTGTGTGTGTGTGTGTGTGTGTGTGTGGGGAGAAACAGCAGAAAGAGAGAAAGTTTGAGAATGAATGGAAGTGCTGATAACAAGTCTTATTGTTGATTTCTGATGTACTTTGACAGTTTTTATTTGTGCCAAAGACAAACACATGATTCATGCTTTTGACCGAGGGGTCCTTATATCAGGAGGTACACATTTTCCCGGTGAGGTCATGCATGAACCGGTCCCAAGGAACAGCCACGCGCGCACACACACACACACACACACACACACACACACACACACACACATAAAGAGAGAGAGCGAGCCCATCAGGCCATGGCTTCACTGTGTTTGAATTTATTACATTGTTTTCTGTTGGCACCTGCTCACTGGTGTAGCGTAAGGCTGTTATCTGACGGAAATAAGAAGCAGAAATTAATGATCTTCAGCACACGCATTAATAGATAATGTGGTTAATTCCTAAAGATTAATTCCAACCCACGCACAGTAATACGACACAGACAAAATCCCCTCATCCCAGCTTCTTAAATGTAGATATTTTCAAGTTTCTTTGCTTCTCTGTCAAAGTAAACTGAATGCCTTTGGGTTGTGGACGAAACGTGACATTTGACGACGTCGCCTTGGGCTTTGTGAAACGCTGACCGACACCATTTTACGACATTTTACTGACAAAACAACTACTTGATTAACTGGAAAAATAACCAACGGATAGGTCGTCAATACGAATAATCGTTGGTTGCCGCCTCATTAAGCTACATTATGCAAAAACTTAATTTAGGCCGCTTTTCGTAGCAGAAACAGCGTAAAGAAAACAATACATAAGAAAGTCAGAAGACGTATGAAAATGAGAGAAAATGCGGAAACCTATTAACTCAACGAAACTTTATTTATATAGCACGTTTGGTGCAAAACTGCAACACAGCACAGCTGCTGCAATACAAAATGCTAAAGATGAAGAATTTTAAAAGATGCTTAATGCATTGTTTAGTTCAAACTATGACTCACCCAAACGGCTAAAGGTTTGCTCTACTCTGCTCCTGCTCTGCAACTTTTCTGCCTCCGCCTCCATAAAGGAGAGGTATTTTATTTACTCTTAACTCTTGTTGACTGCAGCCCTCATCTGCGCAGCCCTGTCAGTTTGTGGTCCATGTCGCTCTCTTCATATTCCATTTAGCCCTATTGGCTATGAAGGGGCTTTGATATATAATTACCGTACTGTGGTTTTGCTGTCGTGTCGCGGGCTCTGCTCTTAGCTCCCTGTCAGGGCCCGGCACTGTTGACGCTGTTGCTCCTCCCCTCGGAGTGGCTTTAGCATTAAACAAGGACCTCGGAACATGTTGGGGAGAGCTTAGCTTTACAGTTTATGACCAGACGGGTGGGACTGAGTTTGTCTTGTGCAGAGGTGGGAAGTAACAAAGTACAAATAGTTCATTACTGTCCTGAAGAAGAGTTTTCAGGTATCTGCGCATTCATTTAATTCAACCTTTTTTTTTTTTACTCTTGCTCCCTACGTTTTAGCACAAATATCTGTACATTCTTCAAAACAGGCTTTAGTTTTAATGCATTTGAAGGGAATTATTGATTATTGCACGCTTTCAAAACATCAAGACGGATTTCGACCTAAATGGGTTGAAATTGCACAATCCCTTGGTAGATCCATCGGTGCGCTTTACACACACATAACGCAACGAAAATGATGTAAAAACTTGAAACAGACAAGGGACCACAGAGAAAACTGATTTGTACATTGGAGCAAAGTTAATGTTCAGTATTTTCAGCTTTTTAAAAATGTATTTATCGTATTTTGAAGTTAGAATGTTGTTAAATTAACATTTGTGGTTTCTGGAATCTTTAATGTGCAGATCTCTGTACTCGCTTCTTGTGAATTCCGCTGTGTAATAATAATGAAAGACATCACTTGCAGCCCTGGTGTTTATGATCAAAGGTTAGTTGTCAGTCACTGTCGCAGACTGGTGGCACTAAAACGGCGTCATGCCTAAGTATCTAGTCTGCGATAAAACGAAGTGGAGGTAAACATACTTCGGTAAAAGCTACTTATAGTGCCATACAACAAAAGGACAAGTGGAGCATTGTTGAAAAGAAAGGGGGCTCCAGAGAAAATCACGTTCCGCTATCAGACTCGGGATGCTCGCTTGCGGAAGTCTGTGCTGTTTGAAAGGCGTTATCTAAAGGCTACTACACCCCCACTGGTAGTTCTTCAGCCAGAGTCAGACGGCTGTTCCTGGCCATGTCAGGGACAGTTCTGGATGGGTGCACGTCCTTTTATCTGCTCACCACAGGGGTGCTCCTATTTCCATGTAGGTGACCCATCCGCTCTCTGCTGCCACTGACCTCACCCTTCTTCCTCTCCCTCAATGGCCAAAAGAGGCCACCTGGTTCTAAAGAGTGCAAATAAAAAGAGGAGAACTCAAAAAAACATCCTGTGGTGATGTTTGTATACACAGAATGCATATAATTGGGAAACCTTGTGAAAAGTGTTATTTAGGACATGCATACACACGGCAGGCTCAGCTGCGATGCCACAATTCATCTTTATCTGTAATCACAAAAGAATGAAATGCACAGACAGCGTACACAAATGTTGCCATGGCTTGGCTCCTTTGGGATAGCCAGTATTGATTGGTCAAGCCTGATAGGAGGTAATGTGTAGAGATGGGTTAAGAGCCTTTGACTGGGGTCAGACCTACGTCTGCTCACTGACAGGGTCTGTGTGTTGACCATCTGCAGAGCTAAAGAAAGCTGCTGGAAGCTACAAGCCCCGATGGGGATTTTATAGCCGTACCTTCTAAAATATATATATCTCTGACAGTAAATGTACAGGCCTGTTGAAGTAAATATACAGCGGTGTGGTGGAATGTAACTAAGTGCTTTTACTCTTAAGTACAAATTTGAGGTAATTGTTCTTAGTATTTCTATTTTATGTAACTTTATATTTGGACTCCACCACATCCCAGAGGTAAATGTTGTGCTTTTTGTGATTATGGGCTGAGTTTAAAACTCTCTTCCATCTTCAGATAAATGAACTCGTCGCAAAGTTGAACACGGGGCCGGATTTTGTGAGCTCATGAAAAGTTTGCAAGGGTCTCCCAGGACAGCGACGATCTTGTAGAATGTGATGCATTGCTGCAGATGAAACTAAACAACAGAATATAAGGAAGTTAAAATGATCTAAACTTTAAACATGTAACGCAGTAAAATACAGGATTAACCTTACTCCCTCTAAATACTATATTCCTACATAAAACCTTGTATAAGAAAAAGCTCATTTGTCAAAAATCTGTCTTAAATTTGTTTTAAAATGATCTTGAAAATGTCTTTATGTGCACTGAATCTAAATTTCGTCTCAGAAACCTTTAGTAAGGTTTCGAATGCAGACCTTTTACTTGCAGTGGAGTATTTTCACTTACTACTTTAAGTAAATGATCTGAATATTTCCACTAAGTGACATACACTTAAGTGTTATGGTTTGTGATTTTCTTTACAGCTACAGCTTGGACGTTTTCACTGAAACGTAGAAAGATAAAGAGGCGAAAACTCACTTCCAGTTTTTCGGACAATGTTGAATTTAGATGATTAGATACTTTGGCGCTCTGATTGTTTCCTGATTCCTGGAACTCCACGGCTCCTCGGGGACCAACCGGCTTGGCCAGCCAACCGTACAGCTGACAGCAGGTTCACATCCTCTTCTCAAATCCTTCCCTGTAGTGGCCAAAATAAAAACCATGCCTCTGTGTTGGCTAAACCTCCATTTGGAGTTCCCAAATGAGTGGATTATTTCTTAATGGTGCGACCCTACCCTGTCCCCCCCTCAGTACCTCCCAGTTACTCCCCCCAAGAAACATCCTTCTCAAATGCCTTCCTTATGAACCACTTTCCTCCATTCTCCAGCTGTGCACTTGTGCTGCTGGTGTGTAAGAATAGTGTCACATGTCACGCTTTGGTTCGTCCAATCCTGGGCGGGGCTCGCTGCAGGCCTCGCTGACCACGAGCGTCCCTCTCTCGGAGAATCCTTTGGTCAGCACAGAAGGATAGAGGCTCCTTACTGCCTAAACCGGCATGGCCCGTTTGAGAATACAGAGTGCCGGGGGGGTGGAGAAACAGAGAAAAGGCGGCTTTCATCCGCAAATTACGACTGGTTAATTGTGAAAGCGGAGACCTGTGGAGAGGGGAGTGGCAGCGCTGCACTGCGGTGGCCTTACCCACCCTCCTCCTCCTCCTCCTCCTCCTCCTCCTCCTCCTCTCACTAGTGTCCACTGAACACTACTTGCACCAGTGAAGACAATATGGCCGCCACAGACAGGAACCTCCTGCTGGAGCTGAGGATAAAAGCCACAGAGCCTGACAGGATCTTGCTGTCAAACTTTCACACACTCCTTTTGTAGATGCCAGGGTGGGCGACAAGAAAAAAAAGGAGAGTGAAACAGACAGAAAAAGTGAAGTTGTGACTGTTGCTTTGTGCGAGATTTGCATTTCCATTCGCCTTTATTCTGCAACACGTTGATACAATAAGAGGCAATAATGGAGATGACTTATACACGCATTTAATTAAGTAGTTGTGGACGAAGAGGAGAAGCACGGTACAAAACCTCCTTGTGTGCGACGTGTGAATAAGCTCCTTTTTTAACAAGGTGATAATTTGGATGTTGTAACACATGTCAGAACAAAACCAGACGTTCTTCCTCTAGAGTTAATGGTCATTCACTGCTGCTTAATAAACTCACCTTAGCACGTTGAAATGGTGCCCCAGAGGCTGGTAATATGATTTTGCTAATCATTCCCTGTTACACTTGACAAAGACAGGTTATTCAAAAACACCATCCAAAGAACAGTAAAAGATAGTTGAAGGGAAGGGGGAGTGAGAGGTGAAAGTGATGACAGTAAACCTGTAAAGCTTCACTTGTCCCAGGTATTAAGTCCCAGAGGTAGCCATTAGGGCGCTGAAGAGTGCGCCTGCCTCTGGGAAAGAAGAAACCACACACACACACATAGACAGTCAGAAAGAGAGTGACTGAGGTCTCCTGAGGTTTCCATTAGCCTGGCAGTAAAAGAGCAGAGCTCATTAGAAGCCCTGAGTTGTCTCTCTGCACCATGGCTGCATGGCACTATTCACTCTCTCCATTTAGATGTACTCCCAGAGCTGCTGGGCTCTCTCTCATAAGAGCTGTAAGAACACTTCAGCTCAACTCCACGACAACCTGGCCAGACTCGACTCCGTTCCAATTATTTTCCTTCGTCTGTAGTATTTTTCAGCCCTGAATTACTGATCAAAATCGCAGCACAGTGCTGGAACCTGCAGTCAGATGCAACAAATCTGCTACCCCCGTTATAGACCTGCTTTACTGTTGCTCAAACTTTGGATTTTTTTTTTTTTAATATATATATACCAAGACTGAGCACGTTAGTAGTGGATTTATTTAAAAACAATGTTATCTAATCTTGCTAGAATCTCTACACTTCTTTTTTAGAAAGGTGTGGCTGAATCCTTTATCAATCTGGAATAAGGAAAAGCACTTTGTGACTTGTGGGGGGGGGGACTTGTTTTGGTGGAACATTTGTATGTGTTGCTGTGAACCCTGGCATTAAATCCACACAAAGGAATATGCCCCAAAGAACTTCCTTATTGCAAATATTCATCAACTTGCCTTTTTTCAGCATGCAGTTGTTAGCTCGGAGGTTGTTGTTTCACGTAGCGAGGGGAACTGTGAAAATGGTAACGTGCAGATAGCGAAAGGGGAGGAGAACGCCAATGGCAGGCTTATTCCAACTTCTTGTGAGTCAGACTCACGTTGGCCTCAAATAGTTAACAGTCTTTAGCTGAATTTGGTGGAATTGCTGCTGATTAAAGATTATTATTATGCTTTCAGTTTTTTTTAAATTTATGTGTTGCTGGATTGTCGAAAAATGCTATGTTTGGCACAAATGAGCAATTTATTTCTCTTCTCATAAATGCCTGAAAGGCGTTTGGCACATGTATCTGTGGTTATTATCTATGTTTATACTTTTCATGGATATTTAATAGCAGTTTTCTAGGTCTAGCTGTGTAACACAAAGGAAAATAAACAGCTACACATTCAGTGAAATATAAAATTCCTTTATTTAGCTGTCCAAAATTGAAAACAAACAACCTCTGTGCTTGCCAAAAGGTTGACATGCTATACTTATCTGGCATTTCTCAAATATCTCTTCATGGTTTTTTTAGTCGTGTCTTTTGGCACAAAGTCAGAGCAGATCCTGTTTTACTCCCGACCAAGAGGTTTACTGATAGAGATAGAGATGTCATTGCACTCCCTGACTGTTAAAAGAATTTAATGAAGCCTGGAAACTGAACCTCGAGCTCTGCTGTTCAGTGCTTGGCAGTGATTCACAGCAGAAACGGTTAACACGGTGCCTGTTGTTCTTAAGAGTAATTATCTTGTCTTCAGGGTGCTCAAAGATATCATAGGAGACAACATCTAGGCTTGAATCCAAAGAAAACGAAGGAATTGCCGGAGGATTGCTGCTGCCACTCTTTCCATCTCTGGAACGGGCAGGTTATTTGTCACAACTGGCGCTATCGTTACTCACTTTAGCTAATTATGTGTTCGCTCGAGAGGCAGGCTATCTTTAAGACTTTGTAAACCATTAACCTGCAAAAACAGCTGGGCTATGAGTCCTAGACGCTCAATAACAGCCTCAAACACACAGGAAGATGTTTTCTTCTTTGCTTATTGAGTGACATACAGTAGAAAGGAAATCCCCTCTTTCTCTCACACACACACTGTAGTTCACCTGTCTCCAAAAAGGTGTGCAGGCAGTTACGGATGACAGCGAATTCAAAGAGGATGCAAAGTAGCTCGCTGGATTCCTTTGTGTGTGTGTGTGTGTGTGTGTGTGTGTGTGTGACTGTGTGTGCTCGTCTAGGGAGTGGGGGTGGTGGCATGTATGTTCTTCTTGAGTCTGTTTAATCTTTTATTCATCCTTGCTGTAGCTAGATCAAGGAGTCATGTGCCTCTTGGTGCATGTCAGGTGTCAGGAAATCAGTCAGAATGGCTGATTCTGCTTGCCGCACATGCACGCACACACACACACACACACACACACACACACACACACACACACGCACACACACAGCAGAACCCAGAAATGCACTCACATAACCAAATACACGAACTTCACCTCTAGCCCTTCATTGTTTATTCTGTTGTTTTTTATCCTTTCGCGGTTCATTGGTTTATTTTCGTCCGAGCTGTCAGCCGGTCGCACCCTGATACTGATGGAGTGGTGGAATGTGAGGCTCCGAGGTCACTCACTGCCGGCTAACACCTTCAGCAAACACCCAGAGCAAACACGCTGATTAGTGAGGATTACTAGCATTAAACAAATTCTGGGTATTACCGCCAAGTGGCGGATATTAGTGCGTGTGCGCCTATAGGGCTCTCGTGATAATGACATTTTAGTTGTCGATTAATTGTCACACAAATAATTGCAATTGATGATTTGTCTTTTTCTGTTCATTCATCATATACAGGACACATAATGAAGAAGAGACATTTAATGGTATTAAACACTGGAACACAAATAAAAATTGCATTTCTGTTTACCTTTTGGGCTTTGGAAACTAAAGTTGCATTAGACACATATGATATAAGTGAAATAAAAATTCAACATCTATTGTAAGGTATGCACCGATCCTGGAATTCTGGGTCAATGTAGATACAGATATAGTTTAAAATATCACTTTGGTCGATAGCCACTGCTGATATCAGATATCTCTTCATTTGTTTGCATGTTTTCATGGTGTTTTGTCGCTAACCACTAGCATGCTAAAGTCACAGAAAACATCATACCAGTATAACGAGATGTCATTAAAAAAGCACCCGCCAAATTTCAAAATGGTGGAAAATAATGTGGAAATAGTGATGGAAATATGACTTTTTTGTTCGTTTCATCCAGCTGTTTTTTATACAGGTGAATGGGGAAGATTAGCACGATTATGTAAATTAATTGCAGTTAGCTAAAATAAGTGCGATAAGACGATTAAGGAATAATTGTGACAGGTCTATTTGTGGCGTGTTCGGTTGTGGCGTTGAGACAGCTTGCATGCGCAATAAGCAGCCTGATCACTATGGCAGTGTCAGGTGGCTCATTGTGTATCGCATGTCAGACAAAGCGGTGAGATGTTGTGTTAAGTGTTACCAAAACGATGGCATCTTTTTACCTCCTTGGCCAGAAAAAGGAGCTTTTAGCCATCATCTTAAGAGGCCTGAATAAAAGAAAAGAAAGACTTCTGTTGGCATGCTTTTGTACATTCATGAGAGCAAGGGAGAGAGGATTTCTACTTTCAACCCTCCACCATCCCTTTCACCAACTCTCCTGTTTTATTTATACCACATGGTGGGCTCCCTCGCTTCACTGCAGGGTTATTAACACTCGGTAATTCCAGTCAGCCGCCCATGGCCACAGGCTGGTGTGGTTCCAGGCCTGAAAACTTCTTTTGGCTACATGCATTCCTGTGTTGTTTCTCAAAGGTGCCAAATAGCAACAAATGTACTTAAAATGGATTTTCTGAGTAAGAAAAAGTGACGGTTACTTGATGATTTGAATGATTTGAGCACTTCTCTATGAATGCAACCACTGTGGTAGAAGTGAAGAGTATCTCAGTCTCATTTAAGTATTTTCTGGACATGATGGAAGGCTGGTATCTAAGGCTGCGGCTGGGGGTAATAAGCTGTTGGGGTGTCTTTAACGCGGCAGCCCTGATAATGTAGTCCAAGGCATTATATGTTGCGGTTAGTTCACTGTTTATTTATTCTGCTTTACTACTGTCTGATGTTGCCTCCAAAGCCAGGCTGGGTACGATCCCAAAACCATTCTGGATGGTCTGTAACCACAAGGCCCCTTTTCTATGTCTCCCCTCTCTTTCTCCCTCTCTTTTACTCTGTCATTCACTCTACACTCTCTCAGACAAACACTCAAACTGTCAGAAAGGCTATGTAAAAAAATTGCTCCTCTCTGGCAGTGCATGACTCCCTGATTCCAGTGAAAGATGATGGATGGACGGGTTGTTTTGTTTACACGAAGGGTCAGCGGATTCCCAGGCCAGTTTGACATAGTGCAACTTCTTGATGAAGCTAAGGGTCTAGGACCTTCATTTGTCAACCGGACCAGATCTTGAGCGCAGAATTTGGGTGTCAAAGTGTCAGCGAACTAGAAACGAGAACCGTTGGGCCTATGCACTCTGTATACATTGCCTTTGAAGTTTTTATGTCAGAGAGGCGTTTCGCAATAACATTACCACTTATCTGGAGGAAGACAGTGTAGCTGTAGCTTCCAGACCAGAACTTCCTCATGTAATGGTTTGACATGCAGCATTATATGCAGCACCCAGCCATACAGGTCTAAGTGTGTGATACTAGACCAGTGTGCATTATTAATCCCGCTAGCAGACAGATGATTCCAAGGGGCTTCCACCCAGCCATCTTCCAGAGTTTCCAGTGACACCATTATTCAGTGAAGCCTGTTAATTTGAAACCACAGCCATGGGAGAAGCACTGACGGGCCGACAGATGACTCTGATCAGGTTAATGAAGTTGTATCATCACTTAGAGTTCATCACGCAGAGAGAATTGGCTATTTAGTTACAAGCAAGTGTCAAAGGTAATACAGATATTAATGTTTACTCGACAGCACACTCAGTGTACGCATACTTTTTGGCACAAAAAACACATACCAACACACGCACAATTTCGCGCGACCCTCTTCAGCGTACTCACCTGCAAGATCTCAGCTTCATGCAGGGAACCCTGGGACTTCTCAGACAGGAAATGAACTGTCAAAAAGCTCCAAGAGGCCGCATACTAACACCTGGACTCCACTCCAAGTGCTTGAAAGAGACACCAGATGAAGATTCTGTAACGTAGGGAGTGCAGCCGGAGTCCTTCTCCCTCTCTGCATCAAAGTGGCTCGGCTGAAAGCGCCATAAACCATCGTCTTTATTCTTTTTAATTTACAGCCAAAGCCATGCTCTGTGGTTAAATATAATGTCAGACTCCAGGCACAGTGGAGTATATTTCAAAATGTCTGGCTTCTGTATAGCGCTTAAATGCTACTTTGAAAATATTCAGTGAGCCAGTAGAGGCATGCGTGCCTGAATCAGTCAGTAGTAGCTGTAGTGGGTGAGTGTATGTGTGCGTTACATAAACACGTTGCTCACTTTGGTTCAATTTCATAGTACGTAAGCTTCCACTACTGTAAGATGAGATTTTTAAAAGGGAATGCTGGAAATGAATGCCGTCATTTTATTACAAGTTCAATACAGTATGTAAGATTCGTGCGTGCCTGGGTGCTGGGAGCTGGTTGTTTGTTGATTTTAGGTAACTCCATGTCTAAGCTAACGACTGTCTCGGTTGCCTACATCCACGATAACAGCCTGTACACTCATTTCTACATAGAGGACTCGCGCCAATTTCTCCGTGAACATCCTCACGCTCGATCCAAGTTCTTCAATGCCTCTCTTCCGCTCCCCTCTACAGTGACAACAGTGTGCAACCGTTAGCTTAGGAATGGAGTTATCTAACGTCGACATTCAACCAGACAGACTCCAATGCAAACTTCATATGAGCACATGAGCCTTTAACCGGACTAAAAATAAAAATCACAATTTCAGTTACAACAAACACAAGTTAATACAAACTTAGAATTGTGGATGAAATCAGTTTTGTTTTTGTTTTCCCCCTCGATTTGCACTGTGGTTACTGCACTTGGTTCATGGTGTTAAAATATGAGAAAACAAAGGCTTTGTATCATCATCATCATCATCATGCATACTTTCTACTCTTTTCAACAACTACAAATCAAATCTTTCCTCATAATACTTGAAAAACTAAGACAAGTCAGTTCCTCAAAACAAAATTCAAACTTAACGCGCTCGTAAAACTGACTGAACTGACTGAAAGACTAAACAAAAATAAAAACTAATATTCTAAACAACTGAAAATGAACTGCTGTGTTGTTGAAAAGATCAAATTTAGAACATCTGAACGAGCAAGTGGTGCTCAAGACCCTTATCTTCCCATGAAATAAAGATGTTCCTTTGTATTTCCTGAAAATGCTTGTACGTTTACCACAGTGGTTCATGTGAAGGGCTCTGGTAAGAGGCCCTCAGAAAAGAAAGGCAGCCTTTCAGTACTTCTTTCCTAATTTCCTCCCTCTCCTCCTCCCCACTTGTGAAGTGTCACTTTGCTATCAGACCTCAAGGCTTGAATGCGAGGGGTCGGAAGAACTTTGAGGATCAATGGAAGATGGAGTGAAGGGTGAAAGTATTTTTACTGGCGAGAGTGCGTTCATGTAAAAGGCACTTGTGCATAAGAGTGATTGTTGATAATGGCTCTCTGCAGGAGTGGCTGATTTGTTTGATTTTCTTTCTGCGGTTAATTTAAACAGGTTAATGCAGTCTCTACTTCGAGCTACTCAAAGCACTGTTCAGTGTATGCTGTCGTGTTGGGTGGTGTTGCCTCCCACGGGGCGATAACACATGCTCAGGGGGTCTTCAAACCATAGAGACAGCTTTAGCTTTAAATGCCCATAAGAGTAAAAGTCACACCCTCCCATCAGCGGTGGATACAAACTGCCCTCGGATTTGTCTGTATTCAAATAAACAAACCATTATTTGAGATTCAAATGCTTTCAGCGTCCAGACATGTGAGACAATTGAAAGGCTTTTGTATCAAATAGAAAATCGACAGACACGAACCAAATAGCTTTCTCCTTTTGTCTATGAGCAAACTAGTCATTTTGTCAGGGATGCTGTGTCACAGACAGCTCAGTGGCAGCCCGTTATCATCAAATCAAATGTGACAGGAGGGGAGGCAGAAGCATCAGACAGAAATAACCCTTTTCCTGCCTGTGTGTTTATCTCCACTGGGATGAGGGCTCTTTAAAACGCAGGCCAAAGGGCCACTCCGCCGGCCCGTTTGATGCTGTCATGTGACAAGGGCTTCTGCTTTGTGTCTTATCGCTGTTTTTTGGCATGTCTTTCAACTTGGGAATATTCTCAATGGACAAAAGTGCAGGGAGACAAAAAAAAAAAAACCAAACCCCCAAAAAAGATACAGTACGCGTACGTCAGGCAGTCGTTTTGCTTCTCGCCATTTGAGGTCAAACAACTCTTAATGTCAGTGAGATTAAAAGTTGCACGTCTTCTGTATTTGTTCCAATATGACGGAAGAGGTGCGAAGGAGTTCCTGGTTTCTCAGGGGACGCGTTGATGGTCTGCAGGGCAATTTCGGCACACGTTCCACTTAAGAGCTCTCCAAAAGGCTTCTCTCACTCGAGGCTGAGGAGGACCAAGAAGTGCTCCACTCAGCCTCAGACAAGCACTCTCTCGCTCTTCTCCGCCCGCCCTCCCCTCTCTCATACCCTGCCCCCCATTTGCCGCCCCTCTGCCCTGACCACTGCCCTGCTCACCCCTCCGCTCAGGGACAATGGCTCACTTTCAAAGAAAAGCAGGAAAAAAGAAGAGCCCGGTGTCACAGAATTGCCTGTTTGCTGACGGAATCTTTAAAAGAAGCACCTCATAAATCAAAAAAGAGCATAATAGGCATTGTTTCTCCAAGAGCTACTTGTCCCCTCCTAAAAGTCCTCTTTTTTTTCCTCCTTTCCTGCCTCTTTACCTCTTTGGCAATCCTTTACAGACAGACTAGGCTAAGTCAGAGGTGGGGATTTTTTATTATGGGGGCCTCTTCTTGCGGATTTGGCGCCTTTTAGAGTTTCCTCACCAATTTCTCTTTCTCCCGAGCTGTCCAACCATCTCCTTGTTTTATGCCCCTGCAACCCCCAACACTTGATTTTTAAAAAGGATTCCCTGAGCATGGATCAGCATAATCTATCACTATGCACATTGTAACTCAGGCCCCCCTCCCTATCTCCGTGTTGCATTGTCGTGTTGAAATCGGATTAGATGGGAAGCCATTTGCCTCTTCTGTGTTGGCCCTGGACTCTTTTTGTATGTTAGCATAAGGAATGACAAAAAAAGCTCGCAGGCAGAAGCACCATAGTGCGTCGGAAGAATGACAAATGGCGTGCAGTTGAAGTCGAACATGTTTGGTTTATATTCCTTAAAGACATCCAAGAGCACTGCATAAACAGTTTGACTTGTGGTACAGAATTTTGAATGTGCGTGTGCTTACTATGTGTCGGTTCCGTTTGTATCTCCAGAAATGGTTTTCTGGCAGGAAGATCTGTCATGCTCTTGCATAAAACCACATGCTGTATCTGTTTTGATTTCAATAGGCTATTAATGAGCTTTTGGAAACAGCTTTGCTTTCCCGCATCTACTCCACTCACCCCTCTGATGTGTCAGCAATCAAGAAGATATTATCATAATTAGATCACTGGCACTGCATTAGGATTACACAAATCTGCCAACACCATTTCTACAAGCCATTTTATTAGTTACCTGAAGTTACCCTGGGTGTTTTCTTTTTTTTTCTTCTCATCATTCCCCTTTGCAAAAAGGGAGATTTCTTGAACACAGATATGAGCATTGATGGAAAGCTGGTGTTACATGAATTAGCCATGAGCTAGATGGACATGAACTAGATTCCAGCTTTTAGAGTATATGTCTGAGGAACAGCTGTGAGGCACTGGAGGAGAGCCGATGCCCGCAAGCATTACAGACTGTTGAGCTTACAGAAAATGTGTCCAACATGGTAGTTTTAAAGTCTTTTACCTTTCTCACATGTAAATACTCTGTGGTGGATTACTAAGCGTGTGAATGGGACAATAGTACAGCCTACACAATGTTGTATTAGTGTCCTTGTCTTTACAACAAAAGCAAGACCCTCGGTATATCAGGCTAAGAGGAGTCTTATCAGTCAGACTGTTTTCACCCTGATAGACCGCTGACCTGGGTTATCGCTCATTTCCTTTGTTTATCTGCTTTGAATGCATTAAGTACAAGGGGCAATAAATGCAGCTCGAAATTGAGGCCATCGCAACGGCCAAAACACAAACTCCAAGTATTAGTCTAAAAATAAGTGGGTGATGTCACAGTGGCTACTTCGACTTCTTTTATACAGTCAGTGGTTAAATCACTTATTTGATGTTTTTGGTTGTCGGAGTGTACCTTGAGTGTCCGAATGTGATTGTGAGTTCTAGCTGCTGTAGTTTCCACTGCTATCCAGCCAGCACCAGAAACGCATCTGATACCATGTACATAACAGAGTATACATAACACTTTTCTCCCCACGGCCGAGGCCAGAGAGAGAAAGGTGATCCATGCCCCAATGTCAATCAAACCGCTCTTATCGCCTCCGCCATAATCTAGACTCTGCGGTTGGCCACCAATTCTGAAACCTAATGCTGAGAGAGCAGAGCGCGTTCACTTTTCCTTCAAAACTAGCTGTTCTCAAGTACTTCTTGATTATATGTCTGCATGTAACATATCTGTGTGAAGCCCATTAGCCGGCCCTCACCCAAAACCAAACCCACTCTTGTCAAAAAACAGATTGCCTTTCTGAAACAAGCCTCATCATCTTTCAGCGCTCCAGCATTTTTTGTGGTTCATATAGGAGGCGGGGAACCTCCGCACCACTATGGCTGAGTCAGCAAGGCAGACTGGGCATGTTTTTTTTTTTTTTTCTGTGATGGTATAAAAATGAGAGTGGATTCTGATTAAGTCAGACCACTTTGGAACATTACATCCAGCTGTGAGGTAGGTTTGGAAAGATGATCTCTGGGAAGACAGAGCAGATAATGGAATTCACACATGCGGTGATGTAATTTACAAAAACTGCTCTGTAACGTTGATAAGAATTATTCAAGATGAAAATTATTAGCAGAGGAGGTCTGATGTAACTGACAAGGGAGGCCTGAGGAATCTAAAAGTACCTGCATGGGAAGTTTACAGTTTTACATTCCTGCAAATGCTTCCCTCTGTTTGATTATGTATAAATAAGGAAGGAAAATGACTCTGCTTTATGTCGACTGTCTGTTTTTTGTCAGAAGTGAGATATTATATGAGCGAGTGAGCATGTTGATATTGGAGAACTGCCTGCACTAATAGGTTTTTGAGCCCTATAATAAGGCTAAACAGGCTCAGTGAGTCATTGATTACAGAACACAGTACACTCCATCAACTTGATTTCATTATGCAAGGCCTTGCTCCATCTTACCCTTCTCTTAACCTTCTTTTTGTGTCCTCTTTAATTTTTTCCAGGGAGCTGATGCCTAAGACACTGGAGGGCCAGATCACCATGGAGAAAACTCCCAGCTACTTTGTGACCAGAGAGGC